>CM070034.1:83997089-84043506 GCA_036250615.1 Ptychadena robeensis | reverse complement strand
CTAAAGAAGTATTTTAGAGATTTCATCATCAATTGATACCTTTTATAAAAAAAAATTTAAATGACATTAAAAAATTAATTTTTTTATTTTTTACATAATTGTTTGTTTCACACATTATTATAGTCGGGATGTCTACTAGACCCTTGTACGGACATATTTTGGTTAGTTACAGGCCTACAACATAAAAAAAATTACGTTAAAGTCTATGGTGCGCTTTTGGTACAGAAATCTGTACCTATGCAGTGCGCTAGGGAGGTTAAAATAAAAATTGTCCAGTGGTAAAGCTCTATTGAGATGAAAAATGTTTTGTAACTGTATTGGAAAAAGCTGTCATGGTATTAAACAAGCTGTCGCCATTTACATAAAGACACTTCCAAAACAAATCTTTGTACTGGTCTTATTGTTTGTTTAGCATTGGTACATGGTGAGTGATGGGCATCTCAAAGTCAAAAGTTGGGCTTGCCCAAGTTAAGCATTAGAACTAGTGAAACTGGTTTAAAGACAATCATTTTTAAAAGCATATCAGTTGCATTCACTGTATCTCTGCATTAGATAATTACAAAAAATAGACCTAGATAACTTGTGCTTGACTAAATAATATATATTTAAAAATAATTTATTATCTAATTAATGTATATTATTGGGTGCTTAAATGCTGTATTTAATCGTAAGTTATTATACATTTTATTATAGTCTTATGGGGGGAAAGACTTGTTCAATGGCAGAGCCATTTTTCTGGCCTTACTTAAAATGTTAAAAAAATTACAATATTAAAAAATAAACAACTCTGTTTTTTATTAAACTGTGATAGTGAAAAAAAATTCAAGTCTGTGACAGTAATGCTAAACATCAAATAGTACATTTTTAATACTATTTTAAAATAGTTAAAATATCCAACTATCAAAGCTATGAAAGTACTATTCAGAACTGGTTTAGCAGGAGTTCATTTCTATAGTAATAATAACTATATTGGTATAAATAAAATACAAACTGTCAGTTGACAAATGTGTTTCTTACTTCTTTTGAAAGCAACTTTGTATTCTGGTAGATGACAATGAAGGTCTTGATATGCATTGTAAATCAATTCATTTTAAAAGTCCTCACAAGCACTTTTTTAAATTTTGATTGATATCTACAGTATAGAAAGATAATGTAATGCATTTGGTTGACATGTGTCAATCTTACTTTTGTCAGATGAATAGTCACAATTAAACTTAAAATAAAAAGACATTTAAATAGAGCGTATGTAGCCTTTTAAGTATGGAGAAAAACAACATATTCTTATGGGCAGACATTACTTCTACACATTCATAATGTAATAGAGTTCACTTTTCCCACAACAAAGCTACACTGTTTACATAAACTCTGGCATGTGGGATAGTTTGAAAGAATAGTTTTTTTTTTTTTACGTTACACAAATATGAATACATTCATGTAACATTGCAAACCGCTTCCTTTTTGTCTGTGAGAGATAAAATAGAGATTTGATTTGACACAGACTCAAACTGGGGGAACTTTATTTGTTTTTTAGAGCAAATGAAGGATAGGACCACCAAAGTAATCCTACTTTTAATATATTGATTTATCAAATTTGCATTCAAAAATCGAATATTCAAGCTCAACACTAATGGTAAACAATAAAAATTTGAATCTGTCTTTAATTGGGTACAAAAGTATTAATACACACCTCTTAGTAAATTCAGGTGTTTCTTTAAGACCCATTTCTGTAGGTGTATAAAATTAAGCATCTAGCCATTCAGTCTCAAAATACAAACAAATGTTCTAACGCCATCAATGAATTTAGGCTTTGTACTCTAATAAGATGACACCTGTGCAAAAAGTCAGCTTAGTAAATGCCCTTCCTACAAAAAGCATTCCCCCAAAATACATGCAAAGGACAAGTGTTTTCTTTCTATTCCATGGTCCCCTTAAAGTTTATTTGACTCTATACAACCCTTTTTCTGAACTGTGTCTTAGTATGGAAAAGGCTAACTTATTAGAAGCATTAAGTCAATGACAATGTTAAGGAGAATTCACATGGTAATTTGAATTCTCCACAGTTCTCCATACGGATGAAACAGGGTTGGTTGAAGGGATGATTAACAGCTGTTTGCCCACACACATGTGATAGTCAGTGGTGTCATTAGCTTGGTACAAAGGTACTTGGTACTTTCTAACCAGAGCTGTTTTTTTTACTACTTATGCAAAGGCCAAAAGAGTCCAATCCACAGTGTCAATGTCAACGTGACAGCTTGTCCCGTGTGAATGATACATTCCTGGGTCCCAAGTCTTCTGTGGCACCTCATATACTATGGGCATCCTTGGCATCCCTTTAGTTGTGGGGAGAGATTACTGTTTGTAGTGTATTACGGGCTGAGACTACCCTCTACCCCTGCTATATAAATATAATATATATATATATATATATATATATATATTACAGTGGTAGAGGGCAGTCCCACAGTCCCACATTATTATACTATGATCACATACTATTAAATAAATATAAATATAGGCACACACACAACATTGCTACAAAATGACACTCACATTACTTGCAACAGCCCATATACACCACTACTGAGTAGTGATGGCCGAACTGCCCACAAGCATGTTCGCCCTCCCTCTCGCCGGCGGACAGTACGGGTGTTCAACCCGCCCCGTTCGCCGACGAGAAGAGTTGGGCATGAAGCCGGTCTTCTAGTGAAAATACCGGCTCGGAGCAGGAAGTGACCTAGAGGCGGGGAATTTAAATGTGTCCGCGAACAGGCGGACGGCGGACTTCTTTAAAAGTCCGACCTGCCCGTTCGCGGACAGTCCAGGCCGATGTTCGGCCATCACTACTACTGAGTGACACCATGGATTTCTGGCACCGGTTGACACCAAACCTAGTCTACATTTCTTGTGGCTTTGATTGTACATGTAAACTAATTCTAAACTACATAAAGGACAACCCTGGTTTAGTGGGTGATGGGATCCACCCTAGTCCCTGTGAAGCGTGACCAACTAGAGCTGGCAATTGCGGGCATCACACATTGCGTATTTGTTAAAATAGGTCTTTATTTAAATAGTATTTAAGTACTATACAGACACCTCCCACCCCTTAGCTAATAACTACTTATAATTCTAAACTACATAAAACAATTTTCAAAAAAGAAACATTATAAGGTTAGGCATAGGCGAAATCACATTTAAAGTGTTCCTATAACATATCCAGTTTTTTTTTTTGAGTTCAGTAATTTGCCCCTCTACCAAGTGGACTGCTAAAGCTTTTGTTAGCCAGCCATACACGGGTAGATTCTCCCTCGATAGATAAGGGAGCGACTGCAGCGTGCCCGAGGTCACTGTCTTCTCACTTGAGATGGTGTTGCCATGCTTGGCTTTTGAGATGACCACCTTTATCCACCATCACCCAATCCAACCTGGGAGTTAATCCAATAGTGCAAGCTGAGTAAGTCAGTATGATCCTAATGGCACACTCCCTTTACTATTAGTTAACAAAACACTTACAACTGTCATCATACTGTGGCCTGTTGCTCAGAGGATCGTCCCTTTGTGTGCCAGACTAAATGGTATCGGCCAGAAATATACCAATATGTCGGATCACCGTGTGATCCCCTATGCGGGCGACCTTCAGAAGATTGGCGGAAAAGCAAATGGCGGTCAATCGGAAATCAGATGGGAATCGGCTCGTGTATGCCTTCCTTTAACCCACTGTGCACTACCTACCTATTAAATGAGAGTCAATTGAAGAAGAAATCTGAAAGCAGGAGAACTGTATGATGGATTGAAAATTACTAAGGTTTAGCCATGAGGTCAGACCAAATAGGATCCCAGAGCAAAGTATATCTAAAATAGAGAGGGACACAAAAGTTTTTTTGGGGGCTAACAGAGATTATAGTGAGCATTTTGTGTTATCTGCCATTCAGCTTAACTGTTATTCCTAAACACTTAGGATTAAATACCTCCCATTTCAATAAATTATCAACAGACATATTTTAAATAATGTGTAAAATGTTGCTATCAATAAAATGATTAAATGTGAAGGATTTATGTTAATTTTAATTGTTGCTGGTTGTTCAGTTGCAAATAGTTATAAAACCACTAAGCATTAGGTACATTCATTGTTTAAGCATTAAGATTTAGCTAAACAAAATAGAAATAAGTCAACCAACAGGTGACTCAGCAGGGTATGGTGCTCTTGTCCTGAAAATCAAATGCTGCTTTGAAAAAAATAACAATATCAACAATAGGAATCTGTGTGATACCACTCAGAACTTTGCAACTGGGTCAATCAGGTTGCTTTTATGCTTTTTTGCTTTTTGTCAAGCTCAGCTGGCAAAGTCATTTTGTGAATAATAAGTAATTTCCTTAATTGTCTGTCAAAAAAGAAGCCTTCTGTGTGTAGTGGGCATGCAAACCTGATAAATAGCTTCATAACAATATCCTACCAGTTATATAAATGATTTTTTAAACCCTAATGAAAAATATTCTACTGAAAGTGAAAGAGGATTAAAACACACAAAATGATGACCTAAAGTGAATGACTTGTGGATTAAATATAAATTCCAGTAAAGCTTTTATGGATAGACTGTTTAAATTTGCTGTTCTTGAGTACTTGACTATTTATGTCATAGTCCATATAATTTAAAATGCCCTTATTCACTCTTTCAATTAAGATTGTTTTTCTACATTAAATTCTTTTTCTGCTTGATTTCCAAAACATCATAAAGGTAGAATTTTTCATTCAAAGTAAGTTACTCTTTAAAGGCACACGTACTGTAACTTTGATTGCTATAGACCAGTAATGAAGTTCAGAATTGATTGAAAGACATTTTACACATTTAGCTATGGAAAACATTATATATATTTATAAACATATACACACGCACACCGTATCTTTCACACTATAAGATGCACCGGACCATAAGATGAACCCCATAGTCTTGGATACAAAATTGGAAAATAAAAGAGCCAGAGACACAGACATTCATATATAAAGTGAATATACGGCATGTTCTAACAAAGAAAGCCAGTAGCCAGTGCCAGAAGTCATAGTTAAGGTCTAGCAGAATGTGCAGGGCTTTAACATATGTGTCTATACACTAGCAGTGCCCATTCTCTGAACATGCTGAACAACTTATGGAGAGATATATTTTACAATATGGCACTAACAACTTACCCATGAACATCTATTTACATATGGGAGGAAGGAAGAGTTTCTGTCACATATATTTTTTTTTGTATTGCAGAATGTTAAAACACAACTCATGATATCTAAATAGCCTCAATTCACCCAGCTGGTTGGTCGTTGTGATCAGAGAATACAGCAAAAATCTCCTTTTTGGCTGTGGATTTTACTCAGACCATGAGACACACAGACATTTTCTCATAGATTTTAATTTGAAGAAAGTGCATCTTATAGTTAATAAAGTGTATATCTATTTTAACTTTTACTTAACTTTTAACTCCTGCACTGCCAGACGGAAGCACAGAGCTCTGTCTGGCAGGGTAGTTTTTTTTTTTTTTAAATGATTTGTTTTTTACCAAAATAAGACGCTGCGGTTGATGGTGCACTTTATCTACCAGAGCGTCTTATGAGCAGAAAAATACGGTACATTGGTGGTTACTAGACACCTCTTTCAGAGTGCAGTAACTACTAGTTACCTCTTGTATATGAAGGCTTGTGAGGATTTTGGTATTGTCCTCACACAGTAGTTTGTGGTGGTTGCATTCTGGGGCTTGTGGCTGAGGTGAGATTTCGTTCATTGTCTTTTGTCCAGATCCCTGGAATAAACAAGCAAGAGATTAAACCATTTTTAAAAAGAAAAGACATGTCTCCCCACCTCTATTATGAGAGTGAGGATTAAGGGATTTTGAAGGTAGGACAACAACAAAAAATTTGTAAAAAAAAGAATATATATTTTAATACAATGAATCTCAGTCAGAAGTACATTTGTTTGTTTTTCAAAATATACGATAAATATGCATCAAAAAATATTGTTACATCACCACACCATGAGTTGATACAAGGTATCTCAATCTCGACATGTTTTGCAAAATGACATTGCTTCATTGGGAGATACATAGCAGATACTGTAGGTATATATGTGTGTAATATTTCATTATAGTGTTTGAGAAAATGCGCACTATGTACAGTGGCTTGCAAAAGTATTTGAACTTTTCCACATTTTGTCATATTACAGCCACAAACATGACTCAATCATATTGGAATTCCATAAAAGAGCAATACAAAGTGGTGTACACGTGAGAAGTGGAAGGAAAATCATACATTATTCCAAAAATGTTTTACAAATAAATAACTGCAAAGTGGGGTAATTATTCAGCCCCCTGAGTCAATACTTTGTAGAAGCACCTTTTGCTGCAATTCCAGCTGCCAGTCTTTTAGGGTATGTCTCCACCAGCTTTGCACATGTAGAGACTGAAATCTTTGCCCATTCTTCTTTGCACAACAGCTCCAGCTCAGTCAGATTAGATAGACAGCGTTTGTGAACAGCAGTTTTCAGATCTCGATTGGATTTATATATGGACTTTGACTGGGCCATTCTAACACATGGATATGTTTTGTTTTAAACCATTCCATTGTTGCCCTTTATGTTTAGGGTGGTTGTCCTGCTGGAAGGTGAACTTCCGCCCCAGTCTCAAGTCTTTTGCAGACTCCAAGAGGTTTTCTTCCAAGATTGCCCTGTATTTGGCTCCATCCATCTTCCCATCAACTCTGAGAAGCACCCCCAGAGCATGATGCTGCCACCACCATATTTGACAGTGAGGAGGGTGTGTTCTTCCACATGTTTGCTGTGTCCCCGGAATGTCTTGTGGCAAACTGCAAATGGGACTTCTTATTATTATGCATTTCTGTTAACAATGGCTTTTTTGCCACTCTTCCATAAAGGCCAACTTTGTGCAGTGTATGATTAATAGTTGTCCTATGGACAGATTTCCCCACCTGAACTGTAGATCTCTGCAGCTCGTCCAGAATCACATGGGCCTCTTGACTGCATTTCTGATCAGCGCTCTTCTAGTTCGGCCTGTGAGTTTAGGTGGACGACCTTGTCTTGGTAGGTTTACTATTGTGCCATACTCCTTCCATTTCTAAATGATCGCTTGAACAGTGCTCCGTGGGATGTTCAAGGCTTTGGAAATCTTTTTGTAGCCTAAGCCTGCTTTACATTTCTCAATAACTTTATCCCTGACCTGTCTGTTGTGTTCTTTGGACTTCATGGTGTTGTTGCTCCCAATATTCTCTTAGACAACCTCTGAGGCCGTCACAGAGCAGCTGTATTTGTGCTGATATAAGATTATACACAGGTGCACTCAATTTAGTCATTAGCACTCATCAGGCAATGTCTATGGGCAACTGACTGCACTCAGACCAAAGGGGCCTGAATAATTACGCACACCTCACTTTAAATGTATTTATTTGTAAAAATCAGAACCAGGATCTATGCAGTTTTTCCGATTCAAATTCCTTGTGAACAGGCGGGCGTCAGACTTTACAGGCGAAAATTTGACCATTACTATATGTTTGTTGGGATGTGGCAGACTAGCGATTGGGTGAGTTTAACCCTTCCTTCTACCTGAGAGATTAAAGCATATCAATCCTGAAGTGGCCAGAGAGCCACAAAACACTCAGTGTTTTTAACTGTTAATCGACAAAGCTACCTACATTTTCACCTATGTACGCCTTCCTTTAATGTCTTCACCTGATTTTCATAAATACCTGCTGATGTAACAGTAAAAACCTACTTGCATTTTTATATTAAAAATAAATAATCTGTTGTGTTCTTCACATCACTGCTGTTGTTTTACTTGTTCACTACCTACTACCTATCTAAATGTTTCATCTTTCTGTTTTGTATAAAAATGTGTTTCTGATTTTAGGTACACTTTAAACGCCTAAACCATATGATTATGCACTTGTTGCTCCCCCTACATCTGAACAAGCCCAAACCCAGTGATACTCACCTTGACAGTTCTTACCTCTGCTGCAGCTAGTGCTAAAATTCTTGTTTTTAGCTAAAAACTCTAGGGCCACAGCCATGTCCGGGTGCTCCCCCAGTGACTAGATCCAAGAACATCATGAAAGAGGATAACTTGTCTTTCTTTTTCCAAACAGAAATGGTAAAATATCCTAATTCAATTTACATGCTGCCAGGAAAATCCTGTTTTTATACCACTGATATATTTGTATTTATCATTTTATCTGATATTATCGGAAGGCATATAATGCATTTATGGTGTTCTTTCTGTGGCTGCTTTGCACTTTCTCAGTCTAAGGGTTAAAACTGGAGTGATTTAAAGGTTATATGTTCAGAAGTCATAATGCACAAGGATTCATATATTAGCATTAAATCTACTATAGTGTCAGGGTTAAACATACAATATATGTTGTACAGCCACAAGGAGATCAATATGAAATAATAATGAATCATTTCACATACTGGATTCCGGCAGTATTCCCACAGCATTGTGGCCTACAAGCTTGACATTTTGGCTGCTATTAACTTTTAGAAAATGTAAAATTAATCTCTTCATGGATATGCATCACTTGTAAACCTGTCTCCAAACAGAGCCTGATCTTAATGAGTTCTTGGCTTTCATTTGTCTCCATGAATACCTTTGTTTTATGGGGGACAAACCAATCACACTCATAACTTCACAGAGAATGTGAGTTGCATCTTTAATAGGTGATGCAACAGTTTTTTTTCTTGGCTGAATATAACACAGGATTTGCTTACGTTTGGGATGCTATGGCTTATTTCCTTTCATCACAGTGTTGAATGCTTTCCTGTTTCCCTTTGCAGATAGTTAATGATATGTGCATGGTATGGTATTAAAATAGAAAATGCTTGAATATGTTTCATACATACTCCAATTTATTTGATGTATATATATTGTAATGTATTTATTTTTTTGGGGTGGGGGTTTAGGTGATTCAATGATCAGGTTAAAGATATTTCTTTTAATATTATTCAGTCATTCTTAGCTGACATGATGCTCCAGGCACCGGAGTGGTAGAGTGTGAGACACATTTCTTTGTTAACCGCCCTAGCAGTCAGGATGGCACCATCTCGTCCAGCGCTGCTACTGCTACTATAGTACTGGACAAGATGGTGCCGTCCAGTACACATCGGGCTTCGGCAGCACATACTCACAGTTCTGCGCTGTCCCGGTGTCCCCGATGTGACATGCTGGCTGGCAGCATATCCTATATCTCTTACCCCTCCGAGTGACGTGATGACGTCACATCCGGGAGGCGGCGTGAAATTTGAAAGTACATTGCATGAAATCAGTTTTCTATGTAGAAAACTGATTTCAATGTGCTTCTATGTACAAAATATCACCAGAATAAAAAGTCTTGCGTGCCCCAGATGTGCCCATTTACAGTAACCTTCTCTTCCCTGGTTTGATTTTGCCACATTCATCACACCAGGTTAGAGAGGATTAACTGCAAATGGGCACATCTGGGGCACCAGAGACTTTATTTGGGTGACATTTAGTAAATAGCAGCAAAGCTTTGTGTCCTGATTTTTGTGTTTTCTCATTCATTTTATTATAAAAATTTTATTTTACATAATTGTGTGTTTCAAACATTATTATATTCAGGATGTCTATTAGACCCTTGTACGGACAGATTTTGGGAAGTTACAGGCCTACAACATAAAGAAATATTTACCATTGAAATCTATGGTGCGCTTTTGGTACAGAAATCTGGACCTCAGCAGTACGCTAGGGAGGTTAATGTTGGTAAAAAAAATTATATAAACATATGGGCCTGAATAATTTAATGTGGACTGTTAATCCTGAGGTAAAAAAAGATATACTTTTTAACTTTACCTGTATAAATATAAAAGGTATTTGAAAAGGTAAGAGCTGAACATATATGCAAAATACATTACATACAATATGGCAAATACTGTTGCATTCGACACCATAAAAAAGCATCTGAAAAACAATAGTGTTGAGCGAGAATATTTGAAATTCGAATATATTCAACGAACATCCAACATTCGAGAATTTGCATTATTTTGCGAATGTGCAATGGCGGATATTCCTCATATTATGCTTCAACATTGTTTACCAGCATACATTGCGCATAGCGCAATACACACTGGCTAAGATTACAGAATGAAGAAGAGAAGCTGTAAAGCTGCAGCTATTGGAAGGCAATAGAATACAGTCAAATCACATTTTACGAATTTCAAATGTATATTCGCGAAATTACGCGAATTTGAATATACCATATGCTGCTCAACACTAAAAATCAACACCAATATTTATAATTTTAGACTCACCTTTAATATTAGATGTAAGTATTTCAGAGCTGATTGCTTAATTATAAAAGAACAAGAAAAGGTAAAGCAAATTACTCAATGAGGTGCATTGTAACACATTTTGTTACACTAAATTGTACTTGAAAATTAACTTTAACTAATACTATAGTAAACAAAATTTGTTGATAAAACTTCCCCCATGCGTATAACCAATTAAACCATTCCATTATAGATTGAAAAAAAATCACCCAACGTGGCTGAGTCAAGATTGTTCACAGTCACAGTGTAAATATATCTTCAAAATCACAGTTTATCTTCTAATATTCACAGGAAAAGTAAAGTCCTATTTGTAAAGAACACCCTTTCAGTCCACACATCTGTTCACAGACTTTCCCACAGGCTCAGCTACAGTCTACGCACCAGCAGACCAAGAGAGGGCTGTTACAGGGCAAGGTTGACCACTCTGTCAACCTCTGCCACACACACATCTTCACAGGTAGGCTGCCACCACATGCTTAGACGGAAGCACACACCATTACCCTTGACAACCACAGTTGTATTTCTGCTATACTGGGTCACCCGCTGCGACCTCAGACAGGGAGATCTCAGAAATCATAGTTATAGTAGCTCCTCTGGCTAGCAAGTTACACTACTTCTACTTAGAGCACCAAAAGATTCAGCTAACACTTTTGATTGTGCTATGGGAGCAGACTGGCTTGTCTGCAGGATGGAAGGAACCAGCTTCAAGATGTTAGTTGTAGAGAACCCCTTCTCAAGTTAGGGGGAAAAGTAACCATTAGGCCCTTGGATTAACATCAAATAAAAAAGCATATAAAGGAGATCAAACTGATACCTCAAGTGACTATGCTGCTTATCTGGGAAACAGAGAAAACCTATAACTATGTTTTTTTTTCAATAAAATTACAGTTATATTTAAAACTGCAAGTGCTGTTGTGGACATTGGACTTTATTCATAAATTGTGGTCTTTACACCTTGAACTACAACACTGTGCAGTATAGAGAGCTAGAGAGAGGTGGATGTAGGCAGTGTGCTAATATGGAGGCAATGACCAAGTAGTTCCACACAAAAGAAGGGAGCAGTGGAGTACCCAGTGCCCACCCTTGAGGTTTTGCATGCGTTGCAGTAATAAAATACCATTGAAACTCCTTCCTCTTGGGTGACTGCACAGCCCCTTAATGTGACCACTGTGTGGGAGTAAAGAGCACCAGTGGGAACATATCCCAAAATTAACCGCCCTAGCGGTCGGGACAGCAGCACCTCGTCCAGCGCTGCAGCTGCTAGTATAGCACTGGACGAGGTGCTGCCGTCCAGTACAAATCGGGGCTCCGAGAGAGCATACTCACGCTGTCCTGGTGTCCCCATGTGACATGCCTCTTCGGATGCCTCTGCCTCTCGTGTCTTCCTCCCCTCCCCCCTCCGAGTGACGTGATGACGTCACTCGGGGAGGCGGCGGGAGATTTGAACAGTAAATAGCATGAAAGCAGTTTTCTATGTAGAAAACTGCTTTCAAACTTCCCCTATGTAATAAACATCGCCAGAATAAAGTCCCTGATGCCCCAGATGTGCCCATTTGCTGTAACCCTTTCTTCCCTGGTGTGATTTTATCACACCAGGTTAGAGAGGGTTAACTGCAAATGGGCACATGTGGGGCACCAGAGACTTTATTTGGGCGAGATTTAGTACATAGCAGCAAAACTTTGTGCCCTGATTTTTGGGTTTTCTCATTTTCTCATTAAATTTATAAAAAAAATAATATTTTTATTTGACATAATTGTTTGTTTCAAACATTATTATATTCAGGTATGTCTATTAGACCCTTGTACAGACAGATTTTGGGAAGTTACAGGCCTACAACATAAAGAAAAATTTACCATTGAAGTCTATGGTGCACTTTTGGTACACAAATCTGGACCTCAGCAGTGCGCTAGGGAGGTTAAGAAAAATATAAAAGGCATGCATTTTTTTCTGTAATTTAAAATAAAGATTATTTTTAAAGCTCAAGGGTAGAATTTGTTTCCCAATACTTTCAATTACAATCTTAGAAATGATGTGTCAAGAGAAATAATGTTAAGTACAACAATGTGCATCATGGTTAATGCTGGATTTACATTGCTGGACAACATAACAATGGATTTACTAATAAGCACATTGATCAGTTAAAGGATCCATAACCCAATCCTGAACCAAAAACCATTTAAAATGAAATGACTTTGATGTATATGCTTATGTGTATAGAACTGTTTAACACTATATATGTTTGTAGATATTTTATACATGAATGATCCTTTGAGGTTGATGAAAATGTTATGTTGCATTTTAGCAGATTTGTCGGATTTTTCATATTTCTGCATAGCACAAATCCCTTTTACGTATATGTGGGAATATCTTACCTAATAAAAGGCTAAAGAAATAGGTGCTGTATGTTGCCCCAGAGTGAATAATATAAAATAATTATATATTTTTGGACAGTTTACACAATTAAAAAGGTTTTTTTTTATATTTGAGTTTTTTATATTTTAAGTTGAAGAGATAAGAGATATAAAAATGGATAAATCCGATATAGCAATGCATGTGTGCTTGTAAACCTACAGCTTGGAAAGAGGACAATGTAGACCCCTGCCATGCTTTATTAGCCTTATACTTAATGTATGTAAAATGTTTTTAAAGGCTTGTCCAAGATTGAGTCCTTATTAGCTAAAGCCTAGAGGGTGCTTACTACAACTCATGCCACCTAAACTGAAACAGTTTTATACTAGTCTAAAGGTACCCATACACGTTGCGATTTTTCGTGCGATTTTAGCCCTTCCGACCGATCCAGTCGGTCGGGTAGGTCGATCGTTTGGGATTCCTAACATGCAAAAGTAGTCCGAACGATGCTGTTTTTAAAAAAATC
The DNA here is from genome assembly GCA_036250615.1 of Ptychadena robeensis. Taxonomy (NCBI): domain Eukaryota; kingdom Metazoa; phylum Chordata; class Amphibia; order Anura; family Ptychadenidae; genus Ptychadena; species Ptychadena robeensis. The sequence continues at coordinate 84,030,296 of CM070034.1, read as the reverse complement.
GGCCGAAATGTCGGTCGGGTCCCGAATGAGGATGCCCGTAATTTTCAGTTAGTCGGACACTTTTAAAAGATCCCCAATCCAACCAGCCGGTCGGTCGGTCGGGCGGAGACTATTCGGCCGAAAAATCGGGCATCCGACCGACTTTTAAAAATAGCACTAAAGCAAAAATCGGGCATCGAAATCGAATATCGCATCGGTCCCCGAAAAATCGCAACGTGTATGGGTACCTTAAGAAAGTTGGAAAATAATGTTTTATTGTAATACATTTGAATAACTGCCCAACTAATAACTATAGAGAACAAGTGTAAGTCATGGCAGTTTCTAAAATAATTTGAAGCCTTTAGAGCTTGGATTTAGGTTAAAAATTAAAACCCTCCATGACCCTATTTTTAGGATGTCACGTAACAGGTCTACTGGCATATAAAACTTTGCATTACATTAAATTGTAGTTGGTATTGGGTTCTCTGAATGGCTTTGCTGTGGATCATCATTTCTTAAATCCAATAATAAAACACTATTATAGTAGTAAAATAATATTACAAAATATAACACCAGTGTAAAATTTAGGCAACTACTAACTATGGAGATCTAGTGTTAGTGGTGACAGTTTTTATAAAATGGTGTAGCATTAAATCTAATAAGCTTGGATCTGGGGAATTAAAAATGGAAGCTCTCTTACAGTACAGTATTTATGGTGTTTATGACTTTCCATCACACCAAATGTATTTAGTGTTTTTTAGATCAAAGTAATCATTGTAAGCATCCAGGTCATTGTTTAGTATTTGTTACAACTCCCGACTCTCAACTTTCCCTTTTGCAAAACCTGCTCACATTGGCTGAAAAAAATGCTTTTGGGATCATTAGCTACAGGTGGCCATTAACACAATGTGTTAATGTTGGAGGCAGACAGCATCCTACTGTAATTGTGTTACTGTAATTGACAAAACTGTTACTTTAACACATATCAATCAGAACTGAACATTCATAATTTATGGTCATCTTTTATTGTCTAAGCTTGGTTGCTTTAAGATTGATTGCATTTTGCAGTCTCCCTTTCAACTTTATATTCAAGAAATAGAATATTTATCTCATTATATAATTTTAATCTAGTTTTGCAATACAATTGATGTGCTGTTTAAAAGGTAAAACAAAAGCTTGCATTATTTTATCTGAAATAGATAAAACACATATTGTATATATTGTGCTTTAACTGAAATAGTTATTTATACCCATCATTTTTCCATCTTCATTTCTATTTGTGTTCATAAAAGCATGGCTTTTCTGTGATTTTGCTCCATTTCTTTCCTATTGCTTTATAGCAGTTTTAAACACTGAATGCCTAGTCCATTGAATTCAATTAGGCGAAGTTAATGTTCATTACAAGAATTTACATTACCATAGCCCTGGTTACTTAACCTTTAATTACTCTGATTTACCAGCATTAGGAAAGTGCTTTAAGCACAAGAAATCATGCTCTAAAGGACCATTTTTATGAACCAAAGATGTGTTTAGCATTAAAAGTCATAGGGTAAAAAAAAAAGATGTGCTTAAGTATGCGTTATCTGTTGTTTTTTTGTCATGAGAATCATTTTAGATTTCTTGAAATAGAGACATTTACCAAGACACTCAACATCTATGTAGAAAAACAAGCTAGATTTATTCTGACCTTAGTGACCTTTAGAATACCCAAAAGGTATATTTTAAATAAACATTTAAGGAATGCTTTATCTGTAGTATTACATATAACAATATATGTATACATAACATTACAGCATGAGGCATTCAAATGTCTCCAGTTTCCGCATTTACAAGCATCTCTTTCTTTCCTAGATCTGCAACATTGTAGATTTTTCTGCTTTACAAACAAAATTCCAAAAGTGCAGAGCAATGCATGTGGGCTTGTAAACCTACAGCTTGGAAAGAGGACAATGTAGACCCCTGCCATGCTTTATTAGCCTTATACTTAGCCTTATACTTAGTGCAATTTTTTTCACTATATAAGACATAGTTTTAGAAAGAAAATTTGAGAAAAAAACAGAGGCACAGAAATAGACATACGATAAAATAATTGACTCATCCCTCCTCCCATTTGCAAATAAGAGTTAATGGGTTAGTTGTTCATGACAAATTGTAAAATGTGTTGCTCCATTAGTTGGTCAGTGGGTTTAGAGAATGGGTACTGCTAGTGTATATATATGACACATGCTATAGTTATGAGCAATGGCCTTTTAGCTTGGCTGGAGGAAGTGAAACAAATGCCAGCCTCCTAGGATGCAGAACTATTGCTCCCATAATGTTTATACCTTTTTTCAATTAACCTTTTCTAATTGTAAAAAGGCATGTTTAGTTTCTAACGCTGCTTCTGTCATTCATCAAACACAGGTCCATCAATGGCAGCAGCTTTGGCATTGTTCAGATAATTGCCAGTAGTGGGAACTTAACTGTAGATAGTGGGATAATTTAAAGCAACTGAATAAACACCATAATAAAAGAGCAAAGGCAAAACAATACTGTTTATGCTTAGATCTAATGTAGTTTGTCCAGTTCCTTCCTTACCATGACATTGAGTGCTCTCTTATGGCTGATCTCTAAGACCTGAATCTTCCCCAGCAGGTAACGATGTGTTATGGTCCCCATTCACGGGTCGGATTCCGACCGGATTCCGGGACGATCGATTCCGGGCGCGTGCATGCGAAACGATCGTGCCGGAATCGCGTGCAGCCCACCTTGTCCGATCGTTCGCGTCCGACAGAGAACCAACATGTTGGTCTTTCTGATCCAATTCTGCACACATCAGGGGGAGTTGCCATTTGGGAAGTAAGCGATCAGACACGGAATCGTCCAGGAATCCGTGGGACAGAGTGGTATGCAGCGATCGGATACTCTTAATTGGCCGATTGATCGGAGCTCTGATTCCCGCTGAGATCGCCGGAATCGATCGGATCAGTGATCAATCGGCCATGGAATCCGACATGTGTATGGCTAACTTTAGACACGAATGCTCATTCTGATGAAAATAGCTCCCTTGTTACCTCTTTAACTTCAGTATTGACTAACAGCAGCTTATAAGGGGCCATAAATGCTTTGCTGGCACAGAGTATTGAGTCTGCAAAGTAATTAATAGTAGGCATCCGAAACATAGTATCTATAGTGGCAGCAGAAACCATTGACAAGTGAGCATGGTCAATGAAGAAGTTATCTATTCTAGAATAGGTGTCAATAAAAGGAAAAAGCTGTGTCCTGAGGCTGTAGGGCTCTCCACCACCATCCACCAATTTGTGGTCATACAAAAAATGTTTACGCCTCCGTAGTGCTGAAAACTAGAGTTTAAAGGTACCTATGTAGATGTCCATATCAGTGTTTAAGGCCACATTAATTCCCCCCTAGGTCAGACATCTGGCAGTACATTTTAAGAGCAAATGGATTAACTGTTGTAGGAAATCTGTCTGATTAGCTTTTGGGAGATATAAACATTGGCTAATGTATAAACCTTAAGATAAGGTATGCACATATTGACCCTAATTGATATGTTAAATACTTTTTTGATTTCACACCCTATAATGTAGTTTCTCCTGCCAACAACTAGATAACAACAGGACCCAGTGATGTAGAGAGCCCCATGAGGGACTACACCACATAGTGGAGGCAACTATTTATTGAATCTTTGGGTGTAAAAATTATCCTAAATACTGTATTGTTTTTCACCAAGTGTTAATGTAAGTTAGTGCCAACTAAAAAAGGAGGGTTCAAATATGTTAAGCATCATTCATTTAATATCTGCTATGAACCTGAACTCTGGGGGTTGTTTTAATTTACTCTAGGCTCTTTATACTTTTGAACTGAGATGCTATGTGAATTTAACAATTTAAAATGTAATTTAAATAACAATTACAAATGAAACAAAATGTGCTTCCAACTAAAATCTTTTCTTACGTTTGCACTTCTGATATCTGCAAATAGTAATCAACAGACCAGCGGAGTTTGCTATGCTGAAGTTGGCAAAATTGGTCATCTATGGTGTGCCTTAGACTTGGAGTAGCCAGGCAGAATTCTGACCAAGACCATTAGAAAACAGGACTTCAGCTGGTCCTCTGACTACTGACTGTTCTTACTTAATTTATTTCATGATATAATAGATACTTTCTGTTATACTGTACTATATAGCTTTGCCATGAATATGTTAAATTTCAGGCATTAAGTAGTCCTCATAAATACATGTCTTAAGTCTGTTGTTTTGACTTTATGTAATTGCTTTGCACATCATTAAATTAACCTGTAAATTGCAGCCAAGATATTTTTGTCCAGCTGTCAACATTTGTAAATAGATGCTATACTACAATCATACTATAGATCGCCTGAAAAGATTTCACACAAACAAAAAATAAAATGCAAAAACAAAAACACACGTGAAAGGCCTGACTTTGATTCCCCTTTGAATCATCTCAACTTCTCAACAAAAGAAGTTCAATAGAATTATCGCAATACAACAGTTGGAAAATGTTATAAGTACAGAAAATGTTATAAAAATAGATAATGTACTGATGGTTTTTGTTCATTCACCATAGGTAATTGTATTCATATAGAGTGTTCCACTTTACAGCATGAATAGATATTTTTTTCCTGCTGCTTAAAAAAATTGCATATAGGTAAAGAATAAGTAACATTTTCCACCATAACAATTTTATTTCCTCATTTGCTTTATAAATATGTATGCTTAAAATTAATATACAACACTGACATAAATGTCTGATGTAAATTTTGAAACAAAGCTATACATTAAAAAACACACAAACTTTGTACAAATTGAAATTGATTGATATCTTGAAATACACTGCCTGGCCAAAAAAAAGTTGATACCAAAAAAAGGTCACACACTTTAATATTTAGTTGGACCGCCTTTAGCTTTGATTACGGCACATCATTGTTTTGATAAGCTTCTGCAATGTCACAAGATTTATTTCTATCCAGTGTTGCATACATTTTTCACCAAGATCTTGCAGTGATGATGATATTGTCTGACCGCTACGCAAAACCTTCTCCAGCACATCCCAAAGATTTTCAATGGGGTTAAGGTCTGGACTCTGTAGTGGCCAATCCATGTGTAAAAATTATGTCTCCCTTATTGAGCCAGATGAATACTGCCATTGTCCGCTTGGAATATGCCCGTGCCATCAGGGAAGAAAAAATCATTGATGGAATAAGCTGGTCATTCAGTATATGTAGGTAGTCAGCTGACCTCATTCAATGACCTCATTGAAAGATAATCGCTCTTGCAATAATTATCCATTAGGAGGTGATGGAATCGCCCGGCAATCGCCTACACTAGTTTCAATGGTCGTGTCCCCATTGATAGGATTGCGCGCGATTGCTCCCAGCGCCGCATGCTATCAGTGGCTGCGATTATTTTTCTCCGATCGTGTTTATACATGAATGGAGGTGATTTGCGATCGCAGGTGGAGGCGATAAAAAATCACGTCCATTCATTCTCTATAGAGGCGATTTTTTTAGAATGGTGACGTTTTTTTTTTAATCGCTAGGGAAAATCACCCGCCGACAATTCTACAGGCAATTGGGAATCGCCGGCAGAGGAGACTAATCGCTTAAGTCAAAACATGGCATAAAAGAGGTAATTACATCATAGACAGGAATTTATATGAAAATTCCATGATCAAACAAAGTTAATTTGTTGTATTCACTTTATCTAATTTCTAAGATAATTAGTTAGTAGTGTTGAGCGGCATATGCTAAATTCGAGTTTGCGTAATTTTGTAAATGTTTGCACAGATATTTGTTATTTAGAATAATTTGATGTGTTGACATTCTACGGACTTATATTGCACGTATGTATGCGCAATTTTGCGCAAAGATTCGCGAAGGCGTCTGAGCATTACTATCACTGCACTGCCGTGTAGATTTGTATGTATTGTGCATCACAATGCGTGCAGCTATGCATAATGTAGCCCACACATTTTTGAATGTAGCCTTTTTGCTTCCCTTACGTCCTGTGACATCTTCACTATGCGTCCATCTGTGTCTTAGGAAATAATCTCCACCAACTCTACTTTCCACACACTGCAGTACTTTTCATAAGCATAGCATATTACTAGTAGAGTACTTTTCCAGTCATCCTATAGTAAGAATGGGTTCTTAGGGCATGCTAAATAGCATAAGTTATGGCTGCACAAAGAGGAAAAAGATAAATGTATAACTTGATATGTTACATTCAGAAGGTTAAGGTGATTAAACCTCCTTGATGTTAATCACAAATGTGGTTTGGGGTACATTTTAATTACTGAAAGCACTAACCCCGGACAATACTCAGGATTGCCAATCCAAGAGAGTTGGCAGTGTCCTCCAGCAGTGGCATCCTCCAGTGTTTTTCCTGGATCCAGTTTTTCAGTGACATGACGATGCTGGAGACATAGGGTGTGTCTGGGCCATTCACCTGGACTGTGTTGTAATACTGGCATAAGCTTCAAAAGTCCATGCATCATTGACTCCAGAGATGTCTGGGGCAGCTGAAGAGGGTGGTAAATTTAAACAGATTATATTGAAATCTGTTACATTTCTGTATTAAAGGAAAATATTTGAACAACCAGGGAGGTTAATAAAAATCAGATTTAACTTTGGCAAAAGTAAATCTAGTAATGAGAAACAAGATGGATACCCTGCATCTTCTAGCTCTTCCAAGTAGAAATTTTGCAACAGACACATGTTTCCAGATATGACACGGGAGCTCTTCTAATTTTGCTAATTTTAACTCATTTAACTCATGCTACTTGAGATTTATGCAATATTGATCATGTTGTTGTATATGGTAGTAATCAATATAATAATAGCAATTGATCACTACTATCTGTTTACACTCATGGGGAGTATTTGTTTTATTTGTCTTATTTATTTGTTAACTACTAAGCAAATTTGTGAAGATAGGACAACTTGGGCTTTAAAGGCACAATTCCCAAAACAACAATTCAATAGTTTAAAAGGTCTTTATTGAACATCAAGCAGGACCAACTATTTAGTAGTTAAAAAATTATAAATGATTTGTATATACTGGCAATATATAAACAATGGGGATTTCTGAGGAGACTTCCTTTGTTTGAACAAATTTTAAGCCAGAAACTTAAAGGTACGCAAAGGTATGCATTAAATACACCTCAAAAGAGGGGTCACAATTTATTAGATTCTTAACCATAAAAACAGTCTTTGTGCATTTGGTAATTCATAGGTTCAACATCTGTAGAGAGGAGAGAAAGGGGGCCTCCTACAAGTGGTGGTCCTCTTTGTCCCCTCTCAAAACAGTATTAGTAACAAACCAAACCATTGCTGGAAGGTCAAAAAACTGATTGGACGTGCAGAGATATTGACATTCGACGCATTTCATCCTACAAGGACTTTTTCAAGAATTTTTTATCATGCACTATAAATATAAAAAAACATGTGTAAATATCATTTTGTCTTTTACATATTTTTAATCATTGTCTTAGGGGCTTTAATGGAGTTTTTCCTTTTACCTGTCTTTCTCTGTGAAGCCATATGTTCTCAAGCCTTCAATGGGAAAAACCTTTTTCTCTGGTGAGAGGATGTCTCTTTATTTCCAATAGCCTTAAAAATATATATATATATATATATACAAAATATAAGTATAAAAATACCAAGGGGGGGCTCCCTTAGTTTACCCTCACAAAACACTCGTGCCCTTTATGTGCTGCCAACCATTCCTACCCATCCCACTGTTTGCTAATAGTGATAAGGTGCCTTGCCTAGTGTGCCTTAATTATGTGTTATCCTCCTGAGGAGGATGGGATATATTTGAAACAAGTGTGTATGTCTAAATTGATAAAGTGCATGTGCATTGGTTTCCAACCATCTTCAGATGGCTGAGCCCCAAAAATGTGCAATAATCCCTTTTGTGATAACCTTAAGGTTATGTAACCCTTTAAAACCCTCATATAAAATTGCAAGGCACTCTGATAGTTCCAACCAATTAAAAAATCACAAGGTGCAACCTCTACACTGTGAATAGCCCCTAAACTCAAAGGAAACTTTGGCTGTGTGTGTTTAAAGTGCTTTGTGCCTGATGTTGTGTATATAAAAAAAATCAAGTGCTGGATATGCCCCTGGGTGAAGCCCAATCCTCTTACCTTTGATTGTGGAGGTAAAGTAAAGGAGAAGTCCCCTGGAGCTGGCAAAATCCTCAGTCTTCCTGTCCCCTTTGCTCTCATGTGCGCCCCTCCGACATGTTGTTGCACCATGAGAAGGTGGGAGCAGCGCGCGCCCTCTAAGTGCGTTGCGCCGCCACCCCGCCCCCCCTGCAAGCAATTGTGGCATCTTGTACACGTGGGGAGATGGACATTCATCTTCCCCAGCACGTGCGAGCGAGACCCATGCGCGGTGGCATTGCGGGCAGACGACGCCATCCCGCCCGTCTCTGCGAGATGACGTCATCCGCGCGCGACGCCGATCCCCGTCACTAGGCCTCGCCCTAGGTGCCAGTAGTCCCAGCGGCCATTTTGGTCCTCTCAAAGCGGGTGGACCTGCGGCGGCTGGTCGGTTGGTGTATAACCGAGGAGGGGCGGACATGAAAGTGGAGGCAGGAATGTTAACTTAAATGGCTAGGGATTTAGATGTACATATTGGAGGAAACCTATTTCGTCTTCCAAACAACAATAAATAACATAAAACATATGACCTTCCCCTACTTAATAGGGGGAGGAAATGCATTCCCCAAACTAGTGAACAAAGGTTCACAGAGAGGTGCAGCCAGGAGCCACCCCATCTCTCGCCCTCTACATAAAATATCATACATCATATATACAGTGTTTTTAATATGTTGATACTGAATCATCATTTTTGTATATAACCACCATCATCCTCATGTATTCATATATCATTCTATACTATTACTAGTTTTAGAAATGACCAGAGCCCTAAGTGACAAAGGATCCAATCCATGGTTCCAGTGCTTTTTTAATTCTGTTACTGCTCTAGGAAGGGCTTATAGCTGATAATCTCATTAAGACCAGGAGTTTTGGTGGCCCTAAGCTTCTGGATCCACTGTGTCTCAATCTGTAAAATCTTTTTGTTCCAATCTCCCCCTCTGGTGGACTGTTTTATCTTCGCTATTACTGTGAAATCAATGAAACTCAAATCAGCCTTATGTTTTAGGACCACATGTCTTGCTATTGGGGTGAGGATGACTCCATTTCTTATGTTGTTTACATGGTCATAAATTCTCTTCCTGAACTTCCTTTTAGTTTTTCCAACATAAAATGAATTGCACTTACATCTTAGTAAATAAACAACACCTTCTGTCCCACAATTAGCAAAAAAGTTGGGTCTGAATATTTCTCCATTCGGTAGAGTCACTGAATTAGATTCTTTAAACCAGGGGCATTGGGGGCATTCTCCACATTGGTGGGTGCCCATTGTCCTAGGTCTGTCTACTGGAGCTGGATCAAAGTGGCTGTGGACCAGTTTGTCCCGCATAGAGGGGGCCCTTCTGAAAGTTACCTCAGGTCTGCTTTTCACAAATTTTCCCACTAGTGGGTCTTCTGTGAGCCAATGCCAGTGTTTTTGGAGGGTTCGTCTTATTCCCACATGTTGGGAATTATACTGTGTTATGAATCTTACTGTATTCTCTTTTTTCAACTTTTTAGTGTTTTTCCCAAACAGTAGGCCATTTCTATCTTTTTTAGTTAAAAAATTACACATAAGCACAAATGGTTGCTCCGAAGAGGAGCTATATATCACATTCATCAATGTTGACAAAAAAAACAACAATTGGCTTGCTTCGCAGATTTCGACGTGTTTCACCTATTGATAGGCTTCATCAGGAATTAGAAAGGAAGCACCACTAGAATATCAAAAAGATATAAAAATCATATATTTGCTGCATTTGGTCAATCACCATATAACACCATGTGATCCAACCTACCCAGATATCCATCTATAGAGGGTCCAGGTATAGACCACCGGCGTCAGACGGAAGCGGACCAAGCACCGCCAGAAATGTCCAAAGCCCAAGGGCACCCCGCTGGGGAACGACCCCAACCAGCCAGGTCCACGCCGACCAGGTTAGCCCCCACCGTCACACTTGGGTCGAGCCTGAGGGTAAGTAGTCCCCCTATGGAATATCCATTATGAATTAGGAAAGCAATAGCATGAATAGAGAGGGATCCTAGTGCAAAAAGAGTCACCAGACTTACCAGTCAAGCCACTTGTCTATAGGGATAGTATAGAAGTCAGATCGGTCAGTTTGGGTCAGTATATGGGACACTGCCCCTTCAGCTTTGGTCATCCAAGTTATCCTAAGATATAAGTTCCCCCATGTTAGTAAATCCACAGTTTAGAAACATACAAGGAAATGGTTCAAAGAGGTCTAGTACTTACAGATAGCTTGATAGCTTGATTTAACGTGATTGGATCACTTTCCCTCTAAAAACCATTATATACTGGTCATAAATAGTGGACCACAACAGAAAAGAAAGTATAACTCCCTATATATAATATATGGTATGAATCACTGTTTGCCAACACCCCTATAATCTAATTGAAATCAAAAACAATATGGGAAAGGGTGAAGGAAGTATTGGGGGATGGGGCTTTTAAGGCACTTCATAGATCTTCAATTTCCAACAATCCAGTCTCTTCCCCTCCCCTCTCCCTGGGGAAGAGACTGGATTGTTGAGTGTGAATAGGGGGACAAACTGGTGACGTTTTTTTGTAACCATGATGTATATATTTTGTTATTGTATGATCTAATCGTTTTTAACATATTTATTATGTGGTCATTATTAATAAAGACTCATTTTAACTGAAATATTTGGAAATTGAAGATCTATGAAGTGCCTTAAAAGGGCCATCCCCCCAATACTTCCTTCCCCCTTTCCCATATTGTTTTTGGTCATAAATAGTGTTGATCGCGAATATTCGAATTTATATATATTTAGAATATGGGCACTCCGAGAATTCATGAAGATCTTCAATATAGTGCTAGGTTTTTCTTATTGCGATTATTCAAGATTTTTACATCAGTAATGTTGATCGGGAAAATATGCAGATATTGCCCAACTTTTTATTGCTGAAATCTATTTCACAATAAAGGTAATAATGACTGGAGACCACAAATTCTTGAATTTACATATTTTTTGCAAATATTAGGCACCTATGACTATTAGGCGCCTATAATAAGCATGACTGTAGTTAACTTACTCCCAATGCGGGCAGCTAGAGAGAACTAAAAATAGGCACTGCCATTTCTGGAGGGAACACCTGGTAAGTATATATTTTTTGGCATTGTGAAGTGCTCCTCCACTACCATGACAGCTTAGAGGTAAGTTATAGGTTCATAGACTTTAGCAAAAACAATGCTCATCTGCCTCCAAGTTGTCATTGGAATTAACACTTTTTGAGGCATAACGTCTTTCTTATGAGGGTAGATGCCAGTGGAAGGACACCACCAGTGAGGAAGTCTCTGTCTTGTCAAGTAACCTTGGTGAGGGTGCTATTGCTTGTAACAGAATTACATGTTTGGGACATGTTGGTCCTAAGTATACATAAAAATTAAAAATTGTTAGGCATCAAAGTATTTATCATTTTTACTACCTATCAGTCATTTAAAACCACTGCATACATTTAAATATTGGTTTGTAAGCATAATATAACAATGCTTATTGTAGCGTTCTGAAAAAACAAGACACAAAGCAAGCTTATAATTACAAAACATATAATTTCATTTGAGTACATGTTTCTAAAGTGCCAACGTTCCCAGCAGTCTCTTTAAAGTGTAGTGCAGTGATAATTGGTGCAACTAATTTTGGAAAGGAACTTAATCCATGAAGACATGAGGAATATTCTCATAATAAATATTTTACATAGTACTTTTTGTTAGATCTAAAAATAGATGTCCTTTTACTTTTGGTTTAAATGCTTTATTTTACTAGTTAATTAGTTTTATATATATATATATATATATATATATATATATATACTATTTAAAAATTTTTGTTTGTTTTATGCATGTGTTTCTTTTTATTATACATTTCTATATTTTGTAAACACTAATGCTAGCCATACACATGCCGATAAGCGGGCGATTTTTTATCTGACCGACGGGCGTGCGCGCTCGCGCCGTCGGTCAGGTTAAAAATCGGCCGCTAATCGGCATGTGCCCACATGGGGCGACAGATCCCTGTCGCCCCACTTCTCGGCCGGCCAGAGAACGGACATGTCCGATCTTCTCTGGCCGATGGGAGCCGATGAAAGCCGATGCCATAAGCTGCAATGAAGCGGCGTCTTCATTGCAGCTTAGGGTCGGCACACAAAGGGTGTCCGGCCGATTGAAGGGGCCCCATAATGCAACGGGAGGCTAACGTGATGACGTCATCACATTAGCCTCCTGGAAAGTATGGCAGGCTTAAATCCTTATTTAAATCTTGATATGTTTAACAAAACATGCATCCAGTATACTGATTTACGCCTGTCCCGATTTAACCTTGACAAGTGTTTTTACGGGTAAGCGTTTACTTCCTTTGTACAATATTAACCAACCTAGCGCACTGCTGAGGTACAGATTTCTGTACCAAAAGCGCACCATAGACTTTAATGGAAAAAAAGTTTTTTACATTGTAGGCCTGTAATTTCCCAAAGTATGTCGATACAGGAGTCTGGTAGACACCCTGAATATAATAACATGTTCAGATGCTTTGTAAATAATAACAATATTACATAATGAAGATTTCACTTTATCAGGTAAATTCACTTTATCAGGTAAATTAGCACAGCAACCACTAGATGGCAGTGCAGATGTGCCAGGTTACATAGGAGAGCATGGGGGGGGAGTGATCCGTTCTCCTGCAGCTGCCTCATTAGATCAGAGACACATGGAGTAGTGAGTTTGCTCTCCTGTGGCTCCGATCTCTGCCTGACGAACCCAGCTCGTCCATTGCTGTTCTGACAGGTCAGAGCTGGACGAGCTGGGAACATCAGGAACGGTAGGGGGGTTAATAAAATAATTTTATATCAGTTTTACTAAGCTCTGGTGGGTTTATCTCTTGACCTCCTCAGATTTAACCAGCACTTCAGGGTAGGTTTAACTTACATTGTATTTGACCTGTTTGAAACCCACTATAACTACGCTACTAGCATAAGCAATTATTAAATTATATACAGGATACAAGAAGGATTTTCGTCCTGCCAAATAATCTGAAGGTTCTGCCATCAGACTCCCCTTGCTGTACTGCTTTCTCTGGACGGCCTAAGGGATTTCTCTTCTTTGGACTAATGTTTCCCTCCATCCCTTACTCCCCCGGGAGGTTCTGGTATTTGGTGCCTTTATGTTTATACTCTGCTTAAACCTGTATTCTCAGTAAATTCCCCTTTTTTGGCAGTGGTCTTGTTTGGGTTCCTATACATACATATATTATCTAGTGATCTATGAAATTTTGATTTAATTTAGAATTGTGCAATTAAAAATGTCCTACTGTGCACCTTAATATCCCTGACAAAGTTTACTGTTAGGGCGAAACATGAAGAAATACCAACTCATTTGGTGCTTTTCAAAACAGGAACTGCATGAATATCTACTCTCCTATCATCAAATCCTGTGATGTACATACTGCATAATCATGTTATTGATATAATTTGGGCTTTAATATGAAATTCTGTTTTCAATTGTATTTAATCTAGATTTATGAATGTTTGCGCCTTTAAAACCCTATCTCTAGCTGTGAACAGAAATATGCCCTTGATAGAATATCCACCCATATCTAAAAAAAATTTCCCTCCTAAATATAATGAGGGTGTAGCACCTTATTTTGTGAAAGTTCACCATTTGCTTTTTTGTTTCAAATTGACTAAATCCTAATAACTACGCATAGAGTTGGCCTTTTTTATTCCTTAAATTAATCATTTCTTAGCCTTAAGGCTACAAGAATTACAATGATGATGGTTTTTCCATTAAGGCTACTCATGACTGAACTTTTGTTGTTGAATACAATGGGGTAAAAGTTGCCAGCACCTAAAAAACAGGAACTGTTTCAAAAAAAGGGCTAGTCCTGTTAGGCACCTGCACACAGTCCAACCCTTTTCTCAGTATTAACTCAATAAATCTTATTTCACACCTTGTAGTACATAAGGTGAAGGGAAAGATATAGAAAGCAAAGATTGAAAGAACAGATTAAGAGCAAGTAAAGGTTGTCAGACAGCCGACACTTGGGTTCAGCTTTCTTTCAAGCAATGAAAACCATAAGCAGAACATTAGAACCATTAGATCTTGCACTGCAAGTATTTATCTATAAGCACACCTGGCTAGTACCGAGGTGAACCCCCTTTTGACTTCAGAGCTGCCTTCTTCCTTTGTGGCATAGATTCAACAAGTTACTGGAAACATTCCTCAGAGACATTGGTCCATAATGACATGATAGCATCACACAGTTGCTGCAGATTTGTCGGCTGCACATCCATGATGTGAATCTCCCGTTTCACCACATGCTAAGGGTGCTCTATTGGATTGAGATCTGGTGACTGTGGAGGCCATTTGAGTACAGTGAACTCATTGTCATGTTAAAAAAAAACAGTCTGAGATGATTCAAGCTTTATGACATGGTGCATTATACTGCTGGAAGTAGCCATCAGAAGATGGGTACACTGTGGTCACAAAAGGATGGACATGGTCAGCAACAATACTCAGGTAGGCTGTGGCGTTGCATCGATGATCAATTACTACTAAAGAGCCCAAAGTGTGCCAAGAAACTATCCCCTACACCACCACCAGCTTGAACCGTTGATACAAGGCAGGATGGATCCATTCTTTCATCTTGTTGATGCCAAATTCTGACCCTACCATCTGAATGTCGCAGCAAAAATCCAGACCAGGCAACATTTTTTCAATTCTCTATTTTCCAATTTTGGCAAGCATTTGGACAGGTGTGCCAAATAAAATGGACGGTGAGTGTATATGTTATCTATAACATTCAGAAACACTACTCGTAAGATGCTGGTATCGGTCTACATGATTGCCATTAAAACATTAGAATACTGGTAAGACTAATATTAACAGCCAACATTCCAACTATAATCAAATCGAGATACGCTTAACATATTTTTTTTAAAAAAATTTACATAATTTTTATTAACTTATTCATTTTTGGTGTTTTATTCTGTCTTATAAGCTCGAAATAAAATGAATACTTTCAAACAGGTTTAAAGCGTACAGAACCGCACAAATTGTGACCCCAAAAGCTGACAAGTAATTTCACATTTCTGGTAAACACATTCATACTAACTACACACCATATGACCACATTTCCCACCATCTGATGTGTTGGAAGTCTCGCAATGTAACAAAACAAAGAGATGTCAGATTGATTGAAGCATGACAGTGAATCTGTCATTTTGCACTGACTCACTTGAATCTGTTTTGCACCCAATATGCTACGAATATTAAAGCCAAATCTTAATTTAGTATGGATGACATGTAAAAAAAATAGGCTTACATTTTAAACTGCATTCTTTTCATTTCCTGCTAAAATAATGAACAGAGTTTTACTAAAGAAAAGTATTTGCAGAAAAAAATGTCACTTCAGGCTGTTTGCAGCTCTCATTTTATAACACAAGGCCTTTAATAAAACTAACCAATAATAAAAATGATAAACACATTTTTACACAGAATATTTGGAAATTATAATATCTTCATATGTAACAACATTTATATTTATCATAATAATTTTCAGTACTTACAATAGGCAACATATTAGCTAAGATTTATCATTTTTTTATGCTGAATTAAATAGAAGTACGGATAAATTGTTATCTTGCATCTATATTTTTTAAGAAGTTTAGTTAAAAATTTTCAAAATAAAATGGCACATTTGTGTCATAATATATTTAATAAAAAATATCAAGCTGCAAATCAGAGAATGTGAAATTAAGTTCAGTTTTCCCACAAGAGCTTGTTTCCACTGTGTCTTTTCAAAAAAATACAGACAGGACACCTCCCATCCAAATGAATGGTATAGTCTCTGGCATGCCCGTGCTGCTTTGTGCTTGAAGCTGGGTGCTGTGTTGTCTTTGCAGCAACTTGGCTAGTTTTTTTAGCTGCTTTAACTGTAGTGTAAGTATAAGCTCTTGAAATACAAAAAGTCTGGGTATTTTGCTGATTTGGAGCTTTTAGGCTTTTGTTGCTGTTTGGTAAAGGCCATATACCAAACTGCTTTGTTTTTAAAGCTGGGCGCTGTGTTTTCTTGGCTTGGCTAGGTTTTTTCAGCTGCTTTAACTGTAGTGTAAGTATAAACTATTTAAAAAGGAATAGTTTGGGTATTTTGCTGATTTGGAGCTTTCAGGCTTTTGTTGCTGTTTGGTAAAGGCTAGTGATGGCCGAACTTCGGCCGTGTCCGTCCGCGAACAGGCGGAGCGGACTTTTAAAAAAGTCCGCTGTCCGCCCGTTCGCGGACAGATTCAAATTCCCCGCCTCTAGGCGGGGAATTTGAATCGGAAAACCCGCATGTGACGTCATTGACGTCACATCCGGCACCTGGAACGCATAGTTCCTGGTTGTTCTAACCGGATGTGACGTCACTGACCCGGTCTTCAGTAAAATATTCTTCCTGCGGCGGGATCTCGCTGCTAATGATCCCACCGCAGGAAGAATAGAGGGATCCTTCTCGCCGGCGGACAGGGCGGGTCAAACACCTGTACTGTCCGCCAGCGAGAAGGAGGGCGAACATGCTTGTTCGCGGCCGAACTGTCCGCCTTGCGGGCAGTTCGGCCATCACTAGTAAAGGCCATATACCAAACTGCAAAAAACCCAGAGCTAAGTTAGTAAAATGAAAAAAGATTAAATACGTATGGCTTGCTAAGCAAAAGCATCTTCTCTCTAACCTCCCAAGCATTAATTCTGAGTAAAGCTCAGGGTATGTTTGTTTAAAAGTATTGATCACCCCTAGTATAGTTGCTAACCTGTCTCAGATGAACCTATGATGTCTCTCGTTGTCGGCATCCTGAGTCCTCACATTACCGGAGTCATTGATGATTATGGAAAAGTTTACGTGGGATAGAGAAATTCAAAGAGATCTGTTAAGTTCTGTTTAGATTTACGTACTGCTTTAAAAGAAAAAAAAGGGCAGAATGCTCAAAGGTTTAATGAACATGGCAGCCTAAATTTGGTTTGCAAAACTGCACCAGAGTAAACCACAACAGGTCTGCAAGAATGCCTTTGGAATGGAGGTGAGTATTTAAGTCATGTCAACACTTTATACCAAAGTAAAGAGAGAAGAAGACCCAAGTTGGTAGCCAAATCACCACATCCAATTGCTATATGATTTTTTTGGGTGGCCAACCCCTATGGACTTTTGAGGTAACACAAGAAATATTAATATGGAGTTCCAGTCGAAAAGCTCCGGCTCTCAACATATTTTTCAAGGGTTGCAATGTTGCAATTCGGCTCTTTGGTCGAATACGTTTGCCTACCACTGGACTAGCCTATTCAAAAATATTAGAGTGGCTAATGGCAACACATATTACCTCAGAAAAAGTTATTACAAATGAATGGTTGCAAAGTGAACCATAATACAACAGAGAGGTCTGAATGGCCACTCAGCCTATTCATTTCATATTCAATAACACATTGGTTAAAGAAAGAGATGCCCTTTCCTAAACCATTTTTGCTTCTTCTTGCTTTTCCCCATAAACTCTCAATCTTGCCCTTTTATTTCTGTGATATGATTCATTGTTTTCAGTCAAATTTTCAAGACCATTCCCCTGGATCACATATTATTACATATTATCTATGTGCAAAAATATTAAATTAACTAAGAATATGCTAAGATAAGCTAAAAAAAGATAAACTGGAAACTGGAAATCAATGTCAAGGATTTGTTCTGCAGCTTCTGAGTTCTTAATGCAAGGCTTTCTGATTTAGTCTGTCTTTTGATCTAGTTAGTCTTTTTGTTTTTTAAATTATATATATATATATTGATTCCTAGTGTTGGGGCAGCAGTGACTCATTCAAAATACATACATACAGAGTTCTGCGAAGGCTGTGACTGCAGATGCAACCCAATGGTTGGATCAAAGAACGTATATATGTTATTGATCTCTTGACTGTAATTGAAATATGATTTATAAAAGTGTAAAGAATAGTATATGTTAACATAACTTAGCTAAAAATTTTAAATTATGTTAACTTTGGATACTAAATCCTGTGCAGGGTAATTGACAAAGCACAACTGTTAATAGAGATTGTCAAATTGTTTTTGAAAATTCAAATAGTTCGACTTTGTGGGTTAATTGCAGATGTAGAGAAGGGAATACTAGAAAAACAAAGAAAATATTGCTCTAACATAAATAGTTTCAATCAAGTCGATATTTTGAGTTTGACTTTGATATATGCAAAAACTACATATGCTAAAGACTTTTTTTTTTTGTTCCCGCAACACTTCTCTGCATCTCCAGCAATTTTGTTCAAGGGCTTTGTAACCAACTCACATAGTCAGCTAGTCAAAAAGAACCTCTGAGAGTCAATTCAGTTTACTTATTTATACCTGATTAGAAGGTCACTCTAAACAAGGTTGCATTTAATATTTGCATATTTTATCAAACACAAACATTTGTCAAGTCAATTTGCAAAACTTTTGAAAGGCCATAAATACAATACTTGCTTTATTTTTGTTCGTATTTTACCTACCCTAAATTGATCCACACTGTCAAGTTCACATGACTTTCCTTGCATTATTTATTTATTTTTGAAAGGGTAAGTAACTTATTGTATTCCAAAGTTTGGCCAATTACAATAACAACTGCCAAACATGTACATTCGTTTCACTCATTTTATTGACATTTCGTTTGTAAATTGAACACCCTCAATTTTTCTATAAATATTTTTAACATTCAGACTTTTTGTTGACAGAACGAATGTGATGACTGTCTAAATGTCACTGGTGTTTTATGAACAATGAATGCTAACCTCAAACCTAAAAGAAAATTTTTTTGCATTTTAGCATTGCATTTTCCATCCCAAAAATGTAACCATTCTTCTGCTATATCATTGTATAGCATGAATTCACAATGTTTAACTAAGGATTTAAAATAATAAGGATAAAACAATAGAGGTGTTGCACATGGGGTTTATGATTAATCTCCATTAACAGACAAATATTAATATCACACAGTATCATACATGTCTACATGTGATTCACCACTAAAACATTAGACTTGGTAAACAATAAGATGTTATCTGGAGAAATTTTTCTTCCTGGGATAATGTAAATTCTATTAGAATCTCCTAACAATAGCAAGGAGATATATATTTATCTTTACAGCCCAGGATGGCACCACATTAGACCAAGCCGCAAGGGGGCAAGATACTGCTGGACGACCAAAACCCACTAAAATTACTTAAAAAAATAAATAAATAACTGGATTATAAAGTTAATTATGTTGTCCCTGGAATGTAGTATCCAAGCTAAATTAGTTGAGTGGGGGCTTCAATGATAACCACCTCCTGAGCCTAGTTAGGTTTGTAGTGTAGTCGCCCAAACACAATGTGGTCCTGTGCCCGTGTTCAGGAAAAGGAAGGGCAGTCCAGAGCAGGGAGACCTGATGAGACAGTGGGGAACGCGCACACGAGCTAGCTCCAGGCTCCTCGTGCTCCTCCATTGTGCGTGCAGCCCGCGGACATAATAGCATGCAATACTAGCCGGTTGCCAGGAAATCTACCTAGCTCAGGGATACCTGGATTACTCCCTTCAAGCGTGGTGGGGCGGATGCTACTCAGCGGGCCCTACACTGTGGAATCCGTATCTGAATCATCCAGCCTTGGTCGGGCGGTACTGCTGCAGACTCCCTGTAAGCTGTTGGGACTCTTCTCCCCTCTACCATCTGACCTGTACCCGTGTGCATTACCGCTCAAGTTTGTAAAGAGCACCTGCCGCGTTACTGTGAGTGATCAGAATAGTTTTCCTATTCCTGCTGTAGTTGTTGAATAAAGAAAGGGTTTTCTAGCATCACGCTTGCCTCTGTGTCGTTGGTTGATCCTGTACCTGTACAGGTTGACATTTAGGGGCTAGATCAGGGGTAGGCAAACTTTTTGACTCATGAGCTACATTAGAATTACATGGGGACAGTTGTCAGTATTGGACCACCACCCAAGCGCCCGTACACTGGGTGCAACTGATGCACACCGCATTGGTGTATCTGTGTATGTAAGCAGGCAGCTTCGGCTCATAGGCATAGGCAAATACACAGTTCAGATGGGAGAGCTGGACATCTCACATCTGACAGCTTCTCCAGCTCCCCGGCTAATCTCTGTGCTGGGAGAGCTGGCAGGAAATCAAGGTGTGACCACCAGAAGCCGAGTGGCCGCGGGGGTTGCCCATTCGGACCATAAGACGCAGACACATAAGTGCCTCTTATGGTACAAAAAATACGGTACATTACATCAGGTCATATGCAATGTGCCATATAAGAAACGATATAATAAATACACTAGTCATGGTACTATTAATCCTTTTGTGACATATTTATTTTTGAATTTTTTCGGGTATACCATCTTTAAAACATGGTTAGGTGGCTAGAGATAAAGAAAAAAAAATACTATATGTTGTTGCTGTCAACTTTTTCCTAAATTGTTACCTTGTGTAATGCCTGTAGATGTAGATCAACTAGAGGAAACTACAAGCGTAATTGAATAAAAGTCTGCCTGAATCTGGAACATCTAGCAAAGAAAGTATAAATAATGTTTGCCTGTGCGAATAACAGTTTTTATCAGAGACTCAGTGGGATCATAATGTATTCTTTCAATCTGCTCCAAAGGTAATAGCAGGAAGCTATTTTATAGATTTCTTAGTAATCTGAGCTGATGTTATACCTGTTACAGAACATTTCCAATAAAATAGAAACACAGCAGGATAAAAAAAGATACAAATATGTTTTTTTGTATCAGTCATTGAAAGCATGACTCTGCAGTAATGAAACATTTGTCCGCAAATTGTGTCATACCTATATAGTAGGTATATTGAAGCAGGGTAAAGGACATATTGCAGGGAATCTTTTGCTTGTAGGTTTGAATTGGTTGGACTGCCTTTAAAGGCCAACCATAAATGTTGCTGTTCATGATAATATTTGAAACTAAATACCCTCAATTCCTCTTACAAAACTCAGGTATAGATAACATGTCTTGGCTAATTGCTCTGCATTGCTTTTAGTTTTCAACATTATACATCGGAAATAATTGGAGGAAATATTGTATATGGAAAAGACATAATATGGAAACAACTGCTAATAATACATTGTCTTGAAATTACTAATAAAGGAGATCATTAATCAATCATCAGGAGTGTATCCACATATCATAATTTTCAGACTATAAGATGCACCTTTTCACCCCCAAAATTGGGGGGGGGGGGGTGCCTGCGTCTTATGGCCGCCGGTGATCACAACTTCACACAGCCATTCTCCCATCTGAATTGTATTGGCTATATCTAGCCAATACAGTTATATATAGCCAATGCAGAGTGTGTGTGGGGAAAGTTTCACGCTGGCAGTTTCCGTACACACAGAGCATAGAGGGGACAGGGAGACATGAGTACAGATTCCCCCACCAGCAACCCTTCACTTCCCCAAGTATGAGGAAGAAGAGATGCCGAAGTATGCTCTCTAGTGACACAATTTTTGTGGCTTAAATTTGGTAATGCATGGGATTTTTCCGTAATTCATTTTAAGCACATGAAATATATATTTTTTTCTGATTTCCTGCTCTAAAAATTGGGTGTGTCTTCTAGTCTGAAAAATACGGTAATATCTGTTGTACAGTGGATATAAAAAGTCTACACACCCCTGGTAATTGATATAAAAAGTCTACACAAGCCTGGTAACATGTCAGGTTCCTGTGCTGTACTTTTTCCATCTATAAATTGTACCACTCAATTGAAAACCAAACTGAAGGTTTGGAGGGAAGAAAAAAATAATAATGTGGTTGCATAATTGTGCACATCCTTTTCTAACTGGGGATGTAGCTGTGTTCAGAATTAAGGAGTCAGCGTACACCTGCCATCATTTACAGTGCCTCCGATTAACCCCAAATAAAGTTAAGCTGCTCCAGTTGGTCTTTCCTGAATTTTTTTTATTTGCATCCCACAGCAAAAGCCATTGTCAGTAGAGGGCTTCAAAGCAGCAGAAGGATCTCATTGTTAAAAAATATCAGTCAGGAGAAGGGCACATCATCAAGTGGAGAAAATATGGCACAATAGTGATAAAATTAATGAAAAGACTTAAAGAGTACTGGTCAGACAGGCTACCAAGAGGCGTACAGCAACATTAAAAGAGCTTCAGGAATATCTGGCAAGTACTAGCTGTGTGGTACATGTGACAACAATCTCCCGTATTCTTCATATGTCTGGGCTATGGGGTAGAGTGGCAGGACAAAGGACTTTTCTTATGAAGAAAAACATCCAGGCTACATTTTGCAAAAACACATCTGACGTCTCCCAAAAGCATGTTGAAATAGGTTTTATGGTCCGAGGAAACCAAGGTTGAATTTTTTATATGTTTGGTCCAAAAACAATACTGTACATCAAAAAAACACCCTACCCACAGTGAAGCATGGTGGTGGCAGCATCATGCTTTGGGGCTATTTTTCTTCAGCTTGAACTGGAGCCTTAGTTAAGATAGAGGGAATTATGAACAGTTCCAAATACCAGTCAATATTGGCACAAAACCTTCAGGCTTCTGCTAGAAAGCTGAACATGAAGAGGAACCACAAGGACCCAAAGCATGCATCCAAATCAAAAAAGGAATGGTTTGACCAGAAAAAGATTCAAGTTTTCAAAATGTGCCATGCTGATAGACTCAAAAGACTGAGTGCTACATTAAAATCAAAATGTGCTTCAACAAAGTATTAGTTTCAGGGCATGCACACTTATGCAACCATAATATTTTATTTGTATATTTTTTCTTCCCCCTACCTAAAATATGTAGTATTTGTACAGTGCAGGAACCTGCCATTTTACCAGGGGTGCGTAGACATTTTTATATCCACTGTATATATTAAGGATCATACAGTTTTGATTGTGAGCTGCAAAACACATGTTGTATAGAAGACTTTTCATACTTTTGTCTGGATTATACACCATGTGTAAAAAACTACTAAGGTGGAATGAATAGAATAAATCAAATAGGTGTCGAAGGATCTTATTAAATTGAGATCATTGGGGTTCGTTCTAGTGAGGAGTATATGCTATTCATTTTGCAAGGTAAATGAAAATGAGCTAAAGTACTGTTTACTATGATCAAACCTGTCTTCCATTGCATATAAATATGTATTAAAAGTAAACAACTTACAGCACATATTATACTTCCACTAACTTGGCAAAGTAAACATATGAATATCATATTGAACATTCTAATTAATACATAGGGAGCCTTTACCAATTTGGCAAATGGCTAATTTAACAACAAAACAGTGCAATTAAAAACTAATATAAGATTTTACATACATTTTTTTGTGAATTGTGTCTAACATTTCTTCTTCATAGCATTAAAGTATAAACTACAAATATAAATGCTTTCTTCAGATATCAAAAGAGCATTTTCAAAATACTTAGTAATCATGTATGCAGGCTATGGTTGATTACATTTTAAATAATATGAAGGGAGATATAATAATATAATGGGGAAATATTTCTCAAATAGAAACATTTTATCCTAGAAGCAGCAGACGTAACACAATAAAAACCTATACCAACAATTTTAATTTACAAGGAGGACATCAAACTCCCAAAGCAAAAGCAAAGCAGCCATCTCTTTCCTTAAAGCTATATACATAAATATTTTGTTGCTAGGGATAGTGATGAGCAGCATAGGCAATATTTGTATTTGCAAAATAATCTTCAATAATCTTTTGCCTAAAGATCTGGAATATTCACAGGAATATATAGCACTATATTCGAGATCTTCACAAATTCTCAAAGTACTGATATTCACCAATCAACACCAGATAGGAATTTCCTTTTCTCTTTCCCAGTAACTGGAGAATCAAGAAGCACTGTACACACATATCTCCTCCTGTTCTATCCATAGTGGAGATTAATTGAGTGGCACTACTCTAAGATGTTTACCATAGGACACAGTGGGTTGGTTAGCAACTGGTGTAGATGCACATCTACAATGCCAGTCCTGACCACAGTATTTGCCAGAGACGACCACTAGTGTTGGCCGAACTATTCGCCCGGCAGCCAGTTTGTGGTGCCAGCGAACATTGCGGTTGTTCGATCTGCCCACTATATGTTACCATCACCCCACAGACAGTACAGCCAATAACAAATTTTTCTGTCCTGGAGCACCCCTCTCCATATAAAAGAAGCAGCTGTGGCCATTTTCATTTATCATGTGTCTGCAGTACTAAATAGATTGGGGGACCTTTGCTGACTAAGGGGTAGCTTAGCTACTTTGCTATTGCACTGCTGCTGTGCTGGCCTTTTTCTGCTAGTAATGTGGTAGCGGTAATGCTACTGCATGCACTAACTGCATCCGATTCCTTTTTACTTTTATTTTAACTTTTCTATTGTGGCTTTTTTAGAGTTTGAATCAGAGAAAGACAAGTCAGTAGTGATGGTCGAAATTAAGAAAATTTGATTCAACTTGAATTTCGATTTTCCCAATTGAATTTCGATTCGACTTACTGTTAAAAATAATGGCAACCGGCCAGCACTAACAGGTAATTGTTGGGGCCAGAATGATGAGCCAGTGAGGCAGAAGGACAAAATAGTCGACTTCATTGGCTCTGCTGCCGGTAGAGGGGCTAGTGGGAGGGGTGCTGCCCCGACATAAAGGGGGCAAAAAATGGGTTTCAAAACCTAGCTAGCAGGAAGAGCCAGATAGGAGGGGCTAGAGAACCAAATATGGCTTGCGAGCCGCATTTTGCTGACCCTTCCCTAAGTAATGAGCAGAGATGGTGGATTTGTTTTTGAAAATTCCACCAGTTCAACTTTGTGAGTTGATTGCAAAGCCCCTGAGCATGATATCTTTACCAAACTTACTGGAGATGTAGAGAAGTGTTTAGGGTATACTACAAAAAAGAAAGTGTTGCTCTAACACAAATAGTTTAATAAATTAAGTTCAAGTCACAATTTCAAGTCAAACTTTCGAGGGTTGACCTTGAACCTGATTTATACACAAACTTGACATGTTAAAGCAAAACATTTTTTCAAATGTTTCCACAACCCTTCTTTACATCTCCAGCAATTTTTGTGAGAATACCATGTTCAGGGGCATTGCAATAAGCTGACAAAGTTAGCTAGCAGCATGCAAATTTTTCACATTCAATATTTCTTTAAATTATTTTTCACATGCAAATTTTAAAATAATTTCCGCATGCAAATATCCTAAATAAAATTTGCAGTGACGATATTCACATGCGAAAAGGGCAAGAACGAAATTTCAGTCAAAATTGCATGTTAATTTTAGACTTGGCCCCATTTTGGCTTAAAAATTCGCACTCCTAATTGTTCGACCATCCCTACAAGTCAGTGAGTGATGTCCTCACATTTCCACTGCACACCTAATAAAAACAGGTATATCACCCTATCTAGAGAACATACTTGTAACAGCAGATACCATCATGATGGCTCAGAGGTAAGTAATTTAATAATTATTTTTAAAAATTTGTTTCCCTTTAACTCCAGCACTGTTCCTTCAGCCACTGTCCACAAGTACTTCCAAGCTAGAGGATCGTATGTAGCTGAAAGCTAAACCTAGGTTCGTTCATTATTAATCCATTTCTAGAGGGCAGTCTCCATGACACTCCATAACCATGTAGAAGTCTGCAAAGGCTGGTTTAGCATCCCTTGAGAGTTTAACATTTTAAGTAATTGTGTAACATGTTTGGTAAACATTTTAAAGGGGCCAAATGTCTGTATTACAAAGAAAAGAAATGCTCACAATAAAAAACTCAAAAAGGCGATTGTGCTAACAAGATCTAGAGTTAAAACTGAACATATGCTGCTTGTAATGGCACTTTCTAAATCAATGAAATTATCATTATAGAACATGTCGACAAATTAGACAAGTACAGGCTGCATGCGGAAGAAATGCAATTTGGCTCCATAAAAAGAAATTAAACAATAAAATACAAATGACAGATGTAGTTAGCTAAAGGTTTTGAGGTTTAAATACCAATTTGTGAAAAATGTATGTTGCCCAATCACAGCAGAAGTTTAAAATACCAACCTAAATGGAGAACTGATTTATTTTTTAGACCAGATGTTTGGAGACCTCCACAATGCCCTTTATCGTACTGGAAAACATTTCTTCTGTTTCATGCAGTTTTACATTGCAAGTAATGCAGATTAGTTTAGATATAGTTTATAAAACAAATCAATTCTTATAAATTTTTTTGTATTTTTGCTGTGTACTTGATTGCTATAGATTTCTAATCATCCTTTTTTTCTGTACATCTTAAAAAGAACATTTCAAATATACATTTCAATTAGCACTACAGTAAAGAAAAAGCCACATTTTCTAAATAATAAAAAAGCATGATTGAAACAACACTGTCATCCTTTCACCCATTTAAATTCCATTTATTTGTTTTTGAATTCTGTATGAGAGAGAGAGTAATGATGAGATTAAATATTCAAATGAGGTGAAAAATGCCAATCAAATTGTTTCATTTCTTAAAATTACACACTATGTAATTTCAAATGAACGAGAGCACTACATAAGCTTTCTCAGTGATAGCACTGTTCCATCAGGGAAAAATATGTTAATGTGTTATGTGAAAGATAAATAACTTAATTCATTTTAACTTGATTCTCTCCTTAGCTGAAACAGGAATTCAAGCACCCTTCACTGCCAACTGATTTTCACAGGTTTTTTTTTTCATTTTAATCATCAAATGCTTACATGTATCATATGTATGTGTGTGTATGTATAGGAAAACATAATATTGTTTAGATTCAAAATACACAGCTTCTAAATTGCAGTAGGAAATGTAATTGAAGTTGAAGTTACTCTGATTTGGAGGTCATTGAAACAGAAATGTTTCCTGCTAAAGGTGACTATATTCAACTTTGGAAGAGATACTCATTCAATCCATTAGTTTAATCAACAGTTTGATTGCAACATATTGGTAAGAAACACCTGCATAGCTGTAAAATGCCTGTTCAGACAGCAGAATCAGAGCACCATAAAACTGAGCAACTCTACCCTAGACTCTGATGCATACAAAACTGAGATTTCTTCTGAGGCCTTGTG
This sequence comes from Ptychadena robeensis, assembly GCA_036250615.1. NCBI lineage: Eukaryota > Metazoa > Chordata > Amphibia > Anura > Ptychadenidae > Ptychadena > Ptychadena robeensis. The sequence goes on along the minus strand of CM070034.1, from coordinate 84,003,044 downwards.
GGGCTTTTTATGGTACACTAATGTCTGCCTGTCTACAACATGGGAGCAGCAATAGGGGGCAGAATGGTTGCTTCAGTTGACAATAGGAACAAGCTGAAGATATCTGTAAATTTACTTACGCAGTGTACCTTTTATGGGCAAGTGCGTGGACACATTAAGCAGGCACTTGGGGGGTATTTTTTTTTTTAAATGCCCCCATGTTTTTTGGTGTCTGGTAGCTGGAAACCTGTAATTTCTATTTAGTTCTATGTTCTATGGGAAGATTTCCAGATGTTAGGAAAATTCAAATGTACTATAAATTAAAGTACAAGTTTAAAAATATTGCATCTGTGTGCCTATCTGTATGCCTATGTTTCTTGTCTTTCTCTATTTTTGTTTGTGTAGTCTATAGTGATTGTCTTTAGTTTAGTATCTCTGCCACAACACACTGCTCTCGAGGTACCACTTATGTTGGGGAACTACAAGTCTCAGCATTCCCTAATGTCCTTTTATATGTTTGAGTAGTGTTGAGCTTGAATATTCGAATGCCGAATATTTTTCGCGAATATCGGCAATTCGAGAATTCGCCAATATCTCGAATATCTCGGCGGATATTCGCAATTCCGAATATTCGCAATATGGCCATGTATTGCAAAAATAATATTCACATTGCGAAAATAAACATAGCATGTGACCATTCATTTTAAAGATTTTTGCAAATGATGCAAATATGATTTTCGCAATTGCATGGTATTACCGCGAATATTCGAATTTCCGAATATAGAATCGAATATTAGTATAATTATTTGCGAAATATCACGAATTCGAATATTGCCTATGCCGCTCATCACTAGCACCTCACCGCTGTTTGAGGACCATTCCACACTAGCTGTGTATTGCGTGGTATACAGTGCTCACTTAAGTGTTAATGCTAAAGCAAATGTTGCCATTACACAAAATAAGACATTACCGCAATTACTTTAGGGAAGAAAGTACAGCACACATTATGCAGACATATTAATTGTGTTGCAGCAGAGCAATCAATTTTTTTTATGCTTTGTGGGTTGAACATGCTATCATCACTATTATTGTAGAGATGTAGTGAAGTGTTGTAGAAACACTTAAAAACAAAAGTATTGCTCTAGCAATAGCATACATTTCAAAGCTGGAATTTCGACTTATTTTATGCAAAAACTAGTTGTGCAAGTTGTGTCTTTTTTGTATTATACCCTTATCCCTGCATTTACAACTTGGTGATGATAGTATGCTCAGGGGCTTTGTCAAATGAACTAAACTAAAACTAGTCAAATGAAAAAAAAAATTCAACCATTCTACCAGCAGCACAACACAGTTACAGCAGAAAAGCTAGTGTGAATAGGCCTTACTGTCGTTCCAACCAAATGTGATGAAGAGCTCCAAGTGTCAGCATTCCTCCAAGTGATGAATTACGTGTCGGTATTCATTAGACCAACATTTCTACCACAATTGAAACAAGTTAAATACCTTTGCACTCTTTATTTTATGTCTCATACTGATGATACTAGTATCGGAATGTTCTTATCCCCATTATATGACTGATTTGTTTATTTCTACTTTTTGTACTGGAATTTGTTGGTTTTACTTGCATAACCTGTATGTTTACTTACAAAATAAAACTTTAATGATTAAAAAAAAATATTATGACACTCAGTGAAGGAAGAAATCATTGTGCAATCATCTAAAAAATGTGGAAAAGACTCAGTCTGCCTAGAAACCTACAGGTCGTAGCATGACTTGAATGGGACAGTTACATCTATCCTCCCTTCCCCCTTCAGATTTCAGAAAAGGATCACATAGATATAGTAATCAATTATTACTAATCACATTTTCATTAATGACCAACATCTATAGTTTATTTCACTTGGCTCTGTCAACATTCAACTTTTACCTACCATCTGATTCTAACAACAACTGTTGTACTTAATCACTTGCATTTAAGGAGAATAGCCATTTACATTTTCTAGAATTGAAATATGTCAACATTTTTTATCCACTTTCCTTTGAATTGTGGTTTAAATGCAATCCTTTAGTGTTTATTAAGCTAAACAAATAACACTTACTATCTTGTAAAGCACACAGCTATTCCTCAGCCGAAGCACAATACAAATTTTATTACAACTGATAATTGTACGGTTCTTCTTTTATTCCCCAGCTATTATTACTTGAAAGGTTAATTTATTCTAAATTAGCAAGAAGGCTAATTTCTATGCAATGCAACTGGAATAAAATAGGTAATTTATAGATCATTGTACATAAAATTGGTTGAGAGCTTATATAAATTCTTATTTCTAAAAAAGGGGTAACCTTGATAAGATAGAATTCAACCTGCCACTTTGCTAAATCAACTCAATATTTAGTAATGCCCTTTCTTGATAAAAACATGTTCCTTCTACCTTTCTAATTATTGTTTAATAGTTTGGCTCAAGTTAAAAGAGCATTTCTAAAATCTTCAGAATTTTTTTGCCTGTAAAACACAAAAGATATTTACACTAATCAGCGATAACACCTTAACAGCAGGATCATTTTCCACATAGTTCTATGCAGTTGACAGAGGCTAGAGGACAGAGTGCCCGACTCAGCTAGTTTCTCTGCAACTGTGTTAAAAATCATCCTGGTTGTCCTAATATTTTACTAAATCAGTTGTTGTTCCAGGTCTCCCTATGGTCAAGGCCCTCTGACGCCAGACCCACATTAATGCATTTGACTCTTGGTCTTCCCCCTGGGGGGTGCTGTGGCTTGGTATCTGACACTGTCCAGACAATCCCCAGCAACTCCTACCACATGCTGAAATTGAACATCAGACCACAATTGAATAAAGGGGTGCATTAGTCCCTGAAGAAGCCTTAGTTGGGCGAAACACATTAGTGCGTAGGATTTACCTATGCTCCCTTTAGTTGTCTATAGTTGTCTAATACATGTTTTTTACATGGCTTGGTCCAATTGGTTTTAGACTGCAGGGGGGTTCATAGCCCAGGGAAAACATTATTAGAACCCTGGACTTGTGAATCTTCAGTGTTAATGATTCTTATATGCACACATGTTAACTTGAGATGACTTTGATTAGTCAATAAAATAGTTTTCCAATCTTGACGTTTGTTCATTTCTTTGGTGCCTTAAAAGTCCCAACTAGGTCTCAGCCTAGTATATAAATGGGGCTTAGTTCCCCTGAGATTATTTTTGTGTATTGAGATTAATTATTGTAATATTTATGGTATTGGCCTTTAGAGTATAGGTATCACCAGCATAGCCATTTTCAGTAAACAAAATTCTGGTTTTATTTTCACCAAGCAAAGAAAGCAAAAAATTGTGCAGCCCCCATAAGATTACTGTTCTGGTGATTACTGCTGTGCTGGGATCTGCTCCAAAGCTCCCATTCATCCCTGTTCACAACATGCAGTAGCACTTTCTAAAGAACCAGCGCATGTCACTTCCTGGGATCTAAGGGATTGGTCATGTGTCCTGGGTGCCCTTCTGAGGTGCCTCAGTGTTAAGGTCTCGGTGTCCTGCTAAGGCTTGTGATTGCTATATGTGTTCCTGTGTTGCTGATTCATGCTTGCGTTCTGAGACTCTGCTACCTGTTTAACCCTTGCCTGCCTGCCATGACTCTGCTGCTGCCAACCACTTGTACCTGTGCCCTGATCCATTGCCTGTGTGATTATGCCCTGTCTTTTTCTTCAGTCCTGCACTGTTGCTCCTGCTGATGATGCATGTGCCTCTCATACCTTTCTCTGGTATTCCCTGGTCCCCCTGGACCAGCTGCCCTGCGTGTCTATCCTCCCATAAGAGGTAGCAACCTGGTGTTCCCCCTGGGGAAGTCTATCCCCACCTTCAGTTGTATTGTGAAGAATGAGTGGGTTCACAATGCCCTTAAGGGAGGTAGGACTCGTGGTACAGTGGGTTCACACCTGCTAGTTTGTGACACAGCCAGCAAATAAATCAAACAAATATTCACTGCTTTAAATTTTTGTAGCTTACACTGTGCTAAGACTTGCCAGTGGGTTCCTCAAAAAGTCCTCTTGGGTTCTCCGTTTAAGTTCTATACCAAATAATGCATCTGTCAGCAAAACAAGTCTCACAGAAGGATTTAAAAAATTCAACTCTTTCACCGAAATTTCGTATAGTCGAATTTCGCTGTAACCGACTTAAATGTAAATTGTTTCCATGTACTGCACGGATGATGGTTAATGGGTGTGTAACAGCTGTATGCAGTTTGGAATAATTGGCTCTGTACCATAAGCATATATTTGCACTGTACGCCAGTAATGGTGGCCAAACTGTCTGCAATGTTCGCTTTTCTTCTCCCGGCGAACAGTCTCTAGTAAAAACTAAGCTCCAAAAACCTGAAGTGACGTCAGTAATGTCACATCCGGTAATTGGAACCAGGAACCAGGCACCGTCATTTTTTCTCCCCGCGGATGTCAAACTTTTTTAAAAGTCCTATCCGCCTGTTTGCGAACGGACCTGGCCAAAGTTCACCCATCACTATACCCCAGCGGCTCTGAATTTGTAATGGATTGAAGCATGTAAATACCTCATGTTTAAAGAAGTCTTGATTGTGCTATGCACTGCTTGAGTTGAGGGCTTTTCAATTCCTTTAACCCCTTCTCACTATAACCTTCATGCTTGTTCAATGTTATAATATGTTATAATGTTGCTTGCAAAAATCTGCATTTTATTAGGAAAATTTTATTGCGAGTATAATATAATGTAATAAAATGTGAAAATTTGCATCCGAAAGTCGCAATTGAAAATTTTCAATCAAATTGAATGTCAATTGGGAAAATCAAAGTTTAAATTGATTCAAAAAAGAAAGAAAGAAAGAAAGAAACTCAATCACACCAGAAATATATGGTTCAGCTTCTAAGGCACCATGTATTAAACGTGAAGTGTGCATGAAAATGAAATTACCCACTCTAATTGCAGACTCTTGGAAGTAAAAAGTTAAAGCTGATATTCAACCTTCATGAAAACTGGCTTTAAAAATCCCCATTATGACATTTAAAAATGTTGGATAATTTACTGCAAGCTATGTTAAAACATTTATGCCCATACTATGGGCACAAGTAGGCTTCTTATTTTATTTGGTTTATCTGTTAAAAAAGTGCAATGACATTGAATGCCAGTTGAACCAGAAAAATATTTAATGAGTGTTAATTTGCTTTGCTCTTTGCATTTATGTAAAGTAGATGTTCTCTAGTCCTTATAAACATTTTGTCCTAGGGTTATTATGCTGTTCCTAAGTAGATACTATGTTAAGAGAATGGTTGCATGCCAATAAAATATTGTCACAAATTATCAATAGGAGAACAGGAGAAATCATAAAAAAGTCTTGCTTTAAAATGAATGCATAACATTGTACAGCACAGAATTGATGAGATAAAATATATTGAACAGTCTAATGATCTTAAAAGAAAACAAATTAAAAAAAATATTAAAATACCCCCCCCCCTTTTTCTGTACATTTGCTGATTGATGTGCCCAACTATTTTATCTTAAAATTAACTTTTTTTTTTTTAGTAATATGGTCATTTTAAATGTCTTTTTTATTCACATTGGGAAATAGCATGTTAAAAATAACAGTATTGACATGAACTTTTCATATTGACCAAATACATATTTTCCACCATCATTTGCAAGCAAATGTTTTAAAAATCAGACAATGTGATTCTCTGGATTTATTTTTCTCATTCTGTCTCTCAAAGTTGTGTTATACCTATGATGAAAATTACACGCCTCTCTCATCTTAAGTGGGAGAACATGCACAATTGGTGGAATTTCCCCCACTGTAGTTGTTGGTTGATCTAATATGTATGGAATGATCTTAAGGTGTATGGGAAGCTTTAGGATATGGAACTGTGGCTAGCTGAGAGAGGAAAATAGGTACCGTATTTTTCGGACTATAAGACGCACTGGACCATAAGACGCACCCAGTTTTTA
>CM070034.1:83985356-83996989 GCA_036250615.1 Ptychadena robeensis | reverse complement strand
AGCTCTTCTCTGTCGGCAGAGCTGGCGGGAAGCCAATGTGCGACCACCGGCGGCCGATCGGACAATCAGACCATAAGACGCAGGCATCCCCCCCCCCAATTTTTGGGGTGAAAAAGTGCATCTTATGGTCAGAAAAAAACGGTAATAGGTTTTTTGGACTTTTTTTTTTAAATGGGTTAAACCCTAGGTGCTCAACCTGAGCCCCGGGGGCCGCATGCGGCCCTTAGGGCGTTGTTCGGCGGCCCCCCTCAGTACTCCACTTGCAGTCCCCAAAACCTGTTATTGCATAGGGCAATGAACTCACCTGTCTGCCGATCCCCCGCCGACTGGGAAATTCTTAGAGTGGGAAGGGGAGTAGAGGTGATAAACTTAAATGATAAGCGTACCTAAAAGCCGAATAGGGACACAATGGTACCTGAGCAAGTCGCTCGCCTCTCCCTTTCTCCTCTAGTGTTTTACCTTAACCTGAGAAAAGGGCACATAGCCTTTTAGGATTTAATAATATCTATGAGGCACATAAATATGTAATATATAAGTATAATTTAAAACAATGTTGTTATTGTTTTGTTATTTAAAAATAATATCTTCTAGCTCTGCTTGCTATCATTAATTCATTATAAAATGCCTATACAAGTCAGTATAAAATCGAAAATGTTATGTGCGGCCCTTTGGTGTTGCTGAGGGCCGCACTTGTGGCCCTCCATATTAACTCAGTTGCCCACCACTGGGTTAAACGCTAGAACGAATCTGATGAGTCAGTGGTGTTCTAGAGATTAGCCCAAAAGAAGCCTTCATGCTGTGCATGTGAAGATGTTATGAGTAGGCATGCCATTAATAGGAGAATAGCAGTAGAATAACAGAGGGACTGTTTTGTGGTGCATTTATTTATTGCATTTATAATTAAATAGTGTTGAGCGAGAATTTTCGAAACTCAAAAATATTCTACGAATATCCAACATTTGAGAATTTGCAATATTTAGCAAATTTGCCCTTGGATATTCACAATGGAGGATATTCGTCATATTAGGCTTCAACATTGTTTGTTGTTATGAATTTCAAATGTTATTTAATATACTTGCGAAATTATGCAAACTTGAATATGCGATATGCTGCTCAACACTATTATTGAACTGTAAGCTGGACAGGAGGTAAAATCCGATAGTACCAGCGAACCTGAACCTCATCACTACTACCCACCACCCTGAAATAATTACATAAGTGAAAGCTTATTTTTAAAGCAATATTTATTTTAATATTAGGACATCAAGTAATTACCCATCAATTGGCCTGTCAAGATATATAAGGAAGGTATAAAAACTCACATTCCCAACTGAGTTAAGAAATGTTAGGGTGGCCCACCCAGGAGATTTATCTTTGCCAAGAGCTGAACGGCTCAAAAAAAAAAAATGGGATAGGAAAAATATTAAAGGAAAACAACTTTCTTAGATACCACATGTATCAGGAATACATAGATAAAACATGCAAATGAGTCAACAGAAACAAACAACCTGATCAGGATTCCTGATCCTTTGTTGTCCCGTGCCCCCCAAAAAAGTACAAAAATACACCATGCACAACATACAGGTGCATGTAAGTCCACCTGAATACAAATGTAGAAATTCTTGATTTAGAAACATCAAAGTTAAGCAGGGTGAGGAAAAAGGTACCAGACTGTTTCATAGGTGTCCATTCCTCCATGCCACCTAGTCCCTCAATGCGTTTCGGCCCAGGTGTATGGCCTTATCAGGAGGGGATCATATATGAAATAGTACAACAGGTTTTGGTTCTGCGTAAATAAGTGGAGAAAGCCTATTGAAAGACATCCTGATGGATTATTAACACTTCAAAACTGTTTCTTACATTGTTAACAAACAAGGGTGACAATGATACATGGTTTAAAAAATTTATAACAATACCCTGTTAATACATAGAGGTCATAACCACCAGATTAGACATGTGTCCACATTGTAAAACAGTTAGCTTAACACTTAGTTATCATAAAGTATCCTCCATTTACAGCCATTTCCTCCCAAAGGGTTAACATAACAGCTCATAAATTACCGGAGGTGGCTATCCCCTCCTATTGGTTTTACATAAAATCAAGCTGTAAACATAACAAAACATACCATATGATAAGTGAATCACTAGGGTTCCAGGAGTAGACCACCTGTCAGTCAGCTACTGCTTTTGAGGGTTAGTGGGGCCCAAGAGATAATTGAATCACAATGTTGGATGCTACAAACATAAATGATCAATAACAAAAAATAAGCATATAGCTACCATAACCAGTATCCTGGAAACGTAAAACAACCCGGCTGTCAGTTACAGGCATCTCCTGGTCTGTGGTGGAGTGCACATGGCTGGTTGATTTGGATAAACGATAAACAATATATAATAGCTATAGCTATGGTGGATATTAGTCCCTATTATAGGTAACAAGAAAGCCATATATAGTAACTATAGCTAGGGGGGTTATTAGTCCCTATGGGGTCCTGTCCTCCCCCTGAGTGTAGCAGAGTATAGAATATCAGGGTTAGGCATGTTGCCAGTATCCACATTCCGGGGACCTTCACCCATCCCCCCAGGGTCACCAGATTGTCACTTACCTGTGTGCATTCTTTAGGGCTACTAACCACCGGGCAAGGGGAAGCCGCGGCAAAAGGATCCTGCATGCTAGGAGTTTTAAGACCCCACTGACCAATAGGGAGGCACCCACCGCAAACATAGTGGAAACACTGCTCTCCAGCATTGCCCCCATATAATATTTTGTGTTCAGGCATAAAGCCAGGGAGGTTAAATCAACTCTCAAAAACCCACTTGACTATTGCAAATTGGGAAATAAAAACAATTTCTTATTTAAATTCACTTGGTTCATGTTTGCCACTGATTGCTATGACTAGCTGCAGTATATGGGGAGTCCATTTCCGACCAAACCTTAAGTCATGACACAAAATATGGTAATGAGTTCTGGCGACTAGTGCTTACTACTGAAGAAGGCACTCCAGAAGGTAAAGTAGGTTTTCGACTCATCATTTACATATGAATACATATCATTGATGGTGGGAAGGATATTTTTTTTCTCACAAATTTAATTACTTTGTTAGACAAATTTGGATACAGTGAGCAATTTTACAGAAAAAATAAAATGCATTTAAAATAATAAACATGCATTTAAACTGGGTAATTAGCAGTTTGCTTAAACTCCCAGTTTAATTGAAATGAATGAGTCTCTTGTAACTATCATGTAAAATATCCAGCAACATATGTGAGTAGACTATCTGAGCATGTAATTTATGTAAATGAAACTTAAAGAAAACATGTATTGCATGTAAAGTTTAAATGGATTAAGGTTCTGTTGTTTTGTGTGCATAAATTAATAATAAATAATTAATAAATGTGATAAAGTAAAGTTTGACTTCAAAGAAAAGAGTTTTGAAATTGTAACAAGGACTTACAAGTGTACAAATGTACAAACTGCTCACTGTTATTTTAGTTATGGCAACCAAGGGATCCGTGCTGATCGTTCCATAGCACAGGTGTTTTGCTAATCTAATTTAATGATGTAGCTAACAGCAACTTGGTGTATAGCATTTTATTTGGAATGAAAAGAACGAAGGATAAAAAAGTAATGAGCTGGCAACAAAACACATTCATAAACAAGCTGAGAAACCTGGGAGCAAATACTTAAGTAGCAAAATGGATATAAAATTGGTTGATAGATTGGTGACAGAGAGTGGAAGTCATTTGAGTTAATTGAAAGGGGAAAAGTGAGGGAATGTTTTTTTGCTGTGGCACTGGCATTGAAATCTATTTACAAACTATTACATCTATTAAATCTATTTACAAAAAGTTCCGCTTGTTCAATGTTAAGCAAATGTAGAGATATAAAGCTTTAAAGGAAGCCATACACAGGTAGATTTTCCACTTGATTTTTGACCGATCGATCACTGCACACGTTCACGAGTTCGATCAGCAATCGATCGGCAATCAATCGGGTTTAGGCCCCCACACACGTTTCAATTTCCCTACAATCGATGTCAGGTTCAACCATAATTTATAATTTCTCCCACATGGAGAAACCAATATTTGATGGATGTTGATTTGATCGTACAAAAAAATTATTAAGGGAAGTCTATGGTAAGCACACCAAAATGTCGGATGTATAAGTATGTTTATTATTTAAATCGAACCAAAATCGGTCGGGCACAACAAAATAACATTCGATGTACATTCGATCGATCAAAATTTTCCGACATGTCCGATCATTTTTTGATCCAACTTTTGTCCAATTTTAATCAAACTTGGTTGTTAGAACCATGTGGACATGGATTTTTGATCAATCGACTTTAAAATCGATCGGTTTAGGTCGAGCGGGAAAATTAAAACGTGTATGGGGGCTCTTTTGCTCACCCTGCCCGATTGACCCTAAAAAATTGGAATCGACTAAAAATCGGATCGGACAATGAACCGACATGTTGGTTTTTTTGGTTGATCGTTTGGCAATCGGAGTACATTGATGGACCCATAGCTCCCTATGCAGCAGCATTTCCGATCAAAGGATTTTGTGGAATCGGCCATTTTGGAAATCGGCTCATGTCCAAATCAGCCAAAAATCAGATTCCCAAGGTGGTGTTGCATCAAATCCCGATCCGATCAAATGCCGATTCCTGATTGCCTGGAAAGATTGGATCAGCAATCGATCTGCAAGTGGTCGCTGACAAATCGACCTGTGTATGGCTACCTTAACACTTGCATTCTGATTTAAAAACAAGTTCAATCAATTTAATTAAGAATTTACTAGTTTAATATGAACATTGTTGTTATTTCAGAAAGCACTTTTCCACTTCCACTTGTGAATCCAATGATCACTCTGTCAGAGCTCCAGAGATCGACTGTGAAGAGAGTATCCAGTATGGGAGGTATGTGTGTCCCAGGTGCCGGCAGTATGCAGAGTACTTTCCTATTTGACCAGCAGGGGGAGCTGGAACTGCTGGGCCAGGTTCAGGGTAATTACAGCTGTGTACTGTTTGCTCATTAGAGTTTCCTGAGGACTGCTGTTTACTTTGGGTTTTACTGCCTTACTTGCTGTACATATTTTAAATAGACTTGAACAATAAACAGCACGTGTGCTTTCACCTTCCACTCTCGTTTGCTGTGCCTCTTTTACCTGCTGTGGACCCATCCAGGGGGTCCTGTACCTTGCCGCTCTACAGCTAATCCCTCACAATATATATATATATATATATATATAAATATTTTTTTTTTTTTACAGCTGGAATGAATACTGATTTCAAATCTTCTATATATACAGTATATATATATATGGATTATTGCCTAGATTTGGTGGATTAAAACCATTGATATTGTCACAATACCTTTGCTATTAATATGTAACCTGCAAAACAGACTTTAGCTTAGAATAGTTCTGTTGTTATCAGAGATAGATAGAATCAATTTTGAAAAGGACTTGAACTGTACACATTTTGCTTAACACTATGAAAAACATAATTAGTTATAGTACTATATATTGCACAACATGTGAAAGTTTTCTGGACCCTCTGTCACATCACATAGGAAAAACAATGGCACCTACCTTATATTCGTCCATCATTAGATAAGTTGTTTGGTTAAGGTGTCATACATGCTGACAGATGTATTGAAGGCTTTGGCTTTTTATAAACATGGCTACGATAGGTGCAGAAAGTAAACCCTCTAGAGAGTGTGCATGCTTTCTTCCTGTAGCAAAGATATGAGAGCCTGTAAGACCACAAAGGCTACAAGCTGACACAAAAATCTAGACACAACAAACATCACTTTCAAAATAATTGTGTTGGGACTTAAAAAGAGCCCCAGAGACTGCCATAAATCCCAGAATATTTCCACTTCTTTTTGCAGCCATCATGATTAAGAACAAATGTTCTGTGTTACCGACTTCAAGAGGTAATACAAAAATGCATTCTCTGTAGATTTAAGCTAGGTATACTGGAGTTGTAAACACATTGTTTAAGCACTGATGTATTTCTAGCCAACAGACAAAATGCTATAGAGACTCCAGTGTATATTTTTAGAGCACAGGCTCCGTAAATGTAAGTAGCTATGTACTATACAAAGGCAATGTACATCTTTGGAGTGATTAAAAAAATTAAATAAAGGGTCTTTAATGCTGATCATGCTTCTGAGTACAAATTAAATATATAGATAGACACATACATACACACACTAGGTACATCAGTGAATATGAGATTTGTTGGGCTACAATAAAATGTGCGTGCTTATTACACAAAACCGTACTCAAATACATTTCTTTAATAATATATTAAAAAAGGAACCACCTTCCCTTATTGCTACCATAATTAGAAGGCTCTTTGAATTTAGAGACTGTTTGGGGGGCATTCCAGTGCCAGTCCAAAGAAATACAGCACGCAAGAAAGGCAATTTACTGACTTTTAAAGGCAGCCAACCCTTATACAAACGTAACACTTCTGCAAGCCAATATTTAAAAAAAACACATAGAAACCAAAGTAAATGTGTTTATATCAGCATGTTTTATGGTATATATTGAGCCTTTACATCTTGACTTTTCTAAGCAGATTACATTTATTAAAGAATGAGATGCCAATCCTATCCATTGTCAACCACAAATTTTATGGCAAAACCACAATGAATTAATGAATGTTAATACATTTATCCATTACGCTAAAATCATGTTTAAACACGTGTAGTGTACAAAGAGTACACATAAAAAAACTGTCAGTACAGCACCAGACTGGAGCCCCGACAGTGCAGATTTAACATTATGTGCTGCTACAGCGCCTCCCATCTAAAGGCTGCAGAGGCTGCTGCAGGAGAGCTCCCCCCCCCCCCAGGTGACGTGATAACTTCTAAAGTAAATCGCACAAAAACTGTTTTCTATGGAGAAAACTGTTTTCAGTGTGATCCCCCAGATGTGCCCCTTTGCAGTTAACCCTCCCTCCCCTGGTGTGATGTCATCAGGTTCATCACACCAGGGGAGAAGAGAGGGTGCCAAAGGGAATTGTTCTGGATACAGTGATAAAACACAAGACACATTTAAAAATGAATACATTTTTATTATAAACAAAACCAAATATCTATACATGCTGTTTTGAAATCTATCATACAAAAGAAGTTTTTAAGAGATTTTATCATTCAAATAATACTTTTTCTTATTTTTTTTTAAACATTTTTTTTACATAATTGTTTGTTTCAAACATTATTATATTCAGGATGTCTACTAGACCCTTGTACGGACATATTTTGTGAAGTTACAGGCCTACAACATAAAAAAAATCCAATAAAGTCTATGGTGCGCATTTGGTATGGAAATCTGGACCTCACAAGAGCGCTAGGAAGGTTAATGTAATTAATGTTCTTATTCTCTTGAATGCATGTACAATATTTAACAAAAGAATACCCCTCAGATTGTGGTATAAGGTTTTCGTGGTCTTGTTTTACTAGAAAATACACAAAATATTGACACAATGTGGTCATTTTTGTTTCTAGATGTCGATACAAATAATGGCTGTGTGTTGAGTTGTTTTGATTGAACAGCAAATTTAAACTGTTATTTGAACTGTTATACAAGCTGTGCACTAAGTACATTACATAAGTGTTGTCATATGAAAAGATATTACTATTATTATAAACTATTTTATATATTATATGTAATGTGTTATGTGTTCCTTGATCCTTCAAGGATTACTGTATAATCTGCAATCTGTATTTAAGTTGTTTTAAGAGTTAAACCAATGGTGCTGATTAAATCCCTAATAACAAAATCCCTGATACATACATACAATTGTACATGTAACATTCTTTTTTTTTTTTTTTTTTTTTCAATAACTTTATTGAAGAAACATATTTTTACATACAGTGCATGAATAAGCACATAACACAGTGTACAAGGGAATAATGGGGGAAGGGTAATGGTAGCAAACAGACCATAATGGACAATAGGGTGAAGAAAATAACCATTACATACAGTACAATAATAGAAATATATTGCATTATATCATATATAGATGATGGGGAAAGGGGGAGTAATGTCGAACAAACCAAATGGACAATAGGTACCCATGACAGAGAATGTATAGCAGTATCAATCTCACATATACCAGCGGAATAAAAGTCTATATATTCAAAAATCTAAAGAAAAAGGTGTTAAGACAATTAGGTAAGGGTAAGCTGCTGGAATTCCACCGAATCCTCAAAGAGGTGCCAGCAGAGTCACATTTTATTGAAGACCTTCAACCTATCTCATTTGCTATAGATCAAAAGTTCCATTTCATGCACAAACTGCAGCTGCTTGATCCATTCACCTATGGTCGGTATCAAGGGGGTCGCCCATTTACGGGGAATTAAGGTTCTAGCGGCATTGATCATGTGACGCTCAAGGGACTTAAATTTGTGCGCAACCTGCCGCTTCCTGTAATGAAGCAAGAAGAATGCGGGAGTGAACGGGAGATCCCTACCTAGGATGTGTGACATCCACCTGTGTACTCCTTGCCAGAAAGTTGAAATCTTAGCACAAGACCAGAAAACATGAAAAAGTGTACACGCGGGGTCTGCACATCTCCAGCATGCGGGGGACAGTGTCGGAAAAAATTTATGCAAGAGGGCTGGAGTGCGGTACCAATATGACAATAGTTTATAGTTAGTCTCTTGTTGGCGAACACTGAAGGAACTTTTATGTGCCGACAACCATACTGATTCCCACTGGACAGGCGAAATCCTACTTCCCATGTCACGTTCCCATCTAGTCTGAAGGATCGCAATTCTAGGGTGTGAGGCAGGTTCCAGCATTTTGTAGAAGATTGAAATGAGGTGTCTGGTTTGTCCCTTGTCTAAACATATAGATTCAAAACTGGAGAGATCTCTAGTGTACATACTGTTTTGTGGTGTATGATCTAGCCAATGGCGCAATTGAAAATATGACCACCAAGGGACTGAACCTGAGGAGGACATATCTTTTAAGTCTGAACACTGCACAAAATTACCATTAGCGAATAGATCCCTGATTTTAAGCTGAAAGGGGGTCTTCCAGATTTTTTGGAAATCCCAGTAGTTTCCAGGGGGAAATTCTGGGTTGCCACATACAGGAGACAAAGGTCCTGGGGCAGTAGTGAGCGCTGCGCGCTTCCGTGTATATTTAAACACCCTAAAGGTAGCCCCAATTAATGGGTGGGATTGTAATATTCCAGGAGGGGTGACCACTGGTAACCAAATCAAGCTTGACAGCGGCACCGGTGAGCGAAGGGACTCCAGTCGGACCCACACCTTAGTTGACTCATGGGCACACCAATCTTTTATTCTATTAAGGTGAATCGCTTGATGGTACCTATGTAAATCAGGAACCCCCAAGCCACCTCTGTGTCAAGACTGCTTGAGCATCAGCCAGTTAAGACGCGGTCTCCTTTGTCCCCAAATGAAGGTGGATAACATCCTATCTATGGTGAGGAGGAAGGAGGACTCCAAATTAATGGGTGTGGTCTGCATTAAATAGAGCAATCGGGGTAAAACCATCATTTTGGTAACCGCTATCCGTCCTACCCAGGAGAAGGAGATTGCTCTCCAGGAGTTTAAATCCTTCTGAATTGACGCTAGAATGGGTTTGAAATTTAGCTGAAACAGCTGTGTCAAATCTCTAGGGATCAGGATCCCCAGGTATTTGAAATAGGCGTTGTGCCAATGAAACGGAAGTCTCCGCTTCAGTCGGCAGACCTCCTCCTGGGGTAAGGAGACATTCATAGCTACAGACTTAGATGGGTTAATTTAAAAAAATGAAAGTTCCTGAATCTGTTCAAATTAGTTAAACAATTAGGGAATCTAGTGGGTCAGAGATGAAAAAAAGCAGGTCATCCGCAAATGCTGCAACCTTGAGGTCAACCCCTGAAAGTTTTAGACCATTTATGAGCCTGTTGCGCATTACGGTGCGAATTAACGGCTCTAGAGACAAAATAAAAATGGTAGGGGACAAGGGGCAACCCTGCCTAGTACCATTGGTTATGGTTATGGAATCAGAGAGGGTGCCATTCACCTTGACTCGGGCTGAGGGCCGTGAGTACAAGACCTTTATCCAGGTAAGCATACATTCCGGGAGACCTATATATCGCATGACCTCTAACATATAGTCCCAGGCGAGGCGGTCGAATGCCTTCTCAGCATCTGTAGACAAAATCATTAGTTTTTTCGAGGAGCGCTGGGCCTCCCAAATCGCGTCAATTGCCAGGGAGGTATTGTCCCTAGCTTCCCTGCCTGGGACAAATCCAACCTGAGCAGATGAGACCAGGTCAGGTATGTGTTGCAATAGTCTGTTGAAGAGGATTTTGGTGAAAATTTTGAGATCTACATTCAGGAGCGAAATGGGCCTATAGCTTGCGGGTAGGGAGGGGTCCTTATCAGTTTTGGGTATGACCGTGATTTCTGCCATTAGGGATTGAGGGGGGATACCTTCTTCAATGGATAGGGAATTGAATGCGTTCAAAAAATGAGCCCGCAACGTATTTTGGAACATTTTATAATATTGGGTATTGAAGCCATCTGGGCCTGGACATTTGCCCGGTTTCATCTGTTTGAGCGCCAAGGAGAACTCAATATCGGAAATCGGGGTTGCCAAGTCCTGAACTGCAGATGTCGGTATCTTGGGCATGCCTGAAAGCGCTATGTAATCCCTTATTTTACTAAGTCTAGAGCGACAACTCTGGGAATTTGTATGTTCTGAACCAAGGTTATACAAGGACATGTAATATTCCTGGAAACATCTTGCTATATCCGGAGAGGAGATTACCGTGGCACCTTGCTTAGTTTTCATCTTTAGGATGGCCGCCCTAGCTTGCTTTATTTTAGTCGCCTGGGCAGTCAGTCTGCTACTTTTGTCTCCCTTATCATAATACATACTAGTGCGTAATGTGTGAGCGCGTCTAATTTTATAATTAATAGCAGTAAGTAGCTCTTTCCGAGTGGAGACTAGCTCTTGTAGAGTGCTTGCACATAAAGAGAGTTTATGTTGTGCCTCCAGGGCGGCAATATGCTGCGTTAGTTGGAGGACGTGAGCTTTCCTTTCTTTCCTTAATGCAGAGGCCATGGCCATTAGTTTACCTCGCGCAACACATTTATGTGCCTCCCAGACTATGGCCGGGGAGGTGTCACCTCCAGCGTTCTCCGAAAAATACTCTTTCAGAAGCGCAGTAATCTCCAGCTCCCTGGATTTGTCCGACAGCAATTCAGAGTTCAATTTCCATTGGAATTGAGTTTTGTCTTTAAAAAACAGGTCAAGGCTAACGCTTATTGGGGCGTGATCTGAGAGAGATATGGATCCAATTGAGCTAGCAGCAAGCTTAGGGAGGTCCCGCTGGGGAATGAAAACATAGTCTAACCTGGAGTATTTGGAGTGCACCGAGGAGTAAAATGAGTAGTCTCTGGTGTCAGGGAACAATGTTCTCCATGCATCACATAAGCCAAGGTCAGTCAATTTTTTCTTAATAAATTTAAGGGTTCGGCACGGGATGGATGATCTTTTGTCAGAATTATCGAGGATCGGGTTTAGCGTGAGATTAAAGTCTCCGCCTACAATCAGGATGCCTTCTGCAAAGTCGAGCAAAATATTAGCCACCGAC
>CM070034.1:83965649-83977140 GCA_036250615.1 Ptychadena robeensis | reverse complement strand
AACATGCGATGTTCGCCGCGAATAGTTCGCCGGCGAACAGTTCGGTCCATCACTAGTGATGACACTGTGGGGGCGTTCCCATGGTGTTGGCAGGACACCTCTAGACATATTTTCTGCTCATTGAAGGGAATGAGAGGAAAAGAGCTAGAGCTTCTAGCCACCAAGGGGACAATGGATGTGACCTCCGGGTTGTAGTTTGGTATATTTTTTTATTAACTACAAATAAATTCAAAGCCTTTTAACCAACCTTCTTCAAAGAGCCTAGTTAAATTATATAGCCACTTACTATTATATCATGCAGAAAATTCCATTGGCATTTAACACATCAAAAACAAAAAACAACACTATACTATTTATATTTGTTTTGCCTACCAATGTACCTATTTTATTAGCATAAATACATTCACATTAATAAATAAAAGCGTAGCTCACTCAAAGGATAGGTACATTTTGTAAATTATACAGCATAAGCAACTGGCATTATATCAACTATAAGACTGAAGACTAAAGCTAGCCATACACGGCACGGATTCCCTGGCTGATCGATTCACCATCCGATCGATTCCGGCGATTCCGCCGGGATCCTCAGGTGTGATCGATCAGCCAATTAAGGAATCCGATCGCTGCATACCACCTTGTCCTGCCGGATCCGTGTCCGATTGATCACCTCCCGGAATGCAACTCCCGCTGATCTGGGCAGAATCGGACCCGAAAGACCAACATGTTGGTTCTCTGGCGGATCCAATTCTGAGCCCCCGATCGGTCGGACCCGATCGGACGGACAAGGTGGGCTGTACGGGATTCCGGCCCGATCGTTTCGCGTGCACGCGCCCGGAATCGATCGGGCCGGAATCCGGTGCAAATCCGACCCGTGTATGGCAGCCTTTAGACTAAAAAAAATATATAAAATATAATCAGAAGAATGGATTCTAATACTTTATTCTTATATTACAATTTACTAGACAATTGCCTTGTTTATATTTGTTTATAAAGGTCTTCATCTTCACCTTTATTTGGGAAAGGATGTTCAACAATGCTATTGTGAAACATCTTACCCTCTGAAATCTAGATATATCATGTCACATTTAAGTGAGAGCCTGTGTGAGGCACACTATGGATATTTCACTGCTGTCTTCTTGTCAACAACTGAGACGTTCATGTTTGTAATGAAAGACAGTATTTTTTCACTGAGGCATAGGGCGCAAACAGGGATATGATGAGGCATAGAATTTCCACTGAATGTTTTTATTGTGATTAAGAGCAAGGCAAAGTTGACAACATTGCTGATAAAATAGAAATTGTGAAAAATGCAAAGGGAAATGCTTAAGAACTATAAAAGGCACAAAAAAGCATGGTAATTTTGTCTTTAGAAGCAAGTGTGCTATCTTATCCCACAAAATCCTTTTACTTAAATATAATATAGCCATTACAATTTGACCTAATGCTCAAATAACAAAAGTGTTTTACAAAAGTTGAAAAAGCACATGTTTCTCTTAACATTAAATCAATGATCCTAATGCTCTAACTTGTATATACTATTAAAGGTAAAAGCACACATTTACTAGATTACAGGTTTCAGTATGTCCAAGACTTTGAACATTTTAAAGTAGGAAAAGTTGTATTTTTTCCTTTAGAATTACAATGGTTACAACCCCGCTAAACATTAAACATTAAAACATTGGCATTGTGTAGCACAAAATATTTTTTTTTTTGCACCACCAGTGCTGAAGAGGGTGCATTTAGACTGGTATATATTTATATACAAACAAATATACACATATATAATGTACAGAAATAAGTGTTAAAAGGTCCTTAAATATAAAGAAAAAAAATATTTTGTTGGATAGAATAGAAAAAAAGTATTTAGATAGAATAGAATGTGTAAGTAAACAGTTAACATTTCTAGTCAGGCAAAATTATTAGTAACAGCATAATGTAGCAAGGATACAATACTTTTATTATAGCAAAATAATTTTATTTGGACACATGTCAAAAAGTCTGACCCACAACTCACCTAGAGGTACTCCCTCTCCCGATTGGCTATGGAATAGGGCAGACATGTACTATAGATGCAAGGGTTGCATAATACCAAAAATAAATTCCTTGAGACTTACCCCATATAATAAGGTGCAAAATGTTTGGTTCAAATCAATTTATTATCAAAACTTTGTACTTAATTACAAGCAAACTAATCACTCTAAGCTGAAGACCAATTAAGACAGATTGTTTGAGAATTTTTACTCCCAGATAAGTAGGCACATCAAATAATTGGTAATTACGACTAAAGATGCATATGCAGCTGTTTTCTTTTGTGCACAAAGTCCATTGCCATTCCTACATGTTCATCTGGGTATCTTCATACTTGATATAGTGAACTTGGTTGATGAATTTTCTGCAGTGTCTGAAAATAGGATACAATTATTTTGTATTTCTTTTTTTATGACAAAAAAATTAGGATGCTTTGATTCTTAGTATTGTCTTTCTTTTTAATTATGACGTGTATTTAAAATCTTTTTTCTAACTAAACATTTTTGTAACTTTTTAGTTTTTATCTCATTCTGAAGTCACATTTTTCAAAGAGGAAAGGCTGTGGATTTTTCTACTAAGAACTGTAACCTGTAATTGACTTAATGACAGAAAATTAATTGAGAAATGAAAGTCAGGTGAATTTCCAATATAAGCACTTTCTACATCGCAGTCTTTAGAAAGATTTCTAATGTGCTGCACACCTACACTCTCTACATCAATTTGAACATGACAATTTGTGAGTGTAGGAGGCATCTTTGTGATAACAATTTGTGTGCAGAAGAAAAGATTTTATTAGCTGACAGCAGGGAATGAATAATTTACTGGCAAGATTAAATTAACCCTTTATATTGTGCAAGCATATATATAGATAGATATATATGATTTAAAACAGTTTCTGTGAAACTTTCTGCCACTTTACTTCATTTATATTTTTATCTATAATGAGCAAGGATGCAGAACCACTTGTAGTAGACATGTTTTATAGCCAAGTGTAAGGGTGCCAACTGAGATAACTGTTGCTCCCTAGTTTAGAAGCTCCTGCTGATTCACTTCAGAGCAATACAGCAAATGCTGGAAGCCACTTACTCAACTGAAAGAAAAGTGCAGAAAAATCATAATTACCAACAAGGTGAATGAAATTGATGTTTAAATTGACGGTGAGAGCTAAAATTAGTTACTATTCTGTTCAAGATAAGTTAAAAAAAAGGAAAAAAGATACAAGGTCTACTTTGGAAATTTCTACCATAAAATAGAGAAATCACCAACATTTTTTAATCATAGAATATGACCACCGCATGATTTTTATTCCAATTATTTACACTTTTTTCTTTATGTTTGTTATGTGTGTTCAGTTAAAGCATATTTTAAATATATATAAAGAAGGACTGAAAAACAAAGCAGAAAGAAGTAGAAATAGAGAATAGAAAAGTAAATATGAAAGTATATATGAAAAACAAAGCAGAAAGAAGTAGAAATAGAGAATAGAAAAGTAAATATGAAAGTATATATGAAAAACAAAGCAGAAAGAAGTAGAAATAGGGAATAGAAAAGTGAAGGAACAAAAGAAAGAGAAAGTACTGTAGGGAAGGAGGTAATGGAGTGGGTGAAGCCATATGATCTGATTTATATTCCTCTGAGTAATGAAATCCAGTACAAACAATCAAAGTCAAAACAGTAAAAGACAGAGTAAGTTATCCTTAAATTGGAGCTACTGTGGGACCAAAAAAGTCATCAGAAAGGTGATGGTGGAAAAGCCCAGTTGAGATTAAAACTAAGATACCAGTGTAAAAAGGACAGAAAGATAAAAATGTGGCCTCAAAAAAGTTGCATATTATCAAAATTTGGTGTTAAATGAATACAAGTCGAAATACAAGTTAAGTATGAAAGAACAGATAGCAGAGACAAGACAAACTATAAAAAAAAGCCTATCAATTTTCTTTATCTATATATAAAGAGCAGTGGTTGAAAATGTCAAAGGATTAGAAAAATGTAGCAGCAGAAATGTTTTAAAGATTAGGCTTTTTTGTAATAATAAACTAATAGAGATTCCTCTACTTTAATGAAGCATCTTTCAAGAATCACATCTGACAAGCTAGTAAATACATTATTTCTAATGAACTAAAGACTCTGCGGGACATTGTCAAGCCTGGAAAAAAAACAAGTTGTGCAAAGGAACTAAAGACATTATTTAAACAGTATTGCTTTGGAAGGCTCTTTTACAGCAAATTGGTGTCTGAGAGTATGGTAGGTGGTTGTGATTACTTGCTGTTCTGCGAGTTCACTAATATGACACATTTGTTTTACTTGTCTGATCTGGTCAATTCTACTACCTTCCAAAAACATATTTTTGAGTAAATTCAAATTTTATTATAATATTCATCTTTCTCACCAAAAAGCAGCAAAACAACTTAGTTCAGCTGCACAGTTTAAAAATATTTTTAGCAAAAAGAAGATAATTTATTAGAGAAACATAATTAATAAACAGTTATGTTTTTTCTAGTGAATTTTCTGCTAATTTTGTGATAAACACAACCAAAACAATGCCATAACCTTTATAGATCTCCAGCACCACTAGAGGCCCACTGGTATAAATGTGTGACAAAAGAAAATAAAAACTATGTCCAGTGAAAATCCTTCTACTTCACAAACCATCAGTGGTTCAGGTACACACAAGACTGGACTGGACACAAATTTGGCTATAATATGACAATACTTTGCTAAGCAAATATACTTCACCTAAATTATATTAGTAATAAGCTGCTTAGGCAATATTTGAATTAGCAAATTATTCTACCAATATTAGATTTATTTTCTGAAATTGCAAATAATCGCAATTATGATTATCACGATGTATGGCTTGGAGTGAGGAATCATGCTTAGTGAAAAAAATATATAGATCTTGAATATCCGCCACCATATTCAAGATTTCTGGAATTCTCGAATTGCCAATATTCTCGAAAAGTATTCACAATTCACAATGAATATTCGAGCACAAAACTATTGAATATGGAAAGGAAGCAGGTCACTTTTATTTTATTCCTAGATGATGTGAAATGGTAAGCCACACTACAATTTGAAACTGCCTTTTTCAAATAATGTTGTTTTCACCAAAAAGCAGTGGTTCATTAAGGGATCCATGCCAATTTAGTTCCAGAACCCATCCACTGTAGAAACTCCCTAATGCCTTATACATAATGAAAGAAAGGTTAAGTCATACAGAATCATGTCAGGTGACCTGAAGCTTAGTAGCATGAGAGGATCTTAAATAATCAAGACCACAATGAATTATATAGAGAGTGTGGAGGTGTAAGATGTCGTATCTCAAATATTCAGTAACTAATGAATTCCACTATGGTTTATGAATAATTCGTTACGATGATTTTCTAATATCGTAAGACATTTCTGCAGCTGATTGCACACTTTGAAGAAGCTACTTTAAGTGCTCAATTAAGAGTAATGATGCTTATGTCAGATTCATCATAAGCAAATATCACGTAATAAAAGTAAAAGTAAGTTTGTTGATGGAAATTGGCAAACAGTATTCTTTTACAGGGCTCCAGCTTTAAAAATGACCATCCAGATTACAATGCTTTCATATGGTCTGAAAGAAAACTGTATATAAGAGGTAATAGGAGGGCCATATCTTAGTCGCAAAAGCTGGAGAATGTAATGCTTTCATAAGGTTTTTTCATGTGGGTCTTGGACCGCATGCTACCCCCACCCCCCACCCCCACCCCCCCCTCCCCCTCCACCTACAAAAAGAGTAGAGCTCCCCATCATAACCTAGCTTTCCTCATAAGTTACTACATTCTCCCTGGCACTGCTCTCGGCATTAAATTACTGGGTAGTGATGGACCATCCATACTTCCACCAAATACCCACTGTTTGCTGCAAACTCGCCATTGACCCCCTCCAAGGAGGGAACAATTCTCAACACCTCAGGTCATAGTTGTGGCCAAAACATACCAAAAAAAAAGTGTCAAAAAGGGTGCCAATCACCCTGGACATTGTCCCATGACAGAGGAAGGATCCAATGGGTAAATTTTCAACAAAAAAAGTGTTTAATATGATGGGTTTTGTTTTTAAGCAATGAAAGGGTAGAGGGCCACCCCACCCCCTAGAGCATACCATACCCCCTGTTGGCATAGGGTCTGGTATGCTCTGTAAAAGAGCAAATCAGACACCTTTTGGCAAGCCTGAAAAGACAGGAAGGGGTGCCCCTCCCATCCCACAAGCCCCTATGCCATATCTAAAGCGAAGGGAAAACCATTAATTAGGATAAGCGAGATACCTTCATCCCAAATACATTTCTAAGGCCAAAATTTTTTTATAAATTATATATATTATAATTAAAAGCATAAATCTGAAAAAGGGACATAAAATTCTCTTATTGATAGTATGTATCATACCCCTGATCTCTGGAGTCTTATTGTAATAAACTATTGATTGCAGCTAAAAATGCTCTTTTGTATAGGGGTATTTATGATACAAAGTACATACTAACTTGTAACAATAAAATACATTTCTTCATTGTACAATTCCATAAGAACACTAAACAGACAAAATATCGTCATTGATCACATATTATCACCCATGTCATGTATATCACAATTGCGCCGCCGCATTTCGCCTTATCCATGTATGCTCTAGCATACATAAGCGAGTGATATCAATGACCTTATTGCAGAAACAAAAACAATACAACATCATCCTGACATCATAACATATATATATAAGTAGAATTTTTCAGGGACACATGGAGTATCACATACCATCCACATCCTTGACTGTACATACAACGGAATCCACTTCATTCACCAAGATATATCACATTGGGGTCTGGGGGCTGAATTATTTGATCAACAATTACTATTGGGCATTTCAAAAGTTAGATGTTAAATTGATATGCAAAATATAGTTTAGCAAACTCACCCATAGGGCATGGTGCATCAGTATATCACCCTCGGACGCGTGTCCCCCCCAAAAATCCCTGACCGATTCTATAGATCCATCTGGTAGGGGGAAACATATGAAACCACTATCATATGCTTGAAGAGCTTATGTTAAAAGAGGCACCCTCCACATGGACAAGATAATAAGTACTTGAGAGAGTTTATTGTCCCAAAGGGGGTTGATTGCTTCTAGTCTTGATTTTAGTAGGACTCCCTCTGGAGAGCCTATAGTGGTGATCCAATGCCGGCTAGGGTCCCTCTGACCATCCGATCTCCACGTCGTCCACATCACAAGGCAGAGGATGCCTTTTAAATCAGATTCATGTGTTTAAATGAATTAGTGAAAACATCTCATGCAGTACCCCTTTTCAGCCATAAAGAAATTCACTAGAAAGCACACTTCAGCATCTCTTCTTCCTCACACAGAGGGAAGAGAGGGGGGGCCTCAGCACACCGATCTCCCTATCTCCTCTCTGCTGCGTGTGTGAGGAAGCTGCCAGCGAGTGCAGCTCTTCCCACACACACTCTGCATTGGCTTTATCTGGGGGGCTCTGCATATATAGCCAATACAGTTCAGCTCCCCGCCAGCTCTCCCTCTGCAGACAGCTGATCTTCCATCTGCCGGGAGAGCTGTCGGGGAGCCAAGTTGTGATCACGGGTGGCCGCACATTCGGACCATAAGACGCAGGCACTTTTTCGCCCCAATTTTGGGGGTTAAAAAGTGTGTCTTATGGTCTGAAAATACGGTATATAAATATAATATTCTTCTAAGGATAATTTATATCCTAAATTATATGTCAAATATACAGAAAAAATATTACTTTGCAAAGCTGCAATGACAGTGATATAGAACCTTTACAAAACACACCAAAAATAAGTTCAATATATATTTGGGTTATATATAAATATGCTGTCCTATACAGCATATTGAGTGAAATGTCAGCTCCTGAGACCAGACAATCTGTGACATGAAACAAAGATGAATAATAACAGCATTAAAAATACCGGCAGTGTTCATTCCACACCATTTATATCCACATTTAGAATTTTATACATTTTATCTGAACATGGAAGAAATATTGATACATTTTATCTAAACATGGCTAATGTCAGCATTTTCACATAAGGAAAACTTGATAATGATTTGAAAAAGTTATTCATTCCCCAAATTACATGTGCTACTTATCTTTTTTTTTTCTTGCAATGTTTTCTTGACAGATTCAGTCATTTTGGTAATGATACAATGTTCAGGGGATTTGCAATTTAATAGAAACTGTAAATACCTCATTAACCCAATTCATGTAAAAGCAGAATATGAATTTCCACTTTGGTTTCAATTAAATTGCAAAGCCCATGAACATGCTATCATTACCAAAATTACTGAGCAAGAAATATTTGTGATATTTTGTTTAATTAATAATTTATAAAACAAAGTAGCACAAAAATGTTGTTCAATACATTTTTTATTCAAGTAATATGCAGGCGGGGAAATGCAATTTCAGTGTTCGATGGTATTATGGTGCATGTACTATAATAGGGTCAGATAAAAAAGTGATAGTGATAAAAAAAATTTTACCAACATGTCTGATCACTTTATGATCTATTTTTGTTGTATATCCATCACTTTTGGTTGATCGTACCAGGTGTGCCAAAAGTCAATTTGGATCGATCAACTTGGTGGGGGCTACCCACGCTTTAAACAAAGAAAACTCAACACCACCTTCTGGTGTCACTGTGCTTGCCCTTCCCTGGGTTGTTTCCACAGTCACCAGCAGGTGGCTCCCTACGAGTGTGGGCTGGGTTGAGGTCATCTGCCACATTAGCCTGCAGGCTGTACAGGTGTGCCTTACCCACCCATGCTGGCTGAGCATTTTTACACCACTCTGACTCTGAACCCTGTACCTATGTACATCTAATTATATGGACTATTTTTACACCACTCTGATTCTGAATCCTGTACATCTGTACAGTCCTGGCCAAAAGTTTTGAGAATGACACAAATATTCATTTTTATAAAATTTGCTGCTAAACTGCTTTTTGATATTTGTTGCGCTTGTTTCTGTGATGTACTGAAATATAATTAAAAGCACTTCATACATTTACCGACAATTACATGAAATTTAAACAAAGAGTCAGTATTTGCAGTGTTGGCCCTTCTTTTCAGGACCTCTGCAATTCGACTGGGCATTAAGTTAATTGCAAAGTCCCTGAAGATGGTATCATCACCAAACATGCTGGAGATGTAGAAAAGGGCTGGGGGTATACTACAAAAAAGAAAAGTCTCTAATACAAATAGTTTTTTTCACAAATAAAGTTAAAAGTTAAGTAAAAATTTCGAAAATTGGAATTTTGACTTTAACTTTGAACTTAATTTATGCAAAAACTACATGTGCATGTTGGTGTGATACCATTTTCAGGGGCTTTGCAATCAGCTCACAAATTTAGCAAGTCGAAAAATTTGATCATCTCTACTGGGCATGCTCTCAATCAACTTTTGGGCCAAATCCTGACTGATAGCCACCCATTGTTTCATAATCACTTCTTTGAGTTTGTCAGAATAAGTTGGTTTTTGTTTGTCCACCCACCTCTTGAGGAATGACCACAAGTTCTCAATGGGATTAAGATTTGGGGAGTTTCCAGGCCATGGACCCAACATTTCAACGTTTTGGTCCCCAAGCCACTTAGTTATCACTTTTGCCTTATGGCACGGTGCTCCATCGTGAGTGCTCCATCGTGCTGGAAAATGCATTGGTCTCAGGATGCTTTACTGTTGGCATGACACAGGACAGATGGTAGAGCTCACCTTTTCTTCTCCGGACAAGCCCTTTTCCAGATGCCCCAAACAATCGGAAAGGGGCTTCATTGGAGAATATGACTTTGCCCCAGTCCTCAGATCAATCTGTCCCTGATGTTTTTTTGGGAAAGAAGTGCTGCCCTTTTTAACACCAGGCCATCTTCCAAAAGTCCAAAATTCAGAGGTCCTGCACCCCAAGCCTCATTCAGAGGTCCTGCACCCTGATCCAGAGGTCCTGTGCCCTGAGCCCAATCCAGAGGTCCTGCACCCCAAGCCTGCTTCAGAGGTGGTCCTGCACCCCAAGTCCACTCAAGAGGTGTTCCTGCACCCCAAATCCACTCCAGAGGTGGTTCTGCACCCCGAGTCCACTCCAGAGGTGGTCCTGCACCCCAAGTCTGCTCTGGTGATCCTGCACCCCGAGTCCGCTCCAGAGGTGATCCTGCACCCTGAGTCCGCTCCGGTGATCCTGCACCCCATGTCTGCCTCGGAATCCTGTACATCTGAAACTGGACTATTTTTGCACCTGTTTGGTTTATTACTGTTTTGTAAGTGCACAATAAACCCCTTTTGGTTCACATATCCCTGTATGGTTGTCAGTGTGTGTTGTCTGTCTGGTTGCCCCCTTCTCTAGATCCTGACAAACACTTTCTTTGGTTTATAGTGGATGGGGGGTGGGCCAGGTGCGAACAGTACATATTCGACAGCACTGTTCCACCTGACAGCTGGGGGAGGGGTCACAGTTTGCCTCATGTTAAATATGGAAGGCGTCCGGTCGGTGGATCGCAAATGCAAACTGACCCAGCAGACAGTTCAGCATCACTATGCAATTTATTTAGCAAATGGGGTAAAGGAAAACTTTTCCAGCATGAGAGGCACAGTCAAAGTATCTAATAATCTATTCCAGATCTTTCAAACTAGAGTCAAGGAGAGTCCATTTAACAGCCATGCACAGTGGCGGTTTTAGGCATCATGTCGGGGGCGGCATGTGGGCATAAAATTTTTTTTTCCAATGCCCAGATGTCTTCTCCCCTATCGGCACAATCGCCTGACTCACCCCCCTCTCTCCCGGGAGTGGAAGTGTTTGCCGGCGGGAGGCATAGGGGGTGATATAGACCTCACGAGCAACTCCATTAAAACTCCCCCCCCCCCGCGCTAGTGAGGGGAGACGAGACTCAGGGATCCAGAGTCTCATAAGTTTCACCTCACTCACATGGGGAAGGCGGGGCATGATGTGAGACTCTGTTGTTATGGACTGGAGGAGGGGCCTCAGAGCAGGTACACAGGGCGCCGATCAGCCTAGGACCGCCCCTGGCCATGTGTATGTTAAGTTGTAAACAGATTCTCTGTATATAGTTTTTCATTGTTGTCTTTTTATGTAGTTATTTTATTTAAATACATTCATCTGTAGAGCTATTAGCAAAATGTACAGGGAGTGCAGAATTATTAGGCAAATGAGTATTTTGACCACATCATCCTCTTTATGCATGTTGTCTTACTCCAAGCTGTATAGGCTCGAAAGCCTACTACCAATTAAGCATATTAGGTGATGTGCATCTCTGTAATGAGAAGGGGTGTGGTCTAATGACATCAACACCCTATATTAGGTGTGCTGTTAGGCAACTTCCTTTCCTTTGGCAAAATGGGTCAAAAGAAGGAATTGACAGGCTTAGAATAGTCAAAAATAGTGAGATATCTTGCAGAGGGATGCAGCACTCTT
>CM070034.1:83934050-83965549 GCA_036250615.1 Ptychadena robeensis | reverse complement strand
ATAAAATTATTCCTCAAAAATACCACTTGCCTAATAATTCTGCACTCCCTGTATAATATGGCTACTAGCCATAGCCATAGCTTGGGATGTTCGGGGACACTGTCACTGGATGGGAGAGAACATGACATATGGGGCTGCGGGCATGTGAGACGACCCTGGTCTATACCATCCAATGCCGGGGGGAGTGGAGATGAGGCAGTATGCGTTATAGCTTTACTGCCTCTCACCACACCGCTCGTTCCAGCCCCATAACAGTAGAACTAACATGCAGAAGCCCAGACCTAATACCATCTGTCCCCGCAGACCGTGAGTGTTTTAAGTATAAACACTCACTGACAGTCCCCCTCGATCAATGGGAGGGACCTGGGAGAGATCTGAGCCCTGACGTGTTCAAAACACTCCCCCAATAGGAGGGGAGTGCTTAAGGAGCTGTTAGAGTGACGTGAACTTAGATTCACGTGGACTAAAAATGAGCGAGCGCACGCGCCCGTATGCGGCTGCCGTCTTGGACACGTGCATGCCGGTTGGCGTGCGTGTCACTGGCGCCCGCGGCGGGGGGGTCATAAAAAGCTGAGGGAAGGATGCAATTATATTGCGTCCTACCAGCTTGCTACCCTTTAAAATTGGATTTAACACTCTGGACCTTGTGGGACCTTCTTTTATGGACCTTAAACCTGTGGAAGTCTATACTAAGGTAGGCAAAAGGGTATTATATGTTTATGGTAATCACTGATAGAACACACCTCCCCTTTTTTGTGCTATACATAACCTTCATGCCACATACTTATTTTGCTTTGTTTTTGGTTTGTTTTCACTCACACTTTTTCACATCCCACTAGAATTGATTACATCATCAACAACAATACAACAACTTCACTTTACAAGCACTTTCAAGAGGACAAATACAAACACATATCTATATACTAACTAATACATTAAGCTTCACTCAGAATACACTGCTTTCACATAGAGCCTAAACATCATTCATAATACAAGAATATTCACGATAATCACTTAATACAAATAACACCACACATATTTATTCATTTATATCTGTTTACATACAAACCCAATAATAACAATTTATAACCATAACATTCAACCAACCAGAACCACTACATCACATCACCAAATTTCCACACATGATCACAACAGACACATTCATGACCCTTATTTATATATTTGCATGTGTGTATTTGTATACATATGCGAGCATCAAAAATAATGTTTAATATAAACCCCAGAGCCCTGCCCTATACTTCTATACTTACACCTACCAATGAAAAGCTAACTACAGCTATTATTCTAAATATTCTAAATATTCATTTAGTAAACTAGTGGACACCCCCCCCCCCCCCCCCCCCCCCCCCCCCCCCCCGTGCCCCGAGCCAGGTGCTCACCCACCGAAAGTGGCAACCCGGAACCCAACACCCAAGAGGATTCATCTTATACCTAGGTTTGAGCCAATAAATTTGGCTCAAACCTAGTAAGTTAGAGAGAACTCAAAGTAACTGCCAGGATACACATTACAGCCACTATACTCTTTGATGATTTCTCTCACAGAGACTATTGAAATCTCTTGTACATCTCCTGAAGAAGCAGAAAACATTATATGCAAAACATGTTGAGTTGGAGAAATCCATAGTCATTTGACGAACTGGTGATGTGATAAAAACCTTGAATTTAATTTAATTTATACTTTATTGTACTTGAATAAATAACTTTCTTTGACAAATGTTATTTTCATTGGTACTGCCTGAAAAGTCCCTTAATCCCCCATCATTTTGATAGGAAAAACAAACTCCTTTACTTTCTTTGGCCACAGCTTATTTCAACTGCTAATTTCAAATGCTCTGCATTCATGTATACCATAAATCAAGTCAGTGGATCCCAAACTGGGGGGCGTGAAAGCATTCCATGGGGGCGCGGACCCTGATTCTGAGCCTTTGTTTCAATGGGGGTGGGGCTTGAAAATGTTCCTAAATAGAAAAAGGGGGGCCCTGCAAGGAAAGTTTGGGAACCACTGCCATAAGCAATGATTTAATGGATTAGTGACTTTTTTTCCAAAATGTGTTCTGCTCAGCATTCAGTGTCTTTTGCAAGAGGTTATTTACAGTTGTGACATCATCATCATTAATGCTAATTAAAGGGGTGGGGCTTCAAGCATTAAGATACTCTAGACCAACATAAAAACAAAATGTGTTATAAATCACTAGTTTCATTATATCCAGTATGTTTTTCATTTTTGTTTATTGGGGCAAAAATAAAGTGAGTCTGGAGCTACTAAACTCAATAGTTAATGGGTATGTTGGGTGAAAATAATGGTTGATTATTTACTACTTAATGATTCCTCTTTGTAACAGCACCATGTGGATATTTTAATAGTTTTTATTATGCACAAAGGAAAAATTGCTTAAATATTGACTTCTTAAAAAAGCGGCTATATGTGTTTTGAACAAATCTCCAAAAAAAATTAGGTAATGATGGGACAAAAATTGTTGGGAATCAATGATCCAGCAAGGACTGGTTGAACATTATTTATCATTTGTATTGTGTATGTATGTAAGTATGTTGTTCTTTTTTCGTTTGCATTCCTGCACAACCCATGCAAAGTTTACAATTGCTATTATCAGCAAATGATAAATATTGTTATTTTAAATAAAGGATACTAGTATGCAATTAGGCAAAGCCATTGAAATGTTTTCAGCATGGAGATAGGACGCAGGTGGCTTTCATCAATAGCATGCTCATGATCACTCTTTGTGATTATATGAATTTTAATGTCAACCCTGATGGCAAATAACTATTATTCAGAGTTCAAAGAAAACTATGTATTGTGGGATCGGGGCTATGCAATAATTTGCAGAGTAAAAAAAGATTCAACTGGACCAGTTCTCAAACTACAGTAGGATTTCTTAGTCATAAAGTTATAACTGCTTCAACAACTAACTTTAGACATTGGTACATAATGTCATCTTATTACAAATAGAGGATAACAGAGTTCAGTATCATGTATTAGTCAGTGTGAACATATACATCCTTATAGCAAAATGAACATTGTTCCATGACTAAAAAGCTTAGTAATTTAACATTTCATATCTACCCAGATCTTGGAAAACACAAACGTCCATGAGATAGCATAACTATAAATCATTAGAGTTGATTTACAAAGAAAGTAGAACATGCACAATTAGGTTCCTTTAAAAAGAATGTTTCCTTGGTTTAGATAATGAAATTCTGTTGATTTTATTCATTCAATCACATGCATGAAAATTATTTTGGCCACAATAGCAAGATGCACATGTACATTCTACCAGATAATGTATAGATTTTCTAGCCTCTCCCATTTTTTTGTCATTTGTCCTCTAAAAATTTTGTAAAGTAAAACAATTTTATTATTTCGAAACCTTTATTGTTTATCACTCAAACACCAAACTTTCTGCATTCATCGATGGCTAACACAGTACAACACTCTATTAGAGATGGTCATGACATTTTTACTAGTTTATTTGTGATTTAATTGCACAGCCCCTGAACATGATACCAAATGTAAATCACTGAGGAAGTAGAGAAAGGTTGTAGGAACATTACTTTCTATTCTACATCTCCAACTATTTAGTGTTAATACCATGTTCAGGGCTTTGTAATTAACTCACAAAAGGATTTAAAAATCATTATACTCTACTACAGCTAAACCTTAAAAGGTATTACAGTATTTTTTGGACCCTGAGTAGCACCCAATTTTTAGAGCAGGAAAACAAGAAAAAAAATATGTGAAGTGTTCAAATAAATTAGGGAAATGTCTCCCTACAAGACTAATTGCAGCCACAAGATGTCCCTAGTAAACACTTGCTATCAATGTACAGATTACATCACCGCCTTCTTTCTCACACATCCGGGAAGGGGGTGGAGGGGGATAATGTATGCTCCAGATCTCTCCCTTCTATGACTGACAGCGATCCCATAAGGAGCCTGCCCGCACGACAGGGATATCCAGCGAATATCCTTTTACCACACCTTTGGACCATTGGTATTAGAAGATAATAATTGTATTACTACTAAGACCCAGCAAAAAAAATATTACTTATTGCACAGGAATAACTGCATTGGTTACCTTAAATTGAAGCTAAAATGCTATCTTAAATGACACCTGTCATTGTGCTTGTAATTTTATGTAAATGTATTTTCCAATGATTTGAAAGTTGGAAATTGACAGGTTGTGTCAACACAAACATATTCATCTTGCATTTTCAAAACATACAGTGTAAACTAATTTATAAAATGTCCTATACATGTATTATATATGTCAATTCCCCTAAATGAAAACATTTTCACTACAACAATAAAAGATTCTCATCTATGTAAAGTTCTAAAACAGCGTTTGAACTTGAAGAGCTAGTTTGCAGCAAATCCATCATCATCACAGCAGCCCCCTCCTGAGTAAAAACATTATAACCACTCAACATATTTAAGACCCTAACTAGCTGTAACTATTGCACTTAAAGGCCAAACCAGTCATTAACAATATACTCAATATACTTTAAAGAATGGTATATGTGCTAGTTCCAGGCGGACAGTTCAGCTGTGAACATAACGTGTTTACTTTTCTTTCCCAGGTGAACAGTACGGGTGTTCTCCGGTGGGAAGAATTTTTCCACTGGCCGGATCAGGAGCAGAAATATTCGGCCAGTGAAAGAATTCTTTCACCATACCGGAAGTGACATCACGTATGGATATCGAAACCAGAAACTATGCATTCCAGGTTTTTTCCGATTCAAATTCCCCGAGAACAGGTGGGGATTTTGAATCTACCAGCAAACTTTTTTGAAAGTCCAATCCACCTGTTCGCGGAATGACCTGGCTGAAGTTCGGCCATCACTACCCAGGAAGCAATGTAGCAAACCACATTAGGTCAAATATTTAAGCTTTATTGAACTGTTATTTAATTGACTTCATTACCACAGGCAATATAAACTGAAATTATTATGTATTAATTATTGTATTATATTCTAAAGCAAATGGTTTTTCGAGATGAGACAAGTGTACATATTTTTTTAACATTCCCTCAACAAGTAGCTGCCATTATCAATGCCTGATGTTTAGGACATACTAATAAACAAGC
This sequence comes from Ptychadena robeensis, assembly GCA_036250615.1. Taxonomy (NCBI): domain Eukaryota; kingdom Metazoa; phylum Chordata; class Amphibia; order Anura; family Ptychadenidae; genus Ptychadena; species Ptychadena robeensis. Next base: position 83,960,427 of record CM070034.1, on the reverse strand, counting down.
ATTGTGTAACCATTTTTGTTTTCAGTGTACTGAAAAACATATGCTTTTTAATTGGCAAACATAGTATATACTTGGGCATTTAGGCATTTGTCCAATCGCCTTGGCCTTCTAGTATTATATATTCCTGCCAATTTTAGCCTCTACAGGTTTTCATTCTCAAGATGTTAGTATTTATCGTCAAACCAATATAGCAGGATGGAGTTTAGAAAAAATGGACACACACATACACACATTACAATCTGCAAAACATTTTATTATGTTAACATGTACCTATATACTTAAATAGTTTGTGTCTGAAATTTATAATTACACACAGAATGTTTGTTTTTCTTTAGCCTGTGAAATGTATAATTATTATATTAGTTAGAAATATTTATATGTTGTATGAATAAATAATGAGAATCAGAAAATGCATAAACTACAGTCAGAACAAAACAAATGTGGCCAGTACTGTACAGGTTACATTAATGACATAACAAATCATGAACAATGACCTTTATCTTTTTAAACTGTATATAAAGAGCAAAAGCCAAGAACATAATGTAACTTTGAATGGATTTTGAAAAGCTTTTTACAATATCTGTAAAGTTCATGGGTTAATTATACTGAGGGCTCTTCCACTTGTTCCAACCTTATTTTAAACAGTGACCACAAAGACAAACTTTGCACTAAAGGAAAGTTCTAGTTGTCCAAAGAACTCAGAAAACTGCTCGGATTGTTGTAATTGTAAAAGGTCAGCTTTTCTGCAATAGAAAAACAACATTATTTAACTTTTTCTGTTTCAGTTAATGTACTTTATTTGTTACCTGTATTTTTAATAAATAAATAATTGGAATACATACCACTCAGTCAGCTTTATCACTGAGAAACATTCAATAGTTCTTTAGACTTTTATACTTACCTAATCTTCTTTATATATCCTTCCCAGTCTTTTAGATTAGGAGCAAGAGGGGGGCAGGTGGTAAGGTGGTAAAGTAATTTAAAGAGTTAACGAACAGGTAATGAGAGAATTTACTTTTAAAGGAGAGATAATCAAAAGGTCAAAGCAAAGGGTCAGGGATTCATAGATAAAACATTGTAAGAGATGATCACAGATATATTCTAAAGGAGGGAGGCATAAGGGTAGAAAGGAAGAGGAAGAAGAGGGGTTAAAAAAATATCACACACTCATACCCAATGGTTACCAACTTTTCTGAGCAGTATCTATGCATGATAACTAACAAACTTTTTTTGGGGGGGGGGGGGGGGGGTGTTGGTAGTTAAGTAGAATATTTATTCTCAAAGCTTCACACCCCTCCTTCACAATTATGTTAAAGCTGTCAAATAATGCTTTCCTCTTGTTATTCATTGAATATAAACTCTACACACTTATAAAATTGCAATATTTAAAAAGAGGTTTAAACAGTGTGCATAGATAAATGCAAACTATATATTAAACTTTTTGAAGTGCTCAATTTTCAAAGCTCAATTGTGGAACAATCACCATGCAATACAGTATTTTCACACAAGATGGCTTAGATCTTCCAGATTTTCTCTTCATTATGGCTTTCTCTTCAACCACTGTATATAGCCAGTTAAATACTGATGGCCCAGCAAGGGTTGGTGACCTCTGCCCATACCCATAACTTTTGGTCTGAAGGGTAGCATCTGTCAAGCATATACTGGTTGTTTGATTTGATTTAAAAAGCATTGCAAATTCTAATTTAGAAAGCCTGATGAATAGTATTACAAAAGCATTTTAATTTAAAAACATTTCAAGCTCAATAAAGACACAAGAAGTTAGTTTAGAAAGGCACATGCAATGCCTTGACATGTTTTATGTTCTGACATGTCTTTACAGAAAGACGACTTTTTGTTTCGCTATTTATTATTATATATCACTTTTTATTATTATATTTTCTCCAATTTACAGAGTTTTTATAAATATTAACACAATGGATGGCAGCAATCTCCTGAGTGAAGAGGAGACCTGATTGCCTAGGCTTATTTCATTCTACTTGGGCAAAACTAACCAGTCTTTACTGATGCCTGCTTATGCTTTATCCTAATCTGGGAACTTTTTCGACACAATCTTTATGTTGTATATATCTTTATGACAAATGCAAACCCTTTAAAGTCAATGGTCAGCTAATATTATACTGTGTAATAGCCTGGTTTTTTTTCAGAAGCCTTGGTAGCAAAGATATCTAAGAAATATGATAAATAAATGCCTTTTCAAAGAAAATATGAAAGTAAAACAGAAAGGCATCAGGCATACCCAGAAGGAGACACATGCAGCTTGCAGTAATCTGTAAATGATTGCTGGAAAAGACTGGAGGCTTCTAGCTTGATCTGTGTTTGTTCCAAGGGAAAGCCAAGGAGGACGGTGTTAATAAAGTGAGATTTAACTGAGAGCTGCGCTTGGAATAAAGTGGGCTACTAAAAGGTCAAATTTGATCAGTTGGTGCAGATTACAGGGACTTTGAAAGGAAGTGGGGAAGAAATAAAAATGGAACTTTAATGCTTTAAAAAAGAAGTTTTTTTATGGGAAAAGAATAATAAACAATTGTGTATCCAGTTGAGACAAACACTCTTGGTGTTATTGTTATATCTGTGGAGCTTTTCAGATGTCTTTATTCAAGTGTCTGGATTGATTAGCTATATACAGTTGAATAACTGAATACAGTTAAAAACTAATATATGAAATAGACTGATTACATCCTAGGTGCCCAAACTGCGGCCCTTTGAGTGTTGTTCGGCGGCCCCCCAAAACTAAACTGTTAATGCATAGGGCATAGCAACTTACCTGTGAAGTGGTCACACGCTGACCCAGCTTTCCAAATCAACATTTGGCGGTCCTACATCAGTCAAATTGGCAATGTTGATCAGGGAAACCAGGTCTACATATGAGTGCTGCACCTAGGGGCAGGAGAGGGGTGGGTGCTGTCGGGTTTTGACTGCCTGTCGGGATCTGGTCCACCGCTTGCTATATGTTGAGATATGTTGACAGGGGGGAGAGTCTGGATCGATGTTAGTGATGCTGAGGGCCGCACTTGTGGCCCTACATATCAACTCAGTTGTCCACTGCTGGTTTACATGCATAGTGAGATATTTCTTTATTTGTTATAATTTTGATGTTTATGGTTTACAGATTATGAACCCCCCAAAATCAAAATCTCAGAAAATTAGAATATAACATGAAATCAATAAAACAAAGATTTTAATTAGAAAAATATAGCCACGCTTATGTACTCAGTGATTGGTTTGGGCTCCTTTTGCATTAATTACTGCCTCAATGTGGCGGGGCATGGATGCAATCAGCCTGTGGCACTGCTGAGTTGTTATGGAAGACCTGGATGCTTAAATAGTGGCCTGCAGCTCTTCTAATGTCTCTCATCTTTCTCTAATGTCTCTCATAGATTCCTTTGGCCAATCAAATGCAGTAATCCCATGGTCTTTGAACCAGGATTTGTTACTTTTGGCATGGTGCGCAGGTAGCAAGTCCTGCTGGAAAATGAAGTCAGCATCTCCATAAAGCTTGTGTGAGAAAGGAAGAATGAAGTGCTCAAAAAATCTCCTGGTAGACAGCTACATTGACTCTGGACTTAATGAAGTACAGTGGACCAACACTAGTAGATGACATGGCTCCCCAAAATGCAAAATTTCAGAAAAGAGGACTTTGGAAAACAGAGCAGTTCTTTTTCTATTTAGCCCAAAATGAATACCGTTTATTGGCTAACTGAAGTAATTAAAGCAAGCTTTTGGAATGTCACAAATCCCTTCTTCAGGGACGCAAAGTTGCATTGTAACAAAAACAACTGTTTTGTCTTGACGCACTTGAGTGATTGAGGTGAGGGTGAAAGATTAGTTAGTAGAGTTACTAATAGAGATAAAATAGTAATAGAGATAAAAAGTCCAGGTTTAACATTCACCCCCTTAACAATTAAAATGCCAATGTGCATAGTAAATTATCAAAGCTAAAAGATAAGGAGTTCAGACACACTAGTTGTTCCAAGATGAAGGGTTCTTTCAGTGTTGGGAAAAAAAGTTTTATCGCGAGTGGTCATAGTCACAGTGTCACATAAAATTCTTGTCCCTGTTAAGGCCATACTCTAGAGTTTTTAATTTCTGTAGACATTTGCATTCCAATTCCAGCGTCTCTTTCTGTTATTTTGTCCCCCCCCCCCTTAGTACTATAATACTGACATCTTTTATGCTGTTTATGCTGGGCCCTGTGCTGTAGAAATGAGTTCCTTCAGGGACTTCCGTTTTTCCTGTTCTAGATGGTGAACCTATGCAGGTTCATCGGGCAGCACGGTGGCTCAGGTGGTTAGCACTCTGTCCATGCAGCGCTGGAGTCCTAGGTTCAAATCCCAGCCTGGGCACTATCTGCAAGGAGTTTGCATGTTCTCCCCGTGTCTGTGTGGGTTTCCTCCGGGTACTCCGGTTTCCTCCCACACTCCAAAGACATGCAGTTGGTTAATTGGTTTACTCCCACACGCCAAAGACATGCAGTAGGTTAATTGGTTTCCCCAAATAAAGATTCCCCTATGTTAGTTACATGTGACCTATGACTGTGTAAGGGACATTAGATTCTGAGCTCCTCTGAGAGACAGTTAGTGATATCACTATATATACTCTGTAAAGCGCTGTGTAACATGTTGGTGCTATATAAGTAAGTAAATAAATAAGTATATAAGTAAACCACCAATCTGCAGGAGAATTTTCACTGTACTTTGTATTCCAGTTGTGATCCTGGTACTGGTACTCTATCAGATTGGTTGGTTGTTTATAAGCAAGTAGAGGTGGTTCTGGGAAAAAAAATTTAAGTCTTCTGTTGTTGTAAAAAAGGAGTTGTATATAATTGTATTTATTATTATAATCTTATAATTCTTCTGAAGATTTCAAGACGTGGGTTGAATGTGACCAGTGGGACTCGATTCTCTCTCTTAGTCTTTTTATACTGTAGAAAGTTGGTTCTGGGGATGTACACTGCTTTTCTGATTTCTGAATTTGTTGTTTTTGGATCACATCCCAGTTTTATAAAGTACCTCATAAGGATTACTAGGTGGACATTTCTGTCAGTGGTCTCTAAGCATATCTGATGATATCTGATGGTCTGGCTGTATACATTTAATTCCTTTATGTGTCATGGCTGAGGTAGGACGCAGTAAATGGAAGTTTGCAATGTTGTTCCTTTAATATGTTTAGTAGTAGAGTGGAAGTTGTTGTAATCCCTGTGAAAATGAAGAAGAGTTTCCTAAATTTTAGTCCATATAATCAAGATGTCATAAATGAAGCAGAAGAAGGCCATGGGTTTTATGGGACATGTCACTAAAAAGTCCTCCTTTATCTTAGCCATAAACAGGTTTGCGTACAGGGGGGCAAACTGTAATCCCATTGCCACACCTATCTGTTGCAAGTTAAGGTCCTGGCCAAAGTAGAGAAGTAATTGTGGGTCAAGATGAACTTCACTAGTCAAGTAATTGGTTCTGTAGGCTGGTTCAATTTTTGAAGGACTTTTGATTTTGATTTTTTGTCTACTACACATGCTACAATGCATTATCATGGGGAATGTGTATATATTTTGATTCCACATCTATGGTGGCTAGGATAGTTTCTTTAGTAGCTTGTTTGTTTAGAAGGTCCATAGTGTCGTGAATAAAGCTGAATTTTCAGTTAAGGTGTTCCAATACCTGATAACATTCATGGTAACATATAACACTCATTTAAAAACATTCTTATTACATCAGTATGATAAAACCATGATAATACAATCTACTTTGGAGGTAATGTAAACCCTAGGACCGAACAGTCCTTGTAGATTTTACATTAGTAGGTGCCAACATATCTGTAACTGATGTGTTCAATGCGGAGAATCAGGAGAATTATAACCAGCTTAAATGTAGATTCAATTTATGTAATAGTCATACATCTTAAATATCATTAATGCTACAAAAAATATCACATACTTACAAATTAGGATCACAAGATTGCATATGGACCAAATACCTGGTACTTGTTTTTAATACAGGACTTTATTCCTAGTTATAATGTGATAATGGTGTGGCAAACCAATTATAGCAAAGGTGAAATTTTGTAATCAAAATCACACAGAAAAGATCCGCGCACTGACCCGCCAAGAACCACACAGACCTTCTCTTGGGTTCCTGATTAGATTGCGATGGATTGCACCAGTGCTGGAGTTGCCATGGTTAGTTTCCAAAGTCCACACAGTCTATGCGTATACAAAGCAATCCAAAAGTCTTTTATTGAAAAATCCAATGAAAATCAAACATCAAAACAGCTTGAAATACCCACTCCCGAGGGGTCTTCTTTCCTCTTACATGTTTCACCCCCTTAGGTGCCTAGTCTTAGATTTAAATTTTTTAATGTTAAACTCACCATACACTTGTCATTCTCTCTGTACATTTTTCTTCAGATCTACAAATAACTTAGTATAGTTGGGCTTCCCTAGTTGCATACTGATTCGATTTTTTAAAAAGGCCCCAATTTTACGTAGTTTAATCAAAACTTCAATTACAGTGGATATAAAAATAATTAAAAAACCCCTGGTAAAATGTCAGGTTTCTGTGCTGTACAAGAATGGGACAAGTTTTAGAACATTTTCCACCTTTAATGTGACCTATAAACTGTACCACTCAATTGAAAAACAAATTGAATTATTTAAGGTGGAGGGAAGAAAAAATATAAAAAGAAAATAATGTGGGTGCATAAAAGTGCACACTCTTTAACTAATACTTTGTTGAAGCACCCTTTTGATTTTATTACAGCACCCAGTCTTTTTGGGTATGAGTCTATCAGCATGGCACATTTTGACTTGGAAATTTGCCCACTCTTCTTAGCAAAAACACTCCAAATCTGTCAGATTATGAGGGCATCACCCTCTTCAGATCACCCAAAAGATTTTCAACCAGATTCAGGTCTGGGCTTTGGCTAGGCCATTCCAAAACGTTAATCTTCTTCTAGTGAAGCCATTCCTTTGTTTGTTTGGATGTATGCTTTGGGTCATTGCCATGCTGAAAGATGACATTGCTCTTTATGTTCAGCTTTCTAGCAGAAGCCTAAAGGTTTTGTACCAATATTGACTGGTATTTGTCATAATTCCCTATTAACTATGGCCCCAGTTCCAGCTGAAGAAAAACAGCCTCAAAGCATGATGTTGCCACCACCATGCTTCATTGTGGGTATGGTGTCCTTAAAGGAACAGGCAGAACGGTAGGGAGGTTAACTTAATTGTTTATTGTTTGTAATGGGGTAAGGAAATAGGGTACACAACATATAATATGTATGTAAGTATTAATTACTTAAGAATTAAATATTAAGCATATTATAAATAAAGATGAATGTTTTTTGTGCGTATTTATGCTTTTCTTTTATATTCTCTTACCTACATTTTAACAAGCAGCACACATTATGAAAGATTGTATTTTCTTTTCCTATGTAATACATGCTGTTGTGGTGGCTCTGATAAAAAGCAAAGCCTGGTATTTCTGAATAAGTGAAGTTTCATGCAGCTATATGCTTCAGATATACATGAACAGACTTTGGAGAATACTCAAGGGACAATGTGGACACAATAGATTTTAGTATTTTATAGGAATAGTAGTGTTGAAGAGTTGGACAGGAACTGATGGCTTGTGGATGAATTCAGTCACCGTGTATGCTTGTGCAGAAGATGGTAAACGATAAATGACTGGAATGCAAAATTTTCAAAGAAAGCTATCACGATGCCACCCATATTGTTTGACTATGCTGTGCATTTAACTGTTTGAGAAGGGCAATGCTCCTCAATGCATCATGTTTATTGTAAAAAGAAAACAATAGCTTTGTGAAACTGCACATTTCAGAAAAACCACTGTACTTAGAATGTGGATACACAGTATGTATAGCGTTATATCCCTGTGAAGATAGTTTTAGTAGAGTAAAACATTATAAAAAGCCCTGAAAAGATAAAAATAGCTTTTTTTTAATCATTACATTTAATATCATTTAACAGTTTATACAGAGATCACACTGCTACAGCTTATTTTAATTTGATGGTGAACAACTAAACAGTATCAAGTTACAACCAAGGATTGAAGACTACATAAAAAAGCAGGAAGCCAAGAATATGTGAAGAGGATGAATAATAATAATAAAAAAAAACAAAATACAAAGAAAGGGGAGAAAAACTAAATGTGGGGAAGCTTTTAGAGCATCACATGTGGCAGTAGTACAGAAGTGAGTCCACAAAGGCCATGAGGCCCTAAATTGGACCTTCCATAGGCTGAATAGTCTGTAGTTTGCATTAAAAGCCCATACATTAGCAAGTGGCATTAATAAGGTCAAATGTCAAGGAGTTTTGTAGATGTACACTGGAAAGTGTAGCAGTTAAAGATTGTAAATTTTTTTTTTATCTGACTAGCTGACTTTTCAAGTTCAGTGCAATGCCCCTAAACATAGTATCCTCACTATCCTCACCTAAAGCTTTTGTTGTAGTATATATATATATACTGTATATATATATATATATATATATATATATATATATATATATATACATATATATATATATACATATATTTTTTTATAACATTTTAAAACAAAAGATTAAATAGATTCATAAAAAAAACAAAAAAATATACTTACAAACAATTATCCATTTTGCGCTAATATTCCTTAACGTCTGCGCTGTATATAGGTCTTAAAGCTACAAAACATAATCATGGCCTCAATTAACTTGTTAGGCATGCACAGTAGCATTGGAGATTTTTTTTCCCCCACACTACTGCTCAGGTGAGAACAGGTCACCTGCTGCTAATGTTGATCAACAAGACCCCAGGTGAACTTTACAGGCATGCACAGTAGGGTGGGTATTTTTTCCTATTCTACTGTACATGCCCAACAGGTTACTTGAGGCCATGCTTATGTTTACATACGGGAACATAGCTAGGGCTGAGCATTGTGAGCAAGTGCTTCTGCTCAGTAACGATGGTCAAACTTCAGCCAGGTCCATCCTGGCAGATTATCAGGAAAACCAGTGACGTCACACCCGGTACATGGAATGTATAGTTCCTGGTTAGGGTTGCCAGATATGACGTCACTGACGTCACTGACGTCACTTCCGGTTTTCGGAGCCGTTTTATCACTTGAAGTCCGGGTTCTATACTGTACCCGTACTGCTTACTGGCTAGAAGGAGTGCGAACATCCATGTTCACGGCCGAACTGTTCGCCTTGTGGACAGTTGTGTCATCACTGCTCACTGGCTACATTTTAACTATTTATTACCAATAAAGATTCTTAAGTTAATTGTTTGCTTTACATTTTGCCTGACTGTTTAGTATTGCTATATTCATATTTGTACAAGAACACTACAATTATATAAAGCAAATGTATCTTCACTGAGGACACTAGGTTTGGCTTTACCTGGTGCAGGAGCCCCCTATTGGGTATGGTCAAACTTTGCTTACAGTGGGAGGGGCACATATTACAGGAGGTAGTCAGTCATTTTAGATATACCATAGGAAATTGACATGCTATAGGAGATGGTCAGTGAATTACAGAAAACAAACTGAGACTTGTAGTTCTCCCACATTTTACATAATCCCAGAAGTCCTGACCATTTTCCTAGGTTTGGCATATTGAGAATCAGTGAGAATATTTCCCAACACTGCTCACCTTAATGCCTTACAGAATTAGTAAGTATTAAAGACACAGTAAGTAATTACAAATAAGTGTAATCTTTCCAACCTGTTGTTTGTATATTTATAAATACCTATAAACTCCAACTGAGAACACTTAAGAGTGTTAGTTGTGGTTTTAGAATTTAGTTTGCATTTAACAAGTACTGAGAGACTGTGGGTCTAACAATTGCTAAAGCCTACCAAATGGTTAGTAAAAGTTTACTAACTGAGCAATATTCTATCATTATTAGTGCTTACAACCGGAGATTAAAAATTGCTCCAAAACTTGCCCAGGGTCTTCAAAAATTTGAGTTTGATTCTCCTGGACTAGAAGAGAAAAAAAACTTCTGGTGAACGTGAGGAGGCAAGGTTAACATAGCTAAAAAAAAGGATTATGCTGTAATTTCCTGCACTGGGTTACAGGTTAAGTATTAATAAATAAAAATCTTAATAATGTATATATACTGTATGTATCTTGATATTACAATTATACAGAAAAATATCAATAAACACTTATGCTATGAAGGAGCTACATACTACAAAGCAGTATATGATGGGTCAAATGAACACAGTTTATTAAGACCAGACCAACAGAAGTGATCTTCACAGTGATGCAGCATGTACAATTAAACTAATCATGAAACAAATAAATCAGACATAATACAACAAAACATTCAGGACTATAAAAGCCTTTCCAGATCGTATACTGATGGATTGGCATTTTCCCTAACTTGTACCACTTTTGTTATCTATAAAGACCATAGCACAACATTTAATGTTCTAAATTGGCGGAATTAATTTAATCTGGATAGGGAGTGTCCTTTGACTCCTAGGTGTGTTACCTAGATTACAATTTTATAATTTCTACATAAACCAGACCAGTTAATTTTAATATTAAATTATTTATTCTGGTCTTAAACCTTCGGCTCCACAATGTCCAACATGGTGATTACACTATTTTTACTGATTATTTGATACTAGCCCAGTACTACCCAGTACTACCCAGATGATCTTTCCACTGGGAATGTTAATGTAAACACCTTCCCTTTTGTTAGAGGGACACTGGTATGTTTACAGTATCTATTTTATTATGGATGTCAAAAGGGTCTTTTATTTATTATGTCATGAGAATAAGTGATGAGCAGCACACGCAATATTCGTATTCACAAAATATTACAAAAAATATTCGCAACATATTCAAGAATTCATAATCTCCAGTCATTATTACCTTTAAAAGTGCGCAATATTATTACATATAAACTGGTCATTTATTAGCTTCTGCACTTCTTTACTTCTGCACTTCTACATGCACATATTGTGAATGCAATGCACAGTTGTTCCAGGGTAATGATGTAAAAAATCTCGATTATGTGTGATTATGAAGGTATAGCACTATATTTGAGGTCTTCGCAAATAAGTGCCTATATTCACAATAAAAATGTGAATATTCATGATCAACATTAATGAGAATGTGAGATATATACAAATACCATAAAATCCAAGTGTAACACACTGCCGGTATGTCTTTTTCCCCCCATTTTTATGGCATTTAAATGCAATCATTAATTTGTATGTCTTGCTTTCTACATTCCTTCCCTTACCTACAATATAAGTTTCACCTTCTGAAATCTGATTTAGTCTGCTTTTTTCAACTTAAGCATTATATTCACTCCTCTCCTTTCTTCCATGAATATGGCAAGTTTATTTTTTTCTAATTTAAATGTAAAAATGACCGCCATAGTCCCAAACTTATCTAGCTTCTTTACTAAACACTCATGGCTCTTAACTTCCCCCTTACCTTACCTTGATTGTTGGTTTAGAGCAGAGGTGCCCAACACACGGCTCGTTTCACGTTACTTGGCAGCCCCCCGCGGTCAGCCGCTTGCGGCCCGTGCCCTTACTGCCAATCACGTCTCCCCTCTGCCCGCCGATCCCGTAATTGCGCTTCTTCGCCCGGGATTTTCCTTCAGCAAAGGAGAGCTGAGAGAGCCTGTCAGCCTCCGGCTGGACTGATTGGCGCATGTGTCAACCAATCAGCAGCACAGAAGGTGGCTCTCACCTCTCCTCCACTTCCTGCTGCTGATACCAGGCTGGTACGCGTGGAGCAGAAAGAAGGTCATTTCTTATGACATGGGGGAGAGGAGACATGGGCAAAGGTGCAATGGGCAGAGGTGACATGGGGCAAAGGTGACAGGGGCAAAGGTGACATGGGGCAAAGGTGGGGAGAGGAGACAAGGTCAAAAGTGACATGGAGAGGAGACATGGGAAGGTGACTGGGCAGAGGTGAATGGGGCAAAGGTGACATGGGCAGAGGGTTGAACATGGGCAAAGGTGTACTGGGGGAGAGGTGAATGGGAAGGTGACAGGGCACGATGTGTACAGGGGCAAAGGTGACACGGGAAAGTGAATGGAAAAGTGACACGGAAGGTGACATGGGAAGAGGTGACACGGAAAAAGGTGACAGGGAAAGGTGACTGGGAAAGAGTACACTGGGAAAGGTGACAAGGGTAAAAAGTGTGACATGGGCAAGGTGGACACGGGGCAAGGTGGCAGGGAAAGGTGACACGGCAAGAGTGACTGGGGAAAAGGTGACACGGCAAAGGTGCATGGGAAAAGGTGGACACTGGAAAAGGTGACATGGGAAAGGTTGTACAGTGGCAAAGGGTGGGAGGGCATGGGAAAAGGTGACATGGGGAAAGTGTGACAGGCAAAGGTGGCACGGGAAAAGGTGGACGGATTGAAAAGTGTGACATGGGAAAAGTGAATGAAAGTTGACACGGAAAGTGATGGGAAAAGGTGTACAACGGGCAAAGGTGAAGGAAAAGGTGACACGGGGAAAGGTTTGACAGGGAAAAGGTGACACGGTATAAAGAGGTGACACGGGAAAGGTTAATGGGAAGGTGAATGGCACAGGTGACAGTAAAGGTGACACGGGAAAAGGTGACAGGGAAAGAAGGTGACATGAAAGGTGACATGGAGAAAAGGTGACAGGCAAAGGTGAGATGTACAAGCGGGAAAGGTGACATGGAAAAGGTGACATGGGAAGGTGAACATGTGAAAGGTGACATGGTGAAAGGTGACATGGCAAAGGTTCACGGGAAAAGGTTGACATGGGCAAAGGTGACATGGGGGAAGAAGGTGGCAGGGGCAAAAGGTGCATGGCAAAGGTGGGGTGACAAGGCAAAGGTGACATGGAAAGGTGACGGAGGTGGGAAGGAAGGTGACGAGGTGTGGAAGGAAGGAGGTGCTTATGCAGAGTGCAGTATAGTCGAAAATGTGTGCTGGTCGCCTTTAGTGGGTGCTGAGGGCCGCACTTGTGGCCCTCCACATCAACGCAGTTGGGCGACCACTGGTTTAGAGCCTGGAAGGTTTGCTTCTTCTTTTTGTTGTCTTGAGGTTTAGGTTCCTACATGCCCTTCCCTTCCTCTTTTGCTTTGATTTATCTTGTTTTATTTCTTTAATGTTTATTGTGGGTTTTATATTTATTTGCAGTGTTGTTGTTGGACTGGTTGTTATTGGTTAATTTGTATCATGTTTTTTTGTGTTGACAAACCCTTTTTTATTCTGTGTGGCTTTTTTTTTGAAGAGTTGAAAATTTTCAAAAACACTTTTGGAAACTAAAAATAAATCATAATCCGGCCAGCGCAATCAAACTGTGCATTTGTAATGCTTAATTTTGAGTTTTAATCTCAGATAGGGCCTCTAATAATACACTAACGCCTGTTATCTATCTTTCTTCTATGTGTTGCGTTAGGGATCTTCCGACATATAATACCGCTTTGTTCCTGGTATGCAAAACAGAGCAGTACGCATAACATGAACCTGTGCTTACCTTTACAGTTGTGGGTGTGCTTTATTTATGTTAGCTCATTGAGCAGGTAATTTTTCATAAAGCCCTGCGTTGCCACATTGTATTTACGTCAATTGGCAGACACGTACAGTGGAGTGCAGATTAGTAGGCAGTTGGTATTTGAGGAATAATTTTATTAATTGACAACAACCCTGGTCTCATTAACTCAAAAACTCATAATATCAAAGCTGAATATTTTTGGAAGTGTTTTTTAGGTTTGTTTTTAGTTTTAGCTATTTGTAGGGGGGAAACAAATGTTGGTGTGCGTGTGCTATTACTGTGCATAACTATTAGGCAACTAACAAAAACAAATTTATACCCATTCAATGGGTATTTATTTTTATTCCGTTGAAATCCAATAATAATCTCTCACATTCAACAAATATCATTTCTGACATTCAAAAACAAAACAAATCAGTTGACCAATATGCGCCACCTTTCTTTGCAAGGACATCAAAGACACTGCATCCATGGATTCTGTCAGTGTTTTGATCTGTTCACATCAACATTGCGTGCAGCAGCAACCACAGTTCTCCCGACCTGGTTCAGAGAGGTGTACTGTTTCCCTCCTGTAAATCACACATTTGATGATGGAAGGACTCACAGGTTCTCAATGGGGTTTCAGATCAGGTGAACAGGAGGCCATGTCATTAGGTTTTTTTCTTCTTTTATACCCTTTCTGCCAGCCATGCTGTGGAGTGATTGGACGTCGTGGTTGATGGAGCATGTCCTGCTGGAAATCATGTTTTTCTTCTTGAGGATGCAGACTTCTTTCTGTACCATGCTTGAAGTAAGGTGTGTCTTCCGAAACTGGCGTAGAGCTGGGAGTTTGAGCTGACTTCCATCCTCGACACGAAAGGCCCCACAAGCTTAGTCTTTGATGATACCAGCCCAAACCAGTACCCACCTTGCTGGCGTCTGAGTCGGACTGGAGCTCTCTGCCTGGTTACCAACCAGCCACGTGCCCATCCAGGTCTGGCCATCAAAGACTCACTCTCATTTCATCGTCCATAAACTTAGAAAAATCAGTCTTGGGGATATATTTCTTGGCCCAGTCTTGAGTTTCAGCTTGTGTGTCTTGTTCGTGGTGGTCGTCTTTACAGAGCCGTTCTGTCTCTGAGTTATGGCCACCTTGGTGCGTTTTGGGCACTTCCAGTGAATGTTGCAGCTGAAATATGGCCAAACTGGTGGCAAGTGGCATCTTGGGCAGCCGGAACTACGACGTTGACTTTTTCTCAGTTCATGGGAGTTATTTTGTGCTTTGTTGTTCTCAACACAAAAGCTCTTGCGACCTTGTTGACTATTTTGATGTAGAAACTCTTGATTGTTTCGATGATCACGCTTCAGAATAAGCTTTGCAATTTTAAGTAGTGGCTGCATCCTCTGTCAAGATATCTCACTATTTTTGACTTTTCGAAGCCTGTCAAGTCCTTCTTTGACCCATTTGGCCAAAGGAAAGGAGTTGCCTAATAATTTGCACACCTAAATAGGGGTGTGATGTCATTAGACCACACCCTTCTCATTACAGGTTTGCACATCACCTAATTGCTTACGTGGTAGTAGGCTTTCGGAGCCTATACAGCTTGGATTAAACAACATGCATAAAAGAGGATGATGTGGTCAAAATACTCATTTGCCTAATAATTCTGCAGAATGGTAAGTATTGAAGCAGTGCATGCTGTAACAAGTTCATGTGACCACTCATTTTAAAGATAATTGCGATACATGGCCATCCATTTTGAATATTAGTAGAATTATTCGTGAAATATCACAAATGGAATATTGCCTATGCCGCTCATTACTATTCCATGAGTACTATGCAAAATGCTAATTAGAGCTAGCACTAATGTGCATTGCTGATACACAATGCAACGTGTATAGTGGTAAACAATTCTTAACTTGGGATATTTTGGGATATGTGCATTGGAAACATTTTTGAACATGTAAGAAAATGCTGTGTGGTACCACAAAAAAGAAGCATATAAGCTATACTATAAAACTATACAAATTAATGCATTTATCAAGGTGACATCCCAAATAAATATAGCATACCCACTTAGAAATGAGGAAAAGACCTCATATCCAAAATAGATTCCCCCCCCCGGGATTATTTTAGATTCTCTATAGAAGCCACTTTCTGTTTTGATTTCCAAACTTCTATCGTTCAGATTTATGGCATAATTTCCAGAACTGGCTTTCAATTGACACGTTGAGATAGTTGTGGAATTTTGACTAGCTGACCTTGTAAATTATTTGCAAAGAGTCATATATAAACATTGCCTTAGATAACCCTTAACATACACAATACCAGGGTTAGGTAAAAGATTTGCACAGCCTTGTTCACTATTTTCTAATGGTCAATTGGGCAAAGGTTGGGTTGGTACATATTTAAGTGGCTTTAAACATGGAGTGCTAAACTAAGGAGAGAGAAACAGCAGTCCATTAATATTTTAAGTCAGTCAGGAAAATGTGCGAGCTTTAAATGTATGTTTCAGAATTCTGTACGTGTTACTTCCCAGTTTTGATGTCTTCAGTTTTTAAATTTACAATGTAGTAATTAACAGAAGTAAAGAAAAACTGGCCTGACTAAATGATAGATAGATAGATAGATAGATAGATAGATAGATAGATAGATAGATAGATAGATAGATAGATAGATAGATAGATAGATAGATTTATAGTAATGATTGATAATAATATGCAAATTGTTTCTGATTGTGGATACTGTTTTGGTCTCCAGGCAGTGATTACATACACAGACCTCTCTGTAATCTTCCACCTGAAGTGATTATTCTCTATGCAAGAAGCACTTTAGATGGTCGACAATACAGCAATACAATGGTCAGAAAAGTCTTTGCAGTAAATGGTGATTTAATCTGTTGTGCATTTATGTTCTTCTTTAAGAGAGCAAGTAATAAATTCATATAATTTCTGTAAGCCAGTAAATCAAACAGAAATGCAAATTTACTTCAAGTGTTCAGGAAAAATTCAACAGTTTCATGCAAATTATCACATGAATTTAAACGAAGTGTATTGTTCTCACAATAACTTTCTTAAAATTTGTGGTACATTTAAGTGTCATAGTGCAGAAGAGTTATTTTAAAAAATGTAATGCGTTTCTTCTGTCACACATCTGTCGGGGCTCAGCGATTCAATTTACATATAATGTAAATCAATGCTTTGGCAGACTGCACGCTTTTTTAGTTCTTTGTGGACAATGCAACTGAGGATCAAGAAAACTCTGATCAATAAATTGTAAACATTGCAGGGAGTAGCCAAGGCTGGAGGCTCATTCACTGGTCCTGTCACCACCCAGATACACATTTGACATGGTTTCCACCTTCTCAATTATTAGTCCAAATGTGGGCAGTACTTTTATGTTGGCTAATTAATTTGTATTATTAAGTTTTATTATGTTAATATTATTTAAGTCTTTTTCTCAAGTATCTCACATGTCTTTAATTCCATGATTAAGCCCCACCAAGGGTGAAAATGGTATGTGCCTTGCCGCGTAGTGTATTTGTTAATACATTGAAGAGCTGTGATTTGTGGATTATGACTAATGCTGGCCATAAATATTTTTTTTTGTGGGCGAATTTCTTGTGAGATCGGCCGGTCCTGCAGAGATTTGGTTGTGCAGCCTTTGTGTGCTGGCCATTATTTTGAATGGGGAAAAGTAATAGGATTGGTTTAAGAAATTATGGACATGTCGATTTCCCGGCTTTTAGCTTTTAAGCATTATATTGGTAATTGGCAATTTGGTAATTTTAGACAAAATTCTGAACATAGGATTACACCTTTTTTTGCTCAACAAGACAATTTTAACCAACATTTTTTTAAAGACATTATCTGTTAAACAGTAATCAGAGGCTCTGATGTATAAAACAAGACAGGAGGAGGGGGATAAAAAAATTTTTAGTTAACAAGTAAGATATTAAAATTATATTGCATAAACTAAGTTAGTGTACAGAAATGAACATTTACAGAGACCTGTGTAGAGGAATGTATTGAAAAAGTTAAAACGTAAGCTTCCTTAACAGGAAAGTTAATAGTAACGTTAATAAAATACCAATTTATACTTTACATAGGAATAGCGAAGGAGACACAATGAAATTTTGCATCAAGTACTATAGAATGCACATAAATGTCTCTAGGCCAGTGAGAGTTACACTGTGAAACATATGTGGGTGAGTTTTTTAGGAAAAGCTGTTCAAAGTATTAATCACTAGACATGTATTACCATTTTTTTAAAACATGAGTTTTATGTGACATTTGCATAGGTCAATCCTTATTGTACATTGGACTTGGACCTTGCACTATGTTATGCAACACAAATTATAGCAAGTAAAACCATGCATATACAACACAAACATTTGTAATACATAATCATTTCATATATAGATGCAAGCATGTTTTTCACAGTAAAAGCTACTCTCTGCTTGACATTCCTCACTATCTGCAGTATGAAGGAAATTATTCTCACTATGCAAATGATTATTCATTTTTTCTATTCATCCTTAAGAATCTCTTAACGCAATAAAATAAAGATGTACATATGTGTTGCATAATTCAGAAATTTTAGAAAGTTTGTTTCTTTTAAATTATTCAAAAGCTTATTTTTACAGATGACCCACACCCATGAATATTCATAAAAATATGTCATCACAAAGCTAACATGTGAGGCGTCTTATGCAAGGAGAACATTGGAATATTAACCCCCTTTTCAATACTGTCAAATGTGTTGTTTCTGCATACCCATCAATATTCTGTTCACTGTCTTTCATTGGTTTAATTAACTTCTTCTGCTCAGTTTCAAAGATTTCCAGGTCAGTTATGTATGCTCTTGCTCTTGCTATTATTACTATAATAACAGTTTATCAGTTATAAGCTGCATTGGAAAGTGATAATGCAAAAATGATTTATGTACATTTGCGATAAAATGTACTGAAGAT
This sequence comes from Ptychadena robeensis, assembly GCA_036250615.1. Taxonomy (NCBI): domain Eukaryota; kingdom Metazoa; phylum Chordata; class Amphibia; order Anura; family Ptychadenidae; genus Ptychadena; species Ptychadena robeensis. The sequence continues at coordinate 83,941,959 of CM070034.1, read as the reverse complement.
GTGCGTCACGGTCACACAAGTATAAGAGCTTCTGTCTATCATGTTTCCTCTTCTTGCTTCCAATATCTTCCACAGTTCACTACATTAGCTTTGATAGACTTAAGCGTGTCCTTGTCATTGAAAAGTTAGATTGTACGCTCAGTTGAAGCAAGGGATTGCAAATGTTTAAATGCTTGTAAATGTGAATTGGAAGTAGTGCATTCCTATGTAATGTTATTTTCTCTAAATGATCAATGTACATATTATGGACATCATGCACTTTGCACCAAAAAAGAATAGAAATTCTATTACATTTGAACTGTTTTTGGATAATGTAGAGTCATAAAGGCATTATTTTAGGAGGATTAGAACATCTCGAGAATTGATTTAAAATATACTTCAATAAATTATTTTAAATGGGTATCCTGATGGCTTATGTTTAAAGTATTTGTAAATAAAAGAATAGTTATATAAACCTTTCTTATTTTGAATTTCTTGATTTTTGAATTGAATTGCTGTTCATGGTTAGGGAACTTTTCTCTTTTTTATTAGAGCAAATGCAGAGATTGGGGGAAAGTCCAAAATCTACAGTGGTCAACAGAACAGAAATAACAACAGTGTCAGGACCCCGGGCCGTCCGGGCTCGGGCACCCCACGCCACCTGCTGTGGCTCCCCCTGCTCCTTTGACCTGTGTCTTTGCTTCCTGGTCAAATAATCTGTGGGGGGTCTCACGGGTTTTTGCTGGGGTTTCTCCCCCCAGCGCCATGTTGGAGCCGCCGTCGGCCGCCGTGCGCATGCGCGCCCCCGTGCGCTCTCGTTCCCGTGCGCGGGTGCCCGCGGCATTCCGATATGCCGCTCGCGAGCGGCCTTCAACCGGAATTTAAGGGCTGGCTTGGGGGTGTGTTCTAGAGTGTCCGTCCTTCCTACCTGGGCGGCCCTGGAGCACACTTCCTTATAAACCTGCCAGCCCCTGCACTCAGTGCTGTTGGAATACAGTTGCCTAGGTAGATGTGTTTGGATAGTTATTGGATGATTACCCGGCTTCTGACCTGCTTCGTACCCGACCATTCTCTGACTTCGGCTCCCTGACCCCTGCGTGTTCCTGATCTTCTCATTGCCTGCCGCCTGCCTCGACCCCGCCTGGTTACCGACTACCTTGCCTGCCGCCTGCCCCGACCTCGCGCTCTGGACAACGACTACGTTACTCGTACCAGGCTTGAACTGTTGTCACTGATACTCCCCCTGAGGGGTCCACCTCGGGACTCGTGTCGCAGTCTCCTGGGGGGGTCACTGGGAACAGGACCTCCACCTGGTGCGGGAAAATCCAGGGTCCCCTGCAAGGGATCCCTGCCAACTCCCATTGGGGGGCTCTGGGAGAAGACCCTCAGGGTGGCTTAGATTCCCTGTCCCTGTGCCCCGGTGCTAATCCAGGAGCTGTTGCACAACAGATTCCAACAGCCATGACAAACCTCGGGGGAAAGACTTCCTCAACACCTCTTCCAGCAGGTTCGTGACCTCACCATCTCGGTCCAAGAGATCAGAAGCGCACAAGCTGTTGTTTGCCCCAACGCCCACCTGTGCCCGCTGCTGCACCTTCCACCAAACCAAGGCTTTCCGTTGCCCTCCAGATTCTCGGGTGACCGTGGCCGAATTTGATCCTTCCAATTGCCTGCATAGCTGCCCTTTACTTACTTCCCCGTACCTACCCGAGGAGCGCATCAAAGTGGGTATGGTGATGTCGTCTTCTTCAAGGCGAACCTCAGCGCTGGGCCTTCAGTTGGCCGACCAGCAGGACCCCCCCACCTTAGCTACAGTCCAGGCTTGTTTTGGAGACTCTCCAGCTCTATAAAGATCCTTCGAGAGCTTGAAACCTCAGTACGCCCTCCTCAGGCTCTACGTCAGTCGCTCGCCGGCCCGGTAGACGACTACAATCGCGGATTTTCTACAAATATTCGTCGGAATTGACTGGAATGATTCCGCCCTGCGTAGCCAGTTCCTCTGGGCCTATCGAGGCTCTAAAGGATGAGTTGGCCAGAATCGGAGTTCAAGGGACTCTTCAGGGCTATCGATGTCTCCATCAACCTGGACCGCCGACTCCGGGAACGTCGTGCGAAAGATCTAGCGCACCCACCCACCTCGCCACTTACCGTCCCACGTTTTTTCCCCTCCCCTCCGCCATGGCTCCTGCTCGCGACCATCCTCCTCCTCGACCATTCATCACCCGAACCTATGCAGATCGGGGCGACCAGACCATCGTTGTCCGCCGACGGAAAAAGACGGTTTTTTCTTTTCTTCGAACCTCTGCCTGTATTGCGGACTGCTGTCACCCTGATTCGAGCCTGTCCAGCTCGTCCTTCGGGTAAGCCTGTCTCATTCAGCGGTGGGTCCTCTCCGAGGGCTCCTGCCCCAGTTCCGTTCACATCTCTGTTTATCTCTTTCCTTACAGGGCCCCGGGGAACCGTTGAGGTGCAGGCCATTGTATAGACTCTGGGGCCTGCGATTGCTTATGGACACCGGTTTTTTGCGCAGGCCCTACGCCTACCCCTACCCCTCATACAGAAAGTGACAAACCATACCCCCTCCGTTTGGCTGACGGTTTCTTTTTGCTCCCCTGTGGTCCGGTCTCCTGGGAGCCCCATTCCATGCAAGCTAGCACTCCCTCTGGCCATACCGAGAACCCTCCGGTTTTCGGTGATCCCGACACACCCTGTTCCCAGTTGTTCCTGCCCCGGCCTCGTCCCCTGTGGCTGACGGCGCCACAACCCCTCCATCAACTGGGTTGCAGGTACCATGGACTTTCCCGTCCACCTACTGTAAGACGTCCTGCTGCGCCACGACCCTCCCCAGTCCTTGTGGCTTACGGTACGACCAAATGACAGCACCATCGTGCCCCCACACTACCACCAATACTTGGACGTATTCACAAAAACGGGGAGCCGAGAGATTGCCGCCACACAAAACCGCCCGTAAATGACTGCCCAATCGTTTGCTCCCCGGAGCCAAGATCCCGTTTCGGGCACGTGTATACCCCCTTGGCGGAGCCTGAGTCCCAGGCCCTACAGTAGTACATCGACTCCTCCCTGAAGAAGGGGTTCACATCCGCCCCTCCACCTCGCCTGCTGGAGCGGGATGTTCTTTGTGCAGAATAAGGACAAGACCCTCCGGCCTATCTCATTCATTATCGCAAAGCTTAACTCGATCACCGTCAAGAATAGGTACCCACCCCTGATCCAGCTTGTCTCCTGACCTAACCTCACTAAGCCCACGCCCCCTTCGGCCGAAGTTTCTTCTCTTTTTCTTCTCCAAGTTGACCTCAAGGGGCGTATAACCTGTACGGATCAGACCGGGGATGAAGTGGAAGACGGCTTCCCCGTGACGAACTGGGTCACTACGAGTACTTGGTGATGCCATTCGGGCTCTTCTGCAACCCCCCCCGCCACTTTCCAGGGCTTTTATAAATGATGTCTTCAGGGATTTCCTTCCTCGATCGCTTCGTCATTGTTTAACCTGGACGACATATTGGTATTCTCGGAACTCGCTAGAAGCACAACGCGCAGAACACATGCAGAAGGTCCTCGAGAGATTTCGGGTGCATGCCCTATACTCCCAAAGCCGGAAGTGGTGTATTTGAACACACAGAGCATCCATTTCCTTGGGTTGTCATTTCCATTCCACGATGGGATCACCAATGGACCCTCAAAAGGTCTCCGCAGTCACCGAATGGCCGACCCCCTCTGACAGGAAGGGCCGTCCAGGCGTTTATAGGGCTTTTGCCCAACTTCTAAACACTAACCCGCCGTTTCATCAAGGGGTTCTCTAAAGACGGGCTGGCTTCCCCCTCAACGCAGGCTCAAAGAGACACAAGACCCTGTTCTCATGGCCACTGCTGCTCAAACTATTCTTGTCTTCGACAACCTGAAGGGTTTGTTTTATATATACGACGGCCCCGATTCTGAAGCACCACCCCGACCCTTCGTTACCGTTACATCTCGAGATCTAGGGTGCTGTCCGAAGTGGCCATCGTGCTATTCTCTCCCAAAGGTCTGGAGAGAGGAGACCTGCTGCATCCAGTGTGCTTGTTACCACGTTTTACACTTACTCGCGGCAACTCACTCGGGGGGCTGGCTGAGGAATTACAGCGGTGGGGGGGGACCGGTGAAGCTGGCCTCGCTCTAGAGGCCGCACTGGGATGGAGGGTACTTGCTTGAGGGTGCTCAACACCGAACCTGAATATACAGACCACAGAGAACTTGCAGTACGCGCCCGACCTCCCGCCAGCCAAAGGCTAACAACCCCCGTCAGGCTCGCTGGGCTTTGTTTTTTGAGCGATCGATTTCCATTTAACCTACCCCCGGGAAGCAAGAACACTAAGCGGACGGCGCTCTCCGACTCGCGGTCCGCCCCACGCGCGCAAGACGGGACCGGGGGGGGGGGCGCTCGCTCCTGCTGCGCTCTCCCGTGGATGGCTGGCGGGAGAGACACTCGTCTCCCTGTGCCGCTGGCCGAAGCCGCTGGAGTGCCCTCTCGGGTCGGAGGATCAAGGAGGTCTACTCTAGAAGGAGGACCGACGTTACTACTGAATCCGCGGTCGCCAGGAGGGGTCCTTCCTGTGGCCAGGGGCGACTCCCCCTCGCATGGCATTTCGGGGGAAAAGGACTCGTGGACCTCTTACAAGGTATTCTGGTGGCCTCGGTTGGGTAGGACTGTTCTGCGATACGTCCTGGCCCCCTGCCCGTGGTGGCCGAGCCAAGGTCTCGTCCCCCTTCTCCCTCGTTCGGGTTGCTCCCTCCGTTCCTCCCGAAGGGCCCCGTGGTCGCCATCTGTGGCGATGATTTCATCACGGATCTTGCCAAACCGTCGGAGGGTTCCACGGCATCCTTACCATCGTGTGACAGGTTCAACGAAGATGGGCCCACTTCGTGCCCTGCGAGCCTCCCGACTGGCGGCTGAACCCTCGTTTTTTCTGCGGCGGGAAGGTGGTTGCGCCTCCATGGTCTCCGCGGAAGACGTGACAAACGGACAGGGGCACACATTCACCTCCCGGTTCTGGACTGAGTTGGGCCCGTTTACCTGGGTTGGTTCACGTCGTCCCTCACCCGTGGTACCACCCGCAGACTAACCGGGCAGTGCGAGGAACAACCGTCCCTCGAGCAATACCGTCCCGGTGTGGTTCACCTCCGGGAAACACCGGACGACTGGGCTGGGTTCTGCTCCCTGCGGCTGAGTTTGCTACAACACTCTAAGCATGCCAGTTCGGGGCGGGAACCGCCGGTTTTTTTGGGTTCCTGACGGGGGGTTCCACCAAAGTGTCCTGCCCACTAGGACTTGGAGAGCTCGTTCCTTCCTCGTGTATTTCCTCCTCCCCTGTTTTCCCCCTCCCCTTCTTTTTTCTTATCATCCGATCCTGTCTCATCTCGTGTGGGGGGAAGGGCGATCGTGTTCTGCCTCATCTTCCTATCTCAGTGGGGGGGGGTGAAAGGGAGCTCTCTCTCACAGGAATGGCTTTGCTTCGATGCGGGTGCTGGCTACGTCCTTCTAGCTCCTGCTGGGGGGGCGATGGGGGACGGCGGGTCAGTGCTGTCTTTCTCGCTGGGGCTCAGGTTCCTTAAGCTGGCTCGGGTCTACTTACTCCTCATACTGCTGCTCTAGGGGATCGGATCCCAAGAGCCCGCTCTGTTAGGTATTTTTTTGTGTTTAGTTTGGGCCCCCGCGAAAGTCGTCCATTGAGTCGCAAAGGAATGTCGGTCGAAACTAAACTACTCCAACTCAACAGGAGAAACTCCCAGGCCGTAAAGAACTCAGGGCCTACCCGTACTGAAGGGCCTAGAGACCTGCTTAGCGTTCTAGACTTGGTCTTGTTTCCTTTCCGAAGGCAAGGCAACATCGTGCCGGCAGCTTGTTCCTCCCGTGTCGGGCGCGGTTGTCCCCCCCCATGGGTCTATCGATTCGGGTGGGGGGGGGAGGGGTCTGGAGGGAATGGAGATAAAGAAGGGATATGTGGGGGTTGTTGGGGAAGGGGAAGAAGGTTGAGGGGTCAGCGTTAGGCGTGTTTGTTGGTTCACTAATTCCCGGGTAAGTTTCGATCGGGGCTTTTCTGCGGTCGTGGGTACCCGGGGAGGACATGGGGGCGATGTGGTTGATCAGTTATCTCTGAGTTTCTGACTCGAGGGGCGGGGGGCTCTTGGGGGCGGGTTTGCTCGAGCGTAGCTATGGGTCTCCAGTCTCTGTACGCCAGTCGTCCGGGCTCGTGATCCTCGTCGCCTCCTTTTCCCGTTTTCTTATCTGTTGGGTCTTGGATTTCAATTGTGTTCGTGGTGTCCTTCCCTTGTCTGTCTGTCTGGCCTCGTGGTCTGGCTCCTCCGCTCGGTGTCCCCTGGTCTGGTCTCACTTTGAATCTGGGCTCTCCTCCGCATAAAATGCCAGGGTACCGATAATAAGAATGCGTAAACTAGGGGAAGCCGGGAAACACAGTGGCTGATTGCCGGGAAGTGCTAGCAGGCCGGAGGAAGGGGGCGGAGAGGAGATGCCACCGTACCAGAAAAAAGAAAAGGAAAACGGGGGGGATGAGGAGGTGGGACCATTTGGGCACGGACAACACACGTGGACATTGCTTGATTGCATCAAAAAGAAAGAGTGGATAGAAAACCCCAGGTGCCCCTAATTAATTACTGAAAGAAATAACTTCAAGGGAGAGGCTGGGGAAAACGAGGAGGAAAGGGGAAGAAAAATGACTAGGGCTCGGGGAAGACATAAAAGAGGGGAAATAGCGGCATGCGGATACCTCTCGTGGGGGAACAAATCAGAGTGGGGGAAGGGTCGCAATCGGGGAAGGGCAAAAAGAAAAAGCGGACGAGAACTAAGACTAGGAGGACGTGTTGGAATTACTGGGAAAAAAGAACCAGTCGCAAGAACCGGGCGGGGTGTTCTTGTCAAAACCATAAGGAAAAAAGGAGCCTGGGGGTTGGTAAAGACAAATGATGCCAGACTAAGGATCAACGTTCCCGGGTCGACTCCTCGTGGCGGAGGCTACACCTCGAGCTTGTACCCAAAGCACCGAGCCGTTACTCAAAAGGGAACAGGACACTGGAGAACTCCAGCCAGGTCAACGGGGGTGTGTTGGGTGAGGACTAGGGGAAGAGTTTGGAGAGGAGATGGGTGAGGGGGACACGTTCAATTTATGTCTCCTAGCTAAAGAAGAACTGCGCGGATACCCGGGAGTCGTGGGACCCGTGATATGTCAGTACCGTGGTCACGGGCAACTGGAAGGTCGGGTTGAGGAGGCGCCGGTCTGATAGAGGGAGAAGGGAATCCAGGAGTGTAAAACCAAAGAGCCCCAAGCATGTGGATGGGGTAATATTCGCAACGTGCGCTCCACTCGTACGTCTGCATGAGCTGCTATAAAAACGAACAAAAAGCGAAAGATTCTCCTTCCTGTGTGAGGACTTTCCTAACAAACTGCCAGTATCTGGGCAGTCAAAAGACTCTAGGATGAGCGCAAAAAATTTCACAAAACATACAACCCAACTCGAGTGTAAGTATCACTACAAACTGCAGCACGAGTACAACAATGATCTTCCTCATAGTTGCAAAGCCAAGCGACGTCACACGAACGGAACTGCAGGAAAAGAGAATAATTCTCACCGGCCCAGGCCATGTCACACGCACATTGAGACGGCGAAGGGGAATGGGGAAGCAGCCAGAGGGGAAAAAGAAAAAAGCAATGAGAAACGATCAATACTTGGGAAATCAAAGGAAAGGAGTGGAATTCAGACAGGGACCCGTTGAAAATCCCCAATAAGCACGCTCCAAGCGAATCACTGCTAATGCTATACCTTTTGCATGGCTTAGGTTCCGCCTGTCCGGGAATGCTAACACTTAGACGGGAGGCGGGAATGGGAACAGCACTTCCAAATGCTTGCCATGCAAAAA
>CM070034.1:83900389-83922123 GCA_036250615.1 Ptychadena robeensis | reverse complement strand
GACTCCTCCCTCTGTGGTCGGTTCCATTAAGCCATCTAAAACCCCGTGGAGAGGCTAACATCTATACACATTGGTTTTTAAACTATTTTTGAATTAAAATGATGTACTTTTTAACTAAACGCTGCTGACTATTGATGCCTTGGGCTAACTCATTAAGGTACCCTAAAAACCTCCAAAAACTGTTTTCCCAACTCAAGGACATTTTATTAAATGTCTTATGATTTCCTCCTCCCTTTGTCTCCATTTCCTGAATGGTTACAGGTTGATTGTGCTATTTGTGATACATATATTTTAATAAATGTTAATTCTCAATTGATGCATGAGTCCAGTTTAGGAAATTCACTCCATAGTTGTTTGTCCTGAAGAAGCCCGTTAATTGGGCGAAACATGTCGATACAAAAATTGAGACACGTATGGTGTTCTGTCTGTTTTTCAACCTGTTACTGACATAGCTTTATATGTGCAAACATCAACCTGGATGGTTACAGGTTGATTGTGCTATTTGAGATACATATGTAAATAAATGTTAATTCTCAATTGATGCATGAGTCCAGTGCCTTAAAAGCCCATTATGTTTGGTAAAACAATATTTGTTTATTCACACTATACCATCATCAATGCAAGATCTTGGTGAAAAATTGGATGGAAACAAATCTTGTGACACTGCAAACAACTCCAAACAATTCCTCAGTGAATGTGTGCCGTAAGCGGTCCAACTAAATATTAGAATGTGTGACCTTTTTTTGGTGGCAACTTGTTTTTTGGCAGGCAGTGTATATCATATTCTACCCATAAATGAGGGTATAATGCAACTAGAGATGGCTCATATTACAACAGTTTGATTAAGAGACAGACCACAGAAGCAATTTCACAGAAATAATGTTTATATACTAAACTATACATATAACAAGGAACATCATAACATGACAATAAAATAACATATAGGATAATAGGACTATAGAGTCACATTATAGTACCTGTAACTGTTGGGTTGGACAGCATTCTTCCTCCTAGGACTGCCCGCCTATGACTGACCTTATACACTATATTTATCTATAATTTCTAAGGAGGGTCAAAGGGGTGTTTTCCTTGACTCTTAGGGTGTTACCTGCTTGCTCATTGGAAGGCTTATGTTTAGGTGGACACCCATAACTCAGCCCACTAATTGTAATATTGATGAGCTATACCTGATCACTGGCTCCATCATGTTTGGTTTGATGTTTATACTGATTTGCATAGACCCTTCAAAGTTAAGTTGAGACCAGCAATATCTTGCCCCCTGCAGCTTGGCATGGTGATGTGGAGCCATCCTGGGCTTTAAAGATGACTAGATTTCTCCTTGCTTTTGTTAGGAGATTAATGAATAATAATGAAATTAACATCTTATTGTCTACCGGGTCTAGTGGTGAATCACATTGTCTATGAATGTACAATACTCTGTGATATTAATATTTGTCTATTAAGGGAGATTAATCATAAAACCCATGTGCAACACTGTCAAACAGGAATTTTAAATTTCATTCTACACAGACATTGTTCTGTCTGTTTAGACCAATGCATTTTTACAGCTCATGTAGAAACCCTCACCTGTGAGCAAAATTTCGTACAATCGTACTCTTGCAGGCCTTTTTATACATATATTCTCATTATTGTCACCATTTGTCTTTTTTTCTTCAAAATCTTCACACACAATTAAATTGAATGGAGACTCATGGGAAATATTCAAGCAAAGCTTTCAGTGAATGGGTCCCATGTGTGCAATAGAGTTTAATATTCTGACATTTCTAGAATTTCATTCTGTGTCCAATTAATTTCCTACCCCTTTTCACTAACTCGTGTTATCTAAAGGATTAAGCAGCCATCACAGGGTTTTAATAGGAAAGAAATGCAATGAATGAGGTTGGAACTAGTTGTATTGTCAGAATTTGATCAGACCTATGTCAAATAATGCACATCAATTCATTTAAAATTACAACATAATTTAACCTACATTCACAAAGTTTTAAAAGAAGATTGTATAACGTAAACTAAATTCTTCACATGTTAATAACATAATGTTTACTCTAAAGTAAGATTTAAAGGAACCTTAACACACGTAAATGCATTATTATGTGACTAGAAACATTTAAGTTAAGTTTAAATTCAATTCATAGAAGTGAACTAAGTGAAGGGTCCTGTGAAATGTGCTTTTCGTATTCACTGAGGGTATTGTGGGTTAGACTGTTAATAATGATATAGCGTAATAAAAAAATAGATATATCTTGATATAATTCTTAATATAAACACATCAATACACGTGCAACCCATTAATGAGGATTCTCGCGAAAGTTAAAACTGACTAAATATTAATTTACTACAAGAAATAATAACAGGACAATAGCACAAACAAGACAATTACAGATATAGTACCAGTTGCATAGCTATCTACACTTGTTCAACAATCTACTTCTCTTATTTTTCCTTTCTTTCTTTTTCCTTTTACCCTCTTTTTAACTGTTTCTAACAACACATTCTATCCAGAAGTTTTTAGGTTGGCTGAAGTTTGTTTCCCTTGATTGTAAGGGGTACTAATTGGAGGATCTCCAAATTATAATATGTGCATGAACCAATCATGATGATTATAATATGTTGCATAGACCAGCCCAGCTAATTGCAATATTGATTATTAGTTATGGCCATCTTGCTCTGTGCTGCCTGCCTTGTTGATTCCCCAACTTTGTTGCTAATAGGGGACAATTACCACATGTAGATGAGATGTTAATGTTGTGCTTTTCCCATCTTTTAATGTTATTAGAATTTCCTATGCTATTGTTAGGGCAATACAATGGCATTTAGAGTATCCCTTTTATACAGGATGCCAAAAGGGTCTTGTAGATGTGAATGTTGACTAGGACAAGACACAACACAAAGCTGTTTCCCCCGCAATCGCGGCAGAGTACATTGTCCTCCACCGCGATTGCTGGATTTCTGTCCAGCCCTCTACACACCGCCGGTATCAAATAGACGCTGGCGGTGTGTGGGGAGAACAGTGGCGCCCCTCCATTAACATGAGGTCTATGGCGCCACCCCCCGCCCCAGATGATGCCGAAGACACGGGGCCAGAAAGGCTCAGTGTGTCTGCAGCTCTGTAGAAGAGCTGCAGGCACACAGAGAACAGGCGTTTGTGCCCGATTCCCTGAACTAGCTTCGGGCACATCGCCCAGAAGGTTAAAATCTGTCTATTGATCGAGACTAGGCATAAAACCTTAGTGTAAGAGAGGTATCCAGCAAGATCATTCTATGCCGGCACTAAAATAATGAACTGAATATTATAAAAATTCACCAGAAATCCTTACAAAGATGCAAAATAAAAATAAAGTGGGATTGGGTCAAAATTACATCTGACCATGGCTCAGTGATTCGTACAATTTCATATTAAATATAATCATGTCTAATGTTGAGCTTGAATATTCGAATATATTCGGTGAATATCGGCTATTCGAGAATTTGCTAATCTTCGCAAATTTGGTGGCAAATATTCGCAATATTCTGCATTGGGATGCTTATGGCCATGGACTGCAAATTTATATTCGCAATGCGAAAATAAATAGCACATGTGACCATTCATTTTGAAGGTAATTGTAAATATCGAATCGAATATTAGTAGAATTATTCGCTAAATATTGTGAATTGGAATATTGCCTATGCCGCTCTTCACTAGTCATGTCCTCATATTTTGACTGTTGCCTTTTACAGTTTTAAGGTCAGACAACAGCCCAATACTGACTAAGCTATGTGTCCATTGACCATCATTGGATATAACGCCCAACCTTGCAAGCTTGCAGTTTGTTAGTGGATATCCTACGTTTCAGGATGGATTACCGACACAGTGGTCGTTTGAGCAGCAAAAAGGGTATTAGCAGATTTGTGCCCCCTTCTTAGGAAAATCAATTTGGGTACTGTATTTGTTACCCTTTCCCAAAAGAATGTAAGGGCCCTTTTACACTATATGTGCTTTTTTAAAGACATTTGTTTTGTTTACGCATATATACAACAACGCACGTGTTTTGCACATTATATCTGAGATTGCATTTTTGAACAAAGCAATGAAAAATGCATTAAAAATGCATTAAAATGCATGCAACAGGAGGTTATAAAAATTGTGTAAATGGTGACACTGGTTTTCTATGACTAAACACATTACTGTACTGTATACGTGTCCCAGAGAGAACATGCAAAAACTATTTTTAAAAATAATTTTTTTATACATACCTACATATATGTTAAACTATTAAAATAAACCTTCTTTAGATATACATTAAGTGAGCAACACAGTTTTTGTGTGAAGCTGTATGCCCCTCAGTGAAATCTATTGTGGAATCAAAGTTATGTTTGATTTGCATAATGCTTACCTATGTTTACCTCAGTCAGTGGATTTTAGTTTTTTAGGTTACAACAAATTAATCAAGAGTTACTATGAATTTACCACCTTGCTCAAAGGATTATTATGATTTATAAAAGTATAAGTCAACCTTTGCAATCTATCCAAAGCACTATTGACAGATTCAGCTTTGCTTTATCCTACAAATGCTTCAGTTTACCTACACGGCCATGCACAAATCCTCTCTGACAAATCCTAGATCAATTTCAAGATTGTCCTCATTTCTTCCATATCAACACTCTCCTCTTGCCTTCAAAGTATTTCAATTCTAATCTAGAGTTTACAAACATAAACTCTAATCCATTAGCTCCACTACCTCTTCACAGCGTAAAGTCCTTCACTGAGTTCCAGGGAAAAAAATATGTGTCTGGGGATTAAAAGGTGGACTGTAAAACACATTTAATTATTTATCATTGCCAATTTTTAAATGACATGTGGCATACTTTTTATATATGGCTTCAAGTGTAAGTGTATGGGTCTTTATATTTAAAACTGTCTTAAAAATACGTCCCTTTGAAGTGAAGAGTGAAACTTGTTAACTAAACCAAATGTATTCATTTCATGTTGATTTTTTAACTAAAATTTTCTTGGTAAAACTTTAGTATAAATTATTCCTTTCCCTTTGTGGCTCTATCTAAGGTCCATAGTCTGAAAGTTTACAATCTTTTTTGCAGATTTTATATCATCTATTTACAAAATCTTATCACATATTAATTCCCCCAAAAAATATACATATATCATTTATTAGCATAAAAGATCTCCAACGAGAGAATACAGGCAAAAACAAGGGCACATTATTCACAATAAACAAGAACCTGAAAAGGCCATCACCTCAAAACATGCCACCCTACAATATCCAACATATAACACAATTCATACAGAATACCCTGAATATATGGGCATACATAAAGTCCTGATCAAAGGTTTAAGACCACTTGAAAAATGGCAAAGAATCATATTTTACATTGTTGGATCTTAACAAGGTTCAAAGTAGAGCTTCAACATGCAACAAGAAGAAATGTGAGCAAGACAAAACATTTTTGAGCATTCAAATAATTGAAAACAACGAATAAACTAAAACAGGCTGTTTTACAGCTGATCAAAAGTTTAGGACCACATGCCTTTACAAGACCAAATCTGTGCAAAGATATGGATTTATTGTCATTTTCTGTCACATGTTGTGATGGCAAAGGCAAAAAAACTCTCATTTTGGAACGTGGTCGGGTTGTTGAACTGCATAAGCAGGGTCTCTTACAGCGCGCTATCGCTGTTGAGTTGGGACGCAGTAAGACATTTGAAATTTCTTAAATGATCCTGAGGGTTATGGAACAACGAAATCAAGTGGAAGCCCCCTAAAAATTTCACCACCACTGAGCCGGAGGATACAATTGACTATCCATCAAGACACTGGTCGATCCTCGACCCAAATTAAGGCCCTTACTGGTGCTGACTGCAGCCCCATAACCATTAGATGGCATCTGAGACTGAAGGGCTACAAAAACAAAAAAATTCTTCAAAGACCTCGTTTCCTTGAACGCCACAGAACTGCTTGTTTGGACTTTGCAAGAGAGCACCAAACATGGGACATTCAAAGGTGGAAGAAAGTTAATTCTCTGATGAGAATTTTTTTTACCTTGATGGTCCCGATGGTTTCCAACACTACTGGCATGACAAGCAGATCCCACCTGAGATGTTTTCTACATGCCACAGTGAAAGGGACCCCATAAGGGTCTGGAGTGCTTTTTCCTTCAGTGGAACAATGGAGCTTCAGGAAGTGCAGGGGCGTCAAACTATCACTGGCTATGTCCGGATGTTGCAGAGAGCATTCTTCATGACTGAGGACCCTCGTCTGTGTGGTAACAACTGGGTTTTACAATATCTTAAAGTAAAATAAAATAGATATCTAGATATGAACATTTATATCGATATATCAATTTTCCTAACCTGTAAAGAAGGGTACAAAGCAGCCAGTGATGGGCCAAATAAAAAAAAATTTATTTAATTGCCAAAAGAAGCAATTTCACAAAAATAAAGTTGTATCAAGACATGAAACAAATAATTATCAGGCATAATAACAAGGTAAAGGCCCATTACACCTTACAATCTTACAATCAACTTTTGTTCTATATACTGCATACCATATATATTCGAGTGTAAGCTGCCCTGAATATAAGCTGAGGTACCTAATTTTATCTAAAAAACCTGAGAAAACTTATTGACTTGAGTATAAATCGAGGGTGGAAAATTCAAGGTCAGATAGTGGAGTTTTATAAATGAGAAAAATATGGAGAAAGCACCAATGTCCCTAGGAATGAATCATTCCTAGGGACAATGAAAACATGAAAATACGTTTCCATTTGAAACTGCCCCGGCCTGCAGGCTGGCGAACATCCCCTGCATCATCTTTAATGTCGGAGATGTGCATGGTTGTGAAAAGGTGCAAATATATTTTTAGATGACAGTTGTGGGCAGCAAGTCTAAGATTTAAATGTAATAATGTCTAGAAAATATGGACATATTTGTTTACAGTAATATTATTTAAGAAAAATGATGGCTGCAATAACAATACAGGGAAAATGATGACTATGCATGTAAGGTACAAATTACTACTTAATTTGTTATCTGTGGGTAACTGTGGTATTTCTCATTGTGTTTGTGTTGCTGGTGCAAGTTTTATCATGGCCCCGTTTTAACTTAGCTTAACCAAACGCAATTAGCATGCTATAGCAATAAGTTTTTTTTTGGTATATTTAGCTCTCTGTATAACCATAATCATTTGCTCCAAATGCCCCTAAAACTGAAAGAAACCAGCAAAGCAGAATGATTGCTAAAGCCTCTATAGAGTAGTCTGCAAAATTACACAGCAAACGTTTACACAATTCTTAAGCATATTTCTTAAACACAACAAAGACAAAAAACTCTTCTCAATTAGAGGGAGACCTCTCTAATCATAACATCCAAAAGCTAAGATATGCACCGGTAAAACTTCAAGAAGGTAAAACTGCATCATAAGCAGATGACTTTCACATATTTGAAGCAACATAATATTTCCAGCTTACTTTGAGACATCACAGCTTTGCCTTTAAGAGGTGACTTTCAAAAGAGCAGCTAATGAACAAGGCCCACCAAGTGTCACATGATTCAAGCATAAAACAGCTTTAATCTTCCTTTGCCATCAGCTTAGTTTTATACATTCCTTTCAGCTGGGTTCCTGCTTTGAAAAATCACAAATCAAGCATGAATATGGTATATTTAATACACTTATCAACACTTGCTATGTCAACACTTAATATTTAAATATGCAAATTAGTGTCACTACAGTCACTATTCAGCCCTTCCTGTAAACCCAGTAAACACCACTAATGTTGCTTCAGCATAGAGTGGCAGGCAGCTTATAATTATATTCTGCTTTATGTTTGTGTGTCTGCTTATGCAGTGGCTTGTGTTGATGCAAAATTTATAGAAGGCAAAAGGAAGAAAAATATTTCAAAGTGCTCATGGAAACTACAGTTTAAAGTGATGCTTCTGTCACTGTCAAAAAGATTCTTAAAATATGCACGTATGATACTTTTGTATATACAATATACATCTTTACAGGTTATTTCCTGTCCTAGAAAGACAACACTGG
Organism: Ptychadena robeensis; assembly: GCA_036250615.1. Taxonomy (NCBI): domain Eukaryota; kingdom Metazoa; phylum Chordata; class Amphibia; order Anura; family Ptychadenidae; genus Ptychadena; species Ptychadena robeensis. The sequence continues at coordinate 83,914,075 of CM070034.1, read as the reverse complement.
ATTATATAGTCCATTGAATTAGGAGAAATTAGCCTACACTACAGTACACAGGTTGATTATTGTACGATCTGTTCGTTTTGTGAGATTTAAAATCAATAGCCGAACATTAATCCATTGTACCACCAAACAGTGTTATCAATTCACAACTGATTGATTCCTTTCCTTTGTTTGATGAGCATATGCCTTAGTACTGTTGTATACGAATTAATCAAAATACCAAGGAAAAACGGCAGATAGAAAAAATTGTAAAATGGCACTGTCTAAGTAAATTAGACACTTACATTTATAAAGTAATATTTTTATTCATGGCTTCTACAAAAAGATTTAATTGGAGGCACACTTTAAGCACAGTAAGCTTTCTCATTAATGGGGTTGTTTTACAGCGCATAAATGTCTCATATATTAATGGGAGGATGCCTTGACTGGGGTAGAATGAAATACAGGAAGACCAATGGCCAATGATTGGGTATTGATATGGCATGTTGTGGGAGGTAAGACCAATGTTTTGTGAGGTACAGAAAAGAAGCCTTTTAATTAATTGACCCTTTGTTTTTTAATTCAACCAACACCCTTCCCTGTGTAGTTGATTGTATGCTATGCATTTTAGATCTCAAGTGTAGTGTATCAATTGTTATCTTTTTTTCTGGTTGTAAAATTATTTCACAGCCTAGAGGGGCCTCGGCAGTGCCTGTTGGAGGTGTCAAGAAATGTTTGCTGTGGCGTGTTCAATATTACTATAACTTGGGTGGCCCCCCTTTGCCGGCCCCCCGAATTCATACTTTTCAGACCCCCATTAAGATGTTTATGACTGCATGTTGCATAGTCTCCGTTGCTGCCCACCATGCTCAACCGCACACCAGCCACAAATAGTAAGTGATGAGTGTATTATTTATATCCATATGATAGTTGTTTGGGTATATATATACCCATGTGTGGGTATATTTATATATATATACCCACACATGGACACAGACATATATATATATATATATATATATATATATATATATATATATATATATATATATATATATATATATATATATAACATTTCTAAAGAGTAATAAAGTGTGGTGAGGTTGATCTTAATATGTAATCATGGAATTACTCAATCTTACCCCCATATGACACGTATAAGAAATTGCCACATGTTGGAATTGTGAATGGATATGGGCACATGCTCATAAAAAGTTCTGGTCTGGAAAGATTGCATGACAGCAGAACTGATGCATTCATGGCAATCTATTTTCTATTCAGCATAAAGATACTTTTCGACTCTATGTCAACTGTTAAATGATTGTTACAGTCTGCTGAATTGTGGTGTACAAGCTTACATAAATAAAATTTTTACAATCCATGGCAAGTTTCATTCCAGCTAGGTGTTGAAACAGTAGGTGTATTTGCTACTACTTTACTCAACAAGAGATTGTTGCAGCTCTTTCAGCAAAAGATACAGTGTAGCAATTAAAGTACACTTATCCTTTAATTTTACCTTAACAAGAGATAGGTTAATTGGGCACCTTTTTCTACAATGAATTTGTCGAATTCTGTATAATGAGTTCAAACATAGTAGAAATAATAAATGCAATAAAACTCTTCAGATTCAAATTTGTCTCTGTGAAAGGTTATGTCTAAAATAATATTTTAATGTAATGCTCCTATCTTGCTGTTCATTAAACCACATTTAAAACATCTTAAATATAATCTAAATTGATTGCCTGTAACCTCCCTAGACTAGAGTAATAGAACATGTAGATATTTTAAACTTGACAAAGGGTTCCCGTCTAAGGTGCATTTTGTTTATGTAATAAGTGTTCATTTCACAGGATGTGTTGATATAATGTGTACAGTGCATGTGTACACATGCAACACATGTTCAAGAGTAAGGAACACCAGAAGTATATAACTATATGTAAGGAAATATTTTGAACCATTGTTCTGCCATTTTGCACTTTTTTATTGTTCCCTTTAATTTTTTTTATTCTATTTTTAGATGCTCTTGCTTCTTGTTATTGCAAGATAGCCTCAATTTATCGTCTTTTAACCTCCCTGGCGGTTCACTGAGGTCCAGATTTCTGTACCAAAAGTGATACAGTGTTTTGCATGAAATTTGTTTTAATGCTGTAGACTCTCAATTGTCGCTCTCCAAAAGTGTCTTTGTGTCCGACAAGTGTTTCAGCACATCTTGGTAGCGTAGATGTCTTGCAGAGCTTAAAGCCATGGCAGCAGCAGAGTAGTCGGTATTCAGGCAGATGTGAGGGCAGGCGGTAGGCGTAATCGTAGTCGGTATTCAGGCAGAAGTCAGGGCAGGCGTAATTGTAGTCGTTATTAAGGCAGAAGTCAGGGCAGGCGTAATCATAGTGGTTATTCAGGCAGAAGTAAAAGCAGGCGGCAGACATAATTGTAGTCGTAATTCAGGCAGAGGTCAGGCAATAAGCACAATGTCACTCAGAAGCATTCCAGAGCAAAACTGTTACATTTTAAAACTGTAAGGGCTTGTTTCCACTACAGTGATCGGATGCGGTTTTATCCACGTCTCTGCGGCCACTACCGACCACAACCCATGCGTTTTCGCATGTGGACGCCCGCGGTCGTCTATGCGATCGAATGCTAATTTTGTGCCTGCCCCTCGTCCGCGCCCATAGGAAATGAATGGACGCGGTCAAAATCCGCATCCATATTCACTATGGACGCGAATTTGGACTGCGACCATTCATGTCAATGGACGCAGTCGGCCGCGGATTTAAGCACACGGATGTGGTCAGCCGCGGCATGCAGATAAAAACGCGATAGGGCGGCGTTCAGAACCGCTTCCGCCTGCATCCTTGCGCAACCGCACAAGTGGACATTGTCTATGATTACGGTCGGTAGCGGCCACAGACACGCGGATAGAACTGCATCCATCCACATGTAGTGAAAACAAGCCCTAACCTTGCATTTCTTTGAATTTCTTTTCTTTTGAATTGAATTGGATGAACATTTTTATCCAATTCAAGACAAAAGAAAACAAATGAGCACAAATAAAAAAAAATGCAAAAAAAAATGTAAAAAAAAAAAAATTCAGAGCACAAAGAAAAAAAATGACATGTACCTTTAAAATTTTGAAACTCCCGCCCACCGTAGTGACGTCATCGCCGGACCAGGAAGAAGCCAGAGCAGGAGATCAGACACTGGGGACAACGCTGGATCCATGGATGGATCCGGTCCAATTCAAAAACAACTTTAAAAAAAAAGTCATCACGGAAGAAGCCAGCAGAGGACAGAGACCGGAGACGACGGGGGACATCACTGGAAGCAGCAGTTTGCTGAGAATCGCTCCCGCAGCGCAGTGTCTCTTTGCCTGAACCAAGTTTGGGCATATCAATAGTTGCAGCGTCAGTTTGCCCGAATTGGGTTCGGGCATAGCGCTAGGTAGGTTAATAACCTAAGCAAAAAGGGAGGAATGGTGTGGGGTTTCCTGTTATGTCTGTAATTGACTGATCATGAATTAACTTAACCTAAATGTTTATTTACTAAAATAAACTTAAGATAAAATTGTGAAACCGTCACCTCAAGTGAAGATTTCCTTCCTCCCAGTACCAAGGGATAGCAAATACAGACAGAGAAGGCCACTCCCTGGGGGTTTGGTGCACTAACAATATTCTATATTATCAATGTTAACCAACCAAACAAATTACATTTTGTTACACGAACTGTGAACTGTGTATATCCATAAACAGGCATATATAGATAATGTACACATGTACTCACTAGAGATGGTTAAATTTTTTTTTTTTAAATTCAACCATTTTGATGATTTCGAGTTAATTGCAAAGCCCCTGAACATGGTATCATCACCAAACTTTTCTAGAGATATAGAGAAGGGTTGGAGGTATACTACAAAAAAAATGTCTCTGACACAAATCGTTTTTGCACAAATTAAGTTCAAAGTCATTTAAAAATGTCTTAATTTATTTATAAATTTATAACTTTATGTGCTAGAGCAAAACTTTTTTCAAATGTTCCCACAGCCCTTCTCTAAATCTCCAGCCATTTTGGTGATGATACCATGTTCAGGGGCTTTGCAATCAGCTCACAAAGTTAGCAAGTAAAAAAATTTGACCATCTCTAGTACACACACATACTATATGCACCGTAAACATACATTGTACACACATGTAACCTTTTAACACAACTTTTATCAAATAAAGGACTATGTAGAAAATACAGGCACCTGTTCTTATTCTTCTTTTTGGAAAGACTTCCACCCACCTGCTAAAAATACACACATTACACACACATATTGCATACACACACCCACTTTGTACATATTGTATTGTATACACATACGTGCATGTTACATACACTGTGCATACACAGACTATAGTGAGTTGTGACTTTCTTTCCTTCTCTATCCAATTGTAAAACTGAGGGTTCCCATGCTATCCTGTAAATATATATATATATGTAATCAAAGAAATTATGTTAATGGTCATTATTACCATAAAATACCCTGAAAATGATTAAAGCTAAAAAATAAATGAAAGGAAGAAGTGCAGCACATAATTTGAGTGAGTACACTTTTGAATGTAGTACTAGTAAAAAGTGAACATTTATATCCATTTTATTGTGTAACAATTTTTCATATGTAGCTGATTACCTGTCAACTATACAAGTAATAAGTATAACAAATAGCTATTCTGTAATTATTCATTTATTCATGTATTGGATATGTTATGTAATTTAGACTCTAAGACATGTAGACATGAGATGAATATAAAACCCATGACTAAGATGTTTCGTGTTTGTAATTCAGTAATTATATGTAAACTAAAGAAATCAGGCACATCTTAAATAGATTTTCATGTATTCTTCGATTAATGTAGTCATTCATTTTGTAGTGAACTAAATTTGCCAGTAAAAGATAGCATTATTCACCGACCTGTTATACAAGGCAGTGCAAAGAGTAAAGTGCATATACTCTATTGTCAAAAGTATTGGACACCTTCCTTTACATACCCTTGAACTGTAATGACAGTTTCTTAATCTATATGTTTTAATATAGAGTTGCTGTTCTCACAGCTTCAACTGACTCTAGAATTCTATGGCTGTATTTTTTACACCACTTTAAACTACTTTTTTAATGTAATTTAATTCTTTTTTATGTAAATACCACTTTTTGGGGGTGATCGGGGAGTGTGGCCCGGGTGGGAAAATATGTAATTGGCTGTAAAGCACCATGTGACTATGGGACCATTTTAAGTATGGGAGGTGGATAGTACATCAGAAGTGTTTGCCTGGTTGGTGGACCAGGAACACACGTTGTTGGCTGTGATCCAACTGGGTGAAACTGTTTGGCTATCTCCACATATCAATAGCAAAGAAAACATCAAAACCCCTAAAATCTGTGTAGCATCAGTATATTTCCTCATAAGTTGCATATTACTAGAACTCAGTCCCAAAAATCTAATTTCATTTTAGATGTGATGTAGTGGTTAAAATAGGGGTGTACTTTTTCCCTACATGGCAGATACTGTTAGTTGCTTAATTATGTATCGTTCTGTTGTGTAAACAAGGAATTAAACTTTTGAGAGGGTGGTGCTGAGACCAAGGATGTTCAATAGATATTGAAGAAAGACAGGAAATTAGGTCAGAACATGGGAGGGCTTTAGCAGGACAAATATGTAGGAAGGTGTTCTTCCGAAAACTGAGAACAAAAAATTTAGTTTTCAGAGTATATACTCATTTGGAAGAGAAGGAGAGGGGGGTAGATCTACCCCAGAGATACAGGATGAAAATATCATGAGAAGATAATAAGAATTTAAGGGCCATCTCCCAAGAAGCAGAACTACTCCTCAACAAAGGAACAAATAAACATGCTAAAAAGCCAGTTTAAACTATCTGTAACTTTATTTGAAGTATAGGGCCCTGTATTTCAAGCTGCATCGCGGTAAAAATATTTTTGCCTGCATTTTTATGAACTATTGTTTTTAATTGTTGTCAGTGAGGATGAATGAGGTTCCCGCTGAAAACTCTCACAGGTAGGCTTTAGGGCTGAACAAACTTTTCTATATGTTGTAATTATGGGGTGTTGTGAGTAGAATTTTGAGGAAAGTTTTATTTAGTCCATTTTGGAATAAGGCTGTTACATAACAAGAAAGCTTGGGGTATGTTGAATCCGCACAAACCGCACTTCTTAACAGAAATTTCTCCCGGTGCACAGCCTCCCTCTTAGAGTCCCACCAGCTCAGAAACCCAGGTGCTGGGCTACGGAGGATCAGCTCATCCACTTGTATGCAGGAAACAGAGAGAGTTCAAAAGTAGCTTTGATCCGCACTCCGGTTTTCTTTTAAAAACATTGGCTTTATTGAACATCACGTAGATACATACAAAATACAGACAGGGTCCCTCCAGGGTATGTCCCCCCTGACGCGTTTCACTTAATGAAGCGTATTCATCACGCTGTTACATAACAAAATGTGCCTGTGTTTAATTGAAATCAACTGGACTTGCTGTGTTTATTTCTTGAAGAAATTTCACTGGTCATCCAACTGGCTTTTTTAATTCAGAGTGACTGTAAGCGATCTTACTGGAAATATATTCTATGGAATGTAGCTCCAAACCCCATAATCTCTTAAGCAGTGTACAGACGTGTAGATGTTAAATAAAATTGATGTTCGATTAGATTTTTTAGTGCGATGAAAATATCGTATCTTGATTTTTTATCTTGAGTATTTTTTAAAAATGTGTATGACGATAAGGCAATCGATGAATAGCATTAATCTTATGATTTTTTTACTTCGATCGGAAGTGATGTAGTGTGGACGTGATTTTTATTCCTATCTCGATCGAAGTATGTATCAAAAGGAAAGTATGTAATAATCGAAAGAAGGCATTCAGGTCGATTTGATGGGAGTGTACAGTGGGTGTAGATGAAGCAGTTGTGGGTGGATTAAAGGGTCACTTTAAACATTTTGATAAAAAAATGTGGAGACAAGAAAATCAAAATTTGTCATCTATGATACTATACATGTCCCTGTAAACACTACTTTAAATTAATAAAAAAAAATCATCAACAACTTCACTGATTCAATTTAACAAATGGAACGTTAAACTCATTACTCTCGGCATCATATCTCATTGTGTATATTATATTTTATTTTTAAATATTTATATACACGAATGTATTTTTTCTGTTGATTGAAACCAACATGCAACTACACACTTGCTATAACATTTCATGGTTGGGTGGGTCCAGACCTAATCAAAGCTTATCAATATTCATGTTTAAAATTACTGTTGACCAACAGTGTAGAACTGCAAATCTGTTTGATTGGTTTATACTTTTTTTTTTTAAATGTCACTGATGTCGAAAAAATAGAGCAGAAGTAGCAATTTTAAATCTATTCGAGTCTCGATTATTTTTTGAAACATTATCGATAAGTTTTAAATTGACAGGAAGTAACAACATTAAAATTAGGTATTCGATTAAAAAAATCGATTTTGAAAATGTAATATAATGTCTCGATGACAATACAATCGATTAAAATTTATGGACATGTCCGATAAAATTCCAATCGAGAAGCACGACGATATCGATAATTTTTCTTGATCTAATTTAATAACACAAATTCAATTAAAATTTAAATCGATGTAAATATCGATCTTTTTAATCGATTTGGCCTAAAAACCTACATGTCTGTACACTGCTTTAACCAGCATGAGGTCTGAGCCCCGTGGAGGTAAGGTGTTACTACATTAGCATAATGGGAGCTGCAAGGTGTTATTAACCCATCCAGTCATGGGAGGTGTTAAAATGGCATTGTAAGTTACACTCTCCTCTCACTGCTGATTACTGACCCAAGGAGTTGGTTTTCTGTGTTGCACTGGTGTAACTGTTGTTTTGTTTCTCCTGCATACAAGTCAGAGCACTCCTTGCTGCACTGCATTGCATATGCAATATTGGTCTTCTTGTGTTATGGTGAAGGGTTTTGATGATTCCCAGCTTGTGATCCAAACGATGGTGGTAGTCAAACAGCAGGTATTGGTCTGTGTGGGTTGATTTTCTGAAGGACCTTACTTTCCAGCCTCCAGGTACTACCAATGGCTTTCTGTATACTGAAGTATACAATGAAAAATTAATACTATTAATTAGATACTAGAAAAAATAAATACTAGAATTACTGTACATCAGAGAAGTGTGGTGCTTAATATAGTATATACATTATTAAATTAATTACTAAATATAGTTCTTCCTGCTAAAGCGCACATTTGCACATTGAATTTACACATTTCATTAACAAACAATAATTTTATTTCTGGATTTCCAGTCATACGTCAGGAAAAAACAAACGCATGGTTAACCATGCTTGGTTTCAGCTCTCTTCTAGAAAAGGGTATGGATAACTGATTACCACTGAAAGTGGTTTTCAATGGATACCACCTCCAATGTAGTAGTTTTTTTAACCAAAGATATCCCTGCTGCTCTACAACTGTTGACACTTGTATAATCAGCCATAAACATTAGCAGAAGAAAAATGTCAGTTATGAGACTACTAGGACAAGGAAGGGAAAAGTAAAATAGTATAATAAGGACTCCTCAGTCCTCAGTTTCCTCAGTTTCAGTATGAATCCAATTAGCATGTTTATGATAAAAATGGACATTTCATTAAGCATCTGTACTGAGCACTCAATATAGATGCTGTTAAACACAATAAGGATAGAAAAAAGAAATAACAAGATAATAACAAACATTCAGTTTAGCTTACACATTTTTTTGTAATCTAAAGAAACTTTTGTCTTCAAAAAACTATTATATTTGCATTGATGAAGAAACATTTATTCCATGAAAAATGTACCGGGATTTACTTTTTAAACGTGAAAGAAAATACATATATAAGAACAAAGTGTTAATAAGAAAAGAATCTTGAGCTTCAATATTAGCACTAAACATTTGATTTAAAACATAAGCATGCCCAAGAGTTTATGAAAATAATGTCATTATTGTTGATCGGAAACAGCATGAGACTACCACATTTTAATATTTCTTATAGTGATATATTGCAGCGTTCTCTGCTGTACTTTTAAGTAGTTTTATTGGAAACTGTCAAACCTAGTGCTAATATTTCACTAGTTGTCTTCATTTCAGCAGTAGAGAATTCAATTTAATAGCAATGTGATAGCCCTCCTGAAAATTTGAGTCCGCAATAGAAAGATAATTAGATTATGCTTTGAAGATTAAAAATAATACTGAAATAATTTCTTATATATATGTTTCAAGCTAGGTCTAGCTATCTAGTTGTACGTTCTTATATATTCTACAGGTAATCATATTTATATAATACTCTGCATAATGCTATCAAATGCTTTTTGAATATTTCTTTAGTTTACCATAAAGAGGAATGTAGCATGGGAATGTTTTATTTTTTATCTTTATGTACTTAATATGTATTTGATAGGTAGAGGTGGGACCTTGAATACATTTTTGGTATGGTACAGTCAGAAAGCTTCCAAGTAGATTATAAACACCTGTGCACAGATTCCACCATTAATTGATTATGGATATTAACTAGACCAATGTCTTATTATATTCAACCATAGTTTTTGTATATTATGTTTCCTTTATTATAGGATAAAGGTTAATTATGGCTGGCTATAGAAGAAACATACAATTAGAGGTCTTCCTCCAAATAATGACCACAATGTGTTCCTTTGGTTAATAAGTAGAGATGGCATTCAAATTTCTAAATGTTTATTTGAGACTTGCAAAGCCCCTGAACATGGTATCATCACTAGTGATTGGCGACTAGGCAATATTTGGTTTCGCATAATTTCGCAGATACCTACAATGATATTCGATTCGATATTCGTAATCTCGAATATCCACCTTTGTGGACATGGATCTTGGTCTAAAAATCACAATGCGATCAAATATGCGTAGTGCATGCAAGTCAATGGAGCTCAGATATTCGACTGGGAGAATATTTTGCATTTCCATAAAAAAAAAATTGCATTGCGATTTTATACCATATTTTTCGGGCTATAAGACACACTGGACCATAAGACGCAACAACAAAAAATAAAATTTTAAATGTTCTCAGTTGGGAAAAAAAAATTGCCTGCCGTACCCACTCACTAGAGAGCACAATACAGGCAGAAGGGAAGGGAGAGAACGGGGGATTCTTCACTCTTCTCTCCCTTCATGCCAGCTGTCAGCTGCATGAAGAGTGGGCAAATCTTGCCAAGTCAAAATGTGCCATGCTGATAGACTCATATCCAAAAAGACTGAGTGTTGTAATAAAATCAGAAAGTGTTTCAAGTATAAGTTTAAGGGTCTGCACTCTTATGCAACCATATTATTTATTTTTATATTTTTTCTTCCCCCCACCTAAAAGATTTCAGTTTGTTTTTTATTTAAATGGTACAGTGTAAAGGTCACATTAAAGGTGGAAAAAGTTCTAAAATGATTTATATTTGTCTAATTTTTGTACAGCACAGGAACCTGACATTTTCCCAGGGGGGTGTAGACTTTTTATATCCACTATAGAACAGTAAATGGCTTATGTGAACAGATACATTTACAGTGCAATGCAGCATATGGCATAATCAAGCATTGACATATATGTACGTATGTATGTATGTATGTATGAATGTATGGTAAGTAGGTTCAACTTAAGTCAGTATGACAGTGTAATCTAAAAGAGATGCATATACAGTACTCTAACAACAGTGTGCAGGAGGTCAACCTGACCATGGCAGGATCCATGAATTACCCCAAATTTGGGGTTCCACAGAGTGTAAAATTATTTTCTTCACAACCTTTTCTCAAAATGGGAGTTTTTGGAAGACTACGTTCAAATCTAGAAAGCACCCCTAATAAAGACACCCTCTGAGCTGTTCCCATTTTTCATTTCACAAGTACCCATTTCCATTACTAGAAAGAGTTTTATATATTGTAAATAGTGAATGCGTGTTCGGCTCGAGCAACCTTTGTGGGTCGGAGACATCCATTCTAGGGGCGTGTAAGTGTTGCCCATCTTAGCTGCTGGCATTATAGTGATTGGATGGCCTGGACACGTCATCGGTGCTATATAGATAGAGGCAGGGAAAGAGGCTGTGTTAGGCAGGAAGTGTTTATCTGTGCACTTTACTTCAATCTAATTGATCCACAAAGACCCAAAAGTCTTAAGGACTCAAATTCTTATCTTGCATTCACAGAGGCATTCTAGAAACATCACAACGTTTTTGGGGATATCTCTAACAGCAATTTGCTGTATATCACTACTGTTCTCTAAAAGTGATATCAGGTTCACAGTCAGACACTTGTGCACTATATAGGTTTGAGGCTGCCATATACAGCCCGAGTAGGTCAGACAGACCTACTCCGATATGCACCGAGTGCAAACGTGATGACGTCATCACGTTTGCACCCCGGTGCATTATGGGGCCCCTTAAGTCGGCTGGCACCCTTTGTGTGCCGGCCATAAGCTTCAATGAAGACGCCGGTCTTCATTGAAGCTTATGGCATCGGCTTGCATCGGCCAGAGAATATGGACATGTCCGTTCTCTGGCCGGCCGAGCAGTGGGGCGACAGGGATCTGTCGCCCCATGTGGGCACATGCCGATTAGCGGCGGATTTTTAAATGTTTAAAACAGTTTAAAAACAAAAAAAGTGTTAAAAAATGCGTCTGGGAAAAAAAAGTGATAATTTTGAAAAAAATATAGTTTTTTCCTATATCCACATTGGCAAAAGCTACTAGATTTGCGTAGGCCTGCTCTGAAGTGCCAGATAAATTATGGTCAGTGTTAAAAAAATTCTGACAAAATTACCTCTGGCAAACTTTACACTGTTTAAAAAACAAAAAAAATTGTTTTGTGCCTCCATCCACATTGCCAAAAGCTGCTGGATTTTGAAAGCTTGCTCTGTATCAGAAATTGCCGGGAAAAAATTGTGGTAAATTTTGGACACACCTTACACTGTTCAAAAAAAAATGTGGTTCTGTGCCTCCATCCACACAGAACCAAAAAGCTACTGGATCTCCTTAGGCCTGCTCTGTTTCTGTTTTGAAGCACCAGATAAATTTTGGCCAGTGTTAAAAAATCTCAGAAATTTATATAAATATTAAGCTATGGGTGTGAGGGTCAAGACTGCTCAAATTGCCTCCCCTTTGCTCGTATAAAGTAGCTATTGCTTCTAATTAGAAAAACCTCTGATGTTATGCCCTAACAGGGTTTGTCGGCATTCTTGAGTCAAAGATGCTATGTCATACGTTTAAAAAGTCTTTATTGCAAATCAATGGACTAGTATCAATATACATATAAAAAAATCACAGTAAAAAAACATGTAAAAATAGTTGATGCGTATATGGTGGATTTACAAACATGCCACATCGATAAAAACTCAAAAGATCTTATTTGCATAGTTCTTCTACATGTTTTGCCCCATGGGCTTCTTCAGGGAAGGTGTTTCTATGATATATAAGCAAAAGGCTTTTTTAGACAACAGGAATATAGTTCATATATACCAACATGTATCAAAAATCTTTAAAACATTGTTCCTACACAAAAGATTGCGTTTTTTAGAGTAGGTGACCCACATCCCAAAAAATATATACAAAAAGATATACTATAAGTGGCAAAATACCACAAATAGTAGGGGTTCCCCCGACGATAGTCAGGGGCAAGGGGACTTTAACGGTCACTCGTATAAATAGAGGTAAATTGAAGGTACAAGGAGTATAAAAAAATACAGATCACATTTAATACATGATATCAGTTAAAAACATAAAGCATAGCATAGCATGGCAGTGTAGGCTGTCATAGTACATAACAATGGTGGCAATATTAATAGTTCTTCTTAATAGTCCATAGATGTTCAGACAAAGATAATGTATTTGTAAGCAATAAAAATAGAGCAGAAGGCCAGGATAAGGGAACCAACAGGATCCACCCCAACGCGCGTTTCGTATGTAATACTTCTTCAGGGGGTGACCTCATCTTCGTGGATACTGTGTCATCAGGTAACAAGCCAAAAAATGAATGAACAATGGATAGTGTTTGTTAGCATCAAGACATACAAATATAAAAAAAATAAAAAAATGGAAGGTGATCTAGGTTTAAATATTTGGACTCACAAGAGTAGATATCAGAAACAACGCCACACGGAGATGCATCAACCCACTGCCCCCTAGGGGGCTAAACACGGGAAAAGAACGGGGGGCCAAAGAGAGGCGACCACACAACATCAAAGACCTATACATGAGAGTTGATCCATATTGGTTTGTTGTAATTGATGTAAAGCAGTGTTTATATATATATATATATATACATTAAAGGGAATGAGCAAGAGGAAGTGAAGAGAAACCAGCAGAGGTGTGGTAGACCTGTGCAAGCCCTAGGAGGTGAGGAGAAGCGGGTATCACATAAATATGGAATCCATTATAAATAGTACATCTGGTGTAGGTGATAAATAGGTGTTAAAAAGGATGTGGTAAAAGGGGGTCGTGAGCATCAAATTAAAAGGAAGTGACTAAAATGATAACAAAGGTAAAACGGAAGAAAGTGATAGGTTCACCAGTGATAGTGTATACTTATAGGTGAGTTATATAGTGAACAGTGATGGTGCTGACAAGATAATATCCCCTTGCAAAAAAAGTTAGAATTGTTATGAATGTTAATGATAGTCTGAATACCAATCAGAGGAGGAGA
>CM070034.1:83879856-83897421 GCA_036250615.1 Ptychadena robeensis | reverse complement strand
ACAATTCTGTATATGTGCTTCGAGTTGCGGGCAAATGTGCGCTGCTGGGCGAACAAGGACAAGGAAGAAGAACTATTATTATTGCCACCATTGTTATGTACTATGACAGCCTACACTGCCATGCTATGCTATGCTTTATGTTTTTAACTGACATCATGTATTAAATGTGATCTGTATTTTATTATACTCCTTGTACCTTCAATTTACCTCTATTTATACGAGTGACCGTTAAAGTCCCCTTGCCCTTGACTATCGTCGGGGGGAACCCCTACTATTTGTGGTATTTTGTCACTTTTAGTATATCTTTGTAAACATTGTTCCTACACTTAATTGGTTATAGGCCACAACATCACACGTATTATTTTCGACATGTATACTCAGATCATTGGTCGTATTTGTATCTTTCAATTATAGCCTAGTACTTGTTACATCTTGTATTTGATATTAAACAGAACACATATCATGATACATAGAATCAGATCCCAATGAGAGGTAGATTGGCCAGAGTTCCACTATTCGCATCAAACGCCGGTAACAGGGTCAGTACAGTGCGCCAGGTAGCTGGTCATGCGTGTTGGGGTCAGACCATAGGGGTATACAATGGTTACCCACTGTAATTCCTGTGAGTGATGGGTAGGAGACTCAGGTCTCTCGGATGGTAGCGGTGAAATAGTTCACCCAGCCCTGATGATAGGCCGAGGGATCCGTGGTTCCCCCCAGGGATCCAGGTAGAATGTAGGGATAGGGTCATACTCTGACATGCCCGGAACAGTGTCTCAACCCGCCAGGCTAAAAGGTTGAAAATCATACATATAAATAGTATAAAATGGTTGAAACCATTTAATAAACTTCAATATAAATGTTCATGCCTTGAATGGATGAGATTAAAAAAACTCAATAACGGGTATTAAAGCTCAAGCCCAATATAACCGTAAACCGGTTATACCAAGAGTATGTTCTCTATCCCTTACCTATTAAGCATGTGTAAAACTCATACTACCGTATCTCAATGCCAGAGATCCAAAATCTGATAGGGGGATCTATTTAACCCCCCACCGTTTCCATGGTGACCAAAGCCGAGGATGCATACATCGTCCGCAGTACAGCAATAGACTGGAAGAGGCAGTGGTGTTGCAAAAGGGAGAAGTCAGGCCACACCAAACAGGCCTGCAAACGTGACACCGAGCACCCCCATGCAGAAAAAGAGTGGTATTTTGCAACCTGTACAGTACCAAAATCATGGTGTGAACACTTGCAACCTTCACCACCACTAGCATGATCCACCACATGGCATCAAAGCACCTTAATAAGAAGGGCGAACACCTGGGTCCACAACCATATCTGCGTGTCACACCACTGCCTCCTCCTCCCTTGTGTTACGCACTGGTGGCCAATATCCTGTCAAAGCCGCTGGCCCAGATGCCCCACTCCGTGCACCTGGACCTTCACATCAACCAGCAGGATCTATATCCACTTCCCTGTCCCAGTGCAGCGTTCAAATGTCTATAAAACAGGCGTTTGAACGCAAGTGCGAATACCTAACAACCTACCTTCAGGTCGCAGCCCTAAGTGATGTGTAATATGATATGATATGTTTCCATTTAGGCTTGTGAAGACAGTGGCCTTCTGCAGCTTGATGTCGGCAGCCATCCCTCGGTACACAGTCCCCAGCCGCCACTATTTTTCCCAGTGTGGTGTGCCTGCTTTACACCAGCTTATGTCCCAGAACATCAACCCGTCTCCTAGAGTGGAACAGGTGCTACCCACACCCAGTATTGCGAGCCCTACATCTACCAGTGGCGGCTTTGGAGCTTGGAGTCGGCAACCTGACCCACATTCTATGCTTAGCCCATGTTTTAAACTTAGTTATTCAACGGTTTCTCAAAACCTACCCCAATTGGAAACACCTACTAGGGAATGCGCACCGCTTGTCTGCCCGTTTCAAAAAGTCCTCCACAGCTGCAGCCAGTCTGTCAAACCTGCAGCAGTGCTTGCGGCTTTCGGCTCACCAACTATTGTGTGACCTGGGCACACCCTGGAACTCTACTTTCTACATGTTGTCCAAGCATTGTGAGCAGCAGAGGGCAATTATAGAATACCAACTGCAACATGGTTGTCACCTTTCCAATCAATTGCCACTATCCACAAGCAAGGAGTGGTCATTGATGTCAGAGCTTTAAAAAACTTTGAATCCACAAAGATGGATACAGATCTGGTGCGTCTACTGAGATGATCACTGCTCACAAATAAGGAGGACGCTCTGAATGTGGCAGATGAGGTAATGGGGGAGGAGATGACACAGGGTGAGAGCGAGACCCTACCACAGTTTGACTTCACAGCGCAAATTGGACCATGAAGAGGAGGAGCTGCTGGAGACTGTTGCCTCTGCTACAGAGGGAAATTATATATGTTCAGCAAGAATGGGAGGAGGAGGAGATGATTGAGAGGATGATTAAAATGATGCAATACCCAGGGGTACTTGTGAAGAGTTTGCTCCAAAGTTTTCCATCTGACAATGTGGCCGACACAGTCTGTACTTCCTTAGGCAACCTAGAAAGGGAGACAAGGGGAACACACAACAGTTCCAAAAAGGGAATGCTATCCAAGGCATGGGACAGTTTCATGATACCCCGCCGGCAACCTTACCCTGAAGCGCGGCCTAGTGTTACAAGGAGTGAAAAGTTTTGGAAGATGTTGAAGGAATACATGGCAGACTGTGTCAGCTTCTTTATTGATCCCTCAGTGCCGTACAACTACTGGGTGTCTAAGCTGGACACATGGCACGTACTTGCAATCTTGGAGGTGCTGGCCTGCCCAACTGCCAGCGTTTTAATTGAGCACATAGTTAGTGCTGCTGGTCCACTGACAATGCTGACAGGTTGACTGATATCAAAATAAACAAGGCCTGGATTGGTCCTGATTTCTCAACTCCACCATAGGAGAGCTGTGCTGATCAAGGCAATTTTAAAATATTTTTGTTAATGGACTTTAAAATGCACCACCCAAGGTATGTGGTTCAGTCTTGTTTTTTCCTCCTCATCCAGAGTGTTCCTTGCACTCAAATTTTTTTAATAGGGTCAGCTCAAGTGCAGGCTCTTAACTTTTTTTTTTAGAGAGTTCGCTGAACAAATGTAATGCTTTAGAGTGTCTGCTCACCTGCAGACACTCACATCTAATGTTTTACAATGTCTGCTAACCTGCTGGCACTCTGATTTAATGATTTACAGCATCTGCTCACCTGCAGGCACTCTCATCTAATGTTTTAGTGCCTTAGGTCAACAGCAGGTGTGTTATTTTTTCTGTAAAGTTTTCTCAGGGGTCGTTGTTTTTGTCAGTATTTTAAATTTGCATACAACTCGCAAAAACTGGTCTCCAGCAGTGACTTGCTCAACTGCAATGTTTTAGAGCATCAGCTCAACTGCAGGCATTGCCATATAATGTTTTGGAGTGTAATTGTTCCTGTAAAATGTTCTCAGGGGTGGGGGTTGGTTGTGTTTTTGTTAGTATAATAATTAGCATACAACTCGCACAAACTGGTTCCCGACAGCAAGACATCATCTCCATGCTATTCCCAGTCTATTTGGGTGGTGTTTCTGTCACTTTCTGAACTTTTCCAATGGACCAGGCTTCCTCCCCTCTTCTGAGCAGAGGGGGCCTGGTTGTCTCTCATTGACTTCCATTATACTCGGGTGCTCGGTAGAACACACGAATATCTGTGTTTGGACCAAACACCCGAACACTTTGGTGCTCGCTCATCACCAATTGTAAAGAAACTGGAATTCCTAGACCTATTTAATCAAATGTGAACAAATTGTGTATCTCTTCTTAAGGCATTTTCCATTTTCTTTGCTTTAGATCCTTTAACCATTTTCCATTCCAGTGGAACTGGAATTACCAGCCTATATGTGGTTATTCATCAATTTGAAGACCCAAAATATACAAGCTGGGAAATAAATAATTAAATTAGTGGAGGGTAGCCTTTTTAACATTTTACCAAAAAAGAAAAACTCACTGGTGTTTATATAACATTGCAGATGGAAAGTCATTATTCCTGACGAGATATATAATACAAATTGAACCACACACTGACCATTGCAGTAATTGTTGCCATGTAGCTAAATAAGATGTCAATGTTCTTATTCTATTAGCTGCAGAATTATTATTCATAGTCTCATCACATGAAATACCAAATTCATGTGATATTAGCTTCAAAGGAAACTGAAGTGGATGAAAAGTTTTTGTTAATTTCAATGTAGATTTATTGGGGTAAAAAGGTTAATGACAGAATACTCATAATGCACATTCTGCTGATTATAAATGACAATCTGGCAGTTGAAATGCAAACTACTCAGAGGAAAAAACTTAAACCCAAGTAATTATTTAGAATATTGTATAGATATGTAATTATATTTTTCACCTTTAAAACATTTTATTACAAATGTACTTTAAGAGAACAAGTAGAGAAATAAAAGCTATAATTGTTCTTAATTATAGCTGAGTGTAATTGCACTTAGCGGCACAATGTAGCATATCAGTGATAGTTAGTAGTTTGCAGAATACTGGTATTCATATATATGTGTGTTCATCTGGGTATGTAAAATTTGGGATCTATAAATATTTTATTAACTATAATTTAAATGTTTTGCATTGATTTTTCTAGTATGAATATGATTTGTGTCTCTGGTTACCAAGGAGATGTATTTATCTTCACATCATTAAGTAACATAATTGACGTAGAACTAGGTCTATACAAAATAATAACACATTATGTTAGCAACAGGAGGTTTTTTTTTTAACTCCGTGTTGATTAGTCTTTTTATTGAATAGGTATTTGTGTTTTTACACTGTAAATCTAGTAAAGAAATCTTTCAATATGGTAATCATTTTTGCCAAATGAGAATTAAGACATGTTAGGTTATTCGACAAGGCTAGTTAAAAAGCATTACCATACTTAAACCTTTTAAAGTATTACGTTTACAAAGCCATCTTCACTATACTCATGTACAGTTGGTACAGAAATGATTCAGACCCCCTTATATGTTTCACTCTTTGTTATATTGCAGCCATTTGCTAAAAGCTTTTAAGTTATTTTTTCCTCATTAATGTACACACAGCACCGCATATTGACAGAAAAAGTATTTTTTCTATACACCACCACCAAAATGCATTTGAAATTAATGCCGACTGTCATTTTACATTTGAGAGTATTTACATCCAAATTAGGTGAACGATAGGAATCACAACGGTTTGCATATGTGCCTCCTACTTTTCAAGTGAACCAAAAGTAATGGGATGATTGGCTTCTCAGCTGTTCCATGGCCAGTTGTGTGATATGCTCTCATTATCCTAATTACAATACAGTGCAGAGTTCATTTCAATTGTGCTATTTGCATTTGGAATCTGTTTCTGTCAACTCTTAAGATGAGATCCAAAGAGCTGTCCCTATAAGTGAAGCAAGTCATAATTAGGCTGAAAAAACAAAACAAACCAATCAGAAAAATAGCAAAAACATTAGGCATGGCCAAAACAACTGTTTGGAACATTCTTAAAAAGAAGGAATGCACTTCTTAAAAAGAAGGAATGAGCTTAGCAACACCAAAAGACCCAGAAGACCACGGAAAACAACTGTGGTGGATGACCGAAGAATGCCCTGGTGAAGAAAACACCCTTCATGACAGTTGGTCAGATCAAGAACTCTCCAGGAGGTAGGTGTATGTGTGTCAAAGTCAACAATCAAGAGAAGACTTCACCAGAGAGAATACAGAGGGTTCACCACAAGATGTAAACCATTGGTGAGCCTCAAAAACAGGACAGGTTAGATTAGTTTGCCAAACAAAATCTAAAAAAGCAGCGTGGGCATGTATGGCTGCCAATGGAACTGATCCTTTTCTTTTTATTGATCATCTGACTCCTGACAAAAGCAGCAGGATTAATTCTGAATTGTTTCAGAAAATATTATTTGATTCTCATATTCAGCCAAATGCTTCAGAACTCATTGGATGGCGCTTCACAATGCAGATGGACAATAACCCAAAGCATACTGCAAAAGCTGCAACCAAAGTTTTTTAAGAGTTGGGAGTGGAATGTTATGCAATGGCCAAGTCAATCACCTGACCTGAATCTGATTGAGCATGCATTTCACTTGCTGAAGACAAAACAGAAGGCAAAATGCCAAAGAACAAGCAGGAACTGAAGACAGTTGCAGTAGAGGCCTGGCAGAGCATCACCAGGGATGAAACCCAACGTCTGGTGATGTCTAGGCTTTCCACACTTCGGGCTGTAATTGACTGCAAAGGATTTGCAACCAAGTATTAAAAAAGGAAAGTTTGATTTATGATTTTAATTTATCCCATATGCTAACTGTTTTAATTCCTACACTGTTCACCTGATTTGTAAATACCCTCAAATTTAAGTTTGCAGTTAAAGAAGATTGTGTTTGCTTAATTTCAAATCCAATGTGGTGGTGGGGGTGGTGTACATTGTGCGCATTGTGTTTTTCATTTTAAATTTGATTGGGAAAATCAAATTTTCCTAATTTCGCCCATCTCTACATAACATTCATGCAGATACATGCATCATATACACACACCAGTCATGAAGACATGTTTTATACAAAACACACACCAATCAAGCTGAAAAATGTATTGTATATTCACACACACCAGTCATGAAGACAGGTATCATATACACACCAATCATGAAGACAAATACCATACATGCACACATACAGCAATAATGCAGAGATATGCATTATAAACACACACTAATATTGCAGATTAATGCATCACTCACATACAGCCAGGCACACATATTACATAAAATCTACTTCTTTCTTTTGTTAAACTCATAAAATGATAGACTGTATATGCTTTAACACTTTTCCACCATGTTCTAGTCTACATTTCTACAAATGTTACACACAATTATGTTTAAAACATTCCACTGGCTAAAGGGCTTTTTCCCTTCTATTTAATCTTTGAACTGTTCTTACAAAACTGTTAAGGTGAATGGCAAACATTGCTAAACCTATGGACACATGAAATTATAGCTTCTGAATATTTTTCTTTTTAAATGCAATGTAAGAGGGTGTTTTTTCATATTTTGGTGGCTTTGCCTGGTGATGTGTGGATTTCCCATAGGCTGACAATCAGTAGAGACCCCATAAAATCTTGAGGAGATTTGTAGTGGTATAGTAATGTATTAGAGATTAATATTTTTAATCAAAAGACATGAAAACAAACTTAAAACAACATCACAAAGTATACTGTAAGATTGTTTTGTGAATATGCCTAGAACAGCACAGTATGAGGCAATGGCACATAATGTTCAAATCAAAGTTTCCCTCTTTTTATTTTTCCCTTCATGTAAATTTTTTGATCAAAATAAGTCTGTCTCCTACCAAACACTGTAAATTAAAAAATATATAAATGTAACTTTAGAACTATAAACATAAGCATTGATAGCAAAAACATTTGTTGCACAGGAGAGTGTATTATTCCTGTCTGCCAACTAATTCTGCTTAGACTTCCATGGTGCATAGCCAGCATTGTTTAAAAACACAGAAGGTGAATACTTAATAAGTTTAAAAAGCAGGCATTATTCTTTGCTGAAATTGTTTTGTTATTCCATCATTGTTTTTGAAGTAATTACCAGAGAATACATTTGAAACCATTAAATCTACTGTTATTATTAAAGGCTGACAACAAATGAATACGAATAATAAAAATAAAAAAATATTAAAAAAGACCTTCACCAAAAGATCTCTCCATCACTTACAATTTTTGTATTGTATTTGTAAAGCCCTTCATACACGTTTAGATTGTGACCTGATCACATGCGGTCAATCGGCCGAAACATCGGGTCACAAACGGTCAGGCACCCTTTGTGTGCCAGCACTGTCTGTCTGGTCCCCCTAGCTGCTCGGGCCACAGCCCCATCAGCCCCAGACCGATCTAAGAATTATGGACATGTCACTAATGGCTTAGATTGATTTGGAGCTTTAGATTGGCACCCGATTTTTCGCGTGCACATCGGTCGATTGGCCGAAAAATCGAGTGGAAATCTAAGCATGTATGGGGGGCTTAAGAAGTACAATGGTTGTATAATGCTTTCTTTTAATAGTCTAACAAATAGAGATCATCCATTTTTTTGGTTTGACATTTGGACTTACTCTTTTGGCAGTTTTGATTATTTTGTCAATCACCGTGATTATTGGAGATGTAGAGAAGGGTTGTGCCATTATTATAAAAAGCACATGAACATTTTAAGTTCAAAGTCTTGATAACATGTTGGATTAAACTACATGTGCTAGAACAGTGCTTTTTTTTTTTTTTTAATGCTCCCACAAACTACACCTCCAACAATGTTGGCGATAATACCATGTTCAAAGGCTTTGCACTTAATTGCCAAAAAAAATACAGACCATCTTCATGAACAATGTTGGGGAAAAAATGATACCCGCTAATAGAATCATATTGCCTTTACCCCCAACTTGAGGCTGAATAGTGAAGAAACCCAGGGCTTCATTTTTATTTCCAATTTTCTCCATTTTAAATAAAATGTGATCTATCTATGTCACAACACAGGGTAATTCATAATTGGCCCATTATCCTAACAAAGCATTAGGTATCCCCCGATTACTTTTAAGGCATTATTCTAACATAGTATTGAAAATTAAGTGCATAGGTTGAAGTGAAAAAGCAACCCATGTTCATTTTTCTTATCGCCGGCAAACAGTTAATTGCTCTTCAGGTGTGGAAGAAGAATTTTTTCACTAGAGACCTTGGGCAAAAAAATCATATGGAACACAAGGCTGTGCCTTCCATGTACCGCAAGTGACATCACTTCTGGAATATGGACCATGACACTGTGCATTCCATGTACTATTTTTACCCGTTTCAAGTCTGATCTGCCTGTTCGCGAAGAAACAAGGCAGATGTTTGACCATCACTATTCAGAAACAGTGGTAGATGAGAGGGAGCAAGCAGAAACGTAGTCAAGAATAAGCTGAAGTGAGTAGCTGACTAGTGTCAAGTAAGCAATTGAGCAAGATGAAGAGAAGTCAGGTAAATAGAAGCCAAGTTTCAGTACATGGTTGACGATAATGAGGACACAAGAAGAAGTAAGAAATTGAGCAGGAGTGCAATAATCTGACAATGAAAGGACATGAATTTTATGGAAAGTACATGGGTACGACGGTATTTTTGTCCTAATGAGTCAACAAGATGTGCAAACAGACTTTCAGGTAGCTCAGCAGACAACAACAAAGCATCTCTGGGTTCGAATCCTGACACTAGGGTACAAATCAGTCTGAGAAATATTAAAATGTGTTCGTCCTTCTGGTCTGCAAAAAAGAGTAACTTACAGATTACAAAAGTTGAATAAGCACTGCTGAGAAGCATGTGACCTTCACTTCCCTCAAACCATGTAATAGGAAAAACATGTCTGTTTTAAACAAATAAAAGCATTTACTGGTGAACAGTGGAATATTCAGGTAAATTCAATTTAGAAATCAGGGGCGGGAGGTGCTGCCTTAAAAATACTGTTCAATAATTTTGGTAAAACACAGAATTTGATTTAAAAGATTGCAAGCTAGTCTAGTTCCCTTAGCCCTATATAATGTTTGTGCCACATCCCAAAATTCTAAATGATTTAATAGATTGGTGCAGTTCCTTTTCCATATCAATTACCTTCTTAAATCACTTATAATTTTAATGTCTTAGAAGACATGGTTTGTGCATAATATAAACATAATTTAAATACCTGAAATTGTCCAATTTATCAGTTGTGTGTAGCAATATTAAATATATTCTTGATCTAAATAAATGTTTCAAACTATCTATTCTTTTTCATAAGTATTATATTTATTCTGATACAATAAAATATTGTTCCGGGTACTGTACTAATTACAATTAATAAGTGGCTAAGGCAAGATTGCAGAGTTGTCCAAGCCACTGCAACAGAGGATGATAAATTGTCCGTAGCAGAACTGTTACATTTGAGGATACTTTATAGTCCTCTGTAGAATGTCATTTTTCTAATGCAACTTCAAATATTCTTCCATGCTCTAGTGCATAACATTAAACATTTCATCTGCTGCTGTATGAAGCTAGAGAAATTAGGTTTAATGTGCCATCTCCTAAAGCTCTGACTCTCCTCCCGGGCTAGTAACCATTACCATTGCAGAAGTATCAATAAGTGTCTTTTAATGAGGGGGAATCTAACTAAAGGCTTATTCAGGATCTTAAAGCCCATGCCATTTATCCATTGTAAAATCACTGGTGCCAAACATGGACATTAGTAGATCTTTCTAGTATGCATTATAGTCTCTAACTCTATGCTTTTTTTTTAAGTGTCACACATTGTTACTCAGTGTGAAGAAATGTTAGTATGATAAATTGCATGGATATGTCATGACCTTTAAAAAATACATTTACACAGATAGTCTAGGACTGGAGATTGCAGTACTATGATAGCGCCATATTATACATCAGGGACAGCGCCGCATAGTAGAAGTGACTCAAACACTAGATTTTAATTTGCCTTATTTAAATACAATTTGCATGTTTAATAATAGCAAAGATGTTTCTGCTTATCAGATGGGCAAGTTTAAACATAATCTGAACACTTACTGAATAATAGTTGTAGTGTCTTGCTAAAACTGACCAAAATGCATTTAAATTTTCAGTTTCATAAATTTACATATTTATTAAAATTATCATAATTACGTACATTTTAAACAGTAACTTCCTGTGTAGTAGTGTTTTGTAATACCCATATCAGCACTTAAGGAACTAGCAACCCTGTTTCCATCAGCTTTCCTTCATCAATTTATTTTTTTCTGTAAAATAAATATAATAGATTTAGTCTGATACATAATATGCAATGTTTTATTTTAATTTGTTAAATGGGGGCACCAGCACCTAGTGGGGGATAGGTAAAAACTGATCATCCCCCTAGATGGAATGATGTTATAATCCCCTCCAAGGCCAGACCTATGTTAGTGGGGCAGATCCTTAACTCATATGTGAACTTACATGTGAACATATGTGAACTTTTGTAGTGAGGTTGACGTTCCTGAACCTTCAGTAATCGCCATCGGCCCTGTGGAAGCCTCCTGTCACAGGACTTAGGAGTCCATACCCCACTAGGTGCTGGTGCCCACTTTGTTGTCCAGTAAAGACCTCTAGGTGGACGGCCCTGCATCCTCAATCCCAACATTCTCCAGTGGAGCTCTGGCATTTATCTTCCATCTATCTGTGATGTGGCATAAGTTATACACTAAATAAGACATTTTACGTTCTCCCTGAAGAAGCCCAAACATGTAGGAGCACATACGCTTGTAACATCTGCTAAAAAGATTGTCTTTGATGTAATCACAATAATGATGGGATATATGCCATATTTTATTAAAATGTTGTATGTTTATTACAATAGTGTCATATTTTATATGTTATTGTTTCAATAGGTCCTAAATGACAAATAAAGACCTTGTATTAGAATTATATGAATTTTTGATACATTAATGCCGATAAAAGCTCCCTTCTAGCTTACATTGGGATTGGCAGATCCTGAGAGGAAATTCACTAAGTATTCTATACATGTGTGACTTAAAGACAGTTTGTCTTGTCTTTCCAACAAGGGGAGAAATAAAACAAATATGGCACTTCACTCAACCCACCTCTTTCCTACTACTGTCGGAGGGGCAATCCAGCTACAGACTATCCTTTTGACATACATAAAAGAAAAGTTATGTGAATATATGGCTCTAGCAGTCACATTATAAAGAGTAACTAAACATTAATAGAGTCATAGGCCGTTTCATATTTTCAATTGATTCCATGATAATGGCTAACTTAGAACAAAGCTAAACTCTGAAACTGAACCCATTTAATGGCAGCTGATATAAATAATACATTCGACCATGTCATGTATAGTATATTTAATGAAATAGTTAAAAATTATATACGTAAAAACAATAAACATTAGTTTTAAACTTTTAGTGGGAATTTAAGCAATGATTTTATATTTTCTCTGCTTTCTATCACTTTGCACAAAGGATTCTTGGCAACGTACAAAATAAATACTGTATTTTACAGACTATAAGACGCACCGGACTATAAGACCCAGTTTTTAGAGCAGAAAATCAGAAAAAAAAATATTTAAGAAGTTTTCACATCAATTGGGTTAACCTCCCTAGCGCACTGCCCCTTTACAAAGTACACTGCCTGTCACTCTCTCCCTCCCTCCGGGGCTCTTCACGCAGCCGGTGTCATTATTGACATAGTCTCATTCTCATCTCCTCAGGGGGAGTGGCTGCCAACAGCATAAAAGTAGATCTCAGTGTCATTTTGAAGTTTGACTGTATAAGGATTTAAATAATTTTGCTGCTAGGATGACAACAAAACTTCATCCTTATCTATGCAAACAGTAGATACTTTGGTAAATCCTCCACCTTACTAATAACAATATGTATTACAATGTTTAGTATTGCTAAGAAAGAGTAAGGAAACAACTGGAAATACTTTAGCTCAATTTAGTAAAAACTATTTAGTATGATGAACATCACATATTTTTGACTTTGGTTCCTTATTAAGTATGAACAAAATATCCAATCAATTACTGAAATACAATTATCAATGGGTGTAAACTGAAATACATTGACCAATACTCCATAAGCAGTTCATTGTCATATCATAACGTCTATTGTTGCACTGGGGTACTGCAAATGACAATACTAGGATCAAATATAAGTAATTTATAATCAATTTAAAAATAGACTAATGGAAGCCAATATCATGGTACACTTAGTGCTAAGCAACCTAACAACAATAAAAATGTCATAGCCAGATAGCTAATAGTCAACCATCAGTGTGACACTTAAAAATATGAAAGGAGTTTTATAGCATGGGTTTGTATAACAGCCACACATAAATTTGAATCAATTGGCAAACAGATGACTGTCTTATCTTTTCAGGGAAGAAAGGTTATAATACTGTCAGTGTATTCATTGCCTGACCTATTTAGAACACTGAAATTCTTCCTTGTTGTAGACTACATAATTAAATTTTAAATGGAACATGATAAAGAAATTATACTTGAGATCTCCTGAGATTTAAATACCCTATTTGGCTCTTTACAAGAGTGTAGAGAAGGCATACTTTAAAATTTAATAAAGTCCTGGCCTAAATTTTTTCTCTCTGCTCGGAATTTCTGCAGCTACAGTGTAATCATGTTCAACAGAAAGATTTGGCATGATACATTACTACAGGCATTACATCTAATAAATGGACAGAATTATTTTTTTAAAGTACATTTAGTTTGGCTTGAGAAATCCATTAATCAAGTGAATATAACTGTCTACCAAATCTGTAGAAATGCTGCTAGTGAAATTGCCATTGGTGATTTGTAGAGAAAAAGATGGTTTTACACACCATACTGAGCTCATTTACTATTGCTATTAGGTTTGATTGGGTCTATCAAAACAAGGCAAGGAAACATGTTAGTACAAAGGTACAGGAAGATTGCCTGTTTTGTCGTTCATTGCCTAAATGACCATCCTAAAGTCTGCAATACTGTGATTTATAGTCCTATATTTGCCCTCCTAAACCCCTTTATATTGTCCAGTTGTTGCCTTGAGAATAGTAAATGATCTTGAATCGCAAATAAAAAAGATTTAGGAATACATTTGGCTCAACAATAGACAGAATTGTTTTGGATGTGGTCAGAAAGTGTAAATGCTTTGGTACAAAACAATTATAGTAAAAAAAATAACATTATTATTAAAAACATTTCTTAAATCCTTGTGTACTGTAGTTTTCGGACTATAAGACATAACAGACCATAAGACACACCCAGTTTTTAAGAGAAGAAAACCAGAAAGATTTGAGTTTTCACATCAATTGGGTTAATGCAATGGATTTAATGAATGCAATATTCAACTTAGCCAGTAGATGTCACAAGCAGCAGTACACACACACAGTACATGACATCACCTCTTCACTGATCAGAAGGAGGGAGCAGGAAGCTGCCCACTCCCATGCTCTCCCTCTCCTCTCAAGCTGGCTGTTTCTGTGTCCCTGGGAGCTGCAGAGTGATTGCAGTTTCCACGGACAGGAGGTATAGATGGCAGTTCATCTATCCCTCTCTTCATTGCAATTATACAGTACAGATGGGAGATTCGGACACCGACCGGCATCTCTCAACTGACAGCTCCTCCTGCTCCCTGGCTAATCTCCGTGGTGGGAGAGCTGGCAGGAAGCCAAGGCGGGACCACCCACGCATTGTTAATTGATAGTTATTATATAAATTCATTATTTAAGTGCTCTGACGCGCTGACCATCTAATGGGATTTGGTAAAATGTGTTTGGTTATAGAAGTACCATACATATAGAGTATGTGCATCTTACAGTGGCTTGCTAAAGTAATTGGCCCCCTTGAACTTTTTCACATTTTGTCACATTACAGCCAGAAACATGAATAAATTTTATTCTAATTCCACATGAAAGACCAATACAAAGTGGTGTACATGTAAGAATTGGAACCAAAATCATGCATGATTCAAAAATTGTTTACAAATAAATAACTGCAAAGTGGGGTGTGCATAATTATTCAGCCCCCTTTGGTCTGAGTGCAGTCAGTTGCCCATAGACATTGCCTGACATTAGTGCTAATGACTAAATAGAGCTCACCTGTGTGTAATCTAATGCCAGTACAAATCCAGCTGTTTTGTGATGACCTCAGAGGTTGTCTAAGAGAATATTGGGAGCAACAATACCATGAAGTCCAAAGAACACACCAGACAGGAAAAGTTTTTAAAAAATGTAAAGCAGGCTTAGGCTACAAAACGATTTCCAAAGCCTTTAACATCCCACGAAGCACTGTTCAAGCGATCATTCAGATATGGAAGGAGTATGACACAACTCTAAACCTACCAAGACAAGACCGTCCACCTAAACTCACAGGCCAAACAAGTCACAGGCCAAACAAATGCAGTCAAGAGGCCCATGGTGACTCTGGACGAGCTGCAGAGATCTACAGCTCAGGTGGGGGAATCTGTCCATAGGACAACTATTAGTCGTGCACAAAGTTGGCCTTTATGGAAGAGTGGCAAGAAAAAAACCATTGTTAACAGAAAAACATAAGAAGTCCTGTTTGCAGTTTGCCACAAGCCATGTCGGGGACACAGCAAACATGTGGAAGAAAGTGCTCTGGTCAGATGAGACCAAAATGGAACAAAACGTTCCACTTTGGTCTCATCTGACCAGAGCACCTTCTTCCTTTGCCAAAATGCAAAACGATATGTGTGGCGGAAAACTGACACTGCACATCACTCTGAACACACCATCCACACTGTCAAATATGGTGGTGGCAGCATCATGCTCTGGGGGTGCTTCTCTTCAGCAGTGACAGGGAAGCTGGTCAGAGTTGATGGGAAGATGGATGGAGCCAAATACAGGGCAATCTTGGAAGAAAACCTCTTACAGTCTGCAAAAAACTTGAGACTGGGGAGGAGGTTCACCTTCCAGCAGGACAACCACCCTAAACATAAAGCCAGGGCAACAATGGAACGGTTTACAACAAAACATATCCATGTATTAGAATGGCCCAGTCAAAGTCCAGATCTAAACCCAATCGAGAATCTGTGGCAAGATCTGAAAACTGCTGTTCACAAACGCTGTCTAATCTGACTGAGCTGGAGCTGTTTTCAAAGAAGAATGGGCAAGGATTTTAGTCTCTAGATGTACAAAGCTGGTAGAGACATACCCTAAAAGACTGGCAGCTGTAATTGCAGCAAAAGGTGGTTCTACAAAGTATTGACTCAGGGGGCTGAATAATTAAGCACACCCCACTTTGCAGTTATTTATTTGTAAAAAAAAATTTGGAATCATGTATGATTTTCCTTCCACTTCTCATGTGTACACCACTTTGTATTGGTCTTTCACAAGGAATTCCAATAACATTGATTCATGTTTGTGGCTGTAATGTGACAAAATGTGGAAAAGTTTGAATACTTTTGCAAACCACTGTATATCAGATTATCTAGATTTCTCTCACCTGAAAATTACTACACTGTTAACCACTGAAATATAAATTTAAACTGTTACTATATATATATAGTGAATGTATAATGAGTTTATACATATAAAATTTTTTATCGTTTAGCACAAATCCTTCTATAGTCTCATACATATAATAGTTCATGCATATGCCATTTTTAAACTGGTATTATACCATAAACTTCCTCAAAGCCAGCTATATCATGAATAGAAATGATCACTGCAAGGCAAAAACAAATCAACATGAGCAAGCATATTGCATGCAGACTGCAATTACTAAGCCAATCAAAACAGCTCAACATCTGCATTATCTGATAGCACCCTTATGCTACTCATACACAGGTGGATTCCCATGCCTTCCACCAACGAGCAATCACAGCATGGTGATGTCCCGATGCTGCTTTAGACCGTCTACCAAATGTACAGGAATGGCGATGTGTGAGTTTCCCATAAGATAGCGATCAACCAGAAAAGAGCCATCAAGGCTGATCACTGTGCGATCTACCCCCAAGCAAGTGTCACAAAACTTGCATGGCAGTGGATCGTCCACAGAATCACCCCCGGATAGATATGTGTATGGGGGCCCTTACTCAAGAAACCAGCATTGGCATCACATGAGAAGAACCTCCTACACTGAACCAGCCAAAAGGGCCTTGCGAACTGAACTCATAGTTTTTATAGTTAAAAAAATTTGCTTTCTATGCTACTTTGAGTCAACTACTTAACTAATGAACCATTAGGTATGTCAATCACAGACCAGAAAGTAAAATATACTATGAAAATTGCAATGGGGTTTTATCTTAAAGGACCATACCAATTTTTTTTTACAAATTAAATGAATAGAATATATTATAAAAAGATAAGGTTAATCAGAGAGAAAGATCCATAGTAAAATGTTTTATAGCATACAGAGAATGAACATTACTTTGTTTACAATTATGTATAGTGTATTGTCTCAGTGACTGATGTTTTACACTATTAGTTAATGTAATATAATTTAAGCAGTGGTAGAATGTTCAGAAATGACTGAGAGGAGCAATTACTGACCAAGTCAGATTGAACAAAGCATGGCCATTCATCATCTCTGAAGTGTTCCATTGTGTTGTCCTCAAGGTTTTAGGCAGGGGATGAAGTTAATGTAGTCCAATGACATTTTCACAATGTTGATATGCAAGGCAGAATTTGAATTTACATTATCACCATAATGTTACTATTGTAAGACATAATTTGCATATCAAAATTAGTTGCTATTGCTAAACAGTGGGTAACATGGGAATAATATACTATAGAGAATGATATTAAAATAAGGTGCATAGTGAAAAATAATGATAAAGCAAAGGACAATAATTCATAAAAATAATTTAACATCTGTATGTTAGCAGTGAAGTATAATGTACAAGTTCAATACAATAATTACTGTGGAAAAAAATAGTACTTCTCAACCTACTAACAGGGAGTGCAGAATTATTAGGCAAATGAGTATTTTGACCACATCATCCTCTTTATG
>CM070034.1:83850961-83864708 GCA_036250615.1 Ptychadena robeensis | reverse complement strand
GGGGGGGGGGGGGGGGTCTTTTATTATCACCCTTATCACACCTGACCCACCAGTAGAAATGCCTAATGAGTTCACAAATTCTGACAATCATATGCAAATCAGATGCAACAAATTAGATGGAGGGGATTATACATTTATATTACAGGAATGTGCTAAATTATTAATGTTAGGTGTAAAGGTTTGAGAATCATCTCGACCCACCCAGCTCTCCCTATCCTACAAAAGTGAGGCTAAAGTGTATTTAAACTATATATTTAATTGACAACCCTCATATAAAACAAAATCATTTAGCTGGACTGTGTTTTAAATAGCTGTGCAACAGGCAATTAATATGAAATGTCAACTAGTTGTTGTACGGTGGTGTTCGCTAGATACAAGATATCAATTAGATGTGCTACAGTGTAATAATAGCTTTGTGTTCCAAAGCGAAGGGTGACCAAGGTCCTACTTCACGCAGCTGTGGCAGAATACCAAGATGAAGATTACTTTCATAGTTCTAGCCACCAAAAATAGGACTAATAAAATTAACATTACCTATGCATTCTCTCACAGTGCATGGGGGTTGATATGTAACACTCATTATGATAAAGTAAAAGTCTCTGTACATCCTCAAGCTATAATCAATTGCACTTCATTAATACAAAGGAAAATCTTTACTAATTAGCTTTTACGATCAAATAGATATCACTATGAATGTTTCATAGCAACCAAGATTAAATTGTTTATTGCTCTACAGGCAGACATTAAAACAGTCCAAACTATATTAATATGTGATAGAAACATGATAATACAAAAAACGATTATGGCACAGATAAATTAGAAATCCAGGCTTTTATTGCAGCACAGATCTACCAAAATTGCAATATGAAAAATTAACACGTTTAGTCACAGATTTTTTGTTTGTTCATTTAATTTCATCCCCATGTTGGGTTTGAAATAGTAAAAATGTTGTAGTTTAATGGAAAATGCTCCTATTATTATGTCTGATAGTCAGAGCAATCATTAGGAAATACATTTAAATCTTAATATTATAGGTCATCTATTTTGCAAAATATTAATTTTTTTGTGCATTTATTTTTACTTTTTACTTTTTTGGAGTTTTAAGCTAGTACCAGTAAAAGATGGGAATTGGCTTACCATTTAAATTGTTTAGGCCCCCCTTGTAAAGCAGGCATCCAGACCAGACCAGAAGTTAGCAACAGATCTTGTAAGTTGAAGGACGGGATTTTTCGGCAAATCCCCAACTAAACTAAAACTACGCATGCAAAGCAAGTCATTGTGATGACCTAAAAAACTATTGTGATTTATGAGAATAGACCATGTTCCAATAATCCATTGTTTAGTTTTGAGGAAGATTAGATCTAGTATGGCCACCTGATAACCCTATTTTTGAACCAAAAGACTCAACCCATTGTTTTGGAGAAAACAATTAGATCATTTAAAAAGTGAGAAATACAACCATACATATATAGAATGTGACTATACTGCATGTTCCAGCTGAGTTTGCAGGGCATGCCTATGCAGTATTCACTCTATATTCCTCCAGCAAACCAGTGCCAGGAAAGAAGTTTTAGCTCCAGCAGAGAATGCAGGGCTGAAACTTCATCCATGTGTCCCATCACTAGCAGTACCCATTCTCTGAACATTCTGACCAGGTTATGGGGAAACACATTTTACAATCTGGCACTAGCAAGTTACCAATGAGCACCTATTTACATATGGGAGGAGAGATGAGTTTGTGTCACACAATTTTTGTATTGCAAAGAATAGTTATATTATATATTCACAATACTGAATGGGGAAATTTGCATCTTGTAGTCTGAAAAATACAATAGTCTTCAAAAAATATTACATTTTTAAATTATGACACATTTTTCTCATGTCATAAACTGGGATGAAATCCCGCTTTTTCTGTTTGTATTTTCAAAATATCTCCTTTTGAAACTGACTGTTAATTGGTTTCAAACCCATGAGTAAAATGTGGTTGAAGTGCAATTGTATCTGCCATCCAAGAAAAAATATTATCCCAGTATGAATGCTTAAGATGTTTGAATTCACATAGTGAGGGTATAATGTTGGTTTCAGATGTTTAAGCAAAAATTGTACTTACCTTGGAAATGGAAATGTTGAGTGATTTGCTTGTTGGTTGAAAATGTTATTTCACCCACAGTCATGTTCCTTAATTATTTTCTGAAGACTGTATGTATTGGGTTTCTTTACCCTCTTTTTAACTGTTTTATCATTCAGACCTGTCAGCATTTGTGTTGCCTGCTTCTTAACTATTTCTATCTTATCAATATCTTATTATCAGTTAAGGTCTAAAGCTAGGCATACACAGTTCGATTTTAGAGACTTAAATCGATCAAAGTTTTCATCGATCAGGCTTAAGCCCCCCATACACGTCTAGATTTTTCATCCAATCAACTCAATTCAATCAATTTTTTTGGTTGATTGGTTGAAAATCTATGGCAGCCCACATGGTTAGATCAACCTAAACCAATTAAAATTGGGAAAAAAATTGATTGAAACAGGATTGGACGTGTTGGTAAATTTAAATTGGTTGTATTGAAATGCATTACACTTTCAGTCTATCTACAGAAAAGTTGATCAAATATCTGTTACTACAGTTAACAAACATACAATCAATCACAGATTTCCCTGACCCCAAAAAATTGATCTTTTTTAGTTGATTGAACAGAAAATCTAGACGTGTATGGCTAGCTTTAAATCGTATACTGCACACATGATTAGATCAAAGAAAATTTTTGATAACGATCAAAACATTGATTGTAAAGTGGTCGAACATGTTGGAAAATTTTCGTTGATTGTACAATGATCGAACTAAAATGGTAGCATCAAGTTAATTGTATTCAATGAACACATTTATATATGACTCTTTCCTGTGTTATTTTAAACTAAAATCGATCGTCGATTTTGGTCATATTACCATCGTATTACAATCGAACCTTCCATGTGGTACTACTTTGAATTTGCTTACAATTGGTGTTTGATGAAAAGATCAAGATTTAAAATCGAAATTAATCTTGCTAAAATGTAACCATGTATGCCTAGCTTAAAGCAGTAGACACAGTATCCTAAATGTGATAGAATCAGAGATCTGTACAGGATAATCAATATCTTATTCCTTCTGCTGCCCCAGTGATTCCCCTCAGAATTCTATCTGTTCTTCTTTCTGGTGGCTACAACAATTACAGAGAGTAGCAACATGATATTTTTGATAGGGCTCGGAAGTTCTGGCATAAGGGCTTAGCTTTTCCCTAAGGAATCAATTATTAAATTTTAGGTAGTCAAGAACATAAATCTATTTGCACAAAAAGCTCTTACTAAAAGTAGAATTTTCTGTCCCCAAGGATTATGTCCAATAATTAAATGAACAGTCTGACATTGTCAATGTTAATGATGGGGATGGGTTATTTTGTTAATGTAAATAAAAGTGTAAACATCTTATAAAAGAAATTTCACCACTTTACCTGAATTCTGTGAACCATGCT
This sequence comes from Ptychadena robeensis, assembly GCA_036250615.1. Classification (NCBI taxonomy): domain Eukaryota; kingdom Metazoa; phylum Chordata; class Amphibia; order Anura; family Ptychadenidae; genus Ptychadena; species Ptychadena robeensis. Next base: position 83,861,196 of record CM070034.1, on the reverse strand, counting down.
TTTGTGAATCAAGTTACAATCACAAATATACCACACAGTAATAGAAAAGTTAACAATCTAGAGATCAACATGCAAATATGTGTCATTATATAATGAATCATTAGTCATGGTATTAACCTATTGATCTGTCTACTGTTACTTCTTTCAAGTTACTTCTTACAGATAAGGGCTCTCTCGTAGAGCAATCCAGTATTTTTATTGATTTGCATTTAAGAGATTGTGTTGTACCTCTACCTTCCCTTTTACAGGACTTCAAAACTCTACCTTCCTCTTACAGAAAATGATATCCATCACTGGCTTCCCATTTTTTCATTATATGTCTATGTGCCACATCCCAAATTTAAATTGAAGCAAAAGTTGGGGAGTAGTGGGGGAATGCTCTTGGCACCGACCCCTACACTTCCCCACATGAACACTAGGGGCTTTGTGGGTGACTTTAAAGGCACTTATTATATATATAGTCATAATTGGTAAAGTATAAATGATTTATTAGGCAGTGTAGAAATTCATCAAGTAATCAATAATACAGACTTGCAGTTCTACATATTCCATTTCATAGACGTTACATAAGATAAAAACAGTATTAGACATATATATCTCACACAATAGTGGGCAAAGTACAAGACACCTAATTTTGTACAGAATTGGAAACATATCCTTGATGCGTTTCGCCGATTTAGCATTTTCAGGAGATTTCAACTATTGTTCATCTCTAACAGGGTCAAACAATTTATCTTATTAAATATTTTATCATCTAAGCATAGTTAAGATAAGTATGAATCACAAAATTTACTTACAGCCTAGCTGTGTGATTTGAATCAATTGGACAGTGCTGAATTCCCATCTGCAAACGGTTGAGACCTCCAAGACCAGAGAGGTCACCCAACCATCCAGTGTAACGGGGGACCCCAGTGGGTGCTTGATGCTGGGCACTAGCCACCTACGTATGGAGATATTAAGTGGATTAGGTAGGTCCATCCCACAGATAGTGGTGGATCGCCCACACGCACACCAGGGTCTAGTGCAACTAAAGTGTAAAAAATGTACTAAAATAAATCCACCCCCCAAAAAAATAATAAATAAAGAAAAGAAACCTTTTTATGAATATACGGTAATTAGTACTAACTGTCTAGTGTGTTTGATCACTGGATTAAATCACATCAATTCTATGTGCTAAGTATGTTTACTGCTATGATGTGCTATGATTCTGTCCTACTGTTTAACTATTGTTTTACTTAAGTATAAAAAGGGATGGTTTTTTGGTTTTCCAGCTGATAGCTATATGGCCTGATTAACATGAGTATATGGGAGGAGGAAGTCAAGGGAGAGGCATTACACAACTTCTAACAACTGGACTAAGGCTGATCATTATATTTGTCTCTAACCCCTGTTACATTGTAGTTAGATTTACTTGGTTTTATATATCTCTTCATTAACAAGTACTGTGGGATTGACTTGTACTTGGACGGGGTATATATTAATGGTGGTTTGCAGAAAGTGAGGTTGAGCCTGTTAAGGTACAACCTCCTTGGTGGCACCAATCTGTCAATGATAATATTGGCAGATAACCAGGGGACTTTTTGATGGTCAAAATAAAAGAAAATTTAATTATAGTTCCAAAATTGACGTGGCTTTACTGTTTCACACATAAATTTATAGATGGGATCCAGTACAAACACTTGGATCTCATCTCATGAAAATCATAAATGAATTAGTACAATCGTCTTCTCTGTGTAAGTTGCCTCAACGCGCTTCGCGGTTATTACGCCGCTTCATCAGGAGGAATGATAGAGAACGTATTGTCTAGGAGAAATACAATGATTATGAGTCAATGGAGCTAGTCCTGATAGTTTAATGTAATAACATAATTGTCAGTAAGTAATGGGTGTGCTTACCCTAAATCTGTTATCATTAGGGTGAATGGTCCTGGAAAAAAGGGGTTGTAGGGTAGCGGGGGTCGGGAGGAGCCCCAGGGGGACTGGAGCAGGAAGGGACGGGTAGGGAGGTGAAGTCCCGTTTGCGGGGAGGGGGCCCCTGGGGGGGTTATTTGGGGTGGTTGAGGTGGGGATCCCGGTGCCTTTTTGGGGAACGGGGAGCTTCAGCCGCCACGCTCTGACAATATCCACGCCAGGTATAGTACTTGGTTAGGTCTGTAGAAGTATAGCTCTAACCAAGATATTGAAGATGCTAAAATAGACAAAAAATGATCTGTCACTTTCTGTGAACAAAGGTCATATGATCAGATCCTAGATATATTAAGGTGAATATAGTGTCCATTCCCTATATGTGTGTGTGGAGCTAAATATGTGTGGAAGTATGTCCTCATGCTGGTGTAAAGGTGTTTGTGATGAGTGAATCTGTGATACTCAAAATTGAGCCTGTTATTGTGTATATGCATGTGTGAAGTGTATATGTAGTCGAGAGTGTGAAAGCGTGTGGTACCAGGGTAAACAAGTGTATGTGTACCGAGAAGGTGAAAATTGCAGAGGGATTGAAATGGCTATGTGTGTGTGCTAATGTGAGTTTAAATGTAGTGACACAGTTAATCAAACCACAAAGAGCAATCCAAATACAATGGAGTGTACCTTCACCGATGTCTGTCTATTGTGCTTATTGGTGCTGGGAAGGTATTTAGTGATTGCGGGGAGAGTTGTGACAAGGAGACTTGCAGTTTGGAAGTGTGAGATGGTCCTCAATGACAGTCTAAACCTTACTGCCTATCGTGAGTTTTGGTAGTGTGAACAGTGAGTGTACCTATAGCAAAGTGACTAAGGCTTGATCCATTCATATTTCAAAGCAATCACAATGTATTGAATAATCACAAGGCAGAGACATATGTACCGGTATCTTAGCAGGAAGCGTTTGGCAATAGTCAAAAGATGCTTTGTACTGGAAATTGGTGTCCCAATTAGCCGAGCCAATTCTAAGAATACAAAACGTAATGCTTGTGAGTATATAGATATGAAAGTACCTGTGTCGTAGTCTTTGGTGTTCCTGTTGGTTCACTTACCCTGTAGGTCAGTTAATGGAGTAGCCGTGGCGTTTATCTGGATAGCAGAGCAAAACAAACATCGCTGAGGCGTACGGGCACCCACGCTTCGCCCGCAGCGTCTCCCCCATCTGGGGATGTTTTTCCAGTAGGCTCCTCCCCGCTGAGGGCAGAGTCAGCCGCTCCGCCATGTTGGAAGCTGGCAGAGGGGCGCTCTGTGATGGTGTTTGTGCTCGCCCATCCCTCCACCCCTGCCCGGCGCGACACGCCCCCCTCCACGGCGTTCCTGTGACCAGGGCAACCAGGAGAGAAGCGCCAAACAGGGGGGAGGAGGTGGGGGACACATCGCTCTAGAGCGAGCGTTGTTTTACAGCGGAAATTCGGAAGCAGCCTTTTAGGAACCATTGGATATCTGGGTAATAGTGATGATCGCGAATATTCGGATTCCGAATATTAATCGCGAATATCAGCAATTCGGAAATTTGCGAAGATGGTAAATATATTGCAGAATATTCGCAATTCCGGATATTCTGTATTTTTTTCTCATTACACATGCCTCTCAATGCAAGTGGACGAATGGAAAGGCTGCAACAAGAGCTTAGCAACACCATCAACAGTTTTTTAATTGAATATTGGGGTGATGCGAATATTGAGAAAATCGTCACTTCTGAAAATTCGCATAAAAATTTGCACCATGTTAAACATATATTGTGCGCGTGAAATTCGCAAAAACTGCCGAATGTTTTCCATAAAATTCGCGGCATGCCGCGAATGCAAATGTTGCCTATGCCGCTCATCACTACTGGGTAAGACTCTTTATATGTTAATTTCCATTGATAGAGTTATGTTATTTAAATCTAGAGCCAACAAAATGTTAATCTAACATAATAGACTGTTGGCAATGATCCCTATAATAATCACATACTTCTACCTGTCTTTTTAAAGCTATGGACTAACACAAGGAGTGTCTTATCTTATTCAAAGATTGAGTAAGGGCATGTCCCCACATTGGCGGCTGGGCGCGGGGTGGCAGACCGCTCACGGCTCAACACTAGTGCAAGAGTGGTTGCCGCGTTGCTGCGTAATTTTTTTATGCTGTATCAATGCAGCCCCCCCCCCCTATTGCTATTGAAATGAATGGAGGTGGCCGCCCACAGTCACCGTGGCATGGTTCAAAGCCCCGTGGCCAGCCGCGCAAGTGGGGACCAGCCCTCATAAGCTGGCCTTACACCTTTACATCTCTCTGTCAGATATCCTTTAGATCTACCAACAACTATGTAGTAGTAACTATTATGGTTAAAAAAGTCCCTCATATTACATGGTTTTGGTATAACAAAAGGAGATCTAAAGGAAATCTGACAGAAAAATCTAAAGGTGTATGGGGACCCTAAGGCTGTGTTTCCAGCTTTTTAGCAGAAAAAAAAGGTTTTCTATGGCTACATCCATGATAAACTATCTAAAATACCATTGCTATTATTTGAAAAAGGTTGTGGTTCTATATGTCTGATCTGATATTTCATATTTCTAAGTTTCTATAGATGATTCTAAGTTCATTTGTTTTTATACTTTTCTTGACACACCAACTTCTGTCACTAGAAAGGTCAGCCTATGCTCCAACAGCAGGTTGGCATTTTACCATTTTTGTTCTTTAATAGGTGCTTTCTTAACACAAGACAGAATGATATTGAGAACCAGATACTGTGAATAGAAATGGTAAGGCAAGACCATCACTCAAAATCAAGAAGCCAAAATATTTTTTCTTAACTTTTTTCTAAATAAAAAGAACTTGAAGAATATATCTAACAATATACATATATATATTTCTTTTAAGTGGGTTGAATCACAATTTACTATGTAACTTTATAATTTTGTAAAACACATTTGTTATATTTTATTTTGCAAGGCGCTTCATATTAATCTTCCTAAATTATTTAGTATAAAATTATAATACCATTCATGATGATGGTGATGATGGCTCAGATATTTGCCCAGCAGTAAGTTCATCTGAAGCATCAGGTGTGCCAAATAGGTAAACCCTTATGATGTTTGATCCGTCTCCATTCATTGACATAAAGGCAAAGTTTAACCCTATGGTCACATGGTCCAGATCAACCAATTGGGTCTTTTTTCCCTACCAGCCCCCCCCCCCCCTTCCAATAAAATGAAAAAGTGTGGGGTCCCTTTTGGGATTGGTATTCCTGAAATTCCTGATGGGCCTGGTATACTCTGGAGGAAGTAGGATAATGGGTTAAAGTATTCAAGAGAGAAATGTAGGAATAGTGCAAAAAAGAGAAATTGTGATTGCTAGGAATGGGTCCACTTTAATAGATTCCATGTACAGTACAAACACCTGTAACAGCCACTATATGAAGCCATAGATACCATTTTCACAGCTGTAGGAATAGACCACTTGTGTTGGAAAGGCAGCCTTGAGGTAAGGTGGCTGCATCCACTAGGCTCCTACAATTACTCATGCAATAAATAATTATTTTAAGACAGGAATGCACCAAACAGGAGACTTTATATTAGCTATTCATAGCAGTAAACAATGAGAGGGAAGTTCATACTGTATCTGTCCTCTCTTGAAAACAGAAGGGAAAAGGATTGTTGTGAAAGTGGTTATAAATTAAATACAAACACATAAAAAATAAACACGTCAAGAGTGTCTGATTGTGTAATGTAGTGGAACGAGAATAATTGGTGAAAACCTTTTTTTTATGTACTGTATTGTATTTAATACTACTCAGAATGGGTGCTGTCCTGCAAGAGGGTATATATGGTGTAGACAGGTCAGCTTCAAGTCCTGCTCCATCTGATGTCAGAGTGGATTCACAGTCTGCAGCCTGTGGGACTATGAGAGCCAACATCATGTAAGTGATGATAAATAGGAACAGGGACGCAAGGCTCACAACCTAGTGCAACAAAGTAGAATGCTGCAAATGATAAAATAAAAGATAAAATACTCCAATGGATGTAGTGTGCATGCTTAGAAAGGAGTGTCTAGGATCATGCCATTTTCTTGTATGGATGAGATCATTTCCTGGTTACAGGATTCAACTACTCCACTAGATTGTGTGCCTTGTGTCCTTGTTTCAATTTGTCTGTTACACAGGGGCCACACTTTTGGGTGCTGCACACCTACACGCAACTTAAACACCTTTCCCTCATGCTGCCCAATATTTACTCTGTGATCTATGCCCAGGCCCTATACACCCACTAAGGGCCCATCTGGCCACTGACATCACTTTAACTGTGTAACTACTTCTGACAGTTGTGCGCAACTATTTATGACCTTTCTCAATGTAACTGGTGATAACTCCCCTACCCAGGCTTAAAGACAGTTATTAATTGACCTGCATTTAATTCCTGTGTATAACCTAAATGCTGAAGGAGAGCTGAAAAGTAGGAGGAGTCACTGAAGAAAAATTTGGTAACCGGTGGATGAATTGTCGTAAGTAAGTGATTGGTCTAGCCTTGGGCGCATTCCTGGCCAGGCTTACAGCCGCATGAGTGGTGACCAATATGTCTGGGACACAGACAGGATCCTGAATTAGCCATTCCCATGCCAGGTTGCTCAAGCCACAGTATAAAGGGACTGTGTGTTCTAGCAAGCCCTAACCTCCCTAGCATTCTGCCTTTGCATAGTAACATTGTACTATGTAAGTACATTGTATTCTGCTTAAAAATCCCAACCTCCCCAGCCCCTTCGGTGTCACCAGAAATACTGCGGCGATTTACTTTCCAGGGGTATATCTTGTTCTCCCAATCCCCGCTCCTCTAGTGTTTTGAACGAAACCAAACAGCGGATGAACTGGGTTTGTCTCAAATGCTAGGGAGGTTAGGGTAGAGGTGCTGGATGCAGAGAGAAACCCTGCCAAAACACAAGATCACAAGATCATTCAGACAACAGTTGGCGTGTGACATGTCAGAAACTGAAACCACAACAGTATTCAGCTGCTCTTATGGGGATAAGTGCTACAATTTATTCTCTAAAAAAAACAATTTTTCTGCTCTGTAAATAAAGTAAAACATTCAGAACTCAGGCTACAAAAATATTCACTCTTCATTCACTGCTAAAAATAAGCAAAAATAAATGAAAATGCGAAAACTAGGGAATATGGTAAATGGCAAGTGCCTTTCTAAGTGTGTGTGGAAACTATCATGGATGAAAACTGGTGATAAGAAACATTCCTACACTTCTCATTTGTGTTTGGTACTTTTTCAAGTGTGACGGGTATCTCATAGTAAATGTAGGAACATTACATTCATGTTGTTCATACTTGTGGAGTTACCATGGTAATTATAAAAGGCCTGTCAACCTGATACATGGAATGCATGGTGTGCAACAGTGCACTTCCACTTTGGAGTAGGATGGAGATAATTTACCATTGAGGTCAGTGCTCCTGTTAATTTTTTTGTCACTAAAATTGACAGCTTGTTATTCTCACATGTCCAATTTTCCAGAAGGGTCAGCACTCTGCAGACTAGGAATGGGGAAGTAAACTGAGTTATATATTAAGCCTAACATTATAATCAGGTTTTACTTTAGATACAAGGAATTGGGCTTTGCTAGGGCTCTATAACACCAAATTATTTTATCACAGAGGAAACGAAATATATTATATATGTATATATTTGTGTGTGTGTATATATAGTGCAACCGAAAAGAATTCACAGCGCATCACTTTTTGCACATTTTGTTGTTACAGCCTTATTGCAAAATAGATTTTACCTCAGAATTCTGCACACAACATCCCATAATAAAAATATATTAAAAGTTTTCTTAAAATTTTGGAAAAAAATATTTTAAAAAACGGAGAAAACCCATATACATATGTTATTCACAGCCTTTGCTTAATACTTTGGCAGGAATTATAGCCTCAAGCCTTTTTGAATATGATGTCACAAGTTTGGCACATCTATCCTTGGCCAGTTTTGCCCATTTTTCTTTGCAGCTCCTCTCAAGCTCCATCCAGTTGGTTGTGAAGTGTTGGTGCAAGACCTCTCCATAGATTTTCAATCAGATTCAAGTCTGGGCTTTTAACTGTGACACTTAAGAACATTCACAGAGTTGTCCTGAAGCCATACTTTTGATATCTTTGCTGTGTGCATAGGGTCATTGTCCTGCTGATGAACCATCAGACCCCAGTCTGTTCAACATCGCTCTTGAGCAGGTTTTCATCCAGGATGTCTCTGTTCCTGCCGCTGAAAAACTGTCCCCCTGCACTAAGTGCATTCCTTGGTGGGGACCCAACAGAGCCGATACACATTACCTCTGGCATTGGCTGTTCTGACTTCCTTCTGCAGATTTGCCAGCTGGAGGTTGATGTACTGCACTACAGTAACCTTTTGCCAGTAGATCTCCAGAAGGAAGTGAGAACAGCCAGTGCACGAGGTAATGTGTATCGTCACCGTTGAGTCCCCACCAAGGAATGTGCTTAGCGCAGGGGGACCCGACAGAGCCAATTACGCAGTGGAGACATACCCTTAGACAGATTTGTGAACAATATCTTAAATTTCATAAACTGATCAGTTTGCCATAGCATAAAGTAAACATTCACAATGACAGCTAAAAGTGAAATGCTTATAAACATCTAAATTCCCCAATTGTCACCTGATATAAATTATGCATGGAAAATGTCAAAGATCATTAAATCAGTAAAAATTCTAAAAAAAACAACAGATTATATAATCAGAGAAAAACATTACATTGCAGTTATTGCTATGGGTTTTATCATGTTACATATTGATTCTTTCCTGTCCTTTTAACATTGTGTCTTTAATCCAGCAAATGAAGACTATTGTTAATATATATTAGACATATATAATTCTGTTAACAAACAACAAAGTCCATCATCCCTCACACATTATTCCCATTAGTACCAGGCAGTTATGTCCTGGTCTGCATATGCCTGGTGACACAGAAGATCCACCATCTTCATGACACATATATGTTACGTATATGATACATAAATGTGGCAGTAGCAGAAAAAAAAGGCTACAACCCCCCCCCCCCCATCCAATACCACTAGTGAGAGAGGGTGATCACCCAGGGTGGCAGACAGGGTGCCCTGCATACTTACATTCACACATAGACTGTAACACTGATAAACCTAAAACATATTCACTAATAAACATATACCAAACACATATGCACATGTACATGCTAGATGCAAACCAACTTTTCTTTCTAAGCCAATGTAACCTTTATATAAAGAAGACTAATGTATATTTCCCATGGTGAACATTTTGCTATTTTTATATTGCTCTTTTTAAAAAATGTACATTCATTCTAAGGTAGACTTTAAAGGTTTTCATCTTTCTTAGTCAGGTGACCATCTATGTGCTACTTAGTTTAACCTAGTCTTCCATCTTGTAGACACAGCACCTGGAAGTTTTCCTGATCTTCTTAACACTAATGCTGGCGAATAAATGGGGTGCATGTAGAGGAGGAGAAAATTGTTACCTAACCGAACCCTAAAGCTGGGCATAGACGTTTAGTTTTATTATAGTGCCAACATATTACGCAGTGCTATACAATAAATCAAAGTTGAGACAACGCAAGATAACACACAGGTACAGGTTATGACACAGGAGGAGTAGAGGACGCTGCCCAATTGGGCTTACAATCTTACGATTCTCTGGCAGATCCATTGTACGTGATGACGTCATCACGCACGGCCGGTTGTGCAGAGAATTGTCCACGCACCCTTTCTTTGCCAGGACTTACTTTGGGTGTGGACATATCCATAAAATTGTAGATTTTAGATTAGATCGATTTACTGCAGAGTTTAGCTTTTAAGCAGTACATTTGCAGGCAATTTTGCGGTGAACAAAATCGGCTGCAAATCTAACCGTCTATGGCCAGCTTTAGTGTTTCCTATTCGACCACCCTATCTGTAGAATCATACCACCAGGGCATCGGCAAACAAAAGAATTACAATGGGATAAGAATAACAGGGGACCAAATGACTAAGGGTGTGCTTAGTCATGTGAACACAAAAACTACAATGCTCTTTTATAATTAATTGTTCTGTTTTCTTCAGGCAGAACTATATAAAGGTCATAGACAGGAAAATTCATAAAAGGGTATCTAGGGCATGAAAGTTCCCTAGTAAAATAACGACAATAGCACAGTGCCACCAACAGTAGAAAAAGTTTCATTTGTCTCTCTGTAACCACACATTGGTTAACCTCCTGAGCGTTTCGCCGAGGTCCAGATTTCTGTACCAAAAGCGTTACGCTG
>CM070034.1:83832823-83843397 GCA_036250615.1 Ptychadena robeensis | reverse complement strand
TTCAGCATGTCAGCACTGGACGAGCTGGACTCGTCTCAACCGCTAGGGAGGTTAATGAGAGCCAGTATGATTTTCACCTACTGATGTGGTTTATTAGCTTTATGTGTGGTCTCCTGTATGTTAATAAAGTAAAAAATTGAGGCACACTTTTTCATTAAGCACAGACCTGTTAGGCATTACCGAGCACATGAGGAGGGATAAAATGTCTTTTTTTGCGTGTGAAAGATTTTTGTAAATGGTAGATCAGGGTTGTCCAGTCAATGAGGGCTACAAACAGGACCGATATTGCTATCTATATTGTAATTTTTCTGACTCTAAACCATGGCTTACTTTGTTTATTGTTGTTTGCTAGAGAAATACTAGAAATGTCTCTAGATCCATGATCTACAGCAGCGGATCTCAAGTTTTTTGATCCGTGACCCTGGAAATAACAATTACGGTATTTGTAATGTGGAAGTGGCGCCGCAGAGTGTCACTCCTGTGTTCCAAATACCGGAAGTGACACTCTGCGTTTTCAATTCCAGCATTATCAGGTAAGTGTAATGTAAGGTTTCTTTATGTTGTTGGGATGATGGCACTTTAGAAGGGAGAGTAATGCCTCCTAAGTTTGGAGTGAGGGAGCATTACTCTCCTTCCTAACTTCCCACCCTGCTTGTTGGCATCATAGCTGTTGCTTGTTAGCTGCTGCTATCTGATGCTTTCAGCGATAGTAGCGGCCTCCCTGAAATGGTTGTTTCGACCCCCAGGGGGTCCCGACCCACATGTTGAGAGCCACTGATCTACAGGTTTTGGATGGCCCAGTTGTAGCTAAAATTAAAATGACTTGGTAAGTAGAGGTCCCAGTGACATTGCATTTAGTAGAGAACATTCAAAAAAGGCAATGATATACTCACTGTCACTGTTAACTATTCCATAAACTGTGATATATAGTAAAGAACAATTAGCTACTTAGAATAAAAACGGTTTAAGCATTTATTTGGAACAATCCTTCACCAAGAGGTTAGTAATTATTTATTTTTTGTTAACCTATGTTAATGCTAAAAGTTTTCTTGGAGGGGGTAGAAGAACATGTGCTGTACTTAACAAATAATGTTTCCATCTCAATTATAAAGCTCCACGGTTCAAAAAAAAAAAACTGGAAAAACAGCTTATGCGGAGAACATATTTTACTTTGTATTATTGCTATTATTAATATTATTTTTAGCAAACACTGGGTGGTGCTCACCAGACTATTCTATTGCCCTTCTGGAAATAAGCTCCAGATGAACATGTACCATCCAGTGTGCTATTTCCAACGTAACGCTCTTTTATTCTGCCTCAGCGGGGATATCTCCCCCTGGGTCTTCTGAAACAGAATGTTTTCCTAGCTGCTGATTTACTGTTGAGGGGAAAAGAAAAGATTAATGTTTCTGCCAAGCCCCAACAGGTTCGTAGAAAACACTCACTGGAAAGTGGGTCTATTTTGTTGTGTTGTATGCTTTTCTGTGTGGGAAGACTGGCATGTTTTTAATCAGATGTGAAACACAGGCTTGGCAGGTCGAATGGATTAGCCTCCCCTGTAAGTAACTCTGTCTACTTTAGTCAACAGCGTAACATTTTTTTCCAACATCTCACACTTAAGGTTGTCGTTTTTAACTTCATCAATTTAATAGGCCCTCGAGGTGTTTTGATCACTGAGAATAGAAGACATTTAATCATATTTTTGTACTGCTTATGTCTTTGGTAAGTCTTGGATTTGTGGAGCAGACATATCGTAACATATTTTTACTGATGATGAGAAATGACAAGTTTAATGGCAAACCATTCATAAAAAAGACTCATAGTTTAATTTGTGAAATATTACATTTTGGATTTCAATATTTTAGCAATGTCTTCTTTCAGCTATTTTCATTTTGATAAAAAAACATCATGTTATTTTATGTCTTCAATTCAATGAATATGATTTGCAGTAATAAAAGAAGTGATAAAATGCAAATAGGTAAAAATAGCAGAGTTTCAAAACACTACCTGGATTTTTTCAAATATATTTGTGACATGGGTTTTAGGTTTCACAAACATGGAGGCTTTTAGTTCAGGTATGTGAAAGCAGAAGGCTAGTAGCCCTAATATAGTAGAAAAGGGTACTTTTCCATGTCAATAAGAGCAGCCCTGCACTTCTGGTGCTTCAATGGGCTCTCAAACAGTGTGACCAAAAACTAAATTTCTTTAGTGAGTACAACCCCCTGTTATCTTTGACTAACTACAGACAAGCTATAGTCAAGAAGAGAAGGAAATATCAATGACAAAAAATTTGGTTTGAGAGCCTGTTGAACGCTTAAAGCCCAACTGAATGGAGTGATGATGGACAGAGTGAGGATGTAATTTAAATGCAACTGCATTTAAAAGCCATATTTTCTGTTTTAGGCAATGGTGGGGTGGGCTGAAACAGACAAATTTGCACTTTCTACCAGCAAATCAACAAGCGCTAACTAGAAACAGCAATTATATTTTATACACTAATGTCAAAATGTTCACCCTATTAAAATAGTATTTCACCTCCTTGACCTTCTTAAATTCAAGCAGATTACAGTGTAAACTCATTGAGATTTCTGTTCAGAGAGGACAACAATGACCAGCATGGATTACTGGAGGACATTGATAATGATGGTGACATTAGGCTAGGGCACACAGGAGCTGGCCAGGTATCGCTGAAGGACCCCAAGGACTCATGTGAACCAGGTAAGCAATCCCAAGTGTGGCTCAGAGTTACCTCTTTTGGTAATGGAAATTTTACCTCAGGCAACACTTGGGGATACTGTCAGAGAGGTTATTGGCGACACCTTGATCATAATCGTAAATATTTTAAAAAAAGAAAAACAAAAGCATACTTACTCAACATATTCCTGCTATAAATTGTTAACCATATTAGAATCTGTTTAATAACTATAAATAACTACTAGAACCATAGTGTTATATCTATTGATAATATTGATAATAGCAAACAATAGCTCTGACCCTGTAAGAAATGTAATGAGCTGATAAAGTCCAGTGCTCACTAAAAAAAGAGATAATCATACCCATTTTACATCCATCAGCTGATCTAAAAATGTAATATTGGCATAGATTTAAAAATGTAATATTGGCATTGGTCAAAAACAAGCAATTGATACAACTATGATATGACACATTGCCTGCTCCAATACAATTGATCCTTATGACAAAAATTATCTTCTGCAAATAATCAGCTTGTTCTTTCATTGATTGGTTTGTGTGATCAGACAGAGAGCAAATACATCATTGAGCCAAAATCAATCAAAATGACACTAAGAAAAATGATAACTGGAGCTAAAAGTTATAAGGATTTTACCCTTCTCAACAGTAAATGTATCTTACGTTCCATGCTCTAAAGTCAATACAATGGAAACAATATTTGCTAGTTTTACTAAGATTATCAAAATCACTTAGATTTGAGTTGATATGTCTGTGGCCATTAAATGGAAGACAACTTTTCAATAAAGGGTTTCTCTGCGATTCCATCTTATGTTAAATATCTTCACCTGCACCTTCATCTATAGCCTGTTACTTCATCTATAGCCTGTTACTTCATCTATAGCCTGTTATTGACAGATATATGTATACCTCAGGAGTTTACAATTTTCTATAATAGTATGGACTGTTTTTTTAAGATATGTACAACTGACAGATTGCCTACAAGTTGACCAAGAGCAGCAAGTAGCCATAGCCTATATTATTAAAGGACCCACTTATAGGCTGACAGTGATCAGACAGTTTTTTTCAGCAATTCATGCTAGCTGAAAAAACTGCATTTGGACCCTCTTCTGCACTGAAATTCCAAGTATTGTAACCAATCCTGGTGCCTTTTAAAATACAAGGAATGTATGATCTATAGTTGAATAGAGGTAGGTGTTATGGGGTGCAGAAAGGAGAACTTGGAAGGAATGTCTGTGCTGCTTGGGATTTTATTGCAATTTAGAATTTTCTACTTAACTACTTAAGAAAAAAAAATAAAGAAAAAGTTCTGGGTGAAAAAAAAATATTGTTTATATTTGTAGTATTTTAAAGGGATTACATGTGGGGAATATGAATCATATGCTTAATATGCATACAACTGAAGAGAAGAGTTCACTATCTTTTAGAGATGATAAAGAGATTTGGATCTTCAGAGGTTTGTATGTAATTTTTTGTTGCCAAATTTGATTGGTGTTGTTTACCATTGCCATCGGCCATCAAACTTATTTGCTTATAACATTGAGTACTTGTGTTATAAATTTTACAATTCACACATGTCATTCTTTTATCAACATAATTCAGTATCTGTACTTACACTTTATTTTCTTGTTATCCATTTATCAAAATTATGCTACTAACAGTTGAATGTTAATAGCTAATTCTTTAAAAAAAACTTAACCTTCACTTAGGAAGCACTATAAATGTGTATCAAAAAGCAAAATTCTCAGATTAAAATTAAATTATTAACCATTTACATCTAAGCATTTTATTCATTTATTTTATTTTTTGTGAGGTTTGATTTGTTGGCATTAAAATGCATAAGCATTGATAGCAAAGTAATAACACAATTTAAGAAAAAAAAACCAGCTAAGCAAACACAGTTATATCAACTTGTTTTCTGTCTTTTATTAAATAAAACCTTCAGAACTACAAATCTATGAAAACAATAGATTTTTGTGAAGCCACTGTTAGTTTAAGCCAAGGAGTATATGAAAATATCAAGCTAAATTGACATTTTTTCACAGTACCAGCAGTACAAATAACAACCATATTTCATTTAAAAGATTACCCTCTCTTTGTGCATTAAGATGCAAGAATAAAAAAAACGAAACTACCAAGAAC
Organism: Ptychadena robeensis; assembly: GCA_036250615.1. Lineage (NCBI taxonomy): Eukaryota > Metazoa > Chordata > Amphibia > Anura > Ptychadenidae > Ptychadena > Ptychadena robeensis. The sequence goes on along the minus strand of CM070034.1, from coordinate 83,838,546 downwards.
ATTGGAATTTCCTATTGTAAGGACAAGAAAACATTATTTTATATTAGCTATAACTGCTCTTAAATTGAGCATCAAAAGTAGTAATATGCTTCACATAAATTATTAGCACAGTAATCACAGAAGTAGTCATTATTTTACTACTTACCATTTACAATTTACATGGTAACTTTTAAAACACCCAAAACATTATTTTACAAATGCTTAAGCCCTCCATACACGTTTAGATTTTCACCCGATTATTGGCCCATCAACCGCTGTGCGCGCTCACGGCACTAGATCAGCTGAAATTTTTTGTGGAAATCTAAAGCTTAAAAGTGTAATTTTTCGGCTCCATCGGCCCCCCTGCGCAAAGTGCATTCTTTTGGCGGAGACCCGACGGAGAACACAGAGGAGACAGCCGATCCACATTACCTGTCTCGTTCTGCCGGCAGAAGAACACGAGAACAGCCGCTGCTGCAGACAAGTAATGTGGAATGGCTGTCTCCTCTGTGTTTTCAGCTCTGTCTGCCCCCCTGCGCTAAGCGCATTCCTTTGGCGGGGACGTGCCACATCACATGCGGTTGATCGGCCAAAAAATTGGGTAAAATTTTAAATGCATGTTGGGGGCTTAATAAATGTACATTTTAACGCTAGGCATACATGGTTCGAGTTGCAGTTAATCGTATTACATTTGGATTGTTTTTATGACCACATAATGTGCTCGATTTAAAACATATAAGTCTGTGCATATGCTTCACAGTACAATCAAATACAAATCAATCAAAATACCTAGAAAACCTGTCAGATACTTGTACAACCTACTAAAATTTACCAACATGTCTGATCCCTTTTTATTGATTATATTTTCAATTATAATCCACATTTTGGATCCAGAAACTAAATCAATTTTCAAAGGAACAACTTAATACGATTTTTTTATTTGATCAAATGAACAAATGTAAGTGTGTATGCCCAGCTAGGTTCCAGGCTAGGTTCTCTTATTATCTGCTTGAAGTAAACACAATACTTTATTGTTTATATCAGCCAATTTCAGACTTTATTTATATGTGGTAAAGTAAATAAAAAAGATTTTTAAGTTACCCCATTACAAGATTGGATGTTTAAAGAGAACCTAGATTGAAGATATATAACTATGCAGCATGTCTGAAAAAGAAGACATTCTATACTGTCAATCATCTTTTATACTTTTTAGCACAAAATCATTAGAAGTGTTGGCACCTTTAAATATTCTAGGAAAAAACTTTTTCTATGGCTTTCTAAACAGAAACATATTATCAGAAATTATTGCATTAGAAGCTGAACGTCCCCTACTGTGGTGATTAGCTGACAATTACCTAGTTTAGGCAGAGTGAAATAAGATTAAGAAAATAAAGGTAAATGGGTTTCCTAATGGAATTTTAGTCACCAGGAGGTTTTCCACACTACTCCAGAGGCATTAATGGAATTGTGGGACAAAATTAACTGAAAACAAACTTTAACTTTAATGTATATAGACAAAAAACAAGCAAACAATTATTTACAAAACACTTATTAAGTAGATGCATGTATTTTTTAAATGTTATTCTACAAACAATGGCCATTTCCAATTGTTAAAAACACTATATTAACACTTATTTGTTTAAATCACAGCGGTTATTGACAGGTCACAAGAAATCAATGACAATGAAAACACACTTGTTTAGTGTACAGATATGCAGTTTTAAAAAATAACACTATACCATATCATTAAATAGCTAATACTAGTGTATAAAATGATAGCTGTAGTGGAGGTGTTAGGAAAAATTACATCAACAAATACACACTGTGTCTCACTCATAACTGAAATAAAATACTTTCACAGACTGAAATATATGGGTGATCTTTTTTCAGAAGCATTTAAATACACAAAATTTTCTGTCTATTTGCCGTGTGACTTAGTGTAATTTGGGTTGATAATTTTAGGGTATGTAATATTAAATGAGATGAAGTAGTAGTAACATCCAAATAATCCAATCATTCCATTAAATAAAACAGGGTACAGAAGTGGACATATGTGTCAAAACGATGGCCGTTTCGAGTGCCATGCGCGCTCACTGCCATCTATCTGACCCATATAATCTGCGCCCACCGCTGTTTTCGAGCAGGACAAATCAATCCCGCTCGAAAACAGCTTTATCGGACATGACCGTAATTATGCCCCATGTCCGATGCTTTGCCTAGAGACCGCTGGTCTCCAAGCAAAGCTTCAGCTGAGCCGGTGAGAGAGCAGAGCTGTCTCCCCCCAGCCAGCTGATATTTGACAGCAGCGTGATGATGCTGCAGGGTACATCGGACGCCTTGAATATCGAGCCGTCTGTACCCTGATTTACTACAAGAGGGGGGGGGATTATGGTGTCTTAGAATAGTGTAAACATTGTCCTTACTTGCTTGAGAGTTAAATGTGCCTGAAAAAGTGATGATCCCTATTTTATAGGATTATCAAACAACCTTGTCTTCCTTTGTCTATATCAGGGTGTGGCACGATTATTTGTTCTGTTTGAATCAAGATGGCTGACCATCCTAGTAGCTTTTTATTTAGATGGGGCAGTATGGCCTGGGTGAGAAAAATGCCTAATCGGTTGTACTGTTCTGTGGGATAAGGGGTCAAACTTTGCCTCCATGTTGATGTTTGTAAGCAGTCTCAAACATCGTAAGTGTTCACTTGTTGCACATACGGCGAACACCCGATATTTTTCAGGAATATGGTATGTTTCTACAGTATATGTGTGTATGTAAGTATATATGGTATTCATGAATTCATATTTTTTCCATGTGCTCCAGAAGCTAGAGTATTTAGAGAAAAAATTTTTCTTATAGATTATTGCTTACAGAAACAATGAAGATTGTTAGCTTTCAACACTGCCGACAAACAACAATATCCAACAGTTATAGCCTAAAAATTTAAAGTTGGCCATATATGCATATATGCTGGTCCTAATGCATAGCTTAAAACAAGCACAGTGTATGATAATAGATAAAAAATTTGAAAATTTAGAAAATGTCTGTACTATTGTTACATCTGAAAAAAAAATGGATTATCTTGTTTTGAATTGATTATACTCATTGTTCAGAATATGTACTTTAGACAGGGGAGATACCATTATGCTTAGTAGCACTTTAGGAAGGACAGAGTCTGATCCTATGTTGGACCTCCTTCATAATAATTTCATAATAATTTCTGGTTTCGCTTCAAGAAGCTTGTTTAATTTAACTCTTTGTTCATGATATGTAAATACAAAGTAAATTTTCCAAATAATACTGTGTGCACACTGAGGAGTTATCATGATGCTTAATAGCACTTTAGGTAGGACCCTGCTGACTCGTTCTTTATTCAACAAAAGCAGAGCCACTAGCCAGTTGGCTAGCCAACATAATCATTTCTGGTTCAGCTTCGATGTTGGATGATATCCACTATGTAGAAGTGGGTAGTATGGAAGCTAACTGAAGCTATCCTTACACGGGAAGTGATTGCGAACTTTAAAAAAGTCAGATGTCCATCTGTTCACGGGAAGATTCAAATTCCCTGCCTGTTCGCAGTGACGTCACTTCCGGTACCTGGAGCGCACAGTCTCCGGTTTCGATAACCAGACATGACGTTACTGATGTCACTTCCGGTTTAAGCTGGTTTTCTTTCACAAGAGACTGGCTTCTCTATCCAGTCTCTGGTGAAAGAATTCTTTCAATGGCTGGACCTTTGTGCTCCTGTTCTGGCCAGCGGAAGAATAGTAACCTTCTTCCTGCCAGGTAACAGGGCGGGTCGAAAACCTGTACTGTTCACAGGGGGAAGAAAAGCGAACATGATAGTGCCATCACTATACACGAGCGGTTGCTCGGCCGAAAATCTGGTGTGCCCACCTGGCGAGATCGACCAGGAATCTGCCGCATCCCATTACTTTGGATGTAGTCATGTAATGTAAAGTAATGTCTGGCATACAAAGGATGCCAGCCGATCCTCTAAGGGGCCGGCTGCAGCGTGATGGTGTCATCACACTGCAGTCTGTCCCTCATGAATCGAGGGAGAATACGAAAGTGTATGGCTACATTAACAAATAGCACTGGCTGTCCTCTTTCCATCTCTCTGAAGGTTAGGCTTCTTTAAATTCTGTTTATGCTTGTTGCAAAGTGCTAAGGAGAAGGCAAGTATGGGATGATGTCAATGAACTCTGCACAGTGAAGATGAAGGAAAGGTTATTGATGGCTAGTGATGGCTGAACATCGACCAGGTCAGTCTGTGAACAGGTGGATCAGACATTCAAATTTGAATCTGAAAAACTGGTTGTGACGTCAGCGACGTCACATCTGGTGCCTGGAAAGCATAGTTCCTAGTTACGATAGCCAGATGTGGCGTCACGTCCGGTTCTAGAGCAGCTCCTGATTCTGCTGGATGAAGAATAGAGGGCTCCTTCTCGGCGGCGAATGCAGTGGGTCGAACACGCGTACTGCTAGCTGGCTAGAAGGAGGGCAAACATCCATGTTTGCGGCCCAACTGTCCGCCTTGCAAACTGTGTCTGCAAAAACTCTGTCTGTTTTACTGAAGCTAGTGAAAAAATTTACATTAATATGCAAAGGTTTCATAAAGTTCCTGTACTCTGCCATGTAACAGGGATTCACCCTTTCCCAAAATACTTGGCCACAACTGTAACATTTTCACAGACGATCTTTTTGGCAAAACTGTGACTGCAACAAATATGTATGCATCAGAAAAATACAGATGGTGTCTCCACTGATTTAATACTTAATGTGGCACTCATGGAGGGTGTTTCAACAAAAGAAATAAAAGCTTTCTTGGGTTTATTACTGAAATGGCTCTGAATTTGAAGGCACAATTACTTGACTATTTTATCAATGATGGGCTAACTTTTTCCAAATATTTTGCTTGCTGCACTTAGTTCCTCTGGTCCCATGTCAAGTGTGTGCATTCCTGGGGGAACAATGTGAAAAATGTCAGTGAATATTTTCACAAAAAGTGTAAAGAGCTTTATCTACTAGGAACAAATGAGGCTATAGATAAGACCACAGTTGGTTTCAAAAGATGAATTCAGTTTTCAATCCAAAGAAGCCTACATTTACAAGATTTGCAAGCACATACGCATGGTTTAGACAGCCACATCTACAATGAAAGGTTTCACATAAGTCAACTTGGGAATTGCATAGAATTAAAGTAGATATAACTGAAAAAGTTATGGCTTCAGGAAAGGATTTCCAAGGCCTTTCATTGCAACTTCATCAACTTTTCTTCTACCAAAACCATGTAATATGAAGACCTTCTTAAACCTTCCAATCACTATGTATTCTGTCAATTAAAGGAAATTGTAGGGAGTGATCTAAAGGTGTATGGGGGGCTTTAGCTAAGGAACTTACAGAATAAATCTCATCAGCTTGTAAAAGAGGGGTACACTATCATTGTGGGACACTGAAGAAATGCTAAATGGGATGAAAGATTTATTTTTAGGCAAAATTAAAATGCACTGACAAAGTGAAACCATTAGCAAGAAGCTGGGAGAGAAGGTGACAACTGTTGGTGCGATTGTTCGAAAATGGAAGGAGCACAAAATGACCATCAATCGACCTCGCTCTGGGGCTCCACGCAAGATCTCACATCGTGGGGTGTCAATGGTTCTGAGAAAGGTGAAAAGGCATCCTAAAACTACACGGGAGGAGTTAGTTAATGACCTCAAATTAGCAGGGACTACAGTCACCAAGAA
>CM070034.1:83822106-83832723 GCA_036250615.1 Ptychadena robeensis | reverse complement strand
CATTGGACAAACTTACAAAATCAGTGAGGGGTCAAATAATTATTTCCTCCACTGTATTACCAAACACTCTTAATGATGCTGGATAGATTTACCAATTTTACCAAGTTTTACAATAAGCCTACTTTTAATAATGCAGACCTGAGAACCAGAAATCCAGCAATGCCAGTTTGCTTATATATTATAACAAGAATGCAAGCACAATGCCAAAGCTACAGAGAGCCTTTTCACAAGATAAAACCTTTTTTACAAAAGCTGACAATGGCAATCCAATTTCATATTATTATCTCAGCCAACAAAAAACTACTGGAGCCTTCACTGTGAAATTTGTGATCAGGAGGAAAATGAAAAAGTAAAGAGAAAATCATATTGAAAATAAATAGGTGAATTAGGACAATAAATAATATCACTGACTGTTATTATTTTTCTCATTATGACCAATGTATGACGTGTCACTACAATATGCTACTAAAAAGAAGTATGACAAAATGTGAAAGTTGGGGTTTTCAAATGTAAAGCACTACAATGGCTGTCAAGTGTCTGATATACCCATTCTGGATTTTTTTGTATTAAAAATGTATGCATTTGCTATGGATGTTCTCCCATTTATACATATCTATTAAAACGTATAACTTTATTCTTTGTGTTCTAAACAAAAGCAAATATAAACTGAATAACTGGCAAACATGTAGAGTTACATCCCACTTGAATTCACCTACCTTGCACACCCATACAAAATTAATCTGAATATTGTTTTACAGTTTTAGAGGTTTTGGTATGTTTTTTGATTGATCAGTGCATGTAAGATGTAATGTAAGATGCATGAAAGATGTAAGCCAAAGAACCAAAATTAAACAAAAAGAACTCATGTTATTTCATTTTATTTAATTGTGCTTGAGTGGCCCCATTGACCCCCTCAAGTAAAATTTATATATTTATTTACATTTTAAGAAGCTAACTTGGAAGTTTCTGTATAAATGAAGTTCAAAGTCTGTTTTGAATCAAAGTAAATTTTGGTGTTCCCACAACCTTTCTCTACATCTAGAGCAGTTTTAGTGATGATGCCTTTTTAATCTGCTTTGCAATTAAGTCTCAAATTAACTAGTTAAAAATTCTACTTCAAAGATAGCACAATACTTTAACCATAAGTAAATGTAGCCATATTAGGACTATGGAACATCTCTCACTCATGTAACCTCTTCAACATGGGGAGGGAAGCACTTTCTGGACTACAAAGTAGTAAGTGTACTTGAAATATTACAGCATATCACAAATGCATGCAAACACACTGCATTTCTAGTAAGATTAAAACATACTCCATATTTATTTTTCCATTTTAAACTAATTCAAGCAATACATTGTGCATTACAGTGATGCATAGCTTCATGAAATTGCATCGGTTCAGGAGCAATTTGAGATTCATTTAAATTGTTGTAATTGCTGAAGCATTATGGATACATCTCAAAACACTCTGAAGCACCTAATGCTTTGCATCAATTCCCTTTAGAATGCTACATATAGCCCATGTATGTGAAGCACTTAATGACATGTATATCTTATGCACTTTTTTAGATATAATGTAAAATATAAACAAAGAAATTAAGCATGTGTGTAATTTGTATAACAAATGTTATTTCTATTGCATTTTTGTAGTATGTATGTGAAAGAGGCAGCCATTTTTGCTTATTGCATTTCCTCTTTTGAGGGTACCCATTAGTTTTGTTGTACTTTAGTATTTCCTGTTATAGATGTCCATGAGATTCAATTACAAAATGAATAAACAATGTTTGCATAATACATTGCATATTTCTTTTGCTTAGGGTGTAAAGAGGAAACAAATTTTACTGAAATAATCCAATCCAATAATCCAAAGTAAAACAGCCAATCGATTTAGCTTTGCTGATAGGATTTTTTTGGGGGGGGTGCTTATATGAGAATCTAGATACATACAATATACCGTATCATTCAGACTATACGTTTTTAAGGCATGAAAACCAGAAAAAAAAAGATTTAATATATAGGTTTTCTCATCAATTGGGTTATTTGATATTCAATTCAGCCAGTAGATGTCACTAGCAGCAGTACACTCTTAGCACAATGTCATTCTCCACACTGATAGGGAGGACAGGGGCTCTGTCTCTCCTCTTCTCTGCTCTCCTCTCCGGCTAGCTGTTACTGTGTCCGTGGGAGCTTCAGAGTGATTGCAGTTTTCACGGAGGGAGAGAGGGATAGATGGCAGTTCATCTATGCCTCTCTATATTGCTTATGCCAGCAGGGTTTTCAGTCCCGAGTGGCCGCGGGGGTTGCGCATTCAGACCATTAGACCCAGGCACCCCCCCCCCAATTTTGGGGGTGAAACATCGTTCTTTGCCTAGGCTTAAAGTAACATTAGTGAATTTAGGACATGATATATATGGACTTGCATTGCCAATAAAGTAAATTAGACATTTTTAAAGTTTATTTATATATGTCATCAAGAAATAAATATAACCTTTGGTGCTGTTTTTTTATAACTAAGCTTTTTTTGCAGCATTTTGCTTTGTAGTTCATTTAATATATAAGAGCTGGGAACATGGGCCCTAATTGATTGGAGCTTTCCATTTGAAGTATGTACTTTGAAACATGTACATCCCCAGTGTTTTACACAACTCAATATTATCAACAATATAATGTGTTTACCAAAGTTTCTATGACAAAAAATTTAAACTTAATGGGTACTGTACATGTATAATTAATGTATTGCGATCTTTAGTTAGCATGGAGGGCTGTATTTATATTACAGCCAATTGCACCCACAAGCTGAAAGCTCAGTAATCATGTGGTTGATCTTACTTGTTTTGGAAATGTACTTTCCAATGTTCAATGAGTTTTTGATTTTTCTAAATAAACTTCTAACTTCGTATTATAGCCATTTATTTTTTTTGATTTCTTGCCAAATTATTCCTGCCCTGCTTACTCCTAATGTTCTACACTAACTAAGCAATGAACATTGTGGAATATTATATGAATATTAGGATGTAGAGTTAGAATGTAGCATTAGAAATAGAAGAAGGTAGGAGTTACTATATTATAATCAATTCTGTTAGTACAGTATGTTAGAGAAAATGAATCAGGCTTAGGAAACATTGGCCACAAGCAATCAACTTCCCACACAGACACATCAGATGATCTCCAGTTTAATTATCCAAAAAGACAAACCATTTAGCTTGTGATGTGATTTTGTAAAGTTGGCTAAAGGGTGCATCCACATGCTTTTTTTTTTATTTGATGTAATGGAAAATACATTGTCATTATGTCCTTGATATTTTCAGAAGTAAGAATAAACAAACAGTCCTAGTGGTTTTGTGCATCATTTATATTCACAAATCAGGATAAAGTGTCGGACAAAGAATACAGTAAATTTAGTCGCTAAAATTATTTTTATTTGTTGTAAAGTATAACTGCGTATTAAGAGTAACTTAAAAAATAAAACTGTGGTATTGCATTCTGAGTTTTGTCTGCTTGTCATTAATTATATTCCTGTTATATCATTAAAGTTAATTTAATGAATGAGATACAACCCAACACATATAGCCCAGCAGAAGGTATCCTCTTTGCAACCCTAGTTTCAACTCAGTCTTTAATGCTTTTCCGTTCTCTGGCAAAGCTCCCTGTAAATGTGGAATGGAGAGTTCTATACAATAAATAGATTCCCATTTGGCAGCCCATTCTTTAGGAGTAGGAATTTGAGTGGTTTTCCAATATCGAGGTATAACGCGTCAAGCTGCGATAATTAAAAAGCGTAGCCTTGGATAACGGTCCTGGTAAATTAGACAAAAGGGCAATTTGTGGGGAAGACATTTGACTATGTCAATTTATTGTAAAGATTTTAAATTTAATGCCAAAACTTCAATATTGAGGGACAGAACCACCATATATAGAGGAGAGTTTCCTCTTCTCTCCCACATCTTCAATACAGGTTTGAGACTAATGGCAGATACCTACTAATCGCTGCGGATAACAAATATACTCTGTTGTTCAAACCACCAAAGGAAACTTTTTATCTGCCTATCTATAGTTCAACTTTTATTCACTCTTTTATTCATGTCTCATCTATAAAGCCTGCCATAGACACCTCGATCTATGGCAGACCTTTAGCAGACTGATTACAGTGTGGTGACGTCACCACGCTGTGAGCAGTCTGCTACATGTCAGACAGGAATCCTGTGTGTTCCACTGACACACAGGATTCCTGTCAGACTGAAGCCAATTACCTTGGAGGGGGAGGAGACTCTGCAGCTGTCAGTCGTACAGGAAAAGAACTGGCATGTCGGATCCGTGTGCGATCCGACCTGCCGGCTTTTTTTCAACATAATTCAAGGTGGGCTCCCACATAGTTGCAGCAGACCAACCTTGATGTGCTCGGCGGGAGCGAGCACGCAGGTTGGTCTGCTACAACTATGGCCGGGAGTCTGCCCGTCTATGGGGGGCTTAAGAGATAAGATACAAATATCTCTAAAGCCCCCCATACACCACATACAATTACCATGCAATTTCTGTACAACCAACTTTTCTTCTACCAAAACCATGTAATATGAGGACCTTTCTACACCTTCCAATCACTATTTATTCTATCAGGGAGGTCACTATACTACATAGTTGTTGGTAGGTCTCATGGAAATTGTATGGAGGAATCTAAAGGTGTATGGGTGGCTTTAGACAACTTGAGTTTCTATATAAACATCTCCAGGATATCATATTGAACTATCTGTGTTACCATTTCTGTTGCTGCCTGTGGTTCTATTTGGGAGTTCACAATTCTAAGAAAGAATTAGGCTGAAAGTAGCTGCCATTCTTCCCTTTACAACCTAAATATTTAGGACAAATGTCAAATATCTAAACTGGTGAAATGAGCATATCTTTGTAAATGGATATCCTAAATTCAGCTTAATAAGCATTTGTCCACTGAATTCAAGCAAATGGATTAGTGAGTAGTAATCAAGTAGCAACACTGTAACCATGTTTAACATGATGCTACAAGATCACTCCCTGTGATGTACACATCTATAATATGCCAGCCACCTTAACTTTGCAATAAATTCTTGCTGAAAATAAAACATATGATTTTCCTTTTTCAGATGAGCATGGGAAAAAAAAGTTGTCACAAACTAAAAAATTATAACTAGGATGTAAAGCATACCCAGTAGGGGGTGCTGTAATTACAGAAAAATATATTATTCTGGAAATACCCAAATTCCTTAAGTCTACAACTGATATCAAGACCTTTTACATGTTTTGTGATGGTACTGATTATACTGATCTTTTGTGATTGCTGTTTTAAATATATTGTCATCTACTTTGTTTGTGGATTTGCATAAAAAAAACGTAAAGCACATACAATCATTTACCATGATTATGTCCTCATTATGAAATCGTAACACTTAGTCTCGTTCTCTTTCCAATATTCCAGCAATTTATAATTTAGATAATATAATGTAGAATTCTTGTTAATTATTTATGTATGTTGGAAACAAGCTACTGCTGAAAGGAATTATGTATTATGTCTATTATTAATTGGTTTATTTACTTAGGAAACTATAGATAACGGATAACAATGACAGTGTTTCTTTTGACTGGTCATTATTTCATAATGGCAAATAAACATGCCTGTGCTATAGGGCAGAACTGTGGATATTTTAGTATTGGATGTACAGAAGGGCAGGGCAGAAGGGGTGGTGGGTGCTGTTGGGTTTCTGGTCCACCACCTGCTGAGTTATGTCGATGAGGGAAGGGTCTGGAACGATGTTATGAGTGGCCATTTAGTGATGCCGAGGGCCGCATTTGTGGCCCTCCATATCAACTCAGTTGCCCACCACTGGCTTACACCAAAATGTTAATTACCATATTTTTCACACCCCAAAGTTTTGGAGAGACAATAAGGAAGTAAAAAAAAACAGACATCCGTTCAGATATCAAGTGAATATACAGAATGTTGCAGCAAAGTAGCTAGGCAAGACTGAATAATGCAGTATTCACATTCTATATACCTGAGTGTGCAGGGCTAAACTTTAGCATGTGTTTACACACTAGCAGTACCCATTCTTTGAACACACTGATCAACTTGTGGAGAGACATTTTACAATCTGAACAACTTACCCATGAACAGCTATTTACATATGGGAGGAGATATGAGTCTGTCACAAAATGTATTTATCACAATGCAGAATGTTAATGTAAATACACAACTCATGCTATCTAATTGTGTCTCTCCACAAGTTGTTCAGTTTTTAGAGAATAGGTGACTTTTTCTCTTGGTTGAGGGGAATGGAACCAATTTCATCCTCCTGGTGTGCAGATCTATTGCTCCCAGGATAGTCAAGACTAAAACATATGTTTTTTACATATTTGGACCATAAGATGCAGGAACATTTTCCCATTGATTTTAATGGTAAAAAAATGCATGTTATAGTCCTAAAATGATGGTAGTCTATTAAGATGAAGATATTTATCTATTAAATGAATGTCCCTGAGCAAGGTTAATAAGAAATGGAAATACACAATTATATTCAAGGGAATAAAAAGCAAAAATTGTCAGCAATGTCTCCTCTTTAAAAGAGAAGGTCATTGAGGTGCTGACTAGTGATGAGCAAGCATGCTCGCACATACTCGTTATTAGAGATGGTCGAATTTTTTTACTTTCTAAATTTGTGAGCTGATTGCAAAGCCTCTGAAAATTGTATTATCACCAAAATTTCTGGAGATGTAGAGAAGAATTGTGGAAACATTTGAAGAAAAGAAGTTATGCTCTAGAACATGTAGTTTTTAAATTAAGTTAAAATTTTAAGTCGAAATTCAGATTTTCAAAATTTTTACTTGACTTTGAACTTAATAGCACAAATGTGCAAAAGCTATTTGTGTTAGAACAATACTTTTTTTGTAGTATACCCACAACCCTTCCCTACATCTCCAGCAAGTTTGGTGATGATACCATGTTCAGGGGCTTTGCAATTAACTCAAAATCATCGAAATGGTCAAATTTTTTAAAACAAATTCGACTATCTCTACTCGTTATTCCTGAGAGCATCAGCATGATCCTTGCACCTAACCACCCCCCACTTGGTGCCATTTTAGTAGGGACAGGAGGGAGGGAGAGCTGTGTGGGCTTCATCTACTGAAAACATTGATCTATACAGATATACATTTGGGCACTTAAAATTGTGGTATTTGTCTGGTACATCTGTTGTTGTATTGTGCCTCTTTATGTGTCTCAAGTTTCTGCATTACTTGTGGTGTCTCAGTAATCCAGACTACATTTACAAACAAATTGTGGACTTTAATAAAAAAACAAATAAATAAATTAAGCACAGTTTTTACAACTGACTGCAAGAAATTGTCTTTTCTTTCTAGGGCATATGCACCTAAAAAAAAATAGTTTGTGAAGTATTGCTTCTCCCTTTACATGTCTCAAGTTGCTGCATTGCTTGTAGCGTCTCAATAATCCAGACTACATTTAAAAAAAATATATCCTGGGCATGGGTGGCACCTGTGCAATCCCAGGGTACGATTCGCTCCCGACCTCCACAACATTCACCCAGTATGCAGTCAGGAAAGTGTAGCATCCCTGGCCACCAGCACATGTTCATGTGTCCGTGGTAAGGTGGACCTTCCCAGTTACTGCGTTGGTCAGGACAAGGGTGATGTTCTGGGACACATGTTGGTGTAAGGCAGGCACAGCACACCTTGAAAAATAGTGGTGGCTGGGGACTGCATACCGACGGCCACCAACATCAGGCTGCAAAAAGCCTCAATGTCCCCAAGCCTAAATGAAAATAATTAATGGGCCAGTCATTTTGGAAGTTGCGCATTTAGAGCTATGGCCTGTGGGTGGGTATTTGCGCTTGCATTCAAATGCCTGTGTTATGGACATTTGAATGGGGAAGTGGATGCTGTTGCTGATGGTTCATGTGTAGGACCAGGTGCAGGGAGAGGGGCATCCAGGCCGGCACCTTTGATTAGGGATTTGCCAGCAGTGCGTAACACAGGGTCTGTGACCCGCAGACCCAGATTGTGGACCCAGGTGTTCAGTCCAATTTTTAAGGTGTATGCATGCCATGTGGTGGTGAGGTTATAATAGGGAATAAAAATTATAAAATTAATAAATAAATAAAAAAGGAGATTTGGGCGAAAGGGCCAAATCTAATAGGAACGTTGCAATCAGAGGCTCTTTAAATGATAGCAGGTGTAGGCAGACTTGTATTTAACATGATTTTGAATGTGATTGTTTAATTCTGAACACAGCTTCATTCACAGTTAGAAGAGGGTGTGCACTACTATGCAACCACATTATTTTAGTTTTTTTGGTTTTCTTCCCTCCACCTAAATATCTGTTTTTCAACAGTGATACAGTTTATAGGGCACATTAAAGGTGGCAAAAGTTCTGAAATGATGGCTGAACAGCTGAAAAGCTGAACAGCATGCACTGGCATGTAATGTTTTAGAGCGTCAGCTCAAACTCAGGCACTGCAGTATCATGATTTAGAGCACCAGCTCAACTTCTGGCACTGCCGTATCATGTTTTAGAGCGTCCTTTTTCCTTTAAAATAAATTGTTTGGGGGGTTTTGGGCCTTGTATCACTTCCTTAACTTTTCCCATGGACCAGGTACCCTCCCCTCATTCGAGCAGGGGGTTGTCTCCCATTGACTTACATTGGGCTCAGGTGCGAACACGCGAACCTTGAACAATTTGGTGCTCGCTTATCACTAATACTGACATTTTGACATAAGCAAGGAAGTATATACAAATTGCAGACTGAAACTGAGTTTGGCTATTGTACTTGGTTGGCTGAGTTTCAATATGTATGTACAATGTACAATATGCATGCTTCTGTAAAAGTGGGGAAAAAAATTCTAGATTCAATTACAGACCATAGGCCAATACACATCTGTACCTGATCTGTCTAGATTTTCAGGCAAGACTATGGGCTCATCAGGGTGAGTTCAGTACTTTCACACTCTTCACACTGATATTTGACCAGGTCAGTGCAGAAAGCGCCTTGAGGGACATATCTACACCACCCATCATCATCACCCATCACATCAGTTCGGCAATTCAATTCCATTCCAAACCCAATTCTGTGTAACTTCTGTTCACCTGCACCACAAACAGGGGCCATATATTTAGTCACTTGCAGACCACTTAAACCAATTAAAACAGACCACATTGTAGATATTCAACAGGATTGATTATTGGTTACACGATCTTCTACATTGCTGTTGATAGAGGGTCCATTCTTAACTTTGTTCACAAGGTAAACCAAAAAATCCTCATGGGTGGTGGAACTCTCTGGGATATGGGCTCTATCACTTATATAGTCTGATTCGACATGACTGTCCTTTCAGTCCCCCACGAGTGAGGGGATCTTTAGAACTCACATTTTAAGT
The DNA here is from genome assembly GCA_036250615.1 of Ptychadena robeensis. Classification (NCBI taxonomy): domain Eukaryota; kingdom Metazoa; phylum Chordata; class Amphibia; order Anura; family Ptychadenidae; genus Ptychadena; species Ptychadena robeensis. The sequence goes on along the minus strand of CM070034.1, from coordinate 83,823,306 downwards.
TCCTTTCAGTGACACAAGCTATCTTTTAAAGTCCTGCTCTGTTCGCTTTTACCTCAGGCTTGTTTTTCTCAGATCCTATCACTCCTATCACTCCTTCGGAGATAGTTCCACCTCTTATAATGGTAGTGCCACACAAATCACTTAAAGGCAATTCCATACACTAAGAAAACAACTCATCTTTATTGTCCATGTGTGCCATTGTCCTAAAGTGGTGTGATCTGTGTAAATTCCCCCAACGCCACCCCATATTTTACAGAAGTAAGTTAGGTGTAGTTAGGTCATATTGTCGTATTGGTGAGGCTTAAATTTACATTGGGAAAAATTGGGAAAAACAGAAATTTGTATTTATTTAATTAATTTATTTTCTTCTTACCTTTAAATTACAAAGAAATTCTTACCTTTAAATTAAAATTAAAATTAACAATAAAGAAATTGTTACAAGGCAACAGAAAAACTTGTTTATCCACAAGATTCCGAAAATAAATTTCACGACTGTTATTAATAGATCCTTAGCTAAAATGCAGAAATGACTCTGGAGCATAACTGCTTAAATACAGTGGGCATAATTGTGAAAGCTCCCAACACTATGGTTGTCAATGAATGACACTGGAATCAATACATTGTATTTGACTGTTAAGGTTATTTGTAAATCGAAGCAATACAGAATATTCTTATAAAAGCCATGTTATTAGGCTCACAGCAAGGTAAAAAGTAAACAATCAGTCCAACTGACTCGTTAATTAATCAAGTGTATTTGCAACTGAGAAATTAGCTTTAGGTGCACTGCAGTTGGAATTCAAATGTAGCCTGAGACAGACCACAGGGGAATAGTTTTTGTCTCACTGTAAGCGGTTTAAAGAATGGGCATGATGAATGGGGAGATTTGCCAATTGATAGCAGTAACATGTTCTCAGTTAAATGCTTTTTTTGTTACATTTTACAAATATTCCTCAAAATAAGTCCACAAACGCACAACAATTATCAGAATAAGCATGTTGATTACAATATTGCTAATTAATAAAACAGCAGATTTGATCAATTTTATCACTTATTTGTAGCTGGTAATACCACTGTTCTTTTATCAAAAATTTACTTAATTTATCTTAAACTGAGCTATGCAATTTCCTGTAAAGTAATCTTAAGATGGGCCTGGAGCAATGTAGTGAAATGGAATTAGGTGAAAGGCCACATGACAGGCAT
>CM070034.1:83800730-83816393 GCA_036250615.1 Ptychadena robeensis | reverse complement strand
TTTGTCTTGCTTATTCAATGGGTGATATTTCAGTTCAGGGTCACACTAACTCCCAGCATTATGGGGGCAGGGCTCCCTCAATGACTCTTAATGATAGCTGTAGGAGTCTTTATTAACAAAATTTCAGAGAGAGACGTGTTTGGTCTCAGTGAGGGCAGAGATCATTGATGTTTCCCTGATCATAAGGCACTGTCTTATATTTTTTTGAAACGCCAAAATATGCCCTAGGTCTTATTTTCAGAGGGATGTCTTATTCTGACCACTCTGTGCCAACCATTGTCCCCTTTGATCACTCTGTGCCAATCATTATCCCCTTTGATCACTCTGTGCCAAACATTGTCCCCTTCTGATCAATCTGTGCCATTCATTGTCCCCTTCTGATCACTCTGCCATTCATTGTGCCCTTCTGATCACTCTGTGCCCATCATTGTCCCCTTCTAATCACTCTGTGCCATTCATTGTCCCCTTTGATCAATCTGTGCCAATCATTGTCCCCTTCCCCTTCACTGACTCACATTTTTGGGGTGCTACCGATACAGCCGGGTAACAGACTCCATTGCGGCAGGGATCAGCAGCTTTCTTGTCCTTCCTGCACTGCAGCCAGCCCTGACGGAGTCAAATGGAGGCACACAGTTACCCATTGTTCCACCGGAATGGGAGATTCAGGCAGGGGCAGGTATCGTTGGGTGTCTTATTTGCGGGGGGTGGCTTATTTTAACATTTTGGGCAAAAATCAGGGGGGTGGCTTATTTGATTTGGATGGCTTATCATAGGGGAAACAGGGTAGAATTAATTTTCCTCCCTGTAGTATAGCTACATTTTCTATCTTAACTTGCAAAGAGGTCTATTGTATATTTAGTTTAGATACAAAGACCAAGAACAGTGTTAATTCTATGTGGGAAATATGTTAGTATTGTGAGTAGGTTGTGTATTTTTCCTCAATTCCCTCACCCCTTCTCCCCTGTGACTTTCCCCATTCATAAATTAACAGGGATGGTCAGGAGCCGCCCATTTGCTGCTTCCAAACTACCCCAAACTGTGATTGCCAATGATTGCCCATAGAGCTAAGCATGACATTGACAGCCACCCAGCGACTTACCCTACAACATTCACAATGACTGCACTCAGCAGATATTATGGTTATACGTCAAGAAGCAGCTTGTAATTCTGGATTCTCTTAGAGCTCTCAACATGCAGACTCCCACAGCACTGGCCAGGCTGTAGGGAATAGGCTCCCTCTTTGAGGTATGGCATCAGGCCTAGTCTTACTAAACAGAAATGCATTGAGCACCTGTATGGGCATTTCAAGTGCTTTGCAAGCATTTACATCCATGTTAAAAAAACAGTGAAGAGAATTTCTAAAAAAACACAATCTAGAGGTGGCTTTCACCAAGGGGCACCCGAAAAAGCACTTTATTCAGCATTTAGATAATGATCATGTTGAGGATAGTTTATTACAATTTTACAAATAAAAGCAAGAAAATCATGGTAGAAACTCATAAATAGTAAATATTTTGAAAAATTTATGAAACATGAACAACCTACACATGATCCACCTTATACGTTTGTAACCCATAGCTGTGTTTTAATATTGCATCCTTTGTTTTATTTTGAACTTACCATTTATTTCCTCAGTAATGACTGACATATTACCTTACCCTCACTCACTTTTTTTGTCTTACTCCTATGCCAAAACTGCCCGTTCTTCAATTTCTTTACATCATCATTGCAAATTGGTTACTTTTCACTAGTACACCAGAGGGCATGGTGTCAACAGGCTCACAGTGTTGGAAATGGCTCTCTTATCTGTTTCTATCAGTCTTTAAACTGTTCGAGATGTGAGGTCATTTCAAGGGTGGCAAACCAAACAGCAGCTTGTCTCCTCAGGCACTAGTTACAGTACAGCATAGGGTATCGATCCATATAGAAATGTGGATCAGTGTCAAAGGCTTTAATCTTTGCTCTATTTCCCCTCAATACAAACTTTGAGGCAAACTGTCTGTATTTTATTCTTTGCCCTGTATCAGAATGTTATGATATATCTCCCATGTCTGACTATCACATATCCTTTTCACAGATAAAACTTTTCAACTAAGACACTTTATAAAATAATTTATCACAATAAATCTATTTGAAAACAGCTTGTAAAATGCTTTTTTGTTAAAAGGGTATTTGCTATATGGAATACATACTAGTTTCTAGTGATAAAATACATTTCTTTATTGCACAAATCCATAGAACAAACTAATAACAATCATCAATACATACATATTGCATTGTTCAATAATATCATCATTGATCATATATTGTCACCCATATTATGTTTAACAATAGCGCAATGACTGGTCGACGCATTTCGTCCTTATCCAGATTTCTTAAGACTTTGCTTTAACATATACATGCAGGTGATACCAATAACCTATTTACAAAAACAGAAACAATCAAAAATCTGACAAAATTATAACAATCTTTAAAATGTTTTTTTATCCATGTTAAGGACACATGGAAAATCATATACCATCCACATCCATGGCCAGACACATATAGTGAGACCTGTTTTTTTTTTTTTAGATCATCCACCAATACATCACTTAATCTGGAGGCTGCGATATTTTAATTATCAATTTAGTAACAAGGCACTTCAGGATTAAATTCATCATACACATAGTATGAGAGTAATATACAGTATATATATACATGCTGATAGTGAGCTCACCTAAATGATATATTGCGACAATATGTCACATCAAAAATATCTGGTGACCCCCAACTTTAGGTCCTACGGGTCCATCTAATGAAGGAGAAAAATTTAACCACCATCATATGTTTGCTCACATTTAAAAACATTCCCCTCCACATATGCAGCAAATGCAGAGCATAAAACCTTTTAAAGATTGTTATAATTTTGTCAGATTTTTGATTGTTTTTGTAAATAGGTTATTGGTATCACCTGCATGTATATGTTAAAGTAAGGTCTTTAAAAAGTTTGGATGAAGATGAAACGCGTCGACCAGTCATTGCGCTATTGCTAAATATAATATGGGTGACAATATATGATCAATGATGATATTATTGAACAATGCAAAATGTATGTATTGATAATTGTTTTTAATTTGTTCTATGGGTTTGTGCAATAAAGAAATGTATTTTATCACTAGAAACTAGTATGTTATAACAGAAAAAGCATTTTACAAGCTGTTGTTCAAATAGATTTATAGTGATAAGACTATGGGGGCAGGGGTATGGTACATATGGCACAATATTCTTTCTTTATGTGAAAAAAGAGTGAAAAAGTCCTTGTTTTAAATTTTTCTGTATCAAGTTTACTTTTAAAAAAAATTTCATGTGTGAAAAGCAACTGCTACTTATAAAAATTAAATACAATGACTATAGAGGTGTCCTGGACCCTACACATTCCTAAAAGCTTAATAAAAATCCTAGAAAAAAAACAAAGAGATTTTTATTTTAAATTGTAAAATGTTGCCTTTCCACATACATACCTGCACAGTTGAAACAATGTCCAACAATATAATCTATTCAAGGGTTAATGTCCCTCGAAATCTCCGGCAATGATGTATTACAGGTCCCAGCCAGGGCTGAACAAAAATCCTTGCTCAGCCTTGGCCTGGCTCTGGGTTCTCGTATGAAAGCATCAACATGCCCTGGTTAAACCAATTTAGCGGTATGTTGTTTTTTTTAACCCTTTAGGGATAGTTAAAAGGTCCGGGAGACCTCTGTACTAATTTCATAGGGTTATCAGGCTATACTCATCATTACATTTTATCATGTATTTAATGATTAAATATAAAAATGTATATTTTTTTAAGTAACAATTTCAGAGAATTTCCACAATTGCCGAAAAAAACCCAACGAAATTAACCTGCAAAATTTGACCTGTTGAAATGTTGCCATAAAAGTTTTTATTTTAACCTAAAAATGTAACATTAGAATTTTTCTACTATCTCTAATACGTATATAGAATAAATATGAATATAGAAAATACGTTAAGGCAGTTACCTTTCTCCTATCATGCATGTTGTAGTCAACGTCTACAACAGTGTTTGTTGAATTATCTTATATGTTATCTGTGTCTTGTTATTTAAGTTACATTTAGATACTGGCAAGAATTTTTTTTTCTAAAAGACACAGCTGACCCTTATTTATGCAAACATGTTTCTATGCAAATATCACATTTGCATGTTAAATACCTCTAAAATGATGCCACTCTTTCTTGTTGTCTCTTGTGTTTGACTATATGTCTATATGATTTTATTTCCAATCTTCTAGTGGTTTAAAAGCTATTCATGACCTTGAATTCTGTTGTGAATCCACTGTATATTTGAAATAATGTTCCTCAAGGGATACATGCTTCCACAAAAACAGTATTTGCCATGTTCACTTATAGTTCCCATTGATGTTATAATCTAGTATTTATTTAACATAGGTACTGTTGGGTATTAAGATGGACAGTGTGTCTGATGTATTGTCAGATTGTTTTTAAATCTTTTTGGTTCTGCCTGTGCTTTTTATATGGTAATAATAATGGTGTGTACAGCTGGATAATATGCATTTTTTTCTAATGGATTCTATGCTGAAGTCCCTTTGGAACACTTTTTTGTTCTTTTTTTTTTTAAATAGACTGACAATCAATTAGACTGACAACCAAATGTTTTCAGAAATTTAGGAGATATTGTATGTTGAAACAAACAAGTTGTATTAAAAATGTCCATATGATCTAGCTTGATTAAAAAAAAGGTATTTTACAAATACAGAACCATGCACTGGAATTTGGAAAGCAGTGGCTGAAAATTCAATGACAGAACAATGATGATAGATCACAATGAGTTGCTTGCTCCATCAAGCAAGTGTGACTGAAGATCATTACATGGAATATGAATGTGTACATTTGTTATATTGTTCTGTGAGGAGAAAATATATATTCTTTGTTGGTTGTGATATATCAACATGGCTCTATGTGTGTTAATTGAAGTAAACATTGACAGAAGATAATCTTGGGTGATTATGTGACAACATTATAGCAGTGTTATATTATAGCTTGTAAAGTACTTAATCTTATCAGAAATTCCCTTTAGAATGGTATACATTAAGGTAGATATTTCACATATTTCAATTGTTAATGGATAATTATATGCATCAGAATGTTAAATCTTCTTGACTAAGAAGACTTTTTAGGCACTTATCTTTGACAGGATAGTGTAGTGTCAATTAACATTTTCAATGGAAAATATGTTACTTTTGACATAATTAACATTTAGTATGCAGACTGAAAGATAAAGTAAATTTAAGTGAGTTATATTCCAGTTGATCTGAAGTTTTATAGGTTTCGTTTTTGAATTGTGACAACAATGCGTTTTATAAACATCATATGTTATGGAGACAAAAATGTAAGTGGTAAGGTGATGACTTTAATAGACATCCACACAATACAACGGTAGTAAAAACAAGTTTGAGAATTGTTTTAAGTTCCAGTCCAACAACACGCATATTGTGTTAGGATGGCTGAGATAGAATCAAGTCACCTGCCTCATATTGATTATGATTCTACTTTGAAATACAATACTAAATTAACTGAACTGATTTCCCCATAGAAGTTCACATTTATGCATATAGAAGATAATCAAATGCAACCAAACTATTCCATCATACTTACACAGACCTTTATACTTGAGAATAAAAGAGGTCATGTCTTACCAGGGCAATGGGAGAGAAATATACAGCATGGTCACACTGATGTTTATTGAGCTGAACAATCATGTTTAGACATGTTGCTGGAATGTAGATTTAAGAAAAATGAAAGCAGAGGCTATAAGTATACTGTTTATCCGATTCAATGTTTATTTACATTATTTTACTATCTGAGTGACAGGCATGAAAAATAGACTCAAGACCATTTCATCTATATACATGGTCTGGTTGAATGTTTTGAATCTGTTGGATCCCCATGAAAGCAAGTGAATTGAACATGTTTTAGATGGATTTAGAAGTCAACTATTGCAGCCGCCATACTCTCTTAGCAGAGGTTTCCAATAATTTTCACAGTTTGATATTTTTATAAAAGATTGAAGTAATTTTCATTTAATTACCAATTTATTATTATTCATAAAAAGTAAAAAAAAAAAACAAGTATTATATTATTTCATAATATGTGTGCTAGTTGTCTTGGCAAAAAAAGCAAATGCTCGCTGAAGGTGTTTAAAATTGTAACAGTAGATAATATTTAACTATTAAAATTTAAATTCTGATGCTTTCCGTTTGGGGCAGTTATTTTTGCTAACATTTTCTTGTTAGTGTATATTTGAACATTTTGCTCAAAATATTAAAATGGTTTTCAGCTTATCTGATTGAAAAACTGCCAATACCTTAAGGTAAATGAATGTTGTTGAGTGAAGAGTTTCAACTGGTTTAGTAAATCAGCACCAATATTACATTAGAATGTTTTTGAAATAGTATGTCCTAATTATGAGGTATGGGGGTTAATTTCCTTACTCCTATGAAATTCCGTTTTTTATATACTTGGGTAATTTACCAATAATCTGAACACATTTACATTCCAATTATATATCAACTATAGATAAACTTCAGCCTCATCTTCTCTACTGCTACTAGATTGAATAGTCCTATTTCCCTGCGCATGTCACTTTCCACACGAAAAGCTACTGAAAGTACCTTGAGCCTGGGTCTGTTTCTGTGTGGTAGACAATCAGCATCATCAAACACTGACCTCCCTAGTTGTGCTGTTCATGTTTCCAGTGATTTTATTTCATTTTGTTCTTTTGCTGTAGTCCTTATATATCTACCCATTGATTTGAAGCCCTGTTATGATCCAGAGCTGATCTGAGAAATCTGCATCTCATACAATTTTTCTAGTGGTTAGTAGTTGTGGGTTCAAAACTGGCCTATAATGTATTAACTTATGTAAGCTTAGTTTTACTGTAAGCGACTCACATTTTTGGTGATGTTTCTACTTACTTATTTATGTATTTATTTATTGTAAATACACAGAATTTCACCTGCTCTGCACACGTGGGAGCATGTCTTACCTACTACTTACCTCTTTATGACCATCGCTAATATATGCAGGACAGGAGTAATCATAATTGTAGTCATACACTTATTGGAGTAATCATACAATCATTTGTGAAGTAATAGCTGTAAATCTCAAAATTCACAATAATTAAAAAGGTTAACGGCATGAATCTCAAGACCTTAAATCTACAAGGACAGGAGCATCAATCATTACACCGGAAAAACATTTGAATACCTAGAAAGAATTCAGATGGCCATTTGTTGTGATGCCATAAATGCAAAATCAATTGTAAAATGCATGGTAATTAACCATTTTAAAGGCAACCTAATAAATAAATATAAAAACATACAATACAATTTATACTCAAGTATAAGCTGAGGGTGATAAATGCAAGCTAAGGCAAAGAAACACACAGCATATGTGCTTTTGTTTTGGCATGTCATTATTAGAGATGGTTGTAAACTTTCAACTGAAATCTGATTTTATGAGTACATTGCAAAGCCACTGAAGATGGTATCATCACCGAATTTGCTGGAGATATGTGTAAACAAAAAACAAAAAAGAAAGTACTGCTCTAGTACATGTAGTTTATGCATAAATCAAGTTCAAAGTCATGTCAACATTTTTTTAAATCTACTCAACTCAACTGATCCAAATTTATGCAAAAACGACATGTGCTAAAGCTATTTTTTTAATATTCCCACAATCCTTCACTATATTCCCAGCAGTGGAGATGATACCTTGTTCAGGGGCTTTGCAATTCACAAAGTCAGCGCACAAAATTTTGCGATTTTAATCTCTTGACTCAAGTATAGGTGGAACTTAACTTATTCAACACATTTGGGTGCTAAAAAATTTGGCATATACTCCAGTATATACATTAGTAATAAAAAAAAGGCAGAACTCTCTATCTACAATTAAAGCATATTGACAATGTCATAAGCTGGGCATACACATACCAATTCCTGCATGATCCGATCCCCGATCCGATGCAGTGCACGCTCTCGCTTCCCAATGAGGATTTTGCTAAAATCAGCCATCCTGTCAGATCGCACAGTTAAGGCGGGAAGTTTTAGCCCGATCCCATTAGTTCAGCTGGGGGCAATGAGCTGCACATAAAGAGTTCCGTCCGATTCTGGGCACTAGCCGGCGGGCGTGATGACGTCATCACGCTGCCTGCTAGTGCATAGAATCGGATAAGGAATAGACGGTAAATCGTACCGTCTATTCCCAGCTATAGACATTTTTTTAATAGGGTGATACTGGCATGCTTATTTTATATGATACATGTCAGTATGTATTTATATTTGTGTATTGTATATAATAAAATGTTTATTTAATTGTAAATGTGTGTGTTTTTTACTTTAAATTGTACTGGATACAGTAATCACTGTGCCCAGTACAATTCCCCTTTAAATTTGGCGCCCCCCCCCCCTTGGTGTGATGTCACCAGGTCCTCACACTGGGAGGGAAAGGACCAAATTCCAGGTCCTGTAAAATCGCGCTGAATACAGCTTTCTAGGCAGAAAGCTGTATTCAGAACTTTGAAAATCCCGCCCTGCGGTTTGAATTAAAAATCCTGCCGCCTCCCGTCACACCTATGCACAGCACCTGATGTTCTTGTGGCTTGCTGCCAATCTGTCGGAACCGGCAGATCCGCAAAAAGCTGCAGGAACATCCGGTGCTATGGTAAGGTAAGCGGATCGGGTCTGCCAGCATCCCCACCAAGGAATGCACTTAGTGCAGGGGGTGCCGATTGTCCCGATAGCGCCGGTTTCCCGGGCGCTGTCTGGACGATCGGCACCCTCTCCTTGGTGGGGATAGTGGCGGACCCGATCTGCTTACCTAACCCCAGCACCGGATATTCCTGCAGCAAGCCCCAGGAACATTGGGTGCTGTGCATAGGTAAGCAGATTGGGTCCGCCGATAGCGTGTAGGAAACCGCCGTTTGAATTAAAACATTTTGCACTTTCAGCAAGTCAGCACTGGATGAGCTGGACTCGTCACAAGCGCTAGGGAGGTTAAAAGACTTAGGATCGAAAAAGATCTTAGCTTAGCTCTTAGAACAGTTGAGGTTATAATAACTACCAGCTATGATGGTAAATATTCAAATGTTGCACTAGTTTTAGATTTTTGATTCAAACTAATGCATCAATGAGCAGTTGGCTGCTCAATTCATTACAACTGTGTGTTTAGTCTTTTGTTAAAATTTGGTTAAGTTACACACATTTTTAGAGGGACTTCATTAACAATTATTTTTTTCTGAATATATCAAATTAAAAGTTTGATTTACCAATCCTAGCATCTGGAAATCAAAACCTTTAAAGTGTTGTATTTCAGATAATAAGTGATGTTTTCTTTTTAGAGACCATATACCTCTTAGTCAACACATTGATATTTCTCCCTGTATGTCTGGGTGCACTATTGGAAATTGTGGCTGATGAGATTATTTTTATGTCAAAAACATACTTCAGTTATCTTTCATTAAGATAATAGTCTCTCCCTTCTCAGGTCTCTTGGCAGACAGCAGAAGAGGGGAAGTCACAAGGAGGGTCTGCAAGGGCCATGGAATATATTTTGTGAGTATAGGTCAGCATTAAAAGCAATTATCAATCCTTAATGTGCTAGTTTATACTGAGCAGAGTAAATTCTTGTTAGTTGCACTTTGAGTGCAGAACAGAGCACCAGATTAATTTTATACTACCTCCTCAGCCCTCCAGCATATTCTTAAAATTAAGTAAGCATTCCTGTTCAAGCTTATACAGGACTGTCTTCCCACCCAACATATGATAGCACTGGGCTAAAAACCAAGCTTCTGTCCTGCCACATGGAGACAGTCACTCTTCCATACATGGATCTGTTATTGGACAGGATTCATATAAATCTTTATAGTTTTCAGTTACTGTTTGAATTCAAGGTGAAAGGTATGTTACTCATGTGTAAATAAAATCTCCTTCACCTGTAAGCAAATTATGTAATTTCATAATTTGCTGTTCTACTCTACTGATAATTTTATTGCAGCTTGACTTAGCAAGCACCAGGGAATTCTGTATTAATAACTTGTGTCATTATTTATTATTTATAAACTGTGTTGGAGGCAAAGTAACTCAACACGCCATCATATACCTTCAGGTTACTCACAAAAGCAGATGTGGTACTGAACTATAACTGTTACCGAACTCAAAAAAAACAAATCCTGGAAGCAAAGCTTGAGTCACCTTTTCTGATTTTATTAAGCTTAGTCAATGCTCAGTAAAACTTTGGTAAAAAATAATTCTTTTCAATAAAATGATACTAAATAATCCTGATGTTGGGAAAAAAGGTAATATTTATGAACATAACGATCAAACGTCTTCTTCAGAAATTAAAAGGCATGCCTAATACTTTAGAAAGAAAGATGCAGTGGAAGCACTTATTTTAAAATAAACAAACATTAGATATAATAGTCTAGAATAAATCAGAGTTAATACTAATCTGAATTCAAATTCAAGTATGAACAACTAGCGTCCTAACTTTCTCTCAGGGAATGGCTATTTGGGACTTTCTTATTACAGGGGATAAGGAAGGATAATAGCAGCAAATCCTTTAAAATTTTGGGAGCTGCCATTGTGTCTGACTTACTGACCTGTTGTATTTCCTCTTTGCTACGTAACCTAACCTAACCTGAAACATTTTATATAAATAAGGACTTATGCATTAAAATATTTAAACCTTTAAGGATCTGCATACTTCTAATGATTAAGAATACTAATTGACAATTCATATTTTTGAAATACCTTATCAGATCCTATAGTTTTTACATGACTATATATATAATATAATATAAGATCCTGTAGGAAGACCAAACTTATAGTACATGCTCAATTTTACGAGCAAACAAAACCCAAGACAGGGCATTGGATGATGTGTGTGTGTGGGGGGGATCAGCCTCAAAAGGGTACTCTTAGCTACTCAAAGTGGACCTACCACCTGGGAGGTCACTCAGCAGTTTTTGCTGCAGATCCTTAATTAATTAAAAATATATTTTTCTGACAACAGGAGGGGCGCACTCTGTCCCAGGCAGGAGCACTCATAAAATCCACCTACAAAATGCCGCAATTTTAATTTCTTGACCCAAATATAAGCTGAATTTCGTTTTTGAGCGCATTTCTGGTGCTGAAAAATCCAGCTTATATTCACGTGTATACAGTTATTAGTTTTCAAACTAAATTGAGTATGTTATATCTATTGATAAGCCTTTTCTTTGAAATCAGTAAGTTTTTAAAACTGTGTGCCACTATACTGTATAATATGTTTTTGATGGGTTAAGACTATCTTCAAAATGTAAATCTGACTCTAATGATTAGTTCATAACCCCTGAGATGCAATAAGAAAATAATATATTTAGCAAAAGTAATTCTGAACCATAATGGTGAGGCATTATATTACTCTGGTAATGCATAGAATGCATGTTATGAAATTTAGCTGAAAATCATTGGGTTTTATAAACATATAGCACATTATAGCTTCAGTTTAGCTTTAGTTGGTGTCCATCCACTTGACATATCATTGACAGTAGATCTGTGAATTTTCTTTGTGGGTTGGATACAATGAAAATCTCTAGCTCCATGGTAACCTATATTTCTTTCTGCGGAGTTTCCAAAATGCAGTACATATATATCCACTAAGGAAATATAAATGTATCTTTCCAGGTTTTCTTCATAGCCAAAATGGCAGTTTATACTGTTCACTCTTTATTTTAGCTCTTCTACCAGAATATCCAGTTTTATAAAGATGTACTTGCTTGCAGAAAACTGGTAGTTGAGGGAGAAATCATATGCAGTGAAAGACTAGTACTTGTTTTCTGCCTGTTATATGCAGTACCCTAAAATAACAATACAATAGCAAAATTTGTACTCCTAACTGCAAAAATGTATAGTAGTCTAGTGGTAATATTTAATTTGGGGAGATTAAAACACACCTTAAAAAATAATAAATCTATGTATGTAAAATACATAACATCATCATCATAATGCACGGGCTACACAAATCGGACAATAAAAATCTGACTAGTTTGCTTACATATAGTTTGCTTACATAAATAGTTTTTACATTAACTTGAAGAGATCTGACTTATATTTATATATACTGTAATAAACTAATTGCGCGCAGTGAAATCAGAGTAAGTTGGAAAAAAAAACAGGAAAGTCTACGTCAATATTGGAGTCCAATGGATTCAAAGACTTTGGTGTCGAACATATGACACACATGCTAGAGATGGCACTCAGAGCACTCTCTGTTGGCACACACGCTGCCAGCCAGTACAGTATCAGAGAGAGGGGAGAGAACTGCAGCCTACTGGCTCTCCATCTGCCAGCCGCACACAGTATTCCCACCCTCCCCTACAAATGCCAGTGGTAGTGTGTGTGGGTGTGTGTGTGTGTGTGTGTGTGTGTGTGTGTGTGTGTGTGTGTGTGTATATATAAGTATTTTGTGAATTTGTATGTATGTGTATATATATGTATTGTATGTATAAGCTATGCTGGTAAATTGCCATGTTGGCACTATGATAAGTAAATGGGTTTTCAGTTTCAGTTTAGGCACTCGGTCTCTAGATAGTTCGCCATCACTGTTCTTAGGTATCTATTTGATATATGCGCTCTAATACAGTGCTGTCCAAATCCAAATCTCAGTGGCCAAATCTGAACACATTTTTATGTTCCCTTTAAGGGAGGGGTGTCAAACTTAAATGTAAAGGAATGCTACCGATGTGTCTTTTATTTGACATTTGATTTCACATGTATTAAAGTATTACACTTTGCTTGTTTGCTTAATTTTCTTCTATATGAAAAGGTTCATTGTTATATTTAATAAGAAAACCATTGCACCACCATTGTAGACATTGTTTTCAATAAATATGAAGGTTGGCTCATGACTTTTTAGTTCCACACCACTAAGGTAGATAATAAAGGTATGTTGTACAGTAAGTTTAAAAATGACTGTTAATACTAAAAGCAGACTTATATGTTTCCCTCACTGTCTGGAGATATATACTTGTTCTAACAAATAGTATTGTAATTGTTAATGTATTATCAAAAGCTGAAAAAAAATATTTTTGCACGTATAAACTGTAATCTAGTAATTAGTAACATACAACTTTGCTATCTACTGGTGTATGAGGAAATACATTAATTGTAATATATATATATATATATTTTTTTTTTTTTAACTGGACAATACTAAGCAGTTTGTTTTTTTATTTACCTGACTATCTGGGAGACATAAGCTACTTGGGCTTAACTTCTTTGAAGACAAAAAGGTACTACAGATCCGAACTCCCAAGGTCCCTGACAGCTGCAAATAGGTCATATCCCTGGGATAGTCTTTAAATGGTATACCATGCAGAGTGCAGCTTTGACTTCCAAGGACACATGACACATCAGTGCCAGCACTAGGAAAAAAAGCGGAGAAACATACTGAAATAGAAAATGGATTAGCAGTTGACAGCCAAATGTTCAGCTGTAAGAGAAAATGTACATTAACATATTTATTTTTTTACCAGGTACAGCTGCTCAGAAAAACACTGTGTGCCTGCCAAAAGGGAAAAAAAATATAGTTGGAGAGCAGAATGTTTTAAGCTCTGTTTTCTGATAAACCAGAAGTTGCACAGAAAAAAATTAAAGCACAATATTTATGTTAAAGGGTAAGTGCTCTCTGTGTTTCAAAAATACAGAATAATGGTATGGCGAATCAGGACATATTTTGAATGGGATGGATTGAGTTTGTGTGCTTCTTTTGTAAATAATAATGAAAGAAGTGCATAATTTAAATTCCACATAAACATAACAATAAACATAAACCCTACAATGAACCTCATTTATTTGCTCCATTTTGAACTTTTCAGAATACCATAGTTTGTGTTTTGTCATATAAGCTCAGTAAGTGCAAAGAAGAAAAAATCTAATATTTGATCCTGCAAAAATCTTTTAAGCTCATAACTTAGTTTGCTCTTCATCTTTGCGGACTGTTATGAGCTTTATGGAAGGTTGTTTCTTTTGTTTTGATTTATAAGAGTAGAGCTGTAGTGACCAACTGAGGTGATATGGAGGGCCACAAGTGCAGCCACTGGCATCAGTAAAGGGCCACACATAACATTCTCCCTCTACACTGACTTGTATCAGCATTATATAATGAGGAGATGACAGTGGGCAAAGCTTTAATTAAGACATAATATAAAAAAAATTAAATTTGAAAACTTGTTATAATGACACTTCCAGCATCAGTACATTGTGTAATATGTATCATCAGAGGTGATGTGCCGCAAAATATATCATACAATCCCCCCATTCCTTGGGATAGTGGGAGCATAAGAAGTCCCCTGTCTGCCCATCCCCCGCTGATCCCAACGGACAGTGGAGCCAAAGCTTTACTGCCAGGATTACCAGGTCAACATAAATGAAAATAAAAGTCTAAAAAAAAGATCAATGCACCCACCACGATGGAGGGCTAGTAGGTTGTAAAATTATTTTTAGTTAAGATCCAGCTGGTCAACTATACAATATAGGTATTTGGAAACATAACTTAAGAATAATGGTTTTAAATATTGTCTAATATAAAAGGGCTTTTACAAAGAATTCTGAAGAGATAGACCTAAAGTATATAAAATGATTGTTACAAAAAATAATCTATTTAGGAACAATACATTTTTTTATATATCAGTAGTCTAGTTTGAACTAAAACATGGTCCAGTTTTTTTTTCAAAAAAATTTGTGGAATGTGAAATAAGATGACATGCAGTGTCTGTCATTATATATAGGGAAGTCATTTGGTATTTCTCATCTGAGTGTTATGGATTAACTTTGGGAAAAAAATATATACAGAGGTACCATATATACTCCACTAAAAGCCGAGCTTTTCACCACAGAAAATGTGCTGAAAAAGCCCCCCTCTGCTTATACTTGAGTGTTACCTGGTCTCCCTGCAGGTGCCCTGCAGCCTTTGTGGGTGATCTAATTACTTTCTTCTGTATTCGGTATTCTGTCTGCGGCATTTCCGAGCTGGACTGGTTGGTAAAATGTAAACAAACTTGTGGAGCATCTTGTGGACATTTTGTTTATTTTTACAGGAGATGGTGGAATTAAATTTTAAAAACAATATCTGATGTTGCAAGTAGCTGCTGAATTCCCCACCCTAGGGTAATACAGTCAATAGGTTTTCCTAGTTTTTGTAGACAAAATTAGGTATCTCGGCTTATACTCAAATATATATGGTATGGTACAGTATGGTGTCATCACTTTTTTTGTTGACGTCTTTATTTCTAGGACACTAGAATCACACTAGGAATGGGATACTTATTGAACAGGGAGGGTGGATATCTAGGGGAACGCTTTTTGAATAAGGCCCCATATTCCAAGAGCACCTACCAGTGTTTTGGGAAGAGGTCTCCTATCTTGAGGTATGTTATTAGTCAAGGTCAGGCTAGGAAAGGGCATGCATGTGTCCCCTCCTCCCTCCCTGGATGGCTATGTTTTCAGTGGGGCCTGGTACTGGGAAGAAGGGGTCTACATTCTGTTGAAAGTTGCTATGGCTTGGTAAGGGTTGACATGGACAGGGGGAAGGTATGCTCATTCACAGAC
>CM070034.1:83760489-83770786 GCA_036250615.1 Ptychadena robeensis | reverse complement strand
CACAGGCAGAAATGCTGAACAGAATCCTCACGAGCTTTGAAATTACCTGTATAGGCAGGGGCCCGGTAAGGCACCTTATCTCTTTCTTCTATAAATTGTTAGAACCGGAGTCCCACCCGTGAGTACATGTTCTCCAAGCCCGTTGGAAAAATGAGGTTCAGACAACTATACCAGGCGGCCACTGGGAAGGCATTTGGGAGGCAGTCCACAAAAGTTCTTTTAGCTCCCGACAACAGGAGACTAATTACAAGATTATCTCATTTTGGTACCGTACACCTGAGACTCTGCACAAAATGAAGCCTTCCCTGCCATCCAATTGCTGGAGATGTGGTGACTATGATTGCTGCCTTTTGGCAAGAAATCCACAAATTGATGGTACATATTCTGCGTCGGGACGTCCTGATGACTCCCGAGCATTTTTTATTGCACTACAAAGGAAGTGCCTCCCATCATAGCCATAAAACTCTTGAGTGCCATATGATTAACTCTGCTAGGGTCCTGATTCCTAGACATTGGATCTCACCCAGGGCTCCCACTACCCAGGAGTGGCTAAAACAAATGAGATTTGTCTGTGAAATGGAGGAACTACTTCACAGCAAACATGATAGGTTGAAGCCATTTAATGAGGTCTGGGCTAGATGGCATCTTTTTGTAGGTTCAGAAATGTACAAGGATCTTATGACTCCTATCTAATGGAGCTTTACATTCCCGCCGTTTTAGGCTTCTGTTACCAGAAACTGATTTATCCGGCTGACCTTTATGAACCCACACATGCCATGTTTTTTCATATAGATATACATGTGTACAATCTGTCTGTGACACTTTTATCATACACTATGATACTTTTTACGCAGGCTTAGCCACACAACTACCTTGTGTTGTAGCCGTAATGGTTCAAATGCTAATTTTGACTGTTTGTTTATCCCTTGGTTTTGCGATGTTATAGTTTCTTTCTTATTATACTACTTGTACTTTTTGAAAATCTGTGTACAATGTTGTTTTTGTATGCTCTTAAATTTACCTGTTTCTTTACTCCTCCTTTTTCTGTACATCTTATATTTTGTATTTTGTAAAATTTCAATAAACTTGATTGAAACAAAACAAAAAGTAGCAGATAGATGGACAGGAGTATAACCCTAAAAGGGTATTGCCTAAAAAGGAGAGAAGGTCACAATAGAAATTTGTTCCAAAATAAATTAAAGTATTTCATATCAAATATCAACATACAATACAAAAAATCTTATTAGGCTTGCTGGTCTCAAGTTGTAAAATTCATATCATCAATTAAGTTGTAGGTCTGTCTCTTGTGATTGGTATGTTCTGATCACATTATTGTTGGAGGGATAAACCCTTCTAAAGAATAAATAAAAAAAAATGTAAATTGCTTATTTCATACCGTGTGTTCAAAGAGGCATTGGATCCAGATAACCATCCTTAGTTAAGAACCTGACAAGTATATATAAGATGATGTCATCCAGGGGTAAGAGCTGAGTAAAGCAATGGTGTAAAGTTGCATCAGCATACTCATTAAAAGGTTGTTTTTAGGGCCCGTGCAGGTCGACACCATGTGAAGGGGTGGTACATTACAGACGCATATTCTAGGCCCTAGAAGTGCACAGTCCTTCCCCCAAGATTAGTCCCACAGCCACAGACCCACCGACAGTTATGGTAGTAGGTATCAGAGGTAATAGTGATAATTGGGTTTAAAGCGTATTCAAAGAAAAAAAAACAGCAGTGTGCTTTGTCCATTGTATTGTCTGCCTTGAGACATTGCCACCAATTTAGATATGGCCTTGTTGCCCTTTCCTGACTTGTGAGCAGCCACAATGTGCAGCCGCAGGTCCTCACTGAGCTCCTTTTTCTTAGCCATGTCCACAAACCAACTGCAGAGAGCTGCTCTTTTTCACCTGTTGAGTTGACTTAAACATCTGTTCCCAATAATCAAGGCAATTAGGATACTTTAGAACAGCTTGGATTATTTGGATTGGTATAGAACTTTGGATTTTCCCAGAGACTGTGACAGTTTGTGAAGGGTATGAATAATGTTGAACATGGCAATTTTTGCTCAAATGTAAAAAGCTGAGAATCTTTTTTTCCACAAAAATGCCTCTTGTACATCGTCTTATTATCTTTTGAGAGAGATCTATGCAATTTCCCATCAAAAAAGAACTTGCTGGTTGAATAAAAGTAATTTTAGGTCAAAATTTGCCAGGGGTATGAATAATTATGGGATTGACTGTATTAAAGCACTCTTAAACTCAAAAAACAAAAATGTATAACATTCCTCAAAAACCTAAATAAATATACTTACCTACCTTGCTGTCGCCATGTTGATTCCAGTATTTCAGCTAAAGGCTACTGTAACGCGAATGTTCACCAGATACAATGTCTTTCAATGGATAAAATACTAAAGTAAATAGAAATGAAGAGATCCGGTTTAAGAATGTGCTGCGGCAATCTTCAATGGGGGGTTAGAAAGAGGAGGAGCAACAGGGGAAATATAGAAATACAGTGGAGTGCGTACGTTTCGGCAACCTTGTCAATGTTCATGATTTTCCTGTATAAATCATTGGTTGTTATGATTAAAAATTTCAATGAAACATATCATATAGGAGACACACACAGTGATATTTGAGAAGTGAAAGTTTATAGGATTTACAGAAAGTGTGCAATAATTCTTGAAACAAAATTAGGCAGGTGTAAAAGTTTGGGCACCGTTGTCATTTTATTATTTCAAAACCTTTAGAACTAATTATTGAAACTCAAATTGGCTTGGTAAGCTTAATGACCCCTGACCTCTATACACAGGTGAATCCCATTATGAGAAAAAGTATTTAAGGGGGGGCAATTTTAAGTTTCCCTCCTCTTTTGAATATTCTCTAAAGAGCAGCAAGGTGGGGGTCTCAAAACAACTGTCAAATGATATGAAAACAAAGATTGATCACCATCATGGTTTAGGGAAAGGAGATTTTCCACAGTTAGGAACATATTGAGGAAATAGAAGAACACAGGCACAGTTCAAGTTAAGGCTCGAAGTGGCAGGCCAAGAAAAATCTCGGATAAACAGAAGCGATGACTGGTGAGAACAGTCAGAGTCAACCCACAGACCAGCACCAAAGATTTACAACATCATCCTCCTGCAGAGTCACTGTGCATCGTTCAACTATTTGGCGCACTTTATACAAGGAGATGCTGTATGCGAGAGTGATGCAGAGAAAGCCTTTTCTCCGCCCACAGCATAAACAGAGCCGCTTGAGGTATGCTTAAGCACATTTGGACAAGTCAGCTTCATTTTGGAATAAAGTGCTGTGAACTGATGAAACTAAAATGGAGTTATTTAGGCATAACAAGGGGCATTATGCATTCCAAGAAAACCCCCTGCTACCTACAGTAAAATATGGTGGTGAATCCATCATGCTGTGGGGCTGTGTGGCCAGTGCAGGGACTGGGAATCTTGTCAAAGTTGAGTGACACATGGATTCCACTCAATATCAGCAGATTCTGGCGACCAATGTCCAGGATTCAGTGACAAAGCGGAAGCTGCGCCGGGGCTGGATCTTTCAACAAGACAACAACCCTAAACACTGCTCAAAACCTACTAAGGCATTTATGCAGAGGAACAAGTACAACGTTCTGGAATGGCCATCTCAGTCCCCAGACCTGAAAATCATTGAAAATCTGTGGTGTTAGAGTTAAAGAGTAGTGATGAGCGGCATAGGCAATATTCGAATTCGCGATATTTCGCTAATAATTCTACTAATATTCGATTCTATATTCCCGAATTTTCATAGTCATAGTCATAGTCGCCTTGTAATTGCCTTTAAAATGAATGGTCACATGTGCCATCTATTTTCGCATTGCGAATATATATCCACAATCCATGCCCATAAGCATCCCATTGCGAACATTCGAGATTGCAAATATCCGCCGGCATATTCGCGAACTTTGCGAATTCTCAAATAGCCAATATTCACTGAATATATTCGAAATTTAAATATTCAAACTCAACACTATTAAAGAGGGCTGTCCATGCTCGGAAGCCATCAAACCTGAATAAAATAGAGATGTTTTGGAAGAGGAATGTTCCAAAATACCTTCAACCAGATTCCAGACTCTCATTGGAAGCTATAGGAAGCGTTTAGAGGCTGTCATTTCTGCAAAAGCAGGATCTACTAAATACTGAGTTTATCTCTTTTTTAAGGTGCCCAAACTTATGCACCTGCCTAATTTTGTTTAAAGAATTATTGCACACTTTCTGTAAATCCTATAAACTTTGTTTCACTTCTCAAATATCACTGTATGTGTCTCCTATATGATATATTTAATTTACATTTTTTATCGTAACAACCAATGATTTATACAGGAAAATCATGAACATTGACAAGGTTGCCCAAACTAACGCACCCCACTGTATCTCCTTAGAGGTAAAGATTTTTTATCTTTGTTGTACAGATTGTCCTAATAATAAGGGCAAGTGTTTATTTGGCGGGTTTAGGTGCACTTTAATGGGGTTATAAAAGCCTAATGTAACAACATTAAATAATGTTTACAAAGCAGCATTACTATGTGCAGCATGCACACTTGTGTTACACGGAAATCTTGAATCACTGTTTTGTTCTGGATTTGTAGCAGGTAACTTTTACAAGAGCTCCAGGAATATGTTGTATGAGCATATATAGACAATAATATGCTCAATAGTAAAATGCACATCTGTATGTGATTTAATGTATGTATTAGAATAATATTTAGCATTTGTACTTTTATAAAATGTTTTATGCTGCTTTCAGGTTAAATTTCTATTTAGTATAAAAATCAAGAATATGATGCCTCCCACAAACACACACTGCTTTCTACTGATGATCATCTCTATGATCTGAGTATATCATTATGTCAGAATGACAAAGCATTTGATCTACTATAAGAAACTGAGAAAGCCAAATGTAATTTAGTTAGCAATTAGTAGGTTGTTGTTGTGGTATAACTAACTAAGCTAAAATACAACTTTTAAAGTGCTATTGTATGATATGAATATCATTTTAATTGGGCAAATAGAGAAGTCAGGCACCCTGTAATTTCTAATTGTAGTTTTATTTCTGTTAGCAGATTGCAACCAATTAACATATAGGTGCAAATTCTACTAACTGTTTGTACATGCTTATTTGTGTTGTGATTAATCCACTGTAACAGCAGTTGGTAATAAAAAAGAAAGGATATCATTTATCCAATGTTGACTTAAAAATATATTTATTTTATTTATTGTATATATTTGAGCCACTAACCCTCATTAAGGTTCTTTTAAAAGAATGTGCTAGGATGCGTCATATACCTATGTCGCTGTGAAAAGGCATTTGATCACTTAGGCTGGCCTTTCCTTTTTGCAATGCTAGATCAAGAAGTTATTCCTAAAAACCTATTGGCTAATATCACAAGAATGGCACAAAACAAGGATGTCCACTTTCACCCTATCTAAATATTTATATTTTATGCTAATGCAATTTGTTCCAACCCTAATATTCAAGGCATCCACACTTAGGGGATTGGCCACAAAATAGGACTTTTTTGCTGATGACATTTTATTATACATATCAAACACTACAGTAGCCTTCTCTTACAAGAATAACACAAAATTCTGTACAAAATGATATTTTCTGAATTACATAGAACTCCTGCAGTCTTCCCTTCAAAAACTTTAGTAATGGTCCTTCACCATTACTGGAGTGGCTGAATGTCACTTTCAAATATGGACATCCTCCCCCGTTTCTTATACATATTTCAAACACTACCAATATATATCTGCAAATGATTCTTCTCATGCTGAGCTTACTCACATTAAACACATGTAATATCCACAGTACACAACTCATCCAAAGACTTTACTGCCACATAATCTATGTTGACAATGTTTTCGAATTCTGCGGAAGCCAAACTGGTTTTATAGTAAACTGAACATTGTTACCAAAAACATCTCTCCTGCTGTGCCATCTCATCCTCTTCTCTTCTTTTACATACAAAACTCAATGGTTTTGGGACTTCTGTACTCATTCTATAGGGTGGGGAGTGGGATCCATGGGTCTTTTCTTAAAAGGAAACCCTGTATACATAATGATGTTGTGGGGAAGAGACCCCCTTACCTCAACAAGGTGTCTCCTCATTGAGATAAGGCATGGGTCCTGGTGGACCAGGGCTTCCAGGCTTGCCCAAAGAGGTCTGGTATGCTCTGGAAGGGAAGATCCAAGACACATGGCCATGGCCCACTTTTCCAGTTCATACAATATATGATCTCTCCCAATAAAATATAATATATATATAAAATATTTTTGTGAAGTTTAACCATTGATCCCCATCAAGCATGACACTGTTCAGGTGTTTGCCTACTTAAATACGTTTGACAAGTTATAAAAGTCAATGTGGTTCTCTGCACAAATGTAGATATTTTACACTACACGTTAGATGATGTCCCTGCACGGAAACAGTTCACTTTTTAAACCTTAGTGGGACCTTGGAAAGTTTTTAGCACCATATTCCTTTGCTATACTTACCTTATTGTCCATGCCTTTGGTTCACATGCAACTGGAAGAAGCACATGATATTGGCAGTCCTGGTAGTGCCCATGGGTAGTATGTTTTGGTTAACGACACTAATTTTGTGGTTGAAATACTGAGCTCTAGCACGGGTCAGTGACCCACTGGTATTTTTGGTTCAGTAAGTTAAGGAGTCAGTATAGTGAACAAATCTTATCGTAAACCCATCGAGCTGGTTGGGAAGGATGATGGGCGTATTAGACCCCGCTGGGGTGTGGTGGGGGGCGTGGCTGAGAGGTCTCGCCATTCCCCCCCCCGCTTATCCCCGCCCCCCCCACCCCATTATACATGTATTGGTATGTGTGGTGGTGTTCGCTCCCATGGGGACCCAGCCGTAGAGAAGCAGGGAGACGGTACGAATCTAGATAGCGAAAAGTGAACAGGGCGTGGTCTCTGTGCCAGATGGGTATTACCCCTAGGGTGGGGGACACTCCGCCCGACTATGAAAAGGAGGGACGGACTGCCCCCCACGGGGGACTCTTTAAACGCTGCTGTAGCAGCGAAATTTTTTTTGAGAATAAGCTTTGCCAAAAGATAAGGTATAAAATTTTTATGAAGTATGTGTTATGATGCCTGGGATAAATGGAAATTTATTGTGTATGGCCATGTATCAGTACCGCTCCAGCCCAATCCTGCTTTGGGCAAAACAGAGACTCAGGGGATGATATGGGGAGCCTGGGGAGGAGAGGCCTGCCCCTGGGGTAGTGACAAATGCACCTTGGGGGGGAAGAAAAGGGACACAAGAAGGCTACATAAAATGGAAGAACTGGTAGAAGATAGGATGAATTGTACATTAGTCTCAATGAATGTAAAGGGATTAAATTCCCCTAAGAAAAGAAAACTTTTAATTCGGGAGTGTAAGCAAGCTAAAATAGATATACTGATGCTACAGGAAACCTATTTTGACAACAAGGGCCCATTTCAATTTATTCGGAGCATATTCCCAACAGTGTTCCAAGCTAACACCGCTAATAAAAGGGAGGGGGGGTAGCTATATTGATGAGTAGTAATCTTCAATTTGATTTGATTAAATTGCAAACGAATAGAGAGGGGAGATACATAATATTTAAAGGGACAGTGGGAAAAAAGAAGATTACTCTTATCAATGTTTATGCCCCTAATAAAAATCAGATCCAGTTCCTTAATAAAGTAATGAATAGGGTAAAGGTAGCACAATATGAGTATCTCATAATAGGAGGTGACTTTAATTTAGTACACACACCAGAGAAAGATAGGTTGGACATCCACAATAAGGACATTCCGGTAGACACAGTTAAAATAGCCAGAAAATTCAGACAACTAACAAAAGTCAATATGTTGTATGATCTCTGGCGAGCACAACACCAGAGTGAACGTCAGTTTACGTTCTACTCAAACCCCCATAAGATACACACGAGAATAGATCACTGGATGGGAAATTTAGAAACGGTTAAGGGTGTAATTAAGACCAAAATCGAAAAAACACTGAAAGAATATTTCACGATAAATGAGGGTACAATACCATCTCAAGGGGTAATATGGGAGGCACATAAGGCAGTATTAAGGGGACAGTGTATATCACTTTTGGCAGCAAAAAAGAAAAACAAGGAGAAGGATAACGAAGATAACAAAAGAAAATTTATAAAATTAAAACAGGAACTGGTGCGATCCCCCTCGCTTAAAACATAAAAAAAAATAATAGAAATTAGGTCTAAACTTAAACAAAACGCAATAGAACTAGTTGAACGGAAGCTTCTATACACTAAACAACTATACAGTATTATGAAAAAAGTAACAAGGCAGATAAATTGTTAGCAAGAAGATTAAAAAATAAAAAAGCTGAGGGGGTACCATCGGCAATTAAAAATAAAGCAGGACTACAAATAGCGGATCCGAAAGGAATACTAAAATTTTTGGAGGAATATTATAAAACGTTGTATACTAATGTAGCACTCTATCAAGGGAAAATAGATAGGGTAAAAGAAAAAATAAGGAGTTTTCTGATGGAGGCCGGACTCCCGAGTCTGACAGAGGCACAGGCTAATGACCTGAACAGAAACATCACAGTTGAGGAGGTTTTGACCACCATCAGGGAACTCCCAACAAATAAAGCACCAGGCCCAGATGGGCTTACTTATTCCTAATACAAAGAGTTTTCAGAAATTTGGGCTCCTTATATGACTGAGATATTCAATAACTTTATGCATGGGGAAAGAATCCCAGACCAGATGAATCACTCTTATATATCAATTTTTTTAAAACCTGGAATAGACCCGACAGTTTGCAAAAGTTATCGACCAATTGCACTGTTAAACACTGATATAAAGGTATATGCCAAGATACTAGCGAATAGAATACTACCATATGTACCAAATCGAATCCACCAGGATCAGACAGGGTTTGTCCCAGGAAGATTAACAGGGGATAATACCAGGAGAATAGTTGACATTATAGAGGTGATTAATAAAAGAGGAACTGGGGCGGTGGTCTGGACGCCGAAAAAGCCTTTGATAGGCTCAGCTGGCCCTTTTTGATAGAGACACTCAAACAATTTGGAGTGAAGGGGGAATATCTGACAGCAAAAGGCGCGCTATACTCAGCACCATCCGCCTCAGTAAAAACACCAATAGGAAATTCAGGAACCTTTTATATCCAAAATGGAACAAGGCAGGGATGCCCACTATCCCCCATCCTATTTGCATTTGCTATAGAACCTATGGCGGCCC
Organism: Ptychadena robeensis; assembly: GCA_036250615.1. Classification (NCBI taxonomy): domain Eukaryota; kingdom Metazoa; phylum Chordata; class Amphibia; order Anura; family Ptychadenidae; genus Ptychadena; species Ptychadena robeensis. The sequence continues at coordinate 83,761,500 of CM070034.1, read as the reverse complement.
ATGTTAGAAATAGTATGTACATTAAGGGTGTAAAATTTGCAGACGACGTCTTGCTGAGTATAATGCAACCAATTACATCTATTCCACCCCTAATGAAAATTCTGGAGCAGTTATTTCGGGTTATAAAAATACTTGATAAAACTGAGCGATGCCCTTATTTTGGAAGAATAGAACCATAGAAGCTCTGAAGGCAATTACAACTGGAAGTGGAACTGAGAGATAAAATTTTGTGGTGTGAAAATTACGGCAAGATATTGAAAAATCTATATACAGTGCTGCTTGAAAGTCTGTGAACCCCGTCAAGTTGGTGTAGATGTTGTCTGTTGTTTAACCATGATTTTCTCATTCTATCACACCATGTTATTCCTGCCATGTCAGATATATTTCATCAATTGCATTTACTTGTTTAGTAGGTTTTTTTTAAGTAGCCAAACACTACATTAAACATGGACTAGTGTATGTCAAAAGTAAGTGAACCCCCAGCTGCATTGGTTAAGTCTACCAGGTAAAAGACGCAGTTGAAAATCCTTTGGGTGCTTAATCAGTCTCACTTAAGCGACCAATGAATGAGACATCCTTGGAAAATGTTTTGGCCTGCACTAATTAAAAGAGCGAGGAAACCACTGAACCACTGTGTCCCATACAATCACCAATGCCAAAGCAAGGAGATATCCGATGACATGAAGAAGAGGTAGTGACGCCCATCATCTGGAAGGCATATATACCATCTCACAAGATTTCCAGCTCCATCCATCCCACTGTACACAGATAATTTACAAATGTAGGGCCTTCAACATGACATCACTTTGCCTAGAAGTTGGCGCCCATACAAAAATATCACCCAGAAGCCCAGAAAATTAATAAACCAGGTAAGGCCACACCACCCCACATCACCTCTAAGAGTGCAGGCCTCGCTCATTCCGCATCTACGGGGCAAATGTGCAGCGTTACAATCAGACGAAATTGTAATGAGCCATGGACATTCGGAGGGTTGCTAGGAGGAGCCTCTCG
>CM070034.1:83747150-83759067 GCA_036250615.1 Ptychadena robeensis | reverse complement strand
ACAAATGACTGGGCTCACTAAAAAGATTACAAGGGGTTAATGATCTGAAGAAAGCCAAAGCAACTCAAAGGTAATTTCCATAAAATCTGTAAAAATCAGCAAGGGCTCTAGATCCAAGTGTATGCTTTTTTTCAATCATCACACGAATATTCTTTCATAATAACCTTATCCTAGCCATGAATATAAAAGTGAAATAAGCCCACAGGAGATTTGCACTCATCTGACTCTGCATTCCTATTATGTTTAATAATAGCACTGATTTCTTGAAAAATATCTTTATTTTCTTCTTCAGCTCAGCTTTAGTATTAGGTAAACTTTACATACTGAATGAGCGTAAAACAATTACCAGTCTTATTAACAAAATTAGCTGCAGTAAATTACCAGAAGGAAACTGATGCTATTTAGCTCCTAATTACATGTCACTTTCCTTCACCAACTAAAGGATATAAAGAAAATAATTAAATTTATTGATACTGTGTAGAGAATTCCTATGGGCACCTGAATATTCTGAAGCCTGCTAGGTTTTTTTCTGTTATTTTGAGCCTTTCCTGCAGTTGCACATAAAATTAACCACACAAAATCCTTCTATTTTAATGAAAGTGTTCTTTATCTAATTATACTTCAGCACTGTGAATGTTCGCTCATTTTTCACAGCATGCCATTGGTGGCGAAACTGTTCTATATATAGGTTTGCTTAGATTTAATTTATGCATGTATAGTCTCACAATGAGAAGAGTAAGAGATAGAACAAAAATAACCAATAATAACCTGAAATTATTCGAACTCCGTGGGTATTCACTAAGGAGACATATTTCTAAAGTCAAATTATTGTCATTATTTGTGTGTTATAGACAGCAAGGGGGGCTCTCTCATTTGCAATTTTACAATTTGCAAAGGCCTTTTATTCACAATACTTTTGACCAAGTTCAATTAAGACCTTAAGCTGGTTTAAAATGATTTCAAATAAATGACAGTTTAGCAGTGGTTCAAGTGTAGTAGTTAATTGGTAGATACATTCACACAGGATAATGAATAAGAAATTGTTCATTGAAAGCATTGTTTACAAACCATTGTATAGTATTTGACCACGATTTGGTGAAGACACATTAATGTGTTATTAATGTTTATATCAAAACATATTTTCAGCATGCGTTAATGTATGTTGAAAACATATGTTTTAAGGCTCACTGAAGTGCTATGTTCTGGGAAATCTTGGGTTTAATTTGGCTCTGCTATACAATTACTACACAAAATTGCAATTTCCATTACTTATAATGTGTTGCATTGATTTACATCCTAATTAAAGAATTTTAAGTAGATCAAAATCCATACAGTAAAAGCTCACCGTCCCCATATAATTGATTGTTGCCTTGACCTCAACAATAGTGTTGAGCATAAATACTTGAATCGCAAATTCTTATTGTAAATAACGGCACTTCAAGAATTCACGAAATGTCTAATATAGTGCTATGTTTTCATAATCTCGAATATTTGCGATTCTGTGGAAGCACCATGCATTGCGCACACAAAATTTGCATGTAAAAAAGACGATATTTGCAAAGAATTTGCAAAAAATTACTTCTGACTTCTTATGTGATCCACTGCAGATGGAATTTCACATAGTGCCATGTCGCCGTGATAACACACGAATTTACGAATATTTGGAGAATAAATTGAGAAATGTCACAAGTTCAAATATTTCCTATGTTGCTCATCACTACTCTACAATGACAAAATCACAATCCCTGCTGTCAGTTGACAATGGGGGAGTGAAAGTACTAATATGGTCCTGTAACTGTAATGAAGGGACTTACACTCCTCCATAACCTACAGTGGCAAATTACGTTGCAGGAGTGTCAAAGAATCACTGGCATGATGAGTATCAGAATTTGTAGTGGGAAATTTTAAAATACTTTGCCATTTTAAATTTGAATTTGAAGTTGATGTTTTAACTAATTATCCTTCCCAATTTATGCATAATATATGTATATCAGGCATACTCACCTGTCCGCTAAAAGTGCAAAGAGGCCCTCCGTATTAGAGGCCCACCGATCTTTCCTAATCCATGTAATGGACAAAGGAGGGCACAAAATGGTCCATAGCACGCTTTTAAAAGCAACAGAATGCTGAGTGAACATAAAGATGTAGGGTCAGAAAGCCTCACTGGTTATACCTACTAAATCTGTTGTATTGCCAAACTTTTAGAATATGTATCACTTCTTGTTTTCTATTCACTTCTGTGTTTTTCTCTTGGTTTACCTTCTTTTTATGGAAACCAATTGTATAACAAACCATCACTATGTATAAAGTAGGTAATTTAAAGCTGTTTCTAAAGAGTCTTTTCAGCACCAACCAACTATAAGAAAGCAACACACATGCATTGCAAAGTTTTTCAAGTCAAAGTTTTGCCATAGTTTCAATGAGCATGTCATTTTCAGCATAGATACCTTTAACATCAGCAGTCAAGATGCAATTGGCCTCTGAAAGTCCATGATGGATCAGAGATGGTATGTGTTTACTTGTTCTGCTGAAATAATCCCCCCCAGAAGGGTTTGCACAGCTGAGGAGCATTAGCAGACCAACACATTTTCCTCTTTACCGCCATTGTAGACACCTGACCTTTATCATAAAGCACTAAGCATGCTCTCACAGAATACACAAATAATGAAGCCTTTATGATGATGCATGTATTAACAAAAATTTGAGCACACCCTCTAGATGTAGTGTTAACTAGTTCATGTAGGAAAAATTCTCCTGTGCAAGATTTCTTGGAGAAATGTGATCAATTGATTAAATATTAGCCTGCACAGGAAGCAGAAATAAGACATGATCTTTCAGGATTCAAACCCAGTGAGGCTTCAGTGTCTGACTGCAGCTTTGTCTGCTGATCCACCTGAATGTTTTATTTAGTACCTTGTTGAATACCTTGTACAAAAAACACCTGGTTACCAAGTTCTCATTGACCCCTTGGCCCCTCCCATGTACTTCCTATAAAAGCCATGTCCTTGCTCTGCTTCATTGCCAGATTATTGTGCTTCCTGTCAGTATCTTGCTCCTTGCTGCTTCTTGTGTTACTGATATCATCATCTCTGTACTGACCCTTGGCTTGTATTATCTGACTACGCTTGCTCTTGCTCCATTTCTTACCTAAAACCATTGGCTATCGACCTATGCTTATTCCTGAATACTCTTCTGCTTGCTGCCTCTCAACTATCCCTGTTTGTGCATTGATCCTTTCTTTATCTGAGTCACTCCGGTTCTGACCGCATATCATTACATGATCAAATTATCCTGACCAGCGAATCAGGGAAGATCATCTTGATCAGCTGATCAAGCCGATCATGTTTTCTCCATGAGAAATTTTCATATAAGAACTTGAAATTCCTATCTAGAGGGATCTATCTCATTAGTCATGTAGTTTATTAAATGCTTACTAAATAAAGGGTGCACTACTATGCATCGAACACCCTTCTTCAATCACCACACAGTGAAACACAGCTTCTAGAAAGGTTTACTGTAAAAGCACACACTACTAATGCAAATGAAGCCGAAACATATTTTATATTTTAAAACATGTTTTTTTTTTTTTAAGTCATCAGTAAGACCTGGTTGACCAATAATTTAACAATTCAGGACCAAATACTGTACTGTAAATGTCTATAAAAAATAAATGCAAAATGTATGAAAAAGTAGTAGTGACGTTAATGCTCTGCACATTACTAATTACATTTTCAATATGGTTTGTTGCCTGATACCAATGCCAAGGGTGCCATATGCAACTGTAGTGTGTAAATTTTTTAGCTATAGAGGATATTTTATGTTTTTTGAGATTTATATTTATAAAAAGTTCTTTGTCTAGCTGTGCATTAACAGATTGTATATGTTGGTTATATTATCTTTATATGCCAAGAATCTAAGGTCTAGTGATTATAACAGATCATGGTGCGCAGAGGGCAAAGGGACACATCTAATTTAAATGCTAAGAGCTATGCAATTAATGGTGACATACACTGTACATCTAGAAGAACATTAAAGTAGAGCCCTTTTAACAACTAATCTCCCTCTAATTTACCTACATAAGAAACAAATTATTATTTCAATTCTTGCACAGAATTGTAGAATTCTTAATGTATTCGACAGTGCAGCACTATTATTAAACTTATCAGATCCGCTACACAACAAACCATAAAAATAAATAAAAAAGAAAAATGTACAACTTTGCTTTATATTAAGATATAGTCTTCAATTACATATTGGCTTTAATGTATGTTTTTTTGCCAACTCTAGTGGTACCATCACCATCATAATAAACTCATAATTGCCATAGAAGTGCATGATTTAAAATTTCCATTTTCATTGAAAGATACAAATATTAATGCATTCAAAATTTTTTAGGTTTGATTGATTTGATTTTTCTTATCTCTGCCTGTGTCACAGTTGAACAGGTAGGACAGTGGACCCATGGTGTCACCAAGCAAATACAGTTAAGGTGTAGAGTCTAATGAGTCCCATCACCAGAGCACCCACTAAGAAGTGATTGACATTTTGGTAATTCCTTTAGTAGGTGGTCCACCCCTCTCCAAGGAAGGTGCCAAGGAGATCCAGAAGGTAGACAAATGACAAATAATGTACCAGAAATACCCAGCAGTAGGAATACAGAAACAAAGAAGCCACATCATGGGGTTTTGCTACTGCTACTACTATTAAAAGGTAATGGACTATCAATAGGAAGTATGTTTTAGAAGTAGGTTTTAGAAGTAGGGGCAGGGCGATCACTAGGAGAGGGTACATCTGAAGTCATTGATTTCTGGGCTCTATTGCTATCTGTGACAACCTGGCTTCATATTGTTACAGGAATTGTCTAAAGAGGACAGGATACATTGTATTTGCAGTCATATTTAGTTTGGACATAGAATGGTTTGTGTTTTATTCATGGGTTGTATGTTCCTTTAGAAATATGAATCAGTGTATGCCCTAAATATATTTCTGTTCAGTTTTTTTTTATATCATTTAATTTAATAGATGTTGTTTAGAAGAATCCATACATACAACGGTACTTGCTTAACTATTGAAGGGGATCAATAACCATCAAGCTACATAACTTAGAAGGATAACTTTATGTATAGTTACAGTACCTGTAAATATTGTTTTGTTTGTTGATATATTGTCTGGTCATTAAGCTTTGTAATGTATTGGTCTGAACTGTTTTAATGGGTTGATGACAGGTTGCTGTGATTCCTTTCAGTTATTTGACACCACTATATATGCAACCGTATCTTAATTTTAAGATTAAAAACGTATTGATATATTTTGATAATTGCAGAAAAACAACAGCTATACATATCAAAATCTTTATTGAAAATGTGAATATTAAATAAAGTGACTATAACTGTAAGGAAGCATTTAGTTTGAGAAAACATTTGTCACTGACTGAACCACATGTTAGATTGGTAGCTGTGAAAGATGTTGGCAACACCAAATATTACCTATAGGGATGAGCAGTGAGATTTTGATTTAAATAGATTTCACTGCTTTTCTTAGAAATTTTGCCATAGAAGAAGAGAGCTGTCAAACTAAGGCAGTGCTGGTTGGAGATGAAGCCCCTACATATATATGAAGGCAAATAGGCATGTTGGATGCTCACACACATGAAAACCACAGTTGTGCCCTACATATAAGGTTTTATAGAGTAGAATAAAGTAGTATCATTTACAGAAATATAATATTCAATATAGAATTTTGTTGTGGTTTCCCAGACAGACAAGTCCTGACATATTTGATGCCGGTTTACTCAAATTAGCAACTTTTTTTAAATTTTCTTAAACTTGATTTTAGTATGTTATGAGCATTTAAAACATTTAAATGTATTTTTTACAAAAATACTTTTAATAAACACTAGCACTAAAACCACATGTCATATTTGCAGTCAAGAAAAGGTCTGCCATTTGTAACTAATCAATGTCTGAACAAAATAAAAATGCATTAGAAAGACACTATTCAATTGCAACTGCATAGTTTATATCACTCTGGAATTCATATTTATTTATCTATATAGGATTTCGCCCTGGTCCCTTCAGATTCACATTTCTATAAGTGTCCCACAGGCTTATGTGTTTGCTCTGTCTCATTAAAGATTATATATTTCGATGAAGTGATAATCAACTTTAATGCATAATGCATTACTGATAATGTCCCTTTTTATACATCTTTCAGGTGCATAATATTTTAATAAGGGAAAACTTCATATCATGGCTCTAAAGTGAGAAAGGGTGGACAATTTATGCAGATCTTGTGCTTGATTGGTTCACTTTCAGTTTACATTATTGTATGCTAATGTCAGAATTTCTGCATCTTATTATAATCTCATCATCTCTATTAGCCTGTAGAAGGATAATTCATTAGTCAAGTGCAAAATCTGTCAATCTCAGTGGTTCTAGTGAAAGGCCAAATGATCGAAACACGTTGCAAGATTTTAAAGTTTCCTAAATAAAGATATTTTGAATCTGAAACAGATGTGCTACATTGCGTACTACAGTGGCATCATTTGAACTTAATAATATTTAATTACAAATTATGCATTGAAATGGTGTTTCCTAAAACATCACAAAATATATCTGGGCTTTGACTACTGACTGCTGAAAAATCTAGATTATTGGGTTTCACCTGGTCCTTTCTTCAGTAATAAAATGAGAAGGTTATGAGAAGTTCCCAGCTTTGTCCAGAAAGAAAGGAGCAAGAGTTATGAAATAACACATTTGTTTAATATATTCTTCCCTGAGACTGATACACTTAGTACAGCAAATTTGCAGCTTTTCTAGGCCGTTCAAATGTGGTTTGGCCACAAACTAGCTCTTAACATCATCTTTGTGGTCAGAAATGTCCTTTAAAACGTTTTTACACATTTGGGAACAGATAATAGTTTGAAGGGACCAGTTCAGGGAACATGGTGACTTTGCTTATTACATCATACCAGCTTATGTATACAGGACCTATCCAGTCCAATAATTCCCTGCCCTTAGCCCTCACCACATGTATATATAGGGCTGGGTAACCCAGTACAAATGGAATGCACTTACATCTCACCACCTACTATATTTGTTTCTCTATATGACATGCTTTTTTTCCACAAAAATTAGGGACAAAACATGTGTGCATTTTATGTAAAGGCTCAACCACTCACAGTCCGCCATCTTGGCAGAGGCAAAAGACGGAGGCGGGGAAGCTGTCAGAGGGAATATCTGAAAGATCCAGCTTGGCCAGTCACCGGTTGCTCTGAAAAAAAAGTGCCATATTTACACATAGTAGTTTGTTTTTTTATTTAATTGAAACAACATACAACCATTGTATTGGCAGATAAAGTGTGCAAAAATGCATGATCTCACTGCCATCTTTAATTTATTTTTCTTATTTTATTATGACAAATATTGCATGCCTTATAACCTTAAACAACAGCTGTATCTAATGTAGCATTGTGAACTTGCTTTTGCTGCGGGGCAAAAGCTTGAAAGCCTGTTTGACTGGTTTGGTGCTTTAATAAAATAAAATAATTCAGATTTAGTAAACATTCTGATAGCAGTTAGTAAACATGCTAAATGCAAATGTCTATAAACTTGCGACCTAGCCTGCACAATTATTAAAGGTTCATCACAAGGAACAAGGGTTGAGCATTAACATTAAATCAAGAATGGACATTTTGACTGTACATGTCGGAGATATATTTGGGAATAATTCCGCAATATATGACATTATCCTTCACAGCACTGAAGAAGTGAATACTTGGCAGGATCCAACTAAAAGGAAATAATTTATATGACAGCACCCTCATATCTAATATAATAGAATGTGACATAACATTTTCCGCAAAAGAAGACCCATGACTGTTTTGAGAGCTTGGATTCTGTATTAGAATAGTTATCTGAAGGTCAGTGTATTATTGGTAAGCTTACAACAAAAAAGAAAAATATATTATATTGATGTTATGCGCACTTATTATTTGTGTCTACATACAGTGCATTAAAATTTACTGAAAACTATACAAAACATATAGGGACATTTCTCTTGTAGGAGAACAGCTACAATAATAACAACAAAATATAGTGTCTACATATTGGAAAAAAATTTTGGAAAGACATAAAAAGGAATTCTTACATCATAATCTATATCACATTTTTTTTTGAAGGAAAGCAAGTCCACTTGCTAACGATTACAATTAATATTATAACTACAAAAGGTGTTCCCATTGCAGATTAGGTTAGCTTGGCAGCCAAAGTGCTTAGCGTTTTAATCATTAACACAGTTACAGATATGTTACATGCCCCTGTGTCACAAGCCAGCCTACCTCAGTGGTATTATGTTACCCTGCAAGATGCAGTTTCACAAAATGATTTCTCTGTTATTGCTCAACTATTTAAAGTTTTCCCAAGAAACAACATAGAGACATTTAAGTGCTTTTGTACTCCCCCTGCCAATAAATAGTTTATATGCACTGATGGTTTCTTTTGAGTATATTTAGTACAGGGTCCTGTTTTCTATTATTGCAATATCCCAGCTATCTGCCTACCCTGACCTAAAGATGTGGGTGCAGATTTGCTAGGCTTCATATGTTGCCATTAACAAGGATTTACATCATGGGACATGATTTTAAAAAGGGAAACACATGTTAGTATAAGTTTGCAGTCTTTATTTAAATAAAGTGGTATGTATAATTTCCTACCTCAGATAACTTAATAGGACACAATGTGATACACAAAATGGATCCAGATTAATACAAAGGTTAGAGCTTTACCAGATCCTGGCATAATATGCATATAGAGTCCAAAAAAGATTATACTCTCCAAAGTACTTTCTGACACGTTTCATCCATAAAAGGACTTCAGGGTTTGGGAGAGTTTTCAGTGCAATTTTTTGGAGCCAGTATATGATTCTAGATAGAAAGCAAATAATTTAGTGCAGCCTGGATAAAATCACTAGCCTGCAATTCACATTAAATAATGGTACATAAGATAATTTTGCACATCAATAATCATAAAGATATATTGATATCTAGTGATGGCCGAGCTTCGGCCAGGTCAGTCCGCGTACAGGCAGATCTGACTTTTTAAAAAGCTGCAGGGAATATTAATTTTGCGTAATTTTTCTCGTGGGGAATTTTAATTGAAAAAAACTAAGGTGACACCACTGACGCACAATTCCGGGTTTTAATATCTGGACATGTCGCCACTAGAGACTGGGTTCTCTACCCGGTCTCTGGTGAAAAAATTCTTCCACTGGCCGGATCTTTTTGCTCCTGATCCGGCCAGCGAAAGAATAATAACAACCTTCTTCCCACTGGTGAACGGGGCGGGTTAAACACCCCTTCTGTTCGCCGGGGTAAGAAAAGTCAACATGTTATGTTCACTCATGGCCTTGCAGACAGTTCGGCAATCACTATTGATATTATCACTATCATTGTTTGGTTAACATTTACAGTTGATTGCAAAAGTATGTGGTTCTTACCATCAATTAGAGTGCAGAGATGTGTATCTATGAGCAGATTCGGGGCCATACAATGGATGGTCACTAATACACAGGAGGAGTGAAGGAAAGAGTCCCAGCATGCCGGGAGGCAATGGAGGAGAGTTGCAGTGGAAAGGAAAGTTTGGGGGGGAAATCCATGTGTTTATGATAAAGATAAAAAGCGGGCCTAATATCAAGCTCCACCAGGCTGTGTACTTTGGCAGAGTCATATTGGTCAGTGGAACAATGAGAAGAAATTTGAAAAAGGAGGAGAAGAAAGGGAAAGTGGGAGGAAAAAATACTTTACCTGTCTAATGTTATGTCTATGTCCACTTATATCCCAATCATTCCAAGACAATTTAATCCTATTCCTTTAAACCTGTTCCACAAAAACATATGCATTAGGCCAATTCTTAGCCCCCATTATCTCCCTGCATCAGGTTACCTGTCTTACCCTGCATCAAACCACCTCTATGGCGGCCTTCATAGATCTCCTCTCCATGTGGCCACAGCTTGTGTTATGTCTGATACTGGGAGGTTTTTAGGTCTCTCAACCCCCTGGCTTTGGCCTCAAATTTGAGCCAGTTAGCGTGTTTAATTGCCCTTAGATGGCCGGGGACCTAGTGCCTAAAACTGAGGGCATATTACCTTCCTACCACCATGCTTTCTGAGCATCTTGCTTTTAGATGCCTGTTCGGCATGGCGTATCTCGCACAGTCACTGATGTGCCCATCGCGCCATCACTGTACAATGCGAGTTATGCTCCCTCCCCCAACCCGAGACACCAAAGTCCAGTTTGCGCATGCATACATTTGCGGTTGGCCCGCGCAAATATCTGCCAACCACGTCTGGAAGTGATGATCTTATAGGTATTTCACATGATCAAATATTCAGATAATCCTCTGGGACAATCCAAATGTGATCCAAGCGCCTGGGCATGCCAATGTTTGGATGGTCCCAGAGGATTATCTAAATGGGGGAAAGACACAGAGGACATTCAGTATTGGAAGACCCATACCAGATAGCTTAATATGCACCTGTGAGAGTGCCCAAAATTTAACTAACCTGTTTCAGGTTATGGTCTCCTTCTTACTTGGAATCCTTCTGTCGGTGCATCCCCAGCTGGGGGTATTTATGAATCAATTTGCTTTTACTCCTGATCCAGACATTACATAATCTATACTGTACAAGCCTGAAGAAGCCCTCTGGGTGAAACATGTCGTGCAAGTACAACTGATTATGTCGAGTTGGATGTAACTTTATTCAACTAATGGATCAGAGGACTATTTGTTGAGTTTAAATTCTCTGATTAAACAAAATATCATTTTATTAAAAATTATTGCATGATCTCACTTTCCATTCAAAGTCCCATAGAGGGAACCTTGGTTGTTTTGTCTAAATATATATACAAGGGATGGGAAAGGTGGATCAATTTCCACCTCGGTGTCCAGCAACTTTTACATGTAACAATGTAGATGCGAAGTTTTTAAATGTAACGTATGTAATGTAATGTTAACATTTTTTGCAATTTTTGTATATTACTTTTCCAATGTAACAAATAATTTTTAATAGAAACTATGTGCTATATTGATGCCTAAAAAAATCCCAATAAGTGCGTAGAGGAGTGGTAGGTGACCTCCTCAGGAAATTTAATAAGTTATAATTTAGGGGTGTGGCCATTTTTGACCTGTGAATTTTGTTATTCAAGGTTTCTTTCAATAAAGTGTTTTTGAATTTACATTTATTCATTTTTATAACAGTATCTTTTACTTTGAACTGACAATAAAGGATAATCTGTAAGTTTTCACATTGTTGCAATTAATTTGCACAAGTCTGTACTATAAGTGATTAGTTCTTTATTATCACACACGAGTAAGTAGGATTCTGAGAAGGGGCTTCTCCTCAGCCTTTTGTCAATACAGAGCTATAAAAGTCTGGTCAAACACCAGAACCATACAATACATTACATACCAATACATTTTGTTGAAGTTGGCTCTAGAAACCTTAAAGTGAATACCTTCTAATTTGTGGTTTCTACCTGTTGTGCAAAGGATGCATGTAAATCTTGGATGAAAAAGAAAGGTGTACATGAGCCTTCAGGAAATATTTAGCAACAACAGTCAGTTTGATGGCAGAATGTTTTGGTAAGAATTTGTAGTTCTTGTTGTTTTCTAGATTATGTCAAACCTATTTTGTTTTCATGGACCATATAAAGAAGGTCTCCAGTTTTTGATGTATTTCACCTAGTTAGTGTATATTTAAAACATAACACATACTGGAAAACATGCTTTAGACAGTAGTGCCCTACTGATTTTTATGTGCTATGTTTCCATTGAATACTGGATGTATACTGGATGGACATCAAGTAAAGGTGGGTTTACACGTCAAGATTTTTTCGGCCGACAGATGGACGACTAACGAT
>CM070034.1:83721937-83747050 GCA_036250615.1 Ptychadena robeensis | reverse complement strand
AAAATCGAATCGGAGGTTGGACGAAACAAAAATCTTGACGTGTAAACCCACCTTAACAGAGGACTCTCATTGCTGCAACAGCACCTAGCAATCTAGTCATTATGGTTATTTACCACTCAAGGGAATGGTAAATGCATTTGGCCTAGGTAAGATGGGCAACGTAATGAAACCATAACATTTGATAAATTCATACCAGTATTTATGCTGAGAATTTTAGAAATAATTAAATTTAATTTTAGATAAATAATTTAGTAATTAATAACTTATAGGATTAAAGTTTATAAATAAGACAAGGAAGGCACTCTAGTCAGCACTATGAAGCACAATGTAACAATAACAATTTGGGATCCTACAATATTGTGTGAGGGACTCAGAAAGCCTGTTCAATTGTCCTACATCAGTGCTATATACTTTATGCAAAACCAGTGAGTATGAAAAACTGGCTAAAGACACACGTGTTGGTGTGTTTTGTACATTATTTTAAGCAAGGATAGTAGATATTTGGAACATACACATTTTTAAAAGTTTCAATATAATTGGGAAATAAAAGGTCATGCTGAACTTAGGGAGAGGAATGAGGTAATACTATATACCAAACACCAGTTTTCTATATCATCAAGTTATTTTATTTGGATACATTTGCATTTTGTCCTGTAATTTTAAAGGCAAACTCCCACTAGAACTCATTTATTTTGTTTTCAATTGTCCATTTGTGGGATTAATCTCATTGGTGTGATTTACATGTAATAGCTATTTATGTCCCCTCTAACAATGGTGTCACTCACAAAAAAGTTCCCTAGTTATTTTGGTTAATTTTTTTAAGGAGCATCTATCAAAACAGCATGATATCACCATTTGGAATTGTATTGGCCATGACAGTCTAATACATATGGGACGTCTTGTGATAAAATGTAATTATCAATAGACTCAAAGAGGTAGAACAAGCCAATTGTACCACAAAATTAAGCCTCCGATTAGCTGTCTCCATTTACAGATCAACAGCTATCTCAGTATCATATCTCAGTAGTGCAAATTTTCTCTTGTCAGATTTTACCCTACATGTGCCTACTCTGATTTTCGTCCTCCAGATCTCCAACACCCTTAGATTTACAATCTTTTTTAAATTAGTAAATTACATTCCCAAAATGACACCCCTTACTGCAACCTTTTATAGTTGTTTAAGTTTCCCAAGTGACATAAATGGTATACTTTTAACAATAAAAACAATAAAAATTGCCAAAGAAAGCTGTGTGGGGCTTTAATCTCAATGCAATCTGCAATATCAGCTTCAGTCACCCCTGCGTATGTGGTATCTTTAATACTATGTTATAATATTTTATGAATTACCATTATCTCTGAACATTACTAATAATTTTTCAGAATTTCTTTATTTAAGATTAGATTTGTGTGGTATCTTGCACTTGCCATTTAATGCTTAAATTGCAAAATAGATCCTGACAAGGAACTTTGTGGTAAATATAGTTTTTTCCATGTTGCCATAGTTCCAGAAGGTCTTCCTATTAACTGGAGTAAATTGTCAAGGCACTAACCACATTTTAAAAATAAACCCCGTTTTACTCAGACAGAGCTCTTTAACACATAATAGCTAAGTGATGTTTATCTACAAGAGAGATACAGTACAGTGTGGTCTAAAACTCCCAGTGGTGGCATGCTTTATATAACTCCAAGAAGTTTAGAATGCTGCAGTTGTACAAGGGTTAACATAGGACACTTACACACTATTCTCAATAACACTTGGCAACCCTGTGGGACTGGGACTATGCTTTCACTGTACAAGAATATCCCTAACAGACAGTGTTACAATAATACCCCTAACAGATAGTGGGATGACATTTTATCCTTTGCAATTTCCCCCACACCACTCCAAGGATTAATTCACAGTCCATAGTCATATCCCTAACTGCCCTAAATATTCTGCCCAAGTTTCAAACCTGCAAGCATAATTCTGTAAGGGTTGTGTCTACTTCTGATTCTCATAAGTCCAGTGTAGGGAAACAAGGCCAGCACATTTACCAAGCAGATACCCTGCAGCTCGCAGGCAGTTTTCCCATGGCTTCGGGCACGCTCATGACGAATCGGCAGGAGCACGCTCTTTTCATGCAGCAGGGGAAGGATGCGTTAAAGCTGTTCTAACGATGTTTTCCCTGGTCCTGGAGACACCTCCGTAGACCTTAAATGGAGGTGTCTCCTTCTTCTACTTTTGCCGAACCTTCTTCTACTTTTGTCCTTTGTTGTATTATTTTGGTAGTAAAATTTTTAGTACTGCGGATACGCGCGTGTTAGCTGCAAGCCCGCTGTGCTGTTTTGAAGCTACGAGCTGCCGCATCTTTAAATCAGCACAGCGGTGTGCGGCAGCTCGCAGCTTCAAAACAGCACAGTGGGCTTGCAGCTAACACACGCATATCCGCAATACTAAAAATTTTACTACCAAAATAATACAACAAAGGACAAAAGTAGAAGACGGTTCGGCACCTTATTTTTTCTCTTAAGTCCGATTCGATTTTTAGCATGATTAGACAATATTACAGGCAAATCTAATGAATTATACCATCAGCCATTGCATCTACATTAATTAAATAGATAAAAATTAGACAATACTTTCTATGCACTGCAGCTGTACTTTTGTTGTATTACAAATTTACACTCCACAGAATGTCAATGGGTAATTCAATGTGTAACATTAAAACTGTAGAGATATAAATAATTAAACCAGACCTGTGTATCCATTGCAGAGTATAAATTGATGTGTCTATGTGAAATGTATATAAGTATGTATTTGCCAGGAAAGAGTTATCACATCAATAAGTCCCGAAATGAATAGTAAATAACCTTTTAAAAAAATATTTAGCTTGGTTACCACAAGAGGAAAAGTGCTCTTGAGTTTGCATAAAACAACCATGTAAACCTTGAATGCAGTTGTAGCCCTGTTGCAAAATTAAATGTGTACCTTTTCAGCATTACTGTGTTGGCTATTGATCTTTTTATATTGAAAAAATAAAATAATGATGTGGCACTAAGTGATTATGGCGTCACTTGTGGTGGAGATAGATTTACGCATCTGAGATAATGAACTCAGTATTTATCTACAGATTGGCCCAATTGATTCAGTATCTGACAATTTCGTTGTGACTTACAAAAACTACGTCTGTAAATTGATTGAAAATTCAGATTAGACCTTTATAAAAGTAGGAGAGAAGTTAGACACAGGTGCACAAATGAATATAAAGTATTTAAAAGAAGAATAAAGATGTTTGAAGTTTTAAATAAAAGCTTAGTCAACATTAATGTTTGAGCTTTTCTTTCTAAACGACTAGAATGTTTAAAGCTGAAAAATAATGCATTGGTAAGGTACTTGTAAACAATCTCATTAATACAGTTCAAAAGTATTAAAAAGGGGGGGGGGGGTTTAGGGTTCACCACCGGCAAGCACCTCACCACATCCTATGTTTAAAGGGTATGTGTTTAATGGAGTGAACTTAACTCCAAGGGGGGGAGGGGGCAGCCCCTACGGATTTTTAAGGTGAGAAAACAATAGAGTTCCGGTCAGACGAATGAGATCAACATATTTATTTATCAATTATTGTGACATATAAAGAGGTACATACACATAAAAAACATTTCTGTCCCGTCCAGTCAGTCAGTCAAGGCTATACTAAATACACAATAGCATTGTCCAATTTTGAAATCCCAACAATCGGCGGTCAAAGCTGTATACTACCGCCTGTTAGTCTCCAAATTCAGAAAAAAGGGCCATCCCTATTGGCAACCAGTTGTACCCGGCGCGTTTCGTCCCGTAAAGGGACTTTCTCAGGGGTGAAGCGATAGTGGATGGAAATCCAAGTCGATGTTTTATTAGATTCACAAGAGAGAAATTTTTAGAACCCGGTTTACCCTCTTGAGAATACACAAATTTTTTTGCAAATAGTCAATAAAAATTTTTGAGGTGTGTTTTTGACAGACATCCTATGTTTCCTGTGTTCATTAACTGCATCTGATTTGCCACATATAACTCAAGATAATTTTGTTCTCATCCTGTTAGTGATCTCATTCGAAAAAGTTGATGACCATATAAACAGAATTATCAATTTTCTTGTGCCTTACCGGTCTGGTTACTCTCCGAGGATTGGAGCCCAAGGGGTGCCGCAGTGCATGCGGAGTGCGTCCCCCCGCAGTCGACAGGTTTTGGTGTGGTCAGGACACTGGCATACGATGGCATACGATATATTGGTCCATCACCACACCACATAATAGGTATCTATCTTCTTGATCCAGGGGGAGGAGAAAATAGGGGAACACAAGAGAGGGAGAGAGAAAGGAGGGGGAGTCCACTAGGGGATTTCCAAATGTCCCTGTGCTGTCACTATTAGTTGAACTCACCGGGTTTAGACTATTAATTTGAGGTATTCCTCAGTTTGAGGTCAAATAGAGGATAGGTGCCCAGTCATGCATAGGAAGGGACGGTGAAGAGCGAAAAATGGAAAAAATCATGAGCTTTGCTGCTGCTCTAAAGGAAGTTATATTCATGCATGTACATCCTTCATACCTTAAAGTGGTCAGTCAAAAGTGTCTTGATCCAATAACTGGTAGAAGTCTGTCATCGGCTTTCCAAAGCTCCAAATATATTGTTTTCTCACCTTAAAAATCCGTAGGGACTGGCCCCCCCCTCCCCTTGGAGTTAAGTTTACTCCATTCAACACATACCAAATAATACACTATGTCCATGCTGCTTACAGACTGAAGTGAGCCTTTCAGTAATTCACAGACACAGTCTCTCAGCACTGTCCTTCCCCCAGAATGAATGCTGTTATACAGCATGTAAGAGCAGAAGTGAATACCAGTGTACAGCATGTTGGATCAGAGTGTGCAGTGGGAAGAAGGGCTGACAGCCCAGAATGTGTCCCTCTGTGATTTACAGAGATGTTCAGATGGTTGTACACTTTCCTGATGTTTGATCAATTTTGTGATATACGGTTTTGTGTGAACTAAAAAGTTTTTGAAAAGAGAAATTGGTGTAGAATATATCAGAAAGAACACTTATGTGACATTCACAGGGGTGTATGGAAAAGCAGGGTTTTTAGCACCTGGGAGCCCAAAAACTGCTGAAGCCAGGGGGACGTGACATTGGGTATCTCTTAGGCTGTTTTGGCTGTCTGACAGATATGCTTCACATGGGGGCATATTTAAATGCTCCTCAAGCACCTGTGCACACTGTGGCAGATCCCGAACATGGGGGGGGCAGGTGGTAGTTGGGGGGGACTGTGTCAGCAGCCCGAAAAGCATATATTGCAAAGACCTTGGCTATCCCAGGTATCCCGTGTGGGTCCCCCGTTATTTCTCCTCACCCCCAATGGGTGCATATGGGGGGGGCTGGGGCTACACAAGTGCCCCTATGGACTCACTCCATCTGGGTAGCAAGTGTCTTATCTGCTCCACATCTTTAGACATGGATCTTGATTTATTGAGATTTGATGATGAGCAACTGTACTTTTTGATGGACTTTTTAGTTATGATGGGTGTCCAAGAATCTCATGAAGCAGAAATGCGAAATACATCAAGAACAGGACACCATACCAGCGACAGGTGATCTATATGAGAGCAGACACCTTGCTAATCATATGTAACTTTATGTATATTTGAACGTCAACAAGTTAATCAAAGTGTACCCATGTGCAATTAAATGTTTTAACTATTAAATATACTATTTCTTACCAATCTGGAATCATGGGTGGTATTAGAATTTACTATTTTTTTAATAATTGAGTATCATTTTACATTCATACAGTGCCTTAAAAGTCCCAGGAGGACTAGGCTCCAATTTATGTGGGAGTTGGTACGGGAGTCTCTCCCCTTCCTTCCGCTCCCCCAGTTTTATGTTATGTTATATTAATGATGTTCCCCTCAATATGCAGAAAAAGTTAAAAAAAAACAGGCAAAGTCAGCTGCTATTTTCATTACAACCAGAAAATAGCTCAAATATGTGAAAGAAAATATGTATCCTCTGACAGACATGACAGACGCAGCCACCTACCAGGGTGAGAGAACTACGGACAGTGCACCAAGCGAAGCGAATTGTGGTTACAAAAAGCCAGGATGTTGAGCAGAGGTGGGATATTCCTTGTAGGAAGAATGCTGCGTTAAAGAAAGGACACCCAATATACAGGATTGGAGTTGGGGCTCCTGTGTATATGGCTGCTGTGCTGAAATATCTGACTGCTGAGATCCTTGAGCTAGCAGGAAATGCAGCTAGAGATAACAAGAAAGGCAGAGTCACACACAGGCACAATATGCTTGTGTCAAAGATTGCAGTGTCACCCAGCGATCTGTAACTACAGATGCGCCCTCTCCCAGTTCTGCTGTTTCATGTACCAAGCCTCAGAGGACCAGGACCTTTCATAAATCAGCTCCCTCTGCTGGTGGTAGAGATTGTGGCACTTGATGTGACTCCTGCTCTCTCTCCTGGGCGATACCTGATTAGCACTTATATCACGCACTTGGAGTCCTGTCCATTCAGACCCCCTGACCATGTACCTGTCTGCTAAAATTCACTCTATTCAACAACTCATACCTGGACCTTACCATGCCACTGATCCTATGATTTAGATTAGCTACCCCTCCATCATCCCTCCTATCTCTAACATTTTACCATGTATCCTTGCCTGTTCTTCTCAGGGCCATTTCACACTATATGCGTTTTTTAAAGGCATGCATTTTTTATAGGCATTTTTATAGGCGTTTTTGACATTACATATGCGTTTGCGTTTCGCATTTGCGTTTTTGAACAAATTAATGAAAAACACAGAAAAGTGAATAAAAAATGCATACAGCAGTGAGTTTTTAAAAACACATGTCCAAAGGAACATTTAAAAAGACTTTATTGGTTTTCACATTCTGGGCCGTATCCTTAAGTTACGCGGATGTCTGCTGATCCATGTGACACACCTAGTTGATTTAGAGTGACCATAAGATTATCAAGGATCCACTACCTCGACGCGCATTTCAACAGCGTTTTTCTTCAGGAGGTGTGGTATAATCCGTCAAAGTAAGAAACGGTTGCAAAAATATAAAATAGGGGCTTGCCCAGAGGAGAGAACGTGCGACAACAAGAGGAACAGGGGGCCACTGTCCGCAGAAGAACGGGACCACCTGATTGGTATGAACAAGTGTTCAAGGTGGGTTAAGGTCGCCTGTACAATGTCAGGAAGGATGTCCACAGGTTGTGGGGTATATGTCTCAGGTTTCCTCCGTATTCCTCCGCATTTTTAAAAACGCAACGCATACAGTGTGAATGGTAACATTGGTTTTCTATGTAAAAATGGATGTGTGCGGTCTATGTAAAAAAAAACGTGTGCGGTCAAAATGCAACGCATATAGTGTGAAATTACCCTTACACTCTTCCCTCCTCTACGACCTGCCTTCTCCTACTCCCAGTTACACCTCCTGTCATTCTCTCTATTGCTGAACTTGTTTTCTCTGCTTCATCTTTCTGGGGACATCTCCACCAATCCTGGCCCTCCTCTATCCCCTTCTCCTCTCTCCTCAAGAAACAACCCTCTCCTAACCTGATACATATTCACCCTTTTCATAGAAGTTCATCCCCTCTCTCATGTGGACTTTGGACCTCCAGATATGTTGTTAACAAACTGACCTTCACTCACAGTCTCTTAAGCTCCTCGCTCTCACTGAAACCTGGCTCACCCCATCTGAATCTTCTTCTGCTGCTAAATCTTATGGAGGCCTGATAACAGACCAGGTGGTTGTGTTGGTCTTCTCTCTCCTCACTGCACCTACATTGTACTACAACCCCCTCCCTCGCTAACCCACCTTATCTTCATTTGAGGTTCATACCATCTGCCTGTTTCACTGTCTCTCAGTATAATTTCACCCTTTAATCCAGTGCTATTCTCCCTTACCAACTGTATACTCCAACCCATTAGATTGTAAACCCAACCGTGTGTGTTATCTTGTGTTGTGTCTCAACTCTAATTTATTGTCCAGCGCTGTGTAATATGTTGGCACTATATAAATAAATTATATTAATAGTAAATGTAGATAGATCTCTTGGCTTTTCTGTGACCTCTGAAATTATATATATATTACAATTAAACCAAAAACTGAATAAAGATGTAGTGGGGATGCCTCCCCTGAGCTAGGCATAGTGGAGAAACCTGTCCTAAGTGTAGGGGACAAGGGGGGATTATTGTAAACCCTTAAGTCACAAAAGGGAGCCAGAGCACAGAGCATATAAAATCTCTAGATTCTGGTTGCTCTGGGCTCAGTATCGCTGCAGGAGGCGAGGTGCCAGGTCAGGGGAAAATCAGCTATGAACTCATTGAGCAGGATACAATGTAAGGGAGAGTGTGGGTGGCTCCTGAGCACAAAGCCCACATTTATTTGTAAGTCACCCAATTGTGGTCCCATTTTTTCTGGGACAGGGGTGGCCCCCGGGACTAGGCACAGTGGGGTGGCATGAGGCCAATGTTCCATAGGGAGAGGATCTAAGTGAGGAGCTGGCTGCAAGAAGGAGGCTTCCAGAACCTTAGCTCCAGGGAATCAAGACCTCCAGCGGAAGCAAGTATTCAATTGTGCCTTCGCAGAGACTTTCATATGAACTGCCTCCTCTGAGGAGCAATAGAACCCAGAGGCCTCCCTCTATTCAATCTGGGCCTACCTTTGCTGAGTTGTATCCACTGATGTTGGTGAAACCTGCAGTTTCCCCCAGGATCTTTCTACGGCACAGGAGTGGAAGGAAATATATAGCTCACGTAATGACCACAAGGGTAGCTAATTCTGGGCAGTCTAGGGAAGTTGAAGCTATCCTTAATCAGCTGCCAGTCCCTGCCATGAAACGTTCTTCTTCTGAATTGCGGGCTCTAACCAGCTTTCTGGACAGGCATGCCCGGGGATTCTCTAGAGGAGGCCATGATTTAGCAGCCACTCCTCCAGCCCGAGGAGTGGGACTTCCTTTTTTTGTGGGAGCTTTAGCCCAGTATATGCCCAAGTACACAGAGGCATCATCCGATATGACTGCTCTGAGCATCTTAAGACTACGTACTCAATCGCTACCAGATGCTCTACATGTTGATGTGGCGCTGAGTAACCTAGCGGGAGAGGCACGGTGCACAATCCTGCAGCTGCCAGAGTCTGAGGGGGACAGCATTAACAAGATTGTCTCTTACTTAGAAGGGATCTTTGGAACTATTCCCCAGTTTGCCAAAGCCCTGCAGGATTTGGCTATGTGTATTCACAAGAGAGAAGCCGCTGGGACATGGTGTGGGCTGCGCCAGAGCTGTGGTTAAAATAACAATTTATACAAGCACTATCCCAGGCATGAGTGAATGAAAAGTTGCAGGATAAACTGGCTCTCTGTTATGCCGCAGATCCTGGGTTAGCACGGGGGTACCAGGAGCAGGGATCTAAGACACCCAAGGGTCTTCACCCAGAGCCCCCTAATGGGAGATAGGCAGGGATCCTTGGGGAGACCCTGTGAGTCTTTTCCCGGACTAGGGTGGCTAGGTCATGCTTCCCCGGTGAACCCCCCAGGAAGGTGCGGCAGGTGTCCGCTGGAGATAGGATCCCTTTTAAGGGGGAAAGGTCTTCCAGGAGATAGAAACACAGAGAGAGATCAAAGTCAATGCCAAAGGTCGAGGCAGGCGGCGTTCTGAGAGGAGTCAGTGGCTACAGGCGTGGGTCAAGGCAGGCGGGGACAAAACGGATGGTCACAAGGGGAGGTCAGGGAGCCAGAGAGCAAGGAGTCGTCGGAACAAAGCAGGGTCGGGTACGGGTAGTCAAGCCAAAAGAATCACGTCTAACATTAACGGGACACAGAAGACTGTTTACTACAGCACTGACTTGACAAGGACGTGGCAGGGCTTATAGGAAGTGCCAATCATGGGGCCGCCCCGGAGGGAGGGGCGGACCCCAGGAAAAACACTCCCCTTACCAGTCATTCAAAATCGGGCGAGGGCGAGCGGTGCGCACGCGCAGCGCGGGAGCGCCAGCCCCACGTCCCGCGGCTCGCTCGTGGATGCGAGCTAGGGGAGAGCCCCGCAGCACCCCTGAATCCCAGAGCCCTCCCAGTGGAACCCCCGCCTGGAGACGCAGGAGGCAGAGGTAAGGAGGGTTCCATCGTCGGTGGGGCCAACCCGGCAGGACGAGAGGGGCCAGGATCCTGACACTCTCACTCCTCAGCTGACCTTTTGCCAGTTATTACAGTAACACTGGCTGCCGAGAACATCACCCCCTCTTTAAGAGGAGTGACGAGTGACCTCGCATTGAAAAGGGCACCACCTCTTGCATCCAGTAGCTTAGAGAGGACAGTGCAGAAACAGTATGCAGACCAAAATGGCACAGCTGCGCTAGAGAGTTCCTGTACCGGCACCCCCTCACCGAATCTTACATATACCTTCAGAGACTAAGAACCAACATGTTTGGACTGGGGAACAAGTTAGGCCGAAGAGGACTAAGAGGCCGGCACTAAAACCCTCTTGGGCCAAACAGGCTGAGCCCATAAGTAAGGAACTTCACTTTCTGTGAAAAAATTATGGGCAGAAAAAGAGACTGAGCAGTTGGTGAGAAAGGTGGGGCTTGTGAAGGCCCCAGGGAGCTATACCCCTGTGGCAAGAACTAGTGCTGTCATTGTCGGTTGGGTCTGCCAGCTCCCTACAGGGGCTCATCATTATGGTCAAACCGTTTCCTTCACAAGGTGGCCCTTTTAAGCTTGCACTTTGGCTGTTGTACAACAGGGACAAATGCTGGTCTGGATGCCCAATTCTGCAGGTACTCATTTACATATTCACTCTGGGCCTACCTTTGCTGAGTTGTATCCAGTGATGCTGGTGAAACCTGCAGTTTCCCCCAGGATCTTTCTACAGCACAGGAGTGGAAGGAAATATATAGCTCATGTAATGACCACAAGGGTGGCTAATTCTGGGCAGTCTTGGGGAGTTGAAGCTATCCTTAATCAGCTGCCAGTCCCTGCCATGGAACATTCTTCTTCTGAATTGCGGGCTCTCACCAGCTTTCTGGGCAGGCATGCCCGGGTAGTCTCTAGAGGAGGCCATGATTTAGGCTGTGCTACAGAGGCGGAACACAAAATTAACATAGAAACTGTATCCCCCGCTTGTGAGCCGTTTCTGCAGCATTCCACCACATCTGTATCAAGATGGCAGATAATTGGCCAGATGTTGGAGCAAGGGGTGGTAGAAGAGAGAATGGGCTGCCCCAATTGTGCTGGTAAAGAAGAAATATGGCTCCTTTTTGTGTATACTACCACAAACCCAATGCTGTCACAATCATGGCTACCTACCTGTTGCCCTGGATTGTGGAGTCCTTAATAGCTTTAGGACAAGCACGCTAAGCACCTTGGATCTGGCCAGTGGCTATTTGCAATCCCCGACCGCCTTCCAGCGCATGATGGAACATTGTTTGGGAGACATGAATCTGAACAACTTGCTGGTCTACTTGGATAACATTATCATCTTCTCAACTACCTGGACCTGGTAATGTCCAGACTGCATAGTTACGGTCTAAAGCTGTAGCCAGAGAAATGTCATATGTTCCGAAAAACTATTGTGTTTCTAAGACATGTGGTTTCCCAGGAAGGAGTGAGGCCTAATCCTTGTAAAGTGATGCAGGAGTCCACCCCCCCCCCCCAGGGTCTGTGACTGAGGTGAGGACCTTCCTTGACCTGACTGGGTATTACTGGCCTTTATTCTACATTTTGCAAAATATACAGCCCCTCC
Organism: Ptychadena robeensis; assembly: GCA_036250615.1. Lineage (NCBI taxonomy): Eukaryota > Metazoa > Chordata > Amphibia > Anura > Ptychadenidae > Ptychadena > Ptychadena robeensis. The sequence continues at coordinate 83,735,288 of CM070034.1, read as the reverse complement.
CAATATGTCTAAAAGGTTGTTATCACAGATACAGGATGGGAAGGAAAGAAAAGAGTCACTGCATATGCCAGCCGAGAGATCAGGACCCAACCTGGCAAGTGCTGTTATCCGAAGTAGTGTTGAGCTCGAATATTAGATTTTCGAATATTTAGAGCGAATATCGCTATTTCGCGAATATTCGCGAATATATCATCGGTTATCCGATCGTGATTTTTCGCGATTGTATTGCGGTTTTATTGCAATGAATGGGATCGCGATTATATAATCGCAATGCGATTTTTTTAAACGGAAATGACGGATATTCTACCAGTCGAATATCCGAGCTCCATTGACTTGCATGCATTGCGCATATTTGATCGCAATTGCGATTTGTAGATCGCAATTCATGTCGGAAGTGCGGATATTCGAGATTACGAATATGGAATCGAATATTATGGCGGATATTCGCGAAATTACGCGAATTCGAATATTGCCTAGTCGCTCATCACTAATCCGAAGCTAAGACCTTTTGCATGGCGGAACAGAGGGTGGAACAGAGAGGTAGGACATAATGCTTCACCCATGCTTTATTGAGGTAAGTTTTAGAAAACAAAATGCGATGCAAAAAACTGTATTCATTGCAGTTTGAATAAAAAAATCCAGTCATTTACGTGTGTGACACCGGGAGGGGGGGCCCACTTCCAAACAGAAAGCATCAGGCAGCCAAACTAGGCCGCCGCGGACGCAAGGACAGGTGAATGAGCGCCGCAGGGCTCCGATCAGGGCTGGATGGGCCTCCCAATCACAATTTTCGGGAGGAGAGGGAGATGAGGAGGACAGCTATGGACCTCTTTCCCTACCGATGGACCTGCAGGATTCCCCTGGGGCGGTGCAGTTCTCTTCCCAGCATCCATCACAGGTCCTGGCACAGTAAGCCCTCTCCCCCCTCCTCGGTCCCCAGGCCTGCTCTTTGCTTCCCAGGAGCAGTTCCATGCGGTGGGGATAATGCAGACCACCCCCCTCCCACTTGCTGCCGCCATCACAGGGGTCCCAGGGCCCGCAGTGCCATCCTGCCTCTCCCTAGCCTTTGGACCCATCTGGGCCATATCGCGCTGCCACAGCCGTGGGGGCTGCTTCTTCCCCTTGGGGCGCGATTGTGGCCCAGTCAATACCACCAGAGCCCAGGAACCCCCCTATGTTGCCCCTGGCAGAATCTCGCACGTCATCAGCCATACTGCCGCACCTCAGGGTGCAGTCTTGCTGGCTGCCCCCCCTGGATCTGCCTCAACTCCGCCACTCTACTTTAGTGCCCCGGTTGGGCCGACTGCGCCTCAGTGGCCCCCGTGCCCTGGTGATATGCCTACTAAGCGGGACTTTTTCATGTTGATTCGTGAAGTTAAAGAGACATGCCAAACCGAGATTGGGGCGCTCCACCAGGATATACACCAGCTTTATTCCAGAGTGAATCAGTTGGAGACCGGTGCACAAACCACAGATCACGCTGTTTTTGCTCTTCAACAACAACTCCATGACTTGGCTAATGATAACAGGGAGCTTCGTCGCCACGTGGATGACATCGATAACCGTGGCCGCCGCAATAACATCAGAGTGCGTGGTCTCCCCGAAGCGGCTCAAGATGAGAACCTCCATGTGGTTCTCCAGCACCTTTTCAACAATGTTTTGGGGCGACCTGCAATCCAGCGCATCAAACTGGACCGAGCTCACCTGGCGCTGAAGCCGAAAGGCCCCCCGTCCCATCCCAGGGATGTCGTCTGCAGGGTCCACAACTTTGCGTTAAAGGAGGAGATTATGCAGAAAACCCGCTTGCTGAATGCTTTGGAGTTTGATGGTGCTCCTATCCAACTGTTTTCTGATTTTTCGGTGGGGACGCTCCAACAACACCGGCTACTCCAACCCCTCCTTGCTCTCCTGCGTGACCATCATGTCTCCTACAGATAGGGTTATCCGTTTGCCCTGATTGCCATACGGGCGAAGACGCATATTCTTCGGTTTCCTGAGGATCTCCCGCACTTCTACAAGGAACTGGACCTCGTTGCCCCTGCCCTCCCTGGTTGGTCCCCGCTGCCACCGGTCCCCCCTCCCACGGCTGCATGGTCCACGGTCTTGTGGCACCAGAGACCGCCACCCTCCCGAGGGGTACCCACTCCCTGATTTGGTGCCGGCCCGCCTGGCTCATTTTTACTGGCACTGACTTTCTTTCCAGTTGTTTTTTTTCCTTTCTTTTTCCATTTGCTGTGCCTGCTGTCTACGGTCCCGGGTGTGTGTGTCCATGCAGCCTCTGGACTTCCTGGCTCCTCCCCACTCCCTTATCCCCCCTGCCATGGCTACAGTATTGATTTTCTTTGGCATGTGGTGTGAGATGTTTTTGCCTTGTGTTATGTGCTTTATGCAGGCGTCCTTCTGGGCGACCAGTCACGCTCTCCCCTTGGAGTATCCTGACTCGCCTTTGTGACTACACGAGGTGGTGGGCTATTTCAGCGGATGTTATACTATGTCAGTTTTTTTGTGTTTAGTTCAGTTTTTTATTTGTAGTTCTTTCTGTCTTTGGTTCTTTCTCTGGCTGTACTGTTCTTTTCTTTGCTTTCTTTGGGGACTCTCCCCTTTCCTTTCTTTTAGGTCTCCCAACCTCGGGAGGAGCCGCCGGTTCGGGTGGTTTCTGCGAGCTGTGTGGGTGCTGCTGGCTCTGAGTTTCCTTCTGGACCGGCACGGTGTACGTTACTCTGGGAGTGGACTTCAACATGACTTGACCGGACTGCTACAGGCACTGCCCCCCATACTACCCCCTCATAACTTATAGTTTACTTTGCCTTAATGTAAGGGGGCTAAACTCCCTGGGGAAGCGGAGACTGGCCCTGCGTGAATTTCGCTCATCCAAGGCAGATATTGTGTTTGTGCAGGAGACTCACTTTCACGCCACGGGTTCTTTCCATTTTGCTTCTTGGTACTTCCCCTTAGCCTACTCGGCCCATTGCCCCAGCCTCAAGAAGGCTGGGTTGGGGTGGAGATTCTGTTTCGCCCCTCAGTCCCTTTTGTGCCTAATCAACCGGTCTTTATTAATGCTGTCCTCTTGCTACTTCAGCCTTATTATCCTTATTAGTAATCATGGGAGGCGACTTTAACATGGTCTTTTCGCCGTCGGTTGACCACGCCTCAGTTCCTTCCATGTCCCCCCCCCCCGCCCACTCCGTAGCTCTGTCCCGGCAATTCAGTCGATTCGTTCACACTCCTTCTATGATCTTTGGCGGATCCATCATCCTGGGGAGCGTACTTTTTCTTACTACTCTCCTGTGCATAGGACTCGCATGGACTAATTTTTCGTCAACCTGCCTGCCATCCGGCTGTTCACCTCTGCTTTCATCCAGCCTATCTCGTGGTCAGACCATGCTCCCATTCTTCTCACCCTTTTATTGGGTTCGGGCTCCCCCGGCGGTGCCATTGGCATCTTAATGAACGCCTGATCAAGGAGGAATTTCATTGTTTCCTGCTAGAGGGCACTTTACGTAACTATTTCTGTGAGAATCAGGATTCTGTGTGCTCTACTTCGGTTTTATGGGAGGCTCATAAGTCTACGCATTGTCTACGCATTGTATCTCCCTGGCGTCTTCGCTTAAGAAAGAGGCTCTGCGGGCCCAAGATCTGTTGGTGGCAGAGCTTCGGACGTTGGAAGCTGCCCTGGTCCGCAATCCCACGGTGTTGGTTCTCCGAAGGGTTGTGAAGCTTAGGTCTGAGCTTCGATCCTTGGCGCTGCAGGGTGTGGAGAAATCATTGTTATACATGAGGCAGCTGTTCTATGATAAGGGAAATAAGGCTGATGCTTTGTTAGCTAGGAAGCTTAGAGACAAGCGTGCCGCGGCCATGCCTCATGCTATCAGGCATCCCTCGGGGCTCCTGGTCCATGACCAGCAGCGCATAGTGGACATTTTTGGGTACTACTATTCCACCCTTTATGCGGAGGTGGCGGGGCCCAGGCCTCTGAACCATCCTTGCAGGCTTGCATAGATGCCTATCTGGAATCAGCGAACCTCCCCGCCCTGTCCGTGGGGCAACTTGATTCCCTTAACTCCCTGGTTTCTGTGGAGGAGCTGGGTCGGATTCTGAAGACTCTCCCCAATAACAAGGCTCTGGGCCGGGTTGGCCTCCCATATCTCTATTACAAGCAGTTCTCCTTTGTTCTTCTCCCGTACATGTGCTCCCTGTTTAATGACTTACTACAGGGTGCCCCTATCCCATCCACCTTAACTTATTCTCATATTTCAGTCTTTCCTAAGCCGGGTAAGGACCCCACCCTCTGTGCTAGCTACTGTCCCATCTACCTCTTAAACTCCGACCTCAAGATTTTTACGAATCTACTCGCTGACCGGCTCTCTCCCTTTCTACCCCATCTGATTGATAAGGATCAGATGGGCTTTATTCCCTTTCGTCAGGTGGGTGATAATGCTCCTAGAATTATCGATCTCCTTGATGTTATCAATAAGCGAAGAACAGAAGCTTTGCTTCTCAGTCTGGATGGCGAGAAGGCGCTTGACCGCCTTAGTTGGCCGTTCATGTTCTCTGTCTTGCGAGCCTTTGGGATTTTGGGCCCTTTTCTCCAGGCAATCTTATGCCTCTACTCTGGCCCTACCGCTATGGTCAAACTTCCACATACCTCCTCCCTCTCTTTCCACATCCATAATGGAACTCGGCAGGGTTGCCCCTTGTCACCCTTGCTGTTTGCTTTATCCATAGAGCCTCTGGCGGCACACATTCGCCTGAACCCTGACATCCGAGGGGTGCAGATTCATAAGTCCTTTAAGATCTCCCTCTTTGCCGATGATGTGCTGCTGACCCTGTCTGATCCACTCCTCACTCTCCCTGTTCTCTTCCAAGAATTGGCGCAGTATAGTCCTCTATCAGGGTATCGGGTCAGTCAGACCAAGACGGAAGCTCTTCTGCTTTTTGTCCCTCCCGATAGACTGGCCTCTCTTCACTTTTTCCCCATGGCCTGGAAGAAGGACTCCATCTCCTATCCAGTTGACTATGTCCTACTCCTCTCTGTATCACTATAATTTCCTGCCTCTTTTTTGTGAGGTTTGCACTCTTTTAGCTAAATGGAAGACACACACCATTTCATTTCTGGGTCGGATCGCTGCGGTTAAAATGGTGATTCTTCCAAAATTTCTATATTACTTCCAGACATTACCCATTAGGGTTCCCCTAGCTACTTTGCATCAGATTCAGCATCTACTGCTGGATTTCGTTTGGGCTCACAAGCCTTATATGCTTTCCAAGCATCTGCTCTGCGCTTCCAGGTACAGGGGGGACTGGGGGTGCCGGATGTTTACAAATACTATTTAGCCGCGCATTTACGCGAGGTGGCCTTGTGGACCACGTAATAAAAGGACTGAAATAGTGAAGCTCTGGATTTCTCCGGTTCACCCCAATGCGATGCTTTGGGGTTCTTCGTTACTGTTGGGTGATAGGGACCTGCTTGCCCCTATGCAGTTCACTAGGGACATCTGCCGTTTTTGCAGGAAGTGGTTTGACCTGTCATCCGGGGCTTCACTGTTGACCTCTCTCCTGTACAATCCTCTGATCCCGGACAGCCTTGCTATTAGGCTGCACCACCCCTGGAGGCGTCATGGTCTATACCAGTTGGGTCACTTTGTGTCTCCGTTCACCAGGGAGTTTCTTTCCTTCACAGACCTTCAAAGTAAACATGACATTCCCAAGTCACTTTTTAGCTACCTCCAATTTAGGCACTATGCCCAATCCCTGTCCCACACACTTCAGTTCCAAGCAGGGGGCCTGCTCTCTGACATTTATAAGCTTTTAATCGACTTTCCTGTCCAGGAGGATAAGCACCCCTACATGATTAGTTGGGAACGAATCTTAGGGAGGGAGCTGCCCTTCCAAGCATAGCAGACAATTTGGGTGATGGCCCGGAAGTCTTCGCTCTGCACCCTATATCAGGAAAATGCCTACAAGATCTTGTTCTTTTGGTATTATACACCATCCCGCCTCCACCGTATGTTCCCTCAGCTTCCGGACTCCTGTTGGCGGTGCAGGACTGCTCAGGGTACCCTAGAACACCTGTTTTGGTATTTGGTATTTGATGGACATTAACCTCGACCTCTCCACCCATCTCTTGGGCCTCCCGGTGAAGGTCCTGTCCAAACCGTGCCGTAAACTCATGGCTCATGTGCTCACTGACACTCGTTGTGTGATCGCCCGGAGGTGGAAGCAGGTTCTTCCCCCCTCATATAGGCTAGTCTTCATATTACCTTACCTTGCTTTGAGGCAGTGTGGTCACGGTGGGATGAGCGTTTGCCCTCTAGTCGTAACTGGCGGAATCACCGGGATGGATGAGACCACTTCTCTCTCTTTTTCACCCCTCTCCTTTTTAGCTCTGGCTTCTTTTCCTTCTGATATATTTTGCCATGTTATACATGTCATAAGGGCTTAGATTTGGCAGCCAATTTCGGTCCGAATTACACCTTTAAACTTTAGATTTCCATCCTGAGTGTGCACGGCAGTCAATCGGCTGAAAATCAGGTGGAAATCTAATTGTGTATAGGGGGCTTTAATGATAGAGCATATATTTACAGAGCTAAAAGCACATACTCTCCTCTTTAGGTGGTGGTGATTCTGAGGTAACCACAGCCTCCATTTTCTTAGATCGGATACCACTGTTTATCTGTAATAACTCAAATCAAATTATTGGTGTTAGGCTGACTTGCAATCCTAGCACTATCCCAACCAAATCCTGACATAGATTGTTTCTTTATATTACAACTTACCACCATGACATCCGCCTCTCTCCCCACCAAAAGGCAATGAATACATAGACCTATGGAAGATGATGATCTAGAACAGCCATGGGCAAACTACTAACCTGTGGGCCCCTTTAGCTTTTTAATTTGGCCCTTGCTGTAACCCCATCCGCTCCTTTACTGCAATGATGTCTGCTTGTTGACATTGGGATAAAGCAGTGGCGTGACAACACTCCGCTCTTTGTAACATGCTCAATCAACACTTCGTGTAGAGTTGCTTTGTTTTCAATGCAGCTCATCATGTTGCCCGGGGTTATCGCATCCATTCATTTTTGGTCCAGCCGCTCTGTCATATTTGAGCATTGTGGCCCAACCTTGATCTAGAAAAACTCCTTGAAAGCCTTTTTAATGGCAATGAATAGACTTACTTTTAAAGAACCATTTAAGGGCCTTTTGTCTAACATTGAAGAATTGTTGGTTCTGTTAATAAAATTTTGGTTTTTTTTTGACACTTAAACAGCCCATGTTTCTACATGATGTTTGTCCTGGCCTGTTGTATCTGGCACATAGACATCAGTGGCACTCTTAAACACAATTTCTTCTTTCAATAACGCCCCCTGCTGCCATTTTCCCTCATGCAATCTTCCATAAATGATAAAAATAGACTAGTTTTGTAAATATTTTTGTTACTTGTATATATATAAAGGTCTGGAAAATTGACCACTGCATAAAAAGATCATTTAGGATTTATCAGTATAGGTGGTAGTGATGGCCCGAACTGTTCGCCGGAGAACTATTCGCGGCAAACATCGCATTTTCGCATTCGCCCATGTTCGCGAACATATGGCGAGTTCGGTTCGCCCCCTATCTTTTAACAAAACTTTAAAACCCCTGTGAGTCACAGTCAGCAGACATAATCCATCCATGAGCACCACCACCTCACCTCCCTCAACAACCCCCTATAACATATCAATTTACAGGACGCCATTACACATTCTGATGAAGAAGGAGAAGAGTTAGGAACGAGAGCTGCTGCTGCCTGCTATAGGGCCATTAGCTAGGCAGGTTCTGTGGTAATCTACAGTCCTTCACTGAATATCCCTCCATCCATCCATGTGAATATCCATCACCACCATGTCCCTCCACACTGACCATCTCCCCTAGTGTCCTCCACACTGACCATCCACACCACCCGTGTCCCTCCAACTGTCCCTCTCCTACCAGTGCCCCACACTGACCATCTCCCCAAGTGTCCTCCACCTGACCACAAACCAGTGTCCGCCATACTTGACCCTCTCCCCCTATCTCCACACTGTCCTCTCCACCAGTGTCCTCCATAAAATTAAAATTCACCTTTAATCTGTAGGCAACTTGGAAAGCAGATCTTCACAGGTTGTTTCAGGGGAATTCACCCAGGCCTTACCAACCATGTTGTTTTAAGTTCTCTCCAGCCGCCCTCTTAATGTTCAACCATCCAAATGACTATCATTGTAGAAATCCTTCGTGCGGATTTATTGCATGAAAAAGCATGCAATAAATCCGAAAACTGAGCAGAAAACTGGACTCCTTGCCATACACTACACCCCAGTCTCAGTTAACCCCTAAGGTGGAGGTCATTTGATATCAACATACTCCTTAAGAGTAACATTCGAATTTTTGGGTAAAGTGCAGCGTGAGGCTAATGTGAGAGGTGCAATAGGTTTCTTCTGGAAACATGTGTACCTTGGGTTAACACAAGCCATGCTACGTGAAGGTATTACAAACGTGGCTAGTGTAAAAGGGCACTTATTCTTATCTCCACTCCACTACCCTGATACTGAACATCACGCTGTGATTATGTCCTTCTGGGTGAAACAGCGGAGGTGCCAATGTATTGTGCTGCTGTCATTATAAACCAGTAAAGTACATCAACTGTTTTAATACCAGTGTGGGATCTTCGCTAATTTTGGATTGAATAAAGCTTTGAATTTTGATGTGGACTGGGAAGAAGAGGTGCAGAAGCCAATAGAAATCACAGTGTGCATGTTTTAACCAAAAACAATCAGGGCCCAAAACAGCAGAGAGATCAGCTCATCATTCTATTTCATTGTTTATCTAGATCAACTCATGTGTGTACATAACTTTGCAGAAGAGGTAGAGAATCTGTAAACCATAGAATTACAATGCTTTCTAAACATGTAACTGACATTAACTGTCCTCGATAAAGTTGTCAATTGAACTAAAGACCACTATTATATTTGTTTTGATTCGTGTCACCTTGTGATAGGCACTGTTATCACAGCGTTAAGATCTGGATTCGTAGAGCTGCGTGATCCTTAAGGTAGCCATAGATGAGGCGATTCTTTCTCGATAGACGAGGGATCGACTGCAGCGAACAGCCGGCCCATCAGCTGATCGGTGTGGGTTTTTTGGCCCAAAGGGCGATATACTAGACTTTGAGTTCTGGACATCTATGAAACAACATTCTGGTGTGCTGGGACCTTCTGCCATTGGAATGCTTGAAAAGTTGCTGACTACAATATAAAATACCCTAGAGGGGTTACCCAAGGGTTAGCGGGGGTATCTCTGGGTACGTAGAAGTCGCCCATCTTGTGCAAAGTATATATACCATCTCTTTGAGGAGGCCCTATGATCACGTCAAAACGCATCAAGAGATAAAGGGATATGGGACATCAGCCTCAGTAGCCCTAATGGAGTCCACTAGCTACTTCCCTCCAGTGGTGTAAGAGTGGAATTGGGTCCACCCCTACTTTCCTGGATATCCAGTGTGATGGTTGGGGATGAGATACTGAGTGTTATATATAAGGTGTATGTGTTGAAGATGTATATATTTACTGAATTGGTGAAACAGCTGAGGGCTGAACTGTTTTAGGGGGCTTTGTATAGGGAATAATAAGTTGTGATGTTTTAAGATATTTATTGGTCAGTATCAATAAAGACCATTTTACTATAAGTTATTGCATTTTTTACATGCTTTCAAGGCCCCATGTTTTTGCCTCTCATATTGTTTGGAGTGATCTAAATGCGTATGGGGGCTTTAGACCATAAGTAATTTATCACTTAACCAAATGTAAGATGAAGGGGGTATGAAATAAGGGGTAACAACTATGAAAAATTAGGTAAACCACCATCCAATAAGATTCGAAAGAACAACTGAAACACCACGTCTAGATTAACTGGACAAGGAAAGGGGTGGCCAGCCCCAAGGGACCCAGGGTGTACCACATCCCAACTAATTGACCTGTTTAAGCATACACATTACGGGATGGATGTGGGTAGGTAGCTCCTCAATCCCCGTATCACCGGGTGTTGCACTACCCGCCGTCACACAGCTGTGAAGCGCTACCTACCCACATCCATCCTGTAATGTGTTTGTGTATGCTTACACAGATCAATTAGGTGGGATGTGGTACACCCTGGGTACTAAAGACCCCCTATGGTGACTCCACAGACATAGACCTTTTTCGTACAATCAATGTGAAATAGAGTGGGACCAACAGCCCTCTTTTGTGGATTGGTGCTTGGTTATATAGTTTGTGTAATTTCTACTAACTAAAATTGGTGTCAGATCCTCCTGATGAGAGAGAGTCCTGGAACAGGTCTAAAAAATTTATGCAATGCCCACTTTATAATTCATGAGCTTCATGTGGTAAAGCTGAAGCACTACTGGGAAAAGGGGCGTGACTAACAAAACTGAGGTAAAAGGTGAAGAAATTGACACTGGGGTACACACCATATAGAACTGTTAAAATAAATAACAGCAAATTTTAATGGACAATCAAAGTATTTGAAACATGAAAACATGTGTTCATCCTTCAACATTATTCATTGTTCGTTTGCATTTTCTCTATCCTTTCTTTTATAGGTACCATAAGTCATGCACGCTCCTATAAAGAAATGAAATTACGGTAGTCACTATAAATGAAAAACAAAATCCGAGAGGGGGATAGAGTGCTATATATCGACTCTCATCCATCCTCTCCAGAATGGAGGCTCAAACTTCTGGACTTTTAAGGCACATTTAAAAAATTGATGGTTAATATCGTATATATAAGGTTTTTATTAAAAACAAGGTACATACATAATTGTTCAGAAATTATGTCATCACTACATGATTATAGAGGTCACATAATGCAAAATACACTTGACAATTCACATAAAAATTACTGTTACATACAGATAATCTTTTACATAAGCAATTGCTTCATACTATTGTTGGGCATTATCTCGACGCGTTTCGCCGTATCGGCTTCCTCAGGAGATCCAGCCCTTGATATAGTCTCTAAATCTGTTAGAAATATGTACAAATCACTATTCATTATACATTAAAATATTCATATATATGTATACATGTACACATATATACTTACTCATGTAGGTAATTGAGTTTACACTCAGACATGGAAAAATCAATGCAGACCACTGTGAGAGCGGTCCCCCGAGCCCCCCAACGTGAGTGGTAAGAACAACGGGGAACAACTTCCGAGCCAATGGAATCCCATGGCGCCTCCCCATCAGCTCCAACATCATGGCCACTGGCAATCAAAATGGCAACTGGGGTTTAACCTAATCAAACAAAAACAGTCCCCACGGTGGTCTGCATCGATTTTTCCATGTCTGAGTGTAAACTCAATTACCTACATGAATAAGTATATATGTGTACATGTATACATATATATGAATATTTTAACGTATGATAGTGATTTATACATATTTCTAATAGATTTAGAGATTATATCAAGGGCTGGATCTCCTGCGAAACGCATTGAGATATTGCCCAGCAATAGTATGAAGCAATTGCTTATGTAAAATATTATCTGTATGTAACAGCAATTTTTATGTGAATTGTCAAGTGTATTTTGTATTATGTGTCCTCTATAATCATGTAGTGATGACATAATTTCTGAACAATTATGTATGTACCTTGTTTTTAATAAAAATCTTATATATACGATATTAACCATCAATTTCTAAAATGTGCCTTAACCTCCCTAGCGCACTGCTGAGGTCCAGATTTCTGTGCCAAAAGCGCACCATAGAGGTAAATGGAATTTTTTTTGTAGGCCTGTAACTTCCCAAAATATGTCTGTACAATCCTGACTATAACAATGTTTGAAACACAAATAAGTTATGAAATTTAATGTATCTTTAATTTTTTCATTTTTGTTTTACGTCACTTCCGGTACCTGGAACACACAGTTATCAGTTTCTCTATCCGGACGTGACGCTACTTTAATGAGAGATGGGCTTCTCTCTGCGGTCTCTCTCTGCTCCTGATCCTGCCAGCGGAAGAATAGTCACCTTCTTCCCGCCTGTGAACAGGGCGCATTCACGGGTGAAAGACAAATGGTTGTGACTGATAAACGTCTGTCCGGGATATGAAGCGATAGAGTTGCTCGTTCACCAGGCTGCGTGCAGAGCTTCTCATCAGACACGTGTGGGGGAATGAGAACGGGTTGCAACCCATGGCAGGTTACCACCCAAACCAACATTCGTGAGTAGCATCACGACATCCTGTGGGGTGTGTGATATACATTATTATAAAATCACAGCGAAAATTGGAAAAGAAGGAATTACCCCAAAACTAGAAGGAGCCCGAGTACTGAGGGGGAAGACCGACGAAGGGTCGCCGAATGTCCGACGCCTTTTACACAACTTAGAGGAGTTGACCCTTCCTCCCAACACCTTACAAAAGCCGTTAGTGATTACATCTCCTGTGTTGTTACTGCATAAATCTGTTGATTAAGAACCGCAGTGCTCGGAACTCAAGCCAGCGACAATCTATACTTTGCTCTCTGACCTGGTTCGTGATTGGAATTGTGGCAAAAAAATTTAGCAATTCATCCTGCACCAACAGATCTGGGAGTATCCTTAGGTCCCAGTATAATTCGGAAAAGAGGAAAGCGAAAAAAAAAAGAGGAAAAAGAAAAGGAAAAAGAAGAAAAGAAATGGAACGAGGAAAAAAGGAAAAGAAAAGAAGGAGAAAAGAAAGCACGAAATAATAATAAAATGAAAAAAAACTAAAAAGAATATAAAAAGGAGAATAGAAAATATAAAAAAATACAGAATAAAAACATTAGAAATAATCGGAAAAGGAAAAAAAAAAAGAAGACAAAATAAACAAAAAAGGTACAAAAAAAAAACGAAGTGGGGTTATAGCAAAATAACAAAATTAAAATATCCTTCCTCTCCCCCCATAATATCACGTCCGACTCCACACGTCAATAGTAATCCTGGCTGGGTGATCCATCTGGAATATAAGGAGATCCTTAATCCATTGGGGGTGCTTTGTGAAGTTTTGTGCAATGAATGAAATTAAGTCAACAGCCCAAAAACCTCTAGCCAAATCTTCCTAAAAAGTCTGATTCTTCACAAATGTTTTGCAGATCATTTAGATTCAGTTCTCTTGTACATCCACCGTCCATCAGACTTTTTTTCAAAAATAAAAGGATAGGTATGAAAAAACAAAGGTAGGGAGGTGAACTAATCTCAATCTCGTTCAACTCTATATCACAGCAGCCGTCCTTTGCAAAAACCCCAGAACTACCATTTCTGAAAGACAGAGTTTACTGTGGTAACATGCCTGGTTGCTGTCGAATGGA
>CM070034.1:83698558-83718667 GCA_036250615.1 Ptychadena robeensis | reverse complement strand
ACTATGAGGCTTAGTACTCTTTTGTTATGCCCCTGGTTGGAAATAACACTACCTAGGAGAATATGTTTATTGTACAAGTGACCTACAAAGGGAGATATGTGAATGAGCAGACATTTACTTTATAGCAGCTTTGCTTGTCCATAATAGAACACAAAAGAGCAGACAATCAGTATAGAACAGGTATGTACAATTTGGATAGTCTGGACATTAAATTGACAATTACTCAACACTTACAAGTTGTATTTTACATATATATTATAAATTTATTTTTGGCCCAATTATAGGGGAAAATTATATCATAGCTTATGATATGTGATTATAATGTAATATGTGAATTGGACCATTAATTGCAGTGGGTTCCTACATGAAGTTCACAGCTGTAAAAAAAAAAACCCTGACTATTAATGTCAGGAAAGTTGGTACCTGTATGTTATGTCAATGTTTGTTAGAAAAATAAATCAAAAGTTCAGTTGTTTCCAAATTTGAGGCAATGTCGATTTTTATGAAATCCCACAATTTAGCTTTTTGCTTTTGCCTGGGGCACTTGAAAGTTCAACCCAAAGTGCTGGTGAGTTTCCGAACAGCTCCCCCAACTGGTGTCAAGCTCGGGTCTTTAGTGCCTGACTGGTATAATCGAGTTACTGCAAAAGAAATGACATGGTCATGATCAGACAGTCCGATCAATTCAAATAGTTATTAAGTCTCCTGGGTACAAAACCAATTCTGAGACATATATGAATTATGGCTTAGTGCTCGGGGATGGTTACTAGAAAAAAAAAATCCAGTACACAGCAAAATTAGTCATTTGTATTGTGAAGAATAATGCATCACAATGCTTATTAGCGCAGCATCACACACATATCATTAACATATTTTGAGTAAATACCCTAAAAAAGACAATTCTATTTCTATTATTCCTGACCTATTTTTTTCTGTATATTTTATATAATGACAAAGAGCTATATTCAAATGAGCCCAAGTTTACAGACCTTATTATTTTATAGAGCATAGGTAATATTTTAAGCCACCTAAAATGTACATAAAGTTGAAGGCTTCATCTTGATCCTTTGAAATAGATTTGGAAAGATCAAATCCAATTTACTTTAGTCTATTATTGCAAAAGAAATGAAACCAGTATTGCATTGCTGTAAATGTCAAGATAATTTGTTATTATTTATATTTTATTCCCTAACTGATAGTAAGAAAATTAGGACATGTAAAAAACAATAAATACCAAAAGCAGGCAAGGCCCCTATAGGCAGCACACTGCACTAATGTAAATTATGGCCAGACAACATAACTTGTCACAGAGGATTATTTCTGCTTAGTGAGTCTGCAGGGGCCCCTTTGCTTCACCACTCAGCATTGACGAGAGAGAGCGAGGGAGAGAAAGAGAGCGAGGGACTAGCCATAGCCATTAGAAGCTACTGTGGCATTGATGTTTGAGCGCACTTCTGAACCGGCTTTTGTTGAGAATATCTGTGCAGAAAGCATGCGCTGTCCCAAATCTGCTGTTACTATGAGAAATGAGGAGCTGCTTTTAAGGTATGTTGTATACTCCTTTGTTTTAGCGGATGCTTTTCAGTTGTCCTGAATGGTCTTGCCTATAAACATGCTGTGTAATAAGTAGCTCTCTTTGCTGTTGAGGACTAAATTGTTCCTGCTTACCTCCACAGCAAGACTTGATTTTCTCCTAAGGGTAGAAAAGGCAGCTTTAAAAGACCAGCTTGGTATCCCTTTCTCTTGCCATTAAAGTATATCAGTTGTTTATCATGCACAAAAATAATCCTAAATAATAAAAAAAATGCTAAGCCTTCATAACAGAGATCTCTAAATGCTGCTTTAAGCTGGACTTAGCCTACCTAAACACTGTCGTTAGGGTTCTGCCTTGTTCAGGGGACTATATTATCATTAGCTCTTTACCGGAACTCAAGTTAAGTGCACGATAAACTGTCTTGTGTAATGGTACATTTAAATTGTGAAAAAGTGTACGTCAAGTGCTACCAGATTGTGGAAAAAAAAAATCAGTCTTTTGTTTATCTGCTACCAGACATTCTATCACCGAATGCATCTTTTGGGCTGACAATGGGACAGTCAAACAATGGAGCTGTCAAAGTAGCTTAATGCATGTCTGGGGCAGCATTTTCTCCCCTCAGCCTTATTTTCATTATCTCTATACTTCCATAATCTTGTTTGCGCAGACTAATGTCAGCACGGGCTATTAAGTACTGGCTGCTTGTTGTTGTGGGTTTTTTTTCTTAATTTGCTATCCTCCATTTAACCATACTTTCTGCAAAGCAAACTCGTGTCTATAGGCTTACATTTCAGATTTATAGCTTAGCCATTTGTTAACTACGTTGGAAAACGTATTGATTTTAAAGTTCTTTAATCGGAGCATTAATCTTACAATTACCTTGTTCTCTGGAATTTTTCTTGCCATTTCCTAGAGGCGTGATTTGAAGTTGTACATGCTTGTAGTACGATGGCAGACATTTATTAAAAAAGGAATGATAGCGATCATAAAGCACGGGTCATGTTTTTTTATAGCTCATCATATGTGTCCATTCATACATTTGCTGCCTGAAAGTAATTTATCCTGGCAGTGGCTGAAAAGTTATTTGGGGTTTGCTTTTACAACAGTCAGTAGAAAAGGATCAGACATACTGTATATTGTACTTATTCAAATATAAATCTAATTGTGCATTTTTATGTATGTTTCAGGCCTTATATTTATGTGATTCTTTTTAAATGTCTTCATTTTGCGTTGTATGCTTTTTTTTTGGCTGATAAAAAAACACATTTTTGGGTGATAGTACAAGGTGACAAGTGCATTCTTTTATCCATACCACATAAGCCAAATAGTTTTGCATTGAACTAGCCATTCATGTCTTATAATGTCTACAAAGGTGCATGTGGTGTGTGTAATCATCAAAGTTTAATATGAAAGCTATCTGTGTGTTTGTTGCATAGTAATTGTGTTTGTTGTATAGTAAAGTTGTATATGTATATCAGGCTTGTTTACAATGTGGCGATTAACTGCTTGGCAGCTCTGTCTAATACCGAAATACTGAGTGGAACAACCCCCGTTTCTTATTAGTGTCAGTAATTTATGTGCTATAGCCATACGTTGTAGCATATATTGCATGTTTATCATTTATATAGTTTAGATTTATTTTTGTGGTTGGTGTCATACATCTTTCAGTGTTATTTCTAAACAGCTTTCTGAAGCTTAGCATTGTGTGCAATTTGAAAGATTTGACAGAGGGAAGCAAGGGAGCTTAAAACAATTCTGTCCCTGTATGACCCTAAAACAGTTTATGTTGTAACTGAAATGACAGCTTGCTTGACGTAAAACCCATGCTGGCCTATCTATCTATCTATCTATCTATCTATCTATCTATCTATCTATCTATCTATCTATCTATCTATCTATCTATCTATCTATCTATCTATCTATCTATCTATCTATCTATCTATCTATCTATCTATCTATCTATCTATCTATCTATCTATCTATCTATCTATCTATCCCTCTATCTATCCATATGTACATGTGTTCTGTATCCTCCAGATAAGTAGCCTTGTACTAAATTCTAAATAGTTTCATTATCTATTCTTTCTGCATATAACATACATTAAGACATTTGTTTCACCTACATAAAAGCATGTACTACACAGTGTTTACATCTGATCAGCAGTTCTCCAGCACACATGGGGTTACCCATGGATCACACATTTGTATAGAAGCAAATAAACGCTGCTATATATGCAGTGCAAGTATTAAAGGGTCCATTTGGCAGCTGACAAATGTATGTATGCATGTATGTATTCCCATACCCATTCAAATCGAATCGGTTTATCCGTAATTTGTCCATTTTTATGTGCAACGCATATTCATATATACGTTTTGTTGTTTGGCTGGATCATCTTCATTTGCATGTTGTATATTTAATTTCCTTGGTTCATCTGTAAAAGCTAAGCTTTATGCTGTCATATATGCTTCTGATTTTCTAGCACAGACAGTGCCTCATTTATTGCTAGCTAGCAGCTGCTATCATCCATACACCATTCCATTGCCACCTACTGAGAGGGCGTGCAAGGTGGCTCATTTTGAAGCCAATGCAAATGCCACTTCATGAATCAGTCAAAAGATACTGCTGAGGAAGTGAGACAGCTGCAGATCTCTGCTAAAGACCCTAGTGTCACCTGTACCCCAGGCCTATCTACCCCATTTGGAATAACCTGGAATTTAGCCCACTTCTAACTGCTATGCACTAAATATTTCTTGTATGTGACTAAAATAGTTGCTTGCAAGATATTTTTTTTCATAAGGTGGCTCATATTATGAAAAAAGACATGTATAACATTCCCATGTGTTTAATGGTGTTAGAAGGAAAAGTCTGTACTGTATGGTCTGAGAATTAACATAACGATATTAGTTCCTTGTGTTCTCTTATGTTATGTTTTTTCTTTCATAAATGTGAAATAGTTCCACGGTGCTCTTGGCACGTATCAGTTCATAGAAAGTACAGTTTTTATTGCTAAGCAGAGATGTGCACCTTCCTGCAATAACAAAGTGACCTTTACAGCCATAAGGCGTGAATAGCAGAAATTGAAGAGTAAGGTGCTGGTCAGACACTAGTAAGCTTGTCAATATCTGTTGTTATGAAGGCAATGAGTTATCCGGTTTAGAAATTGCAGGAAGTGCGGTAGTTGATCCTTCAATGATTAGGAGCAAAGAAAAGTGAAAATAACAAACCTATGTCTGGAGGAGAAGGAAAATCGTATTGTGGTAAACTGAGATTTGGGCTGCTGCACAGATACTGGATGACAAGAGCAGAGTGTATTTATCGTGGCACTTGTTAAATGAATGTGTCAAGCTCCTGTTTTTTTTTTTATTTAAGTCTGCCTTTTGTGTGAGCTCTTGATCTCTTGTGGCTTAAGGTGGACTAAATCTGAATGAGCAAATGCTTTACATTTTGTCTCCTGCATCTGCCAAGGAGGACAGCCAAGGCAATTTGGCAAGCCTGGCTAAAAGTTTAACCTCTTAGCTGACAAAGGCCTTTGCTGTGTGGAAGTCAATGTGTTAAAGGAAACATATACTGTGCCATGCTTAAGATGATATCCAAGGAAAGAACATTTAGATCTGGAAGGTTTAGGAGCCTATCTGAGAAATCTCAGGACTGATGCATTGCCATTTTGTTTCACGAACAACATCTGGGCTTTTCCTCAACAAGCTATTAAATAGGCATGCATAGAATGTGCCACTTTATATAAAAGTGCCCATGTTTCTGCAAACAATTTTACATCATGTTTACACTTTTTTTTATTTGGATTTGCAACCTCCTGTATTAAATTATAGCTAACATGGGTATGATTATGTCAATCGAAGTGCAGCAGAACACATATGGCAAAAATAAAAGGTTCTGTTACAAAGATTGCAAGCCTAGTTACAAGTATCATACTTTAATGCCACATTGGTCCCAAACAATTGATGTATCAAAAAAACGTTGCATGGTTTATAACATTCTAAAGTATTTAATGGCAGGGGCTTAAATAGGAAATGTGTAATATATGGATTTTTTTTTGCAGATTATAAAAAGCTGTCTTGCATAATAGTTATCCATAGTCCAACATTCTGCACTATTATCATCATCCCATAATGTATTCACATACTCATTGTTAAATTACAATAAAACTCAAGTATGTCTGTTATCAAATTGAAGTGTATAAGATTGCAAACTATACCTTTGGGGCTCCAAAACAAAGAGGAACATCAAATTAATATTCATACCCAGAACTTTGCAGGCAGAGTAGATTGGGCTCGGATGCTTAGGAAGTCATTCAGGAGTGAATCAATACTAATTATTGTAATCAGCAGGGTTAATTAGCTGAAGATGCTGCTGATGGAAAGTTCATTGCTTATAGCCCCGAAAAACACCTAACTTGATGAAACCTCAAATAAAATGGAAGATGATGTCTGGAAGAGAGAAACACGATTTTCCATTTCCAAGACCCAATGTATTTGCATCTGTCATGATACAGGTAGACTAGAGTGTGCAGGGTGCAGTTTTTATGAAGTGTACATATTGATGAGACTGTCAGTTTTAGAATATGGGGCTTGTCAGTAGAAATCACTCTTACTACTCAAGCCATAGAAAGTCAGCTTGTTCTATAAATTAGCACTGAGCTTTTTTTTCCAGTGCTCACTGTATTCAGAAGCTTATTCATATTTAAATTTCTTCTGGCAACGTACTGCAAAAATACAGCTTTTAAATTAGTTTTTTAAAGTGTCTTGGGTTTTACTATATTTAGTATAATTAGAGATGAACAAAAAAACTATATGTTTTCTTTATTTTTATGAACAAGAGGTATACATGAACTCACCCTGCCCAATCCAAGGCTAAGTTGCTGAGATAAATAATCAGTGGTTAGGAGTAGTGATGAGCGACTAGGCAATATTCAAATTTGCATAATTTCGCGAATACTCACAATGATATTCGATTCCATATTCGTAATTTTGATTATCTGTGTTTGTAGACATGGATCGCGATCAAATCTGCGCAATGCATGCAAGTCAATGGAGCTCGGATATTCAACATGGAGAATATTCATAATATCTGTCAAAAAAATCTTATTATATATTCGCAATCCATTGCAATTAATGGAATCGGTAAAACTTGCAATAAATTGCAAAAAAATTGTGATGGCGGCGGATATCCACTTATATATTCGTGAATATTTGCCAAATGGCGATATTCGAGCGAAATATTCGAAAACCGGATATTCAAGTTCAACACTAGTTAGGAGTAGAACAACTCTGTTATTCTTGCTTTATTTTATTGATAATAGTGCCTAAAACCTCCTTAGCATGCCTGGTGGACATGGAAATAAGGTTCATGTTTCCAGTCTGTATAAATTGATATGCATACCTGATGGCATGGCTATACCTTTGTTTTTCAGTTTAACACCATATGTATTCCTAAGCAAAAGCATTCTCTTTCAATACATCAAAACCATGAAGTCTCAGGTTCATGTACTTTTTATAAAGCAGGAAAATGCCCAGAAAAATGTGCATTTTTAAATTCACTAGGGATCGTGTTCTCTTAAAAGTGAAAACAAATAACACGATGACAATTGTTGATCTTGTTTGCATCCAGGTAAATGTCATGACCCTGTAAACCAATTTATGCATGTAATGCTATAAATATGTATACCCTCAATTCCCATGAGGGAAGCAGCAAAAGTAGGACTGGGCTTTGCAAAGCATTGCATGATGTCTCTAGATGACAATGCACTATTGTGTGCTTATTCAGTGAGAGTCTCTTTAAGTATTCCAGTTTTTTGTTCTTTGGGGAAAAAGCCTTACTGTGAGCTTTGAATGGCCATCACAAAACAGCATTTAATTATAGCCTGCTAGTTGGCTTTCTTAGAATGGTCATTAAATTCTATGTATGCAAAGAGGAAGTGCCCACTCTCCATTAGATGCACATTTTTTACATGTGATGAGTGTGATTTACAGTGCAAAGCCGTGAGGTTGTAAAAATGTGGTAGTTATAAGACACTGGCCAACTGATTTTGTACTGATCTGTAAAACCAAAACATAACCAGCTTCTGGTCTATTTTATGTCAATAACCAATATTTTTCTATGTCTACTGCACCATCTTTTCTCATATTCTCCAATGTGTCACAACGTTTCAGACACTCAAGGCCCATGATATTGTTTTAACTTATCGGAAGTTGCTCAAATGCAGATTTTTTTTTTCAAATTGCGTGAAAATTGTGCAGAAAATTTACTACAGAAAATTACATCAATGGTTTCAATCAATTGATTTGGGGAAAAATAGGCCTTTTACACTGTGCATTGTAGATATGTATTATAATAGTCAATTTATCTGGCAATGTATGTCCAACATTATAACATTATTATTTGTTAAACAGAAACAACAGTAGGAACACATTGAATTGTGCCTTCATCATCCATGTAAACCCTGCAGATCGCTGTTAGAACTTTTAATCTCAATGCTCAGTTTGTGCTTTTTTTCTCTTCTATTGTTGTAAGGTAAAAACATCTTGTTCTGCCATATACAACAGGTGGTCATTTAATTGAGAAAAGAGACTTCACGTAGAGGCGTTTTAATGGTTTGTTCCATGGAACATAATGTACATTCTTGGCTTTGAAGACATGCAGAAATAAATACTTACATGTTTTACTGTACTCTGACAATAGATTCAAATTATTTATTTATAAATGATGGTAATGAACCAGTCAATGTAGGATTTGTTTATTGGATTAAATTCTCAATTTATTATCCTAGCAGATGCCAGGAGCTTTGCTCCTACACATATATACAACTCCCTTCCTGATGCCTTCCCAGAGTAGCATATCATTTGTTCCTAAGATGATAATCCTTGAGACAAATGGCATAGACCATTTTGTACAAATACATTTGTAGTTTGTGTTATAAACACATAGCAATTCATGTACAACAACCAAATAATACCATAATCAATTAAAGGAAACCTGGGCTTCCATGTAATGTAAAGCCTTCCATTGCTGGAACTCTTCATTCTGCCATTTATCTTATGCTTTTTGGCTTAGTACTTTCTGAGTCATTGACCTAGACCAAGCATGAGATCTAGATATCTGGCTGTGCTTTGAGTGTATTAATTGTATAGTTTAAGTCCAAGCATTAGCAAGACAGCCTTTCCATTAGAAGGTGAATACAGGTTGTCTTAAATGATCTTTAATCTCTTGTACGTGTGTCATGTCTTGGTTTGTAAGTTTGGAAACTAAAAGCACAGTTTTATAAATCATAGATACAAAATCATTTAGAGATATTTTATTCTAATGCCTCATCTCCTGTGGTTTGTAACCCTACACATAAGCTGAATCAGCAAGCAGAATTAAAGTTGAATGTTATGTGTACCCATATGTTGAAATGCTTAATGAAATGCAATAATATGACATTGGCTTGCACACTGCATGCAAACGGATGCTAAGCCAATCAATCTCTGCAGCTGTTGTATTTTGATAGTGTCTGTTACCGGCAATGCGGCAGTAATGCATTCTAAATCGTGGCAAATGCATCAGTGGAATTTTTTCTGAACAATCATGCATATATGGTATATCAGAGTATATAGGACTGCAAGCAACACATTTCACACATCATTGTTATCAATGGAACCATACAGGGTATAGTGGTAAGTAAATAAATGAAGTATCCAACCAAATTTGTGCACAATACAACTTTAAAAGACAAAAAAATATCTAATTCCATCACATACACCAAATATATCAGGATTATGCCTTGTTCAGGACCATGGATAGAGCTATGCAAAAAAATGTATGCCCCATTGCTCAGAGATACTGGGGTACAGTGCAAATATAATGTTGTAGGGGAATTAAAATAAAATAGATTGCCCATGCTTGAATGTCACAGATGATTTTTAGAGCAACTATAAACATAATACTTATTGGAAAGTTTTTGACACATACAAATATATGAAAGGAATTTTGTTTACGGATTTGCTTTTGCATCGATCACACTGTGTGATGGTACCATCGATCATTATTATATTTAAATCATATGGCCATTCAAACATGAAGTTTGGCTCGAATGATTTAGTTTTGCAAGTATTTTCCAATTATGTAAATGATAAAGGCTTGGGCATATGCTCCAAAATATGATCAGATACAAATCAATCAAAAAAAGCTAAACTTTTTCAATCTGACCAATCATGGCTCTTTTGATTTTATGCTTGATTTGACCATCAGATTTAGTAGAAAGGAATCAATTGTCTTAGGCTGTGAGTACTAAACAATTGTACTGTTAGATTTAACAGAAAAATGTAACCATTAACTTTACTGTCTGTTGTCATTTATACCAAAGAGTAAACATCACTATTTACTCTCAGTGCTACACAACTGTGCCCCATCCCATTCACAATGCTGAGGTATTGGTCAATACCCAACAAAGCCATTAAGAGTTGAGCAGAAGGAGCACTGTTAGGATACATTTACACAGTTGTTTCCCAGGCTACTTTCAGCCCGCAGCAGCCCGGGAAGTGACCAGGTGCTCTCGCAGCCATGCAGAAATTACCTGTCCCCATTACAGGTCAATCGTGCTAAAGCCAGAAAACCGACCGACATTTGCCTCATGTGGTGTCTGCTGCTTGTTTACCGGGTAGCTAAAAACAACCTGTGTAACTGTACCATTATGGTCAGCAATGTGATTTAGAAAATATTTTTGGTTTAGTTCAATCATTTTGTTCCTATTGCTTTGGATGAGCTTGAGAGTGTAGAATACATTTGTCAAAAACCTTGGTGTGCTTTGTAATTGTAAACTGTTTGATTGACCATATGAAACCTGTACTTTAAAAGAACTCCATTATCTACTATATGTCACAAGGATTAATATTTCAAGAACTGTAAGGACATATATGTTGTTTTTTAATAAGTGACCCATTATATAGTTTTCTTTCTCCTGTACAATTTACAGCTGCCAAGAAAAACAATTGCTCAGTGCTCTCCCAGTAAATCCACAGGTTCTTGGTGTTAAGAAAAATTGTAAAATAGGTTTTTGTTGGGATTACAGATGAGATAAACTCCCTTTGAAATTGATATCACCCCTCCTCATGCTGTCATGACAGATTATCAACTGCAGGTGTTATTTTTTTTACCGTGCAGTGTGTTCACTGTTTGCACATATTATTCGTGTGTCAGTCCTATAACAGGTAACTGAAAATGGCATCTAGTGAGAAATCGTGTCACTATGCCTGAAATGACATGTATTATCAGGGCAGCACGGGCTGCTGGCACCTTGGCCCATTTCCTCTTGACCTGTACAAGGATGCACTACATAGAATTGTGAAAAATCATTACAGCTTTAGCGTCTGTGCTGGCAGCCCTACAAAGGAAAAGAAACCTGGAAGCCTTCTTTCAAATATGATTGAAATACACTTGTTCCAGTTTCTGGATGCTAAAGATAAGGCTCTTGTCGGAATCGGCAGTAACACATATGTAGGCCATGAATATATTTACTCTCTGTCTTGTAGACAAGATGAATTAGATAGATATATCCCTTGAATTTCAGTGGGAAAACTTTGAGAGCAAATGTTTAAGTTTTCCATTAGGCTAAATCCATATTTGGCTGTGACATGATAAGAACCGAAAATCATCAGAATCGGACTCTATTCACTCATTTTACATAGGACTAGAGGACTCCGACCTGATGAAGCAGAAGCTCTATTTTTCAGGGTTCAGCTTTACTAGTAAAGCTGTGTTTTCAACAATCATCCAATCATGTGCAAAGGCAACTCGTCTTTATTTTTATTAACTCTGTAAGTGATGTCAAATTGATGTGCCATGGGCTGGGTAAACATGCTCCTCCTTAAGTAAATGACCCTCCATTCATCTTATCCTTGACCTTAGAAAAGGCTTATTAAAATAGCTTCAATATGAAGCTTCAAAAATACCAAGTGTATTCAGGTACAAGGGTGTATGCATACCCCTCTCTGGACACAGCTCAAGTGGTCAACTGTAGGGTCCAACCACTGAAATTTATCAGTAAGACCAGCGTCTTGTCCCTTTGTGAACTCCAGCACCATACTCCTTTGAGTTTAAACATTATTTGACTCCTTGAGGATATAAGCTGCAGCAAGCATTATCTGTAAATGTGAAATATACATCATCACATACACCAAATATCAATCATCAATGTGCAATACAGCTTCATATATAATCATTTGCCCAACAACTGAGTTGGAAGGATAATAAAAACTAAAATCTGAGTTTTTTTAGAGTTGGATAATGATGAGAGGGAATTGTTACTGTCAAGGTTTTCTGGCTGTGTCTCCATGAGCAATATCCACTAATGTTTTCTAGCATCCTACGATTCTACGTTTACTTGCCATCAGAATAGGTTAAAACTTCTAATGGGCACTCTTAAAAGTAAAACACAAAACAAAATGGCAACAAAGCTGTTATATACATCTTTATGCTTTTATGTTACTGCTAAGATCGGACCTTTCTTCCATATATTTTTATGCTTATGAGAAATACAGTAACAGGATTAGTGATGTCGCGAACCCGGAATTTAATGTTCGCGAACGGCGAACGCGATTTTTTGTAAAAGTTCGCGAACACGCGAACACGCGAACCCGCCATTGACTTCAAGGAGTTCGAACATTAAAAAACAAACGGACCCCTTTGGCCACAATAGTGTGGGAAACTTGTTTAAGAGGTCAACACCTGGACAATGACATGACAGAGGGAATCCATGGCACAAACTCCCAGAAATTTTTTTTTTCACACAATAAATCGCACCAAAGATTTCAAATGATAGTCACATGGATCGCGTCGCGTTGGCGGTTTTCGCGTCATCTTCGCGTCGCGTTGGTGGGTTTTCGCGTTGCTCATGGCATTGAACACCTGGCAATGACATGCCAGAGGGGAATCCATGGCAAAACTCCCAAGAAAATTATTTTTCACAAATAAATCCGCACCAAAGATTTTCAAATGATAGTCAATGGATCGCGTCGCGTTGGGGGTTTTCGCGTCATCTTCGCGTCGCGTTGGCGGGTTTTGCGTAGTTTTTCGCGTCACTCATGGCATTGCCGTGTCACCACTTTGCCCGTGTCACCACTCTTCCCGTGTCACCACCATTGCCCGTGTCACAACTATTGCCCGTGTCAATGACCTTTGTCCGTGTCACCACCATTGCCCGTGTCACTGACCTTTGTCCGTTCTCCACTCTCTCAGGCAGCATGTGAATGGCATCTCTCCTTGCTGTGTGATAGAGGGTAGGATGGTCCGTGAGGTGGTGGCTGCTGATGGCTGGATTATGCCTGCTGACTGAGACTCACAGGGTCAAAGTTTGTTCAATGTAAAAAGATGGGGGCGAACTATTTTTGCCATGTGTTCGAGTATTCGCGCGAACGCGAAACATGCGATATTCGCCGCGAACGTTCGGCGGCGAACAGTTCGGGAAATCTCTAACAGGATAAGATAACCTTCCTAAAATAGTTAGTTTAAAAAATAAATTTAAAGTAAACTGGAAAGAGTGATAAACTGTATCAATGTCAGGCCACTGCCTTCGATGGCAAGATAATCAAGGTCTGTGTCCTCTGTTAACCTGAGATGTGTATATTCTTTGTAATCTTTGCTTCTCAACTCTATAACCTTACATAACTTTCTAAATGGATAGTTGTAATCCGTCTGGCTAAATGTAACAGATCCTGCTTTCTAAAGCTACTTAACATACTTTCTAAAATGTATGATCTATAGATGGCTATAGCTCTGCACTTTGTGAATATGACAAAAAAGGCAAGCTACTGAAATGTGTGTGCTTTGTTATAATCATTATATTTTTTGGGGATCAACAAGGTTGAAATAAAGTTTTCTTTTTCCATTTACAAATTAAAAAAGAAAGCAAAATATAGCACTTCTGTGTGCTAGAAATTCAAAAGTGGTCACCACACTTAATATATACGTAATTTACATGACTTCATTAGGGAATGCTTTTAAAGGTGTACTTTATCTTTATAGTCCAACCAGATTCTTAAATGCAGCCTGACTGTTTCTCTTTGCTCTAACAGGTAAACATCTTGAATCCTGAGGAGGGTGGAGATATAGTGGAGCATGTAGGCCTTCTTAATTGAGTTACCATTTATCTGCCCCAAGCAAGTGGAATCAGTAAAGGGGTACATGGGTACTCTTCAAACAAACACCAATAACATACATTTATACACATGTAGCAAAATGTCTCTTCTGTTATTGTTACGTCAAATCTTAGCATGTATGGTTGAACAAATGGTAAGAGGAAATGTAACGTTTATTGTCAGATCTTTAGCTGGAAGGCTTCAAGTCAAAAAACCTTTTAGAATAGATTTCAACTTTTTTTTCTGAAATTTAATTAACTTTCTCATTATCATTGTCTCTTTTACTAATCATTAGAAACAGATGTTGTGTACCAAACTAGACTTTAGTGGAAAACAGTAATCTATAAATGTTAACATGGTAAGAAAAGATTGTAATCCATAAAAAAAAATCAGAGCAGCTTTACCTATCCCAAGCGCTGTGTAATCAGCAGCTTAGCTATTACATTCATTACACTGTTTACAGGTACAAGCGAATTGACATTTCCATCACCTAGCATGTTGTGTTGCATTGGCAGCTGATTTTCCAGTTGTGCAATTATTTATAGACTCTTGGGTCTATTTTAAACTTTTCTGCTCTTAGCATTATTACAGTAGTGATGCAACATGTATTGATGTAATTGGGGCAAAATAAAGCAACAGTAATAACATTTTATAATTCCTTAATTATGTATTTATATACATTCAAAGTATTGTTTTAGTTAATTTTGGCTTCATTCACGAAGGCTGTTGTTTGCCACTCCTGGGCGTCGTGTTGTGTCTGCAAGGTGGTTGCCACTCCTGCTTGACATACTGGTGTTTGGTGGGCAAATAACAGCTGTCAGCTTACTACCCTAACAATATGTACAATTGTTGCACCACTGTCACAGTTACAGGGTGGCTGCAGTACTAGAGATCAATCAGGTTTTACTTACTACACAGTGAAAAGGGATGTGACTGAAAAATGTGTTCATCACTGTGTCTATTTTTTTACTATCCAATCATTAAATGGACTTGAACAAACTGTATTACTAATTCCAAACCCTGCAAAAAGAAGCTCTCCGTTGACACAAACCCCGTTTTCAGCAACTGCAAAACTAGCATTACTATCATTAACTCACAACAAAATATATCACTTATTGAAGGCTAACAGCAACAAGCTAAAGTCCAGTATCAGAGTCCTCAGTAGTAGTGCTTGGTAGCCTTGGAACCGCCACCCAGCAAGGGAAGTCCTCAGACAATACTTCTACCCAGGTACCACCACAGATGACCGGCAAGTCCCCAGGGGGAGTTGATGCAGGGCGGATTCACTCCACAGGCACAGGGGCAGGTAGAGAGAAAGGTTGATGCGGCCCAGCATGGTGCGGAGGATGGCCACCCCACTCTGAACTGAGCACCGCCTCTTCCTGGTAGCCTCCTCGTATCTCCTCAGGAGGTCCCTTTGCATGCTGGGGCATGGTCCTAAAGGGTCCTTCACCCTCTGCACACCACTGCTCTTTGCTAAAGAGCTACAACAACACAATCATGATAATCTTTGGAGTACACTCTGTTCTAGGCATTGGTTATTGGTGCCCTCATTTCCATTATACACATTTTTAGACCCAGTGACATCAACACATAATGTCTACTTTCTTTCCAGGCAGATAGTGGTTGGAAACCTATCTATCTGTGCAAGGATGAAGGTAGGCAAGTAGTGCAGTTTTAAGTAGCCTTCTATCTTCTTTACATAGATAACTGCAGATGGTTGCACAGTCCAAGCCATAGTCAATAGACTGCTAGAAAATAGGACACAACAGGAGATGTTTGGAAAGAAATAGTGTATTGCACAACAGGACCTTCATTCCTTTGTTCTCGGCCCACAAGTATCTAGAAGTGACCAGGCAATGTACAATTAGAGCAGAAGGCAAACACAAATCTGTAATACTGTAGTCTACTGCTTTCCCATCTTACCTTGCTTATTCTGGAAACAGATCCACTAGTTGCCTATTGTGAATATAGCCCTGGGTTAAGTTATCTTTGGTGGCTGATCCCCTTTCTAAAAAAATTAGATTAGATGTGTAACTGTTTCATACAGGGGTTTCAGTTGGTTGTCACAATTAATATAGACGATCAACAGTTTTTATTTTAACAGGAAGCAATATATTGAACTCTGCATACATTTACTGAGAAAGAAGGAATATTCAAGTAAGCTTTTAATTCCCTTGTTATTATCCCTTAGTTCATTGTAGTGTTACATACATACTGCTGAGCATTGTCATAATTTGTTTTAACAGTGAAATAGAGCTAGGCTGCTACAGTAAGCAAAACTCAACAATTATTAGAAAACAATATATATATGTATAAAGTGATAAATGCCTTGCCATTATAGGGAATCTTAAATCTTTTCCATATTATACCTTTCCCCTAAACATGTCCCCTTGGTTTTTGTTACAAGTATATCTTCAAACAGTGAGTTGGGTGTTGTCAGATTGTCATGAATATTAGATAGATAGAACTCTGTGTTTTACTTCTAAAGTCATTTTCATGATCATCACTCACATGATCCGTGAGACAACATTTGTTCCACATGAAAAAGTCTCAGTGAAGAAATTCGTTTTAACACCATGAAATACAGAATATTTTTCATACATATTTTTCATTATCATGTAAAATGAATTTATGTTGAATTTGTATAGGTTACAGGATCTTAAGGGAACATTTAATGGGTGAATGACCATAGAAGGTGTTACTGGTTCATTAGTTGGCGGGTCTTTATCTTTAATATTACTGATCTTTGTTTGTGGGGGCAAAACAATAGTTTCCATTTAGTGTTGAGCCCAATCTTACCTTGCCTACCTTTTCTCCCCTGTGATATGTTTTTTGGTACTCCTGGTTATGAGATTATATATATCCATGTTCAAGAGCCTTGCAATTAACTCTCAAAGTGGCAAAAAAAAAAACATTTCTACTAGTCGCTGCCTCCTGAGTGCATCTCCATATCTCAACCCACCTACCCAAATCCTGTGCATCAGTTGGGAGCTTTGGTCGTAAGGCCTAAACTCCACTGTGTCGAAGATGCTGGCCATAATTTTATATGGCCTATGACGTGCCTTTATACCCATGCCATGTCACATCTGCATTTTTATTTATGTAATGCACCATATGGCCTGTATGACGCAAGACGCATCTATTCTAATATAACTGGGTGCATCCAGTGATAAAATTTGCACTGGTTTAGGGCATGTTAATCGACCGTTATTGTAATGCAATATTGTTGACAACATATGGACATGGAGCTCATTACATGGCATTCAACAAAAAGAAAGGGCACACACTGCACGTGCCATGACCATAGGTTTTAAATGGTTGCATTACATACAATAACATACAATAATGAGGCAATTAACACTGGTGTTCTGGATGCATAACACTGACACATTTCGGGCACCAAGTGGAGTCTGGGCCAAAGACAGAATGTTTTGGATCTCGTATGATTATACAATGTATAAATGGAAATATTTTTTACTGGGAGTGTTCAAATATCAACAGCTCTGGGTGCCATGTAGCGTAGGTATGCCACTGAGTGATCAGGCTTTAGTTGACCAGGCATGGCAAACATGATAGGTGAGAAGGGACTAGTGTGGAAATAAGTACTTAGGTAAAAGCACCTTTAAAGCATTAGCAGGCAAAGCTCGATACAGATCATCCACCAGCTCATGTTAAAAAGGAGCAGGTAGCACATTGGTATTCAATTACAGATCTGCCAGTGATGGCTACACTCCATTGGTTCATCCTATCTATTTGTGGAACAGTAAACAGATCCATTGCTTTAAACAAAACAACTTGCAGTGTTATGGTGTCATGTTTGTTCTGCTTCTTCATTATCTCAAGTGTCCTATGTCTTAAGGAGGTACCATGAACATTATGTACCACAGAAGTAAGCTTTCTTTTAAAAAACAAAATTGCAGAATAACACTTTGTGAATGAAAAAGACTTGATATGATTGTCGCTATTTTCACATTTTAACAAGCTTTTATGAGAACCAACTTTGCTGACGAAGATATAAATATGCTCTATTTTTATGTATTAATATTACAGTATATTGTTGTTTCTTTCTATTCCATTAATAACCATTCCATTTAACTGCCTTTTACTCACTTGGTTAATATTACAGCATGTTATGTATTTGTTTTTTGGGGGGGGGGGGATTTCATGTGAGGTTTATTTGGTAATGGAGTTCGAGCTGCTAGGCAACAGAGAGTAAAAGTATTTTATGCACATGATATGTTCCATCATTTCTATGTGACTCACTTCCTTTTGACAGGCAACATTGTAGAGTAACATGTATCAAAAACATAAAGTAGGGAGGGGGACCACTGGTAGCCAATTCACCACATCCAGTAAATATAAAGTGAAAAGAGAGGGGGGAACTAAACCCCAAGGGTGGCCAATCCCCAATTGGACTTTAACGGTGAATATGAGTGAAGCGAGTTCCAGTCTGAGATTGAATGACGTTTACCATTTATTGACACATCTTAGTACAGTAGACATACATAACATTGGAATCTTTACATGCCCCAATACACAGAATTGTCCCATAATGGGAAGAAACGCGTTGGAAATATTTGGAGTGGACCAGTTAGGACCTCCCTGATCCCTGGATCACCAGGATGTGCAATGTATTTTAAAATTGTAATGTATGAATGTACAGTATTTCCCTTAATGATAGGTTTCCCTAGAGTAACACTAATCTGTGTATTGGGGCATGTAAAGATTCCAATGTTATGTATGTCTACTGTACTAAGATGTGTCAATAAATGGTAAACGTCATTCTCAGACTGGAACTCGCTTCACTCATATTCACCGTTAAAGTCCAATTGGGGATTGGCCACCCTTGGGGTTTAGTTCCCCCCCTCTCTTTTCACTTTGTAGAGTAACATATTATAATGATAGATGTCGTGATTTGAAACCCTACATTGACATGCACGCAGTTTAGTTAATATTAAGCACTATGCACAATACCTCCTACGTTGCTGGTCATCACTTGCAAGGACAGAAAAAAATGACAATGCATGTTTCAAAGTTTTATGATCTCGAATATCCACTACATATGATTTAGAAATGCTGTATAGTGGAGGTTATAAACAATGATTGTTCTTTCATATCTTATCATTAAAACAATTTATATGTTTCATGTCATGGTGTACTCAGACAGGGACCTCAAATAACATGGTATGAAGCCACATTATTTCCGCGTACAATCTGCAGTGAAACTCCATTGGCAGAAAACAAAGATAAGAGTACTGAGTAGCTGCATTCTTATCCTATAATTAATGGTCAGCTGCATGTGTTACAAAGATAAAAGACAAATAATAACTAAAAGCGAAAAGCTAATACATTAAACTAATTGTATTGGGTAATTTTTCTAATTCTCTTTTTCTTACATTACTTTTAAAAATTCAAAAGCATTTCTATAAATCTAGTGCCGCTGAGCATTTCTGCTAGCTGGATCTAACTCCGGCTGCCTCCGGAAATAGCCGATCTCTTCGGCTATTTCCGTGATCGGCACTCGTGTGCCGATGACGTCACAGCCCGGGCGGGAGATTTGAAATTTCAAGGTACAGAAAAAAAAATAGCGCTTCAATCTGTGGCCGATTTTGTGAATGATCACCATGCGCATTCGGGGTGATCGCTTGGTGATCAATCGCAAAATGAACGCACCCACCTGGAGCAACCGTTCATACTCGCACAAAACTTTGATCAGCCAGAGAACAAACGTTTTTCTCTGGTCGATCGCCAGTACTTTGAATGGAGAGAAGGGTCCCCATTTAAAGTATTGGTTGTCGAATCGCAAATGGTGTATTTCGAACGATTGACCATGGCATGATGATGTCATCATGCTGTGGTTGATTGTTCGGTAAACGCCCGCCAAGCATAGCGTCTATGGCCGGTTTAACCTCCCCAGCGTTACGCCCAAAGCAAGTACTGGCGTAGTCTGATCATGAATCAAACTGCGCCCGTGCCAGAATCAGGCGCAACTGCTCTCTGTGTGCCTGCAGCATTTCTACAGAACTGCAGGTACACAGAGCCTTTCCGCCCCAATCGGCGTAATCGGTGACGCCGATGGGGGCGGAAAGGCAAAACACTGTATCACATTTGGTACAGAAATCTGGACCTCAGTGAACCGCCAGGGAGGTTAATACAGGGAGTGCAGGATTATTAGGCAAGTGGTATTTTTGAGGAATAATTTTATTTTTGAACAACAACCATGTTCTCAATGAACCCAAAAAACTCATTAATATCAAAGCTAAATATTTTTGGAAGTAGTTTTTAGTTTGTTTTTAGTTTTAGCTATTTTAGGGGGATATCTGTGTGTGCAGGTGAATATTACTGTGCATAATTATTAGGCAATTTAACAAAAAACAATTTTTTACCCATTTCAATTATTTATTTTTACCAGTGAAACCGATATAACATCTCAACATTCACAA
>CM070034.1:83687246-83698458 GCA_036250615.1 Ptychadena robeensis | reverse complement strand
TGTTGTTCCACACGCTTCTTGTGACCCTGTTGACTATTTTTAATGAAACGCTTGATTGTTTGATGACGCTTTGCAATTTTAAGAGTGCTGCATCCCTCTGCAAGATATCTCACTATTTTTGACTTTTCTAAGCCTGTCAAGTCCTTCTTTTGACCCATTTTGCCAAAGGAAAGGAAGTTGCCTAATAATTATGCACACCTAATATAGTGTGTTGATGTCATTAGATTACACCCCTTCTCATTACAGAGATGCACATCACCTAATATGCTTAATTGGTAGTAGGCTTTCGAGCCTATACAGCTTGGAGTAAGACAACATGCATAAAGAGGATGATGTGGTCAAAATACTCATTTGCCTAATAATTCTGCACTCCCTGTAGATCGCCCCTCAAATGTCTATACATTAGACATGGTCAATGAGATGTTGCAACTCTGACTTTAGAATGCAAATTGTATGCAGACCAAATAATTTTAGCATATCTTTGATTATCTCTACACTGTTTTTAGTTGACTTTGTTGGTATGGTCATTTGATTAAGAATGCTTTTGAAATCTTTTAAATTATTTAGGGCAATGAGAGAATTTCCCCCAAATCCCCTACAATTCTATAACAAAAGCAGCAATGATCATTTGATGAAAAAAGAGAGTGCTAAGATGTATTGCACCCAATAAATCATGAATGGCTGTTGCCAACATTAAACTTCTGAAGCTTAAACTTAAGAATGCTGTTAGAGATGGCATTTTCTTGCCATGAACATATTATTTCCAGTAATAGGGTGACTAGGTGGTAAAACATTTTTTCTACTGCATTGTTGCCCTGTCAAACTCTCTACAAATAAAGATTACAACAAGCCAAGCAAACAAAAATTAAGGAGGCATGGTTCAGTGTTATGACCATAAGGATTTTGAAATACCATGTCAACAGGTAAAGCCTGCAACTAGTCTGTTCATCATTAGTAGTTCTGTATAGCATCAGACCACGAGATGTATCAAGTTATATGAGTATTCTGGAATATCTTTTACATTTCATTATTTACTTTTGGCAGATGGCAAAACAAATATACATATAATTACATTGCACTGTGGAAAATTTAAATGCAGTATCAAGTATAAAGAAAGGATTGGGAAACGGTACATACATTTAGTGAAATAATTAAAAACAGCCATCATACACTCAGAAAAACAGATGAAGGATTGGACATAAGAAGGTAAGCCTGGCCCACCGTATTGGCTTGGAAATATTTTTGTGAATGTATGGCACAATTCATTTTAGTGAATGTAATTAGGCATGTAGAATGAGCACACATTCATGCTGTTCTCTTATCTCTAGTTCTCTAATCGATTGCATCCAGCATTTTTTCGAGCTGGATTAATCAAGCTTGTTCAAAAAAAGCTTGGCGAACAGGGAACCAACATGTTAGTTATTGATGTTCGATTGCCATTACTTTGGATGGGGATCGATTGCATAGAAGTTTTGTGCATCGATTCTCCATTCAATCAACACAGCTCAAGCGCAGTGTGGTGACGTCATCACGCTGCACTCGAGGGTTCATCGGTTGAACTGGTATCAACCTGTGTATGGCCACCTTAAGTCTAGTCTTAGTCTTAGATTTACGAGCTATCGATCTGGCAAACACAAATGATATGTGCCTCCATCTTGCATGAACTTTTATTTTTTAGGTGAAAGATTCTGATGTAAATGTTGATTACTGTGCCTAATTGGAACATAAGGAACAATGTTTGGAAGATTAACTGATTCTGAAAATGCAGACCACATTCAAAGCACTGTACATCATTGTATGTTTTGCATTTTCATAAATAAACAGAGCATTGTATTGTAAATATATATTGTTTGCCTTGAGTAAGAGCATGAATAAGTATGCCATGATACCATTCTGTAAATTTTAGCCATAAGCTTGTTAAAAACTAAAGAAAAAGGCAGGTCTACCGTTAAATCAAGATCTATTTGTTGGGCACCCTCAGTGTAAATGATGGGGGGGTGGTGGGATAAAGCTGGGAACACACGTACAGATATGGGTCTGATCTATCTAGTCCATATCTAATGCGGCCATCCCTGTTTTCGAGCACGATATCGGACCGCAAACCATGGTCGATGTCCATTGCTTTGCATGGAGACGGTGGGGTCTGCATGCAAAGCATTGTCGGAGCTCCAGCTTCTCTGATATTGGGCAGCAGCGCGATCACGTCATTGTGTTGCTGCAGGGAACCTCGAACGGCTCGTATATCAAGCCATGTGTTCCCTGCTTAACTGTTGACTATACAATTATTCTTAAGATAGAATGTATAGAATATATAGAATATATTACAGTTTGGTGCCAACAACTTCATAGCCCCACATAGTTATCACTGAGATAAACATTTTATCAGATTTATGGATATTGATCTGGTATAGAGTTGGAGTTGTATACTATACAGCTGGATATTATGAATTCATTTTACATAATGTAAAGCTAAGATGTCTTAGATGTATCTCAATGCCACAGGCAACATATAGTGTAGCTGCACTAACACTGATTAGGGTTTGAGGGGGAAAAATCCAAAACAGTCACATGAACTCTCAGTGCACTGCCTTACAGGCATCTGGTGAAATAAGCTCTTTCTGACACACTTCTCTGAAGTGAAACCACTTGCTCTTCAGTTAAATCATTAATAAATGATTATCAAAATAGCATCTCTAAGGAAAAGAAGACATGATTCAAGGAATAGACTGTTCTCCTTTTATGATTAGGAGAATCACAGTTAAAGCCCCACAAAAATGCAAGACTGTTAGAATTCATGAAAATATGTTTATTTCCAAGCAGGGTTATTATCTATATTAATATTCATCTCCTAGCATTATGATCTGCTTCTAAAACAAAAATTGCTGGAACAGAGGACTGAAGCTTTGCAGAATTTCTGATTTCTAATACATTGTTAAATGTAAAAGGACCTATTCGTGTCTAGATCTACTGTTTCTAAAGAATGCATTTCTGCCATATTGAAAGTATTGTTTGGGAATGTAACTCCTATATTTAGGTAGCCTAAGCTAAGTATGGGTACTGCTACACAATGTATGGTCCAATGATCCTTTCAGTTCAAGCCAAAGCTTTCAGACCATGATGTTGAAGAAAGGTGTGAACTAGATCCTAAAGCTAAAGTATTTAGGGCCATTTCATACGGCTGAAGTTTTTATCAGCAACTGATACTTTCATGTTAATGCAAATGCTTCCTTTATAAAACCATGTGTTAACACATGCCTCTGCTCTAGGTCTTTTTCTATACTAGTGTATTGGAGACACAGAAAGATGTGGCCGCAGCACATTAACACAAGTGTGAAAGCCAAGTGTGAAAGGTACATCAGGTTTCCGATGGAAACTGGTGTACCCTGTGTTTATGTGAATGGGCCCTTTTTTGACACTAGTAGGCATCCAGATATTAGTTGAAAAAAGCATGTTTCCACTTACCCAAATGTTTTTGTGTGTCTATGTATTAAAATCCATTGTATCCTAACATAAAACAAATGTAAGTACTAGTGGTCACTAAAAGGTATTGATATGACTATTTCACTGTAGCTTAACAGATGGACTCTACCGCACATGCAGACCCCAAGTTATATCTAAAACTGCAGCAATATACTGATTATTGGCTTGGGTAATCCATATCTGAATGGATTGACTAAAAGTGTAATGTAAAATAAACTGTAGGGTGAGAAGGGGTCACAAAAGCAAGAATACTCCAATCTTACTTACAGATGTGCCAAGTGAATTGGATTATTTTTGAGTTTAATTGAAAACCACATATCTAAGTTTTCTTACAAGAGCCAATCCTGACCTTTTAAAATGACTATTTGCCTGACTATGTGCTGCTACAGTACTTTGGGAAAGTGAACAATTCACAAAAGTGACAGAAGTGACAGAAGGAGCTTACAGTGGTACAATGCAATTAGTTTTTACTTTTAATAACTTTAAAGAAAAGATATGTCACATATACATTTATACACATTTATAGTGAATAAATCGTTTTCTGTTTCCTTTCCAAGAAAATATGCCTATTTAGCATTGCAACAGAAAAGCTGATACCTGGGAAATAGGTGGAAGAGTTGTCAGGGTACAGTTTCCCAATGTGTTTACATTGAATTACACAATTCTTTGTTTTGTGTCATAGCATCTAACAACCCCTAACCAGTATAGAACACTAAAAAGTCTGTATATGAACATATATGGTAATGTAATATTCTTGTAATTTACATCACAGGGATCTTTTATACATTGGGGAACTACACATTCCCTTAATATTTTTGGCTTGATTAAACCTGTAGCCTGTCAAATTTAAGGCACCTTTAAAGCTGGTCATAGACGTATTGATCTATGGCTGGTCTGTAGCAGACTCCTCACAGCGTGGTCACCAAACTGAACAGTACAGAACAGTACAGAACTGACAGGAATCCTGTGTGTTCCACTAACACACACGATTCTTGTCAGTCGATTGTTGCCAGACTCCCCCCTCCGAGATAACTTCCTGCAGCAGGATCGGAGGATCAGGCCAAAAAGAACCAGCAGGATGGATCCGCGTGCGACCTGACCTGCCGGCTCTTTTGGTCGGATCCTCAAGGTGGGCTCCCCTGTAGTTGCAGGCGACTGACCTTTATGTGTTCGGCGGGAGCGAGCACGACGGCCGATTGCCCGCAACTATGGCCGGGAACTGGTCCGTCTATGGGGGATTAAGAGCCAAAACATTTACAACAGCTGTCACACTGACATTGCGCCTGGGGAATTTGAAAAAGAATGATTCCTTTAGCCCTTGGATTAAAAAAAAAAACTAATGTGGTTGGAGAGTTTGGTGCAACCCTTCCTCTGGGTGTTAAAAGGTACCAAAAGGTGCAAACCTCACCACCATCACCCCACTAATGAAGCCACTGCCCATATTCCTCAAAGTAAATTGTCTGTTTACTTGCTATGTCAGGGTTTTTTTTACAACGGCAACATGAGGCCATATTCATGCGATTGAGCACCACACCTTAAATTGTATGTGGTGTTACCTGCAACTTACCAGTGGATATGTGCTACACCCCACTGAAACCAAAAGAATAGAAATACATTCAGTTGTGGCACAATGAATCAAGTAGGTGCAGGCAGGTGTTTTCATGAGCACCAATGGGGTGCCCTAACACAGGGAAGGTTATCACACTGTGGAGTGCACGTAGATGCATCAATGCTGTGGTAAAAGAATGCATACTGAGTATATATATATATATATATATATATATATATATATATACATGCACACACACTTCCTTGATGGTTGCATTTTATTTCCAGGAGCAGGGGAGTCACTTTAATTTTACAATTTTCCTTTGTGTTATTACAAAATAAATGGAGTCATATGTAGTATTTCAAAATAGCATTTCAATTCCATGAAACATATCCCATAGTGTTTGACCCTAGCCATACCATCTCCTTCAAATGTTAATAGTAAAGGTGCAATGGAAATGTGACACAGTAGTTGTTAAATAAAACAGTAACCTATGCACTTGCAGTGCTTTCTATATGACCTACTTACATGTTACTTCACCCTCCCTGTGGTATGATTAAAAGCTGCTTTGAATCCACCATTCCCTCAAGGGATTTGAGGCTAGAATTTAACAAACTGCTGAGAAGGCTTAAGTCAGTAAGAGCCTGGGCTTCCCTGCAGCTTCTTCCAGCTAATTCACATGTAATTAAAAATAAAATAAATTTTTCAAAGAATCTACTGTTTAATGTACTATTTTAAACGCACATATCTATTTCAAAATAGTAATCGTTGTAGGTGTTGGCGATGAAAAGGATGAAAAGAATGTGGCTTTCTTTTTCTTTCTTACAATGGTTCTGTCCACTAAATTAGCAGATTACAGCTAATTATTTTTTTTTTCATTGCACAAAAAATGATTATTTCTAATTAACACTGGTCCTCTGTTAATAACAAACATTTAAGGGCATGGTAAAATGATCTATTTTTTTTTCTACTTGCTGTATTATTGTGTCCCAAAGCAGGCAATATTGGGTAAATGCTGTAAATAACTTTAGTAATAAAATATAATGATCTGTTTGCTGAAGGATAAAACTGTACATCTATAAGAAATTATTTTTTGGGTTTCCCATTACTTGCAGGGTCCAAAAAACATGTAGCTTCACTATACCGTCAACAATTATTTCAACCTTTATACCCTAAGGAAAAGCTTCTTGACAGATATATGTTATTGGCTGCACAGGGTATATTACAGATGTACGGTAGTTGATGTTATTGTTATTTTGTCTGCATTGGGGCATGAGCTGTGAAGACCTCCACCTGCTGGGATCCATGAGAAGCATGCAAGATGCTATAATATAACATGGCATGCTTGGAGCTGATTGTATAAATAATTCATATTAGCCTGATATACCATTAAAATGCTCATGTGCAATGTTAAAACCAATCCTAGACCAAACTTAGAAGATAAGTGCACCTTCAATTGGATTTATCTACTGCGCCAATGAATGCCCAGGATCTAGAGTAAAAGTTGGCAGCAGTTAGTATATCTAAAGGCCCTCAACTTTACTTTACACCTTATACTGCCCAAAATCTGTAATTTTGTTTAGAACCCAGCACCAGGATCTATCTATTTTGTGCCTGCACAGTAAAGCAGGGTACAGACGGCTCGATATTCAAGCCAACCGATGTACCCTGCAGCAGCGTGATGACATCATCAGGCTGCTGTCAGACATTGGCGGGGCTGTGGAGAGACAGCTGCTCTCCCCAGCTCAGCTAAGCTTTGCCTGAAGACCAGCGGTCTCTAGGAAAAGCATCAGACATCGGCCGCATTTACGGTCATGTCCGATATGGCTGTTTTCGAGCAGGATGGATTTGTCCCTCTCGAAAACAGCGATGGGCGCATATTATATGGGTCAGATAGATGGCCGTGAGCGCGCATGGCGCTCAAAGCGGCCATCAATTTGGCCCATATCTTAGCATCTGTATCCTGCTTAAAGCTGGGAACACACATGTGGATGTCGAGTGCCATACGCGGTCACAGCCATCTATCTGTCCCATATCATATGCAGCTATCCCTGTTTTTTTTAAACAGGGATCAATCCTGCTCTAAAACAGGGATATCGGACATGACCATAAACCACAGTTGATGTCCGTTGCTTTGCATAGAGACTGCGGGGTCTTCATGCAAAGCAGCGGCCGTGCTGTGTCTCAAGCTCCTCTGATATCTGACAGCAGCGCAATGACGTCCTCATGCTGCTGCAGGGAACCTTAAATTGCTCAAATATCAAGGCATGTGTTCCCTGCTTTAAGCTTTTTTTTTTAGTTCAGGGGGTCTGTCTCTTGCTAAAGGGGAATGGGCTCCACTAGAGATCTGTATTAGTGCAGGGCATTGAATTAATAACAAGAAAAAATATATTATAATATGTAATATTTCATAAACTTATTTAGAAAATTGAAAGCACAAACTATCTGGCTAATTTGCACCCAGTCTTCTATATCAGCCTGGGCGAGTCTAGTTATAGTAGTATGTTATCCAAGTAAAAGATGCTTAGATGTGCATTATGTTTAGACATGCAGTGGCTGGATAATAACCCCGAAGGCAAATGTTTTTCATTGTATCAACTACCGGAATGTCAGATGAATACAAATATGAGAGGATTTTTTTTTCTTTTGGGAAAACCTTTTAATGTATATTAAATGCCTTAAGCAGATTTTTATTCTTCAGAAGTTTTAAATACATCATTGTTAGTGTTTAGTAATATTAAGGTTGTCTGGTTATTTGATCATGTTGCTTGTTGTGGTTAAGAAAAACTTTTACATGTAGGTTTTTTTTTATCAAGGATCTTGGTCCAAAAAATTGTGTTTGGTGGTTAATAGTCTTTTAGAGAAAATAAAACCAAAACATTATAAAGCTGGGCATAGACGGGCTGATTCCTGCCCGATCCGCTGATCGGATGTCGTGCGCGTTCCCACATCCAATCGGGATTGGGTCGGCAAGGAATTGGGTGTGCCAACTTGCAAGATTGGACTAAAATCAGCCATCATGTCGGATCGCACAGTGATCTGAAATGATGGATAATTTTGATCTGATCCCATTCGTTCGGCTGGGGACGGCTGTCCTCAGCTGAAGTAATGGGCGGAACACAAAGGGTGCATCATCACGCCCGCTGGGTTGGGAATCGAGGGGAAATCGTCCCGTCTATGCCCAGCTGTGAAAATCAAGAGGCGATGAGCAGTAATAGGGATTTACATTTTACCCAAGTCTTAAGCCCCCCATACACCTTACAATCTTACCATACGATTTCTGTACAATCCACTTTTCTTCTACCAAAACCATGTAATATGAGAACCTTTCTTAACCTACACTACATAGTTGTTGCTAGATCTAATTGGAAAACAATTGGAAAAATTGGAAATTGTATGGAGAGATCTTAAGGTGTATGGGAGGCTTAAGTAATATAATTAAAATGCCAAAATTGTGATTTAAGAATAAACACTACTCAAAAACCAATCCATGGTTTAGAAAGCATGGAAAGGGTATGTGCAGTGGGTAGAACCACTAAAGCCCTATACAGTGATATGTCACAAACTCTTGAAAAATCTGTAAAGCTGGGTATAGACGGGGAGATTTCGCATCAACTGCCGAGCCAAACTAGCAGGCATGATGACGTCATCATGCACAGCCGCTAGCGCTGGGAATCGTCCGGGCACCCTTTGTGTGCCGGCCATTACTTACTTACTTATTACTAATGGGATCTGATCTGAATTATCCATCATGTCGGATCACTGTGCGATCCAACATGACGGCAGATTTTTGGTCAATATGACCAGTTGGCGCACCCGATTCTCTACCGCTCCGACCACCGATCGGATGCGGGAACGCGCACGGCATCCGATCGGCTGTCAAATCAGCCAGGTATCGGCCCGTCTATGCCCAGCTTAAAAAATACTTTTTGTCCACTTTAGTGGGTGTTGACTTGCATTTGTGTGTAAATTTATGTAATTTATCACTATACCTAATCGCTATCAGCCACAATGAAAACGCAATGGATGCACAGGGCTTGTGTCCACTGCTGTTTTCTTCCATAGCAGGGAAAACGTCATAGAGAGGACACATCTTTCCTCTGCTGCATTAATAGGGCATGCTCCCGCTGATGCGGTGGGAACGCGCCCTAAGCCGCGGGCAAACTACCTGCAAGCTGCGGGTAAACCGCCCGGCAAATGTGCCGCCGCGTATCTTGATTTCGGGAATCTGCAGTGGACACATGGCCTTAGTCTCACACTTAATATGCTATCCTCCATATTCTATTAAAGAGTATTCATGTTTATGTTTTTTTACCAACACAAACTTCTAATCTAATTCTGTAAGGTAAATAAATAGCAAACAGCTGCATTTTTACTATAGCACAGAAACCGCCTGCTTTTCAGCTTGTTTGAGTTTTTTATTGCCTTCCACTAATGTCTGAATTAAAGTCTGCCAAATATACATATAAGGTTCAGGCACTTTTATTGAGGAAATGTCAGAGTCATTTAAGGACACAAAACATCATGAAAGGATTTTGGATTCATTAAAAGAAAAAAAAAAAACATGGTGAGATTTGTGGTGGGTTTGTTCACACTTTGGATTCACACAACAAATGATTTTAGTTGTTAAACTAA
Organism: Ptychadena robeensis; assembly: GCA_036250615.1. Classification (NCBI taxonomy): domain Eukaryota; kingdom Metazoa; phylum Chordata; class Amphibia; order Anura; family Ptychadenidae; genus Ptychadena; species Ptychadena robeensis. The sequence continues at coordinate 83,688,794 of CM070034.1, read as the reverse complement.
CAACCAGCACTCAAAGGTGTTTTTCTCACTAGTTTTTGGTCTTTGAACAATTTTACTAAAAAGTTAATTGCAACCCTAAGCACCAGCATAATAACAGGTCTTATGCCCCCCATACACCTTTAGATCACGCCATACAATTTCCATTAGATCTAACAACAACTATGTAGTGCCGGGTCCTCCCTGATAGAATACATAGTGATTGGAAGGTTTAGAAAATGTCCTCATATTACATGGTTTTGGTAGTACAAAAGCTTGTTGCACAGAAATTGTATGGTAAGATTGTAAGGTGTATGGGGACCTTAACTCATTGGGCAAAAAAAAAATATATAAAAAAAATATATATATACACTCACATTTAGACAACCCACGAAACGATTTAAAACCAAAGATTTGTCAGCTGCAGTAGAAGAGTAAAACATTGACATGATTCCAAATATAAAATCAATGGACTCATGTTCTCTTTTCTTTTCCACAAGTTAATTTATGTGTTCATATTTTCTAACTGTAGGATTCATAAGATACATGGTAGCTTAAGTTGGTTTTAAATGAGTCTAATATTTTCCTGCTTTATTAGAAAATATGGTTCTTTCCGTGCAAGGCTCTCTGGGTAGGGGGAATTTCAACTTTGATATTTTTTCTTTATATTTGCACACTTATAACTAGGATAGACAAAACAATCTTTATAACCTTGGATCCCCCCTCCATAATGCAGATCTGTAAGTCTTAGATTAGGAACTTTTTAAAATAAAAATGTGTGAAAGGCAACTCAGTGGTGGGCAACTGAGGTGATATGGAGGGCCACTAGTGCGGCCCTCTGCATCACTAAAGGGCCACACATAACACGATCTAGCCTCCCCTCCCCCTGACGACAGATCTCAGCAGGTGGTGGACCAGATCCAGGCAGGAAGTCAAAACCCGACAGCAATCCCCTCGGGTGCAGTAGTCATATGTAGACCTGGTTTTCCAGATCAACATTGACAATTTTACTGATGTAGGACCGCCAAAGTTAATTAGGAAAGCCAGGTCAGCGTGTGACCACTGCACATTGTGATATATGGAATATCCCATATATATCAACAAAGCTCGGGCTTCACAAAATTTTTTTACTTATTTTTTACTTTTTTATACTTACTTTTATACTTTTACTGGGGCGGCATTCACCTGTAGCTGCACATATAGGCTATGTCCCCACTGTAGCGATCTGCGCAATTAGAATCTTGGTGTGGAGATCACTTGCACCCAACGATCTCCCGAGATCAGGAGATCACTTGCACCCAATGATCTCCCGAGATCAGGATCGCAGAACGGAGGCAGGAAGGGGGGGGGACGCCCCGCCTGATTCATTGAGTTTTAACCCCACCCATTCATTCTCTATGGGCGCAGTTAAAACTCAATTAATTGAGACGTGGCTTTTAACCGCGTCCATTCATGTCTATGGCCACGATCAGGGGCGATCGGCCACCACCACCTGCGGCCCATGATCCAAAAGGAGATGACCAAAGTTGCTATCGGCCCAATCATGGACGACAGCAACTGTGGGGATGAGCC
>CM070034.1:83648197-83687146 GCA_036250615.1 Ptychadena robeensis | reverse complement strand
ATAGATGCAAAAGTGTTTCTTCAGATAATGTGTTATTTTGTCTGACCACTTTCAAGTACACCATCATTCTCCCAAATGCAGAAATGAGCATGGTTGCACTAAAAGTGCTATGAATGACGCAAGTCTGGAGTGGAAATCAATCCATCAGAGCTCCAGGGCTATCCACTTGTGGCCATTTCTATAGCATTTGGCTGTGTACGGAAAGCTATAATCATGCTCTCTCATGCCGCATTCTCTTTTGCTTCCCATGAAGATTTCAGGGGAAGAGCTTGACTAGAGCTTGCAGCCTTAGGTATACTACAGTATATGGAGAGAAGCTGAGCTACAACCTGAAGATGAATACTATTATTGTGTATAAAAGTGATAGCCAGTGAGCCTCTGAAGAGGATAGGCAGCCAATGTGTCCACCTGGCAATTGTGAATAGATTTGAGACCCTTGTTCAGAATTTGAAAATAGTAGTTTTACAATGGTCTCCAATTATAAATGTTATAATTAAGTTTCAATCATAGTTACCATTAGGGAACACACTACAAAGGTCAGGGACTCAGGACCAAGAGTAGCAAGCATACAGGACCAGCAGGGAGGCAGGTCAACATTATGTGATGACCTTTAAGAATACAAACTCTGTGTTCTATTATTTATGTAAAGAAGCCTTTTTGGAGAAAAAAAAAAGAAGCCTATAAATTATTTTGTGGACATAAGGCCAAATAGTACAGAGGCAGTCCATGTAATAAACAGTGGCCTTTACTTAAAACATGACATTTGTTATAAGCTAATCATGTTATTAAATAAGATCGTTAAAACCAGATATGTTAACAATTAAAGCCTAAACATAGATCATACAGAATAGTAATGGTTCCTTTTGGTCCACTGTGCTGTGCCAGTGAAGTCTGTGGATTGTTGTCCACCTGTTCAAATGAATGGGTGAGAAATCATCCTGATGTGGACTACACAACACAGTACTATGTACTCTTCTTTGATTACCCTGTTGTTGAAAACCGCCATGGAGGTTAATGTATAACTCCCTGCAGTACATCTTTTTATACCACAGCACAAGTGCCTCCCATATACAAGTAGTAAAGGAGGGATCATTCAGTGTGTTATGGTAATGTGTGTAATGCAGATGTGGGCGTTGTGTGAAAACAACCCAACACAGCTACTATAATAGGGCCGTTACCGTGTATTTACAGTGTTTCTGTACTTTAGCTGCTGAATTTACCACCCTAGGATTATACTCAAGTCTCTCAGTTTTTCGGGGGTTCTAAGGTAGAACTGGGTAACATGGCTTAAATCCGGGACAGCTTATACTTAAAAATATACAGTATATGCTTTCCCCACATTATCTAAGTACCAGCCTACTATACAGACTTTTTATTCGATACTGTATAAGTAAGAGGTCAGGTTTTGACAGCTTGTGGACTTGGACTCTGATTTACTTAACCCTTGTCAAACACATTTGATGCATCCGCAGACACTGATATGGCTTCACTTATCTCTAGTAACAGCTTTGTAAGTGTACATAAGTGAATGAGGGCCTGATGTTTTGCTCTTTCAGGATTATTTACATGAATACGTAGGGCCTATTTTCTTGGGAAACATACAGCTTCTTTCAAGTGCATGGGATTAACATCTTCTCTAGTGGATTAAAACAACTTCAAAGCTTTCAGGAGCAGAATTTAAAAAGGATAGGGTTATTAGGTATTATCTCTACTATGTAACATTTAAAGGATGGAACCGCGATATAACAAAATTCTTATTTGCGGATATTTCATTTTCTAAAATATTTGCCATACTGCTCATAAATATTTTGCATGTGATATTTGTCTGGGTAAATAGAAGCAAAGTTGAAAGCAACACTTACGTTTTGACTTTGATGAGGATTTTAAGGTTTTCACAAAAAAACAAAACAAAGTAAACTGTAATTTTGGTGCTATTTGTAGGGCTGAAAATATACGTTGGCAATTACTTTTCCTGGCACGTGTTAATTAGGCTCCAGCATGCATGGTAATAAAAGCCAGTACATAGCTTGAAAGCTTATATGGTATATGTTTTACGTGTTAAATAAATACACATGATCATTGAAAGCGTGTGTGCATCTGGCATTCCTGTGGAAAGTCTCATGTTAAACTGTGCTGATGCTTTGCTGGGTGGGGGCCATCTGTGAGAGTCATTGACATGATTGTGGGATTCTGTGTCAGATCAGCTTAACAGGTCACAGACATTCAGATACAGGGAGTTGCAATACATGAGAAATGCTTGTGTATTCGGACACCTGGACTAACCGCACAACAGGAGTAAGCTCAGAGTACTACTCACCAGCAAACAGATGTAAACATGAAAAATAAAAAAGCTTTTATCCCACCCCATTCGCTACAGCAGTGGTTCACAAACTTTCCTTGCAGGGCCCCCCTTTTCTATTTAGGAACATTATCAAACACAGGTTAAGAATGAGGGCCAGCACCCCCCTGGAATACCTTCTCACCCCCCCAGGGGGGCCCGCCCCCAGTTTGGGAACCCCTGAGCTACAGTTAAATATATTATATCGTATTATCATTTTGAATAGCTAATTGTTACTTGGTGATCCTGCCAGTATCTCCCAAGAAGTGTTTCCTGTATTGGACTGACAACATTAGTTAGAAGCTGCTAATCTTAGGTTAGTGTTGTCAGAATGCTAAATTACCATGGGCGCCATGCTGATTGGTGAAGTCTGCAGCCTGCATTATCAGCCACTGACATTACAGGGTAACATGCCCCCTGTTGTGCCCTGTAACTCAGAGCTCCTAGATATTGTGTATTAAAAATGACTTTTTATATAAATAGCTTTTTATCATGATAATGACCTTTTACCTTATCATTATATGCTTCAATAGTTTAGGTTAGGAGCACTAAGCACCATGACCCATTGTCATTAGTTTGTATTTAGCCCTACTGCCCACATGGGTTAAATCTGATACACAACTCATTGCAATACAAAGTTGAGGTTCTACATACATGTATGTAAATATACAAATGTCAAGTATTTCTATATATGTGTATAATTAATATTCAAGTATCTACATGGCAACATATTACATAGCACTTTACAGAGTTCATAGTCAGAGGAGCTTACAATCGAATGTGCCTAACATAGACATATGCTAGTGTAAGGACAAGTGTGGCTTTAATTAGTCTGGGGGGGAAACATGAGTGGCCATAGAAATATACAATGTTTCTGTGTAGTTATATATACATGACTGGTCTTGCAAGTTTGGTATCCTATTGTGACTAGTGATATAAGGTTACATAATGGTTTATATACTTATAATATATTGATATACTTATATATATTACTGTGATATGCTTTGCTGGGAACTGTAGTTATACAAGCTTGCTATTCTATTGTGGTTCTAGTGATATGGTGTTAAAATAAAAAAAATAAAAAAAATATATATATATATATATATATATATGCAGTACCCTGATATAGTTTACTTGTACTTGTAGTCCCACGAGCTTGGTATATTATTGTGATTCCAGTGAGATAGGATATATATATATATTTTGGACTTTTCTTGGGACTTTTAGTCTGACAAGCTTGGTATCCTGTGACTCTAATGATAAAGGGTTAAATTGTGATATAATAATACATAGCAATGTGATATGACTTGTAGTCCCACAAAGTCGGTATCCTATGGGAAACCCCACATGATATAAGGTTACATATTGGTGGATATAAAGCTCTATGATTTGGTTTACTGGGATTTGTAGTCTGAAAAGCTTGGTATTCTATTGATATAAGATTAAATAACGGTGTATATACAGCTCTGTGATATGGTTTACTGGGATTTGTAGTCCGACAAGCTTGGTATTCTGTTGATATAAGGTTAAATATTGGTGTATATACAGCACCATGATATGGTTTACTGGGACTTGTAGTCACAAACGCTAGTTATCCTGTTAAAATAAAATTAAATGATGGTGTATATACAGCACTTATGACATGGTTTACTGAGATTTGTAGTCCCACAAGCTTGATACTTTGTTGATATAAGATTAAAAAATGGTGGCTATAAAGCTCTATGATATGGTTTACTTGGACTTGTAGTTTGATAAGCTTGGTATTCTATTGATATAAGGTGATGAGCAACTAGGCAATATTCGAATTCACATCATTTCATGAATACCCGCAATGATATGTGATTCAATATTGGTAATCTTGAATATCCACGTTTGTGGACATGGATCGCAATCTAAAAATCACAATGCGATCAAATATTCGCAATGCATGCAAGTCAATGGAGCTCGGATATTCGATTGGGAGAATATTCGTCATTTCCGTCAAAAAAATCACATTGCAATTATGTATTCGCGATCCATTGCAATGTATGGGATAACAAAAACTCGCAATAAATGGCCAAAAATCGTGATCGTGGCGGATATCAGATGCTATATTCGCGAATATATGCAAAATGTCAAAATGTCAAAATGCCAATATTCCAGCAAAATATTCAAAAATCAAATATTAAAGCTCAACACTAATTACTGGCACCTGTAGAATGACAAGCTTGGTATTCTATTGATATAAGGTTAAATATTGGTGTATATACAGCACGATATGGTTTACTGGGACTTGTAGTCCGACAAGCTTGGTATTTTATTGATATAAGGTTAAATATTGGTGTATATACAGCACCATGATATGGTTTACTGGGACTTGTAGTCTGACACACTTAGTACTCTGTTCATATAATGTTACATATTGGTGTATATACAGCTCTATGATATGGTTAACTGGGACTTGTAGTCCGACAAGCTTGGTACTCTGTTCATATGAGGTTAAATATTGGTGTATATACAGCTCTATGATATGGTTTACTGGGACTTGTAGTCCGACAAGCTTGGTATTTTATTGATATAAGGTTGAATATTGGTGTATATACAGCACCATGATATGGTTTACTGGGACTTGTAGTCTGACACACTTAGTACTCTGTTCATATAATGTTACTTATTGGGTTATATACAGCTCTATGATATGGTTAACTGGGACTTGTAGTCTGATAAGCTTGGTATTCTATTGATATAAGGTAAAATAATGGTGTATATACAGCTCTATGAAATGATTTACTGGGACTTGTAGTGTGACAAGCTTGGTATCCTTGTGACTCTCGAGCCATCAGAAACTGCAATGATGTGGAATCTTGTGAGTATACTGAATGAAGCACTGTATACATGAATCCAGAATGTAACATATATATATATAATATAAATAATATTATAATATATAACAGGGAGTCGTATATATAAACGGTAGTACAGAGACATGTGAGGCTTTGCACGCACTTTCCCAGTGTTACATTGCTGGTGTCATTCCCCAGTATATGTATGAAGACTTGCTAGTGAGTGACACAAGCAGTCCAGAGCGGAGAGGATTAAGCCCTGGCTCCTGTGAGAGAAATGCAGTGGCGGGTAACCGGCGTCATGTTCATCCCTCAGCCTGTGCACACAGGGGTTAAATGAAGCTGCAGTAGGGAGGGAGCTCCGCCTCTGCTTTCAGCACCTGGTCCTCTATAGACAGTTGCCTCAGCAGTAGATTTCAGAAGGGATTGGAGGAAAACAAGAGGGGGAGAGAATGTGACAACTGCCGGCTCTGGCTGCTGCCTTGGGGAGGCCTCCCGCACCTGTCCCTGCCTGTCTCTCGGCCAGCACTGTTGTAGAATCAGACAAGCACACAAAACATTCTTATTAGCAGAGCACAACGGCGACACACAACATGACTTCTTCATTCAAGCTGGATTTTCTTCCCGATATGATGGTCGATAGCCGCTTGCTAGTTTCTGACAGAATGTAAGTAGCCGATACAAGTGTGCCATGCTGCATTGATGCCACATTGTTCTTGTCGTGTGCCCATCATCATCTCCCTCTACACACTTTCTTCTACGGAGCGATCCTTCTCACCCAGCATTTCCAATCACTTCCAGTCTCCTCATTACCACAAGCAATGGGATCATAGGAGGCTTTTATTTATGTCTTTAAATGTAAATCCACTTCCCCTTTCCCCTCGTGGATAGATTTTATTTATTCCTGTCCTGTAGAGAGGATGCTTGTGGATGCCAGGAACGCAGTTTAATCCAATAAGACACACTGGGATTTTTCCACCTTATGATTGGCTATGGAGATAAAGATTAGGATGGGCACATGCTATTAAACCTCATGCTCAAGTCATGTCTTTATTTACAGAAAGGTGGAAATGTGCCCTAGTTCCCCCACTGTTGTTCTCGACCCGGATGACTAGGGTGACACTGAAGGCTGTGGCATGGGATATCGCCAGCTAAGTGGGGATTTACTTTGGAATGTCACAGCCTTTTTTTATTGTCACATGAAAACATGAATCTGTCATTAGGGTTTACAGGAATAAATATTTACGTGACGTCCTTTAATTGTTTAGTGTTGCGACACCAGCGCTGTTTTAGAAGTTAGAAATATTATTTTCAAGCCAAGAGAGATAATTAAAAACATTTATACAAAGCCGCACGAGCGCCTACCACATCTGTTAACTTTCATAAAAACTCTTTGCAGACATGCCTTGTGTGTTGGAGCGTTGTGGTACAACATTCCTAACAGCCTTCCCTGGAGTTAAGGGGTTAAAAAACAACTCTAAATAAAAGCAGGCACATGTTGTAATAAGCGACAGCCATGATTCATCTTTACGTCTTTTCGTAAACGCTTACAAGGACCATTCCAAGTTTTATGATCAATTTTACTGGCAGCAAACTTTCCCCACTGGTGCTTGCTGCTTTCCTAAGCGTGTTAGAAGAGGAGCCTTGGAGGGGAAGAGATTCAATACTGGTCTATTGTTAAAGCTGGGGTGGGGGAAGACTTTTTAGCCAACTTGAACCATACAAGTCTTGCACAGTAAAACTCTGTACTAAACTGCCTGTTTAATAACATGAGCTGGTAGATAGCACGATGAGGCCGAGGATGACTGATGTAGTTGTGGCAAAAAAAAAAAACAAGAAGCATGTGATGCACAGGACATGAGGACCATTCATAGCGTGTTGGGGGGGTTATGAAGATTTCTTAGAGTCTTCTGACCCCGGGCTGGCCAACTACCTCGCTACATTGTGAGGCCCATGACAGAGAAGGGGTTAATCTCATAAATAATGACACACTTGAGGTGCAGGGAGGTGAACATGAGGCCATGCTGAGTATTGTCTTTCACCGTAACACTTCATTGTGTTTTTATCATCTGGTCTTACACTGGTGAAACACATACTGTACAACTACAATCGCCTTAAGTTCAAAGTTCCAGGAAAGGTTCTGTGTGCAAAATCAAGTGCAATTTTTTTAGAGATTTTTTTCACTCTTTTTATTTTCTGAGCATAATAAATTCTTGGGAAATGTTGTCCATTGTTTAATGCCGGAGGCTGTAACGCGATCATTATCAGTGTAAACAGCTTGGAATCTGAAGGTGATCTGTGAACCATCATCGAAAGTGTACTTCTAATGTTTGAGACTTATTATTTGACTTCTGTTGGCTACACTTGGATTGTTTTTACAGATTAACAGGATTTCCATCATTGTATGCCATTTACAAAATGACATGAGCAAACAACACTAAAATAATGAACAAGAGGGATATAACATCATTCACATAGTTACTGAACTGGTTAGACAAGGCTTTACCTGTTGGCTGCAGTTACCAGGCTTGTTGGAACAGTTATTTTTTTGCAAACCGTTATCATGGTTGGTAAAAAAGAATAATCCATGTTTGATGTTATGTGATATGACAAACATACTATGAATAAAGGTTTCATGTCCGGTGTGGAACGCAAGATTGCAATTCTTGCTTTTCTTTGCAGTCCTTCTTTATATTAATACCCGTACAGGATATTAGCGACTTTTTTTTTCTTTGCACACAATATGTGACATTCGAGAACAATCAATTATAATACCATTCAACAATAAATGGATGCAAGCAGTGAACACATACATTACACAGTGTATTTCTAGAAATGCTGTAAATCATTGATATTGTCTTACTCTGGAAAACCAATAAATAACCTGTTAGTTTAGAAGTTCTCTTAATTCCATTAAACAAAACATAGGGATAAAACTATGGGGAAAAACACCTGCCTATAGACTCTAGCTTACTCTTATTAAAATATTATATGCAGTGTATGATGCAGAGAATGTATGTATACTGATATAGTTAGAATAATGCATGCCGTCGCATGCCTAATGTTATTATAACACCCTATTCAACTTCTAAGTCATTTTGATTATGGTTTATTCTTTGGCCACTGCAGTATTCATACCAAAATGCTTTAAAATGAAGTTGTCAGGTAAAATCAGGCTCAGTAAAGAAGTTGTCCCAAAATATAAATATTACACTTTGCTGATGATCTGAGTAGCTTGGAAGATATATAGCTTCCCGGGATGCTTCATTTGTCATCCAGACACAAAACTGCACTGACTAGATGTGAAGCTGCTATTATTTGTCCATAAAACGGAAATAAATATGTATTGGTGGAATTCTTGTCCTTCTCTCATGTGTGGCGTGCTTGTAATTCTGGTCGCTTGCTCTACAGTTGTTTGCATTGATTGCATTCATAAATTGGCAGGAGAATACATCTTAATGTGCTATTATATTTGTAAGAGTTAGCTGCATCTGGTTATGAGTGAAAGGGTTTAGAGATTAATTGTAGCTTCTGTGGATCATCCGCTGCTGACAGCATTTGTCATATGGATAAAATGTAATTTGCATCAGGTAACAAGTGGCATATAACATGAATTACCTTCACCTTGGCCTTTATGCATAGCCTTCAATGTCTAATGTATTTCTGCTGTAGTGTATTCAGATATCTCTATCAATCTGTAAACACTCATACATTGAAGTGTGTTATTAAAAGTAAATACGAATATATACATATATATATATATATATATATATATATATATATATATATATATATACACAGCAAAAACACACACGGTTGAGTTTGCCAAGTGCTACCGTACGTGGCAGATTGCCTTTCACTCAAGCACTTTACTTTCCTGTTGCTTGAAGATAAACCTTGAATAGTTTATGTTCATTGATCACAAGACTTAATCAGGGAAATCAAATACTCTGTGTGTGGCCAACACAATATAAGAGCCACTAACTTTCGTGTTTACTCAGCGCTTATTTTATCATGGCTTACAAATGGAGTTTGAACGCTGTATTTTGATATGATGAAAGTCCTTTAGTATTTCTTTACTGAAGCACCTTAAAGCAAACATGAAATCTGCGATAGGGTAAAACATCTGCTCATTGCTGAGAAGAGGGTCTAATGAATTGCTGCAGATACTGTACTCTGTGGTGTCTGTTAGTTTTTGAATAATTGCTAAGTAGGCAAAAAAAAAAAAAAAACAACTAAATTGATTTAAAATTCTGCAGGTGTTCACCTGTAAAATCACTGAGGTTCTATGAACCATATACGTTTTTAGCAGCACAGAGAGTGCCGTGGCAAGATAGGGGATATTTAAGTATTTTAACGTCCAAGTAACATGAAGGATCTGATACTGCATGCAGCTGTTTCTATGAGAAAGAACAACTCTTCGTAATATAATCCACCCTTAGAGCTGCTTTAATCTCTATGAACGTAGAATGGGTTCACAAAAGAAGCCATTAGGCTTCAGTTTATTTCCCCATTGTAACTCAATGTTTGAAGGACATTGGTGCAGCTCACCCTACTCCAAAGGCTAAATGATAAACATTAAAAACATGGGTAGAACAGATAGGGCCATATGTTGCATGTTTTAATGCAACAGTAGTAAAAGCAACTACGGTAACTGAAATTCGAATGCCTACTTGGCAGAAATTCTGTAATATGAAGTATTATTTCACAGTGCAAGATTTTTCAACATTTAATAACCCATAGAAACCAAATCAGATTTCGCTTTCCAGAAGCCAGGTTGGAATAAATGGATTTCGCTGGTAGATATGGTTACTGCTTTTCCTAATTTGACATCCTAAAGTTTGAGAGTTTTCCATAATACATTCCATTAATATACCTTGAGAAATTACATTTCCATCATTCAAAGTTTTGTTTCGTTATTTATTCTCCATAACAAGCACTTACAGGCAGCTTTCTCAATACTGTCTGTGTATTGATTCCTAGATGCGAAACTAAAATCTATACACTAACACCAAAGTAAGTAGTCAAGGTAAAGGGAGCTATAAAAACATACAAATGGAACAATAGCAATGAAATCATTTGACCCAGTGGCACTTCTATCTAAAGCTGCTTGTCTGTTAAGTTACCTCTGCTTGAATATATTCATAGGTCCTCTGCATATGATCAAAGATAAATTGGATTATTATGTTCAACTATATATTCTCTTAAATGAAGCGTTAATCAAAGAGTTCATTGTTAAGTGTGTACAAGACCACCTGATTTCCTATAACACCCCACTTTCTTGAAAATCTTGTTTTTTCTATGTTTTTTTGTAACACAATACCTCAAAATAGAAAAACATAATCCAGTTAAAATTTCTAGACATAGCACAGTTACGGTAATGTTTTTTTTTTCTTCAACAAATGAAGCATTGGAAGACCTATCTATGGTTGGTAACCTCCGCAATATTTACATGTACAAAATATTTGGTCATTTGTAAGCTATCTGTCCAAGAATTTATCCAACAATTCTTAGTGCGTACATTACAAACCCTCATATATTTTGATCCAATGGGCTCGTTTTTCAATGCAAAAGCATATGAAGGTTCCTATATTACCTGAATCACTATCAAAGGTATGTGTTGTAGTTGTAATTACAATACTATCTTTATTTATTGTTCCAAAACCCATCATCATATTGTGTGCCATTCTACCCTGTGTGTGTTTAGATTTAAAGCCAGTGTTTATTTAACGTCTACAGTCATATGCATTCACTCCCTCTTGTATTCAATGTTTTGCAATTAAAGTCAGCACTGTTTTACCTGTAGATAATATGAATGTGGTAACTAAAGAATTAATGCTGTTTGACTGCTCAAGTACTAACCTAAAGTAAGTCAATTGGACTGCTAGGTAGTACACAGTACAGTAAAGATAATGTTGCGCCTAATGTAAACTGTTGTGATACGGTTTACAATATAGGCAGTCCTAGTTTGCACTAAGGGGAAAAACAAGATAAGCAATTGGACATATATATAACAAGTTGGATGAGTCTGCTACATGGAATATATGTGGGGATACATTTACACATGCATCCAGAAGCAGTTCCTGGAGATATCATGCACATGCAATGTATTAAATGCTAGGTTGTTGTTTAGTTCAACTGAATAGAAGTATAAAGTGTTTTTTTATTATTTGTTTCTATTCTCAGTTAAAGACACAATAACATTAATCTAGCCTTGCATTAAATATTACAAAGGTAAATCATTCCAATCCATACATTCACAATATCTGCCACCTAATTCAAGCATGTATTACTTTCTGACTGCAAAGAAGCTGACTAAGCACTTCTCAGTCAGGGCTCTTGGTCAAGCAAGGCTTATATGTGGCCTGTTAATAAAGAAGACAACACATGCTGTATGCATCTTGAGCATGAAATAGAGCTGTTTAATTTTTGTCTGTATAGGTAGCATGTCATGTTAGAATTTTATTTTGGTCTATTGTCTACCACGTTCTCTAAGAAAAAGTGGTGTAAATTTAAATGTATTTAGCTTGTGGCAGCCAGAATCAACCGTTACTGTGCAAGAGAGGAGAAGAAAACATCAATAGTAAGAGAAGGAAAAGATTCAGGTGGTATTAAAACAATATAGTGAAAATAAACTCAGTAGATAGAGCATTATGGTCTTAAATCCACTCTAATGTTTTCAATGTCCATAAAGTTGGAATAAATAACTCTTCTTGGCATATGGGTAATCCATTGTTACATCTGTACTTTTCAGCAATCATTTCCTACAATTCCTTTAATCTCTAAACTGTAACTGACTCAGCCCACGTTATTCATATCTGTAATTATAATAGCACTTTGGCTTTAGGGCTTTATTGGGATGAATACCAAGGAAACTCTCTTGGCAGTCACCCCCTTCCAAAATATACATGTAAAACAACTTTACTGATCATCACCATATAAATTACCTCGGCAAAAGAAAAGTTCCACTGACTTGTCCACCTGTGTCTTGGTGGGCAAACTTTTTAACTTGGGGGCTGCAATGGGTTTTTAAATTTGACAGAGGGCCGGACAATGAACCTGTAAGGGCCACCCAATCCCAAGGCCTTCCAGTCTGGATGGAAATGATACATTGATAAAAAAATAATTATACTGTTGCCAGGGATGTTAAAATTTTTAAATATATAAAGAAATAATATATATATATATATATATATATATATATATATATATATATATATATATATATGGTTAATCAAAGCAAACTACAGCCTCTAGCAGGAGAACCTTATAATCATCTGACATCATAATCAGATGACAAAGGGCCAGATTAAAATACTAAAGGACCGGATATGGCCCCCCGGCCTCAGTTTGCCCACGCCTGTGCTAGATAGAAAAAACATTAGCATGCTGCCATCTACTTTTTAAAGTGTTGCATGGTGCTTAAAAACTGTCCCAGTATTGATCCCAGAAACATTGGGTGAGAGTTTTCTTCCATTGTAGAGTTCTGTGCAACTGTAATAGTCCCATCTTCTCTCACTGATTTACAATTGACATCAAATATAGCATCCATAGAGCCATTACATGTTCATTCAGAGTTATAACTTGGTTATTTTTACCTATTGTTTCCTGTAAAAAATGTCTGAGTCTTACTATCGATGTTTTAGGTAACCTTAGCAAGTCCAGTAGGATGTCCTGGCATATAGAAGAGGATCCAGACAAAATGTTGTTGTTTTCTGTTTGTGCGTTTTAGCTTATTTTAAGACAGAATCTTGGACAGAAGCTTTGCTTTATATCATGTGTTTATTCTACACGTGTTACCTGATGGATAGTCTCACAAAACAAGCAGTATACCTTGTAACTGATAGATGCCAGAATCAGACTAGTAACCAATATGCACAGTGTAAATGATGAAAAAAATAAAAAAAAACACTATAAATGATTTCGGTAGATATATGTTAGTATGAATAGTCCTCAATAAACATACTGCATCACATGAACACGTTCCTTAAGAAAGAAATTGTAATAAGCAACGTAGAATGTCATTCCCAAGAGTGGCAATTAAAAATGGCTGCTTTTGTCTGCTTTGGCATGTTAATTTGCAGAAGACATGCTATGCCGAATGTTGTGTTCTGTTCGTAAGAAATGTTTTTTGTTGTAATAATAAGGTATAGTGCAACCAATTATTAACAAGGACTCAATGTGTGATAGCCATCATCCATCATTAACAACTAGTTATATATGATTGCTGCTAGCAGTTTTTAATGATTTATCACTTTTACATACATTTTGAATAGAATATTAATTTTCATTGTATGTTTAAGGCTGGTTGGCAACCTCTTTTAACTACCCAGTGAATGCAACATTTTGGATAGTTGTCCATACGGACAACATTGGTAAGGCTCACTGATGATTAAGAGCCATCCAAAGATGGCCCACACAAATTCTCAAGCGTTCAACAGTGGGCTGTGCTTGTACTTTCAGGACAGATGCAAAGCAGCAGTCACCCTGCTTCCATAAGAGAAGGGTTATTTTTAATAGTTTTTAATTTTTCAAAAGAGATGGCATCATCATCGTGCTGCCTTCAGGTGGTTTGCAGAAAATACATATGAGATGTATACAAGATCAGTCTCCCTGCATAGCCACCCTGCAACCTTAACCACAACCGCGTGGACAGGTATCAGATGCACTGACTGCATATTATCCTCAATAGGCAACAGCGCAGGCACAATGGGCGGGCCATGGGGGTCCAGACCCACCCAGTCAGATGGCAACCATGGGTCACCTGTTGTGACGGCCTGAACCTAACCTAAGAATACACATGCCTGTTCTATTTAGATAATATATGCTTAGCATTAAGTTCAGGTTTAAGTTTTTAAATACTTTTAAAACTCATTCCCTTCTTCCATTGTTTGTCTATTAGCTTTCTATTTGTCAAATAACTTGACAAGCAGTAAACTGACACATGCTGTTTGTTACACATCAGCTGCCCAAGTTTTATATTTGCTTAACATGAACTTTACCTGAATCCCAGTGCGTATTAATACATACCTCCTAACTGAAGCACCTAAGGCTTTGTTTCCATTGTACGTCGGGAGCCCTCCGCTAAGTGTATACGCTAAGCAGGGGTCCCGGCGTATCCCATAGACTCAGCCTGCCGGCGGATGGTCTGTTTAGACATCCGCCGGTGTACAGGCTGAACGTACTCGACTACGTTCAGCCTGACACCGGCGGATCGGGTCGGCGCAATGAAGACAGACCCGTCCGCCGAGCAGGTAAGTCTATCTGCTACGTCTGGGGCCTCTGCTAAGCGTGTATGCTTAGCGGAGGGCTCCCGACGTAATGGAAACAAGCCCTAAGAGTGTAACTTTCCTGTTACAGCAATATATGAGAGGGAATGTTATGATAAAATTATACATTATAAAAACAATAGGTATCTTTAAGCAGCTAAATGTAAAACAAAAATGTTTAGTAGTTTTAATAGGTAATGTAACAAAAGTATCCAGATTTAATCTCCATCATAATGATGCCTTTGCATTGATGATGGATGGTCATACACCAACAGATCCATCTTGTTGACCAGGTTGATCAGGTGCCTGACCATACTATACTACAGTTTTATTCATATGCCATTGTAGGGCATTTTTTTATGCAGAATTTCATACCAAGGGCGCAAGACAACATATGATAGGAACAATAATCTACAAATAGCCATAGGATTTTGCTGTTGCTGTTTGCGGTAGGTTTATATACAAAGGACTAAAATGTTACTTGTAATGTACAGTAGGATCAAGCATATCATAGTACTGATATTATGCCTGAAAAGACAGCAATTATTCTGTACTTTTTTATGCTATAATATTGTCTTTGAGATGTTAGCATTGACATAATGTGATCCAATAAAGATGCACTTAGTAAGTTAAATTTAGGATTCCTGCTACATATGGGCTTCATTTGGGTCATTAGATATTGAGAGTTTAAAGTCGTGCAAATTAGTTAAATCATATACCACAAGCTGTATTGCAATGTCCTGCCAATTTCAATGTCAATGATGCTTTAAAAATGAGTTATTCTTGTAGATGTGGAATCTGTTGGTTTTCATGTGACAATCATTAGAGCTGGCATTTAAAGACATACACTTTGCTGAAATAACCAGCATCATTAGAAGTGAAGCCAATACATATGAATTTCCCTGACAGAACGGTTTTACAGAATACAAAGGCTGCTTATCCTGGGTTTTGGTTTGAATGGATTGGTGGTTCATTTAAAGTGATAGATAAACAGGTTATTAAGGGATTTAGTATGTACCGACAAAAGACTGCAATTAGCTTGTACATGCTATTAATCACCTTTCCTCTTTAGAGCTGACATGTCTATACAAGTTTCATCACCATATATTTGAATGGGAGTTTTTACATGTCAGTTTTTGTTAAGTGTACCTGTCATCTCTCTGCTGAAGAATATTGAAGTAGGACTGAACACTAAGTGGATGATATTTAGTTTTCCGAAGCACTGTATATTACAAATGCAGCACTATTAGTAATGATCTTCAATAAATATTGATCTTCAGACAATTAGCAGCTACATTGTAAGTGTCCTTAGAATATTTACTTGGAATAAGGTCCCAGGCACATTCATCTCAGGGAATGATTTTTTTCTCACAGGATGGAACACATAATTGGCATCAATTACTTTAAAGTTGACCCCCATCCACAAAAAAATACCCCTGCTGTGGGGCTGCTTCTATTTTACAGTGTTTAAATGCTTATTTTTAAAAGGGTTGTTATAATTGGTAATTCTAGCTAATCTACCAATGTAATTTATTGCATGAAAGGCACTGGCAAAGTAGGCTCATCTGTTTGAGCATGTAAATGTTTACAGTATAAATATACAGCTACATGAATATATCATCTCATGTCTACAGTGGTCACATGTTCTCGTTTTGATTTGGGTCACATGTCTCCATGTACACTTAGTTAAATAATGAGAAGCACTACCAAACATGAGATTCAGCAAAGTAGAAAAAGATGACAGTCTCCCTGCTGCTATGGAAACAAACAAGCTCTCATTTACAGTACCTTTAGTTGATTTTAAATATTGAAAAGAACAAGAAACGTGGCTATTTTTACACACTGATTTGCAGTACGTTGATTGTTTTTTACACAAGGCCTGGTGATATTTGTTTTATGATTGGCCCATCAAAAGATTCAGTTTGTAATCTGATATGTTTCTGCCTGAGCTGAATATGTAGGAGAGATCCCCATAGAAGCTATTCTAGATGACAGACTTCTGCTACACCCTCCTGATAACAGAAAGTGTCTAAAAAGATCTAATCGGCGTAACTGGCATGGCAGAGGTGTTCTATTTGCTGGGATCAGTTTACCTTGGCTTACAACATTACTGTGTGCTAGCTTCAGACCGTACCGGAATTTTTTACCTTTGCATCGGACTCAGACTGTGTTAGGTATAACCATCAACTAGTAAAGGTGTGTAATTCTGGTCTCATGCATGTCCTCCAATCTGCTTTCCTACTAGTAAAGGTCCCCATTCACCTTTAAATTTATCTGTCAGATTTCCTTTAAATCTACTTTTTGTTTTACCAAAACCATGTAATATGAAGGACTTTCTAAACAATCAAGTCTACCTGTGTTTAACAGCAAAGGATCCTATACTACAAAGTTGTTGGTAGATCTAAAGAATATCTGACAGAGAGATCTAAAGGTGTGTGGCCAGCTTAACAACATCATTGGGTTGTACTAACTCTTCTTGGTCAATATGGGAAGAGGGGGCTCCTTTGTGCCTAGGGCATCTAACCACTCATATCTTTAGCAGCATAACAGTCATATTTTATGCATGGCTTTCTGAAATGTTTTTCACTATTTAGCATTACTTGGGTAACTAAATTAAAGTGACATAAAACCGTAACAAGGGTGATGTACTAAATATTTATTTTAGTGGCAGTTTATTTCTCTGATTTTCTATCCCTCTATCCTAATTATTTTAATAGTCTTGTTCGTGTGCAGATTATCACAACTCACCTAATGGTAAATGCTGAATATTATCTGCTTGAATTGCATTCACTTTAGCTTGAACATAAGCTTTGTTGTTTAAAGTGCGATTGGAGTAAATTTTGCATACCCCATTTGTGCATTGTTTTCCCGCTAGTCATGCAAGTACTATCTATAATTACATTTCCAGGTCTGTACAAATAGTAGGCTTTGTAAAAAAAAAAATATACATAATAAAATGCAATTGGGTGAATTATGCAATATGTGTGTACTCGTGTCCCAAAATGCTCATGAAAATGTCTTTCCTTAACTTGCAGCTGCCATGATATTACAATAACCGAATGCTAAGGAGTAATTACGTAGATCATTCAGTTTCTATATGACTTCCACAACCAATATAAGCAGCTTTTTTTGCTAGGTTCATTGCAATGAACAAACCGCAGTAACTTTTAAGAACCAATCTAAAAACATGGTTTATTGTAAGCGGGTATCCGAAGCAAGCAATTAGTACCGTATTTTTCGCCTTATAAGGCGGCACATAAGACGCACCCAGTTTTTAGGGCAGAAAATCCAGAAAAAAAAGATTTAATAAGTTTTCACATCAATAGGGATAATGCAATGAATTTTAATGGATGCAATATTCAATTCAGCCACAGGTGTCACTAGCAGTAGTACACTGTCAGCTCAACACGTCACACTACACTGATCTGTTCAGTGTTCTGTGTTCCGCCCAGCATTTCGGCACCCCCTGCACCCCCACCAAGGAGGGGGCGCCGACCGTCCCAAAAGCCCACAGCTCTCCTCTGTGTATTCTGTTGTGGGGATGCAGGGGATGCGGCATTTAGACAGTTCAGATATGAGAGCCGAACATCGGCTCTTTCATCTGACTTGACAGCTCCCGCAGCTCCCCTTTGTCAGGAGAGCTGGCGGGAAGCCAATGTGCGACCACTGGCGGCCGATTGGCCGCGGGGGTCGCGTGTTCAGCGTATAAGACGCAGGCACTTTTTTGCCCCCAATTTGGGGGGTTAAAAAGTGCCTCTTATATGCCAAAAAATACGGTAAGTGTATTATGTAAAAATACATTTTAATAGTATACAGCCTGGCCTTCCCAAAGCATTTATGTGGACCAACCGCTCCCTTGCACACTTAATATGTACTCTTCTGTGTCAACTATTCATTCTACCCTTTGGGTCCTCTGGAGGACTTCACCTCACACAGAGACATACAGAGTAAAGGATACCCCCTTTCTGCCCTGTGAGGGCAGAAAATAATCATGGGAAATCCAATTTGTAGCCAGATTCAGTGCAGAGACACAATGATTAAATAAAATGTTGAAGGGGAAGATAATAATGCATCCAGAAGTCATTTAAATGGATAACCATTTTATCTAAGAAAGTATCTAATTTTTATTTTTCCTGCTCAATTTCTATGTACAGGAATCCCATTAAGAATAACAGTAAAAAATATAAAATATATATCACAAAGGA
Source organism: Ptychadena robeensis (assembly GCA_036250615.1). Taxonomy (NCBI): domain Eukaryota; kingdom Metazoa; phylum Chordata; class Amphibia; order Anura; family Ptychadenidae; genus Ptychadena; species Ptychadena robeensis. The sequence continues at coordinate 83,668,512 of CM070034.1, read as the reverse complement.
ATAACAATACAATACAGATGGTATATTACATTGAGCTTTATATGCATATGACTAACTGAAACATGTTAATAGTTTGAAAATGAATCAATCAATACTCTTCTCTGTCCTAGCCAATGCCAACATTACAGTTTCCTAATGTACATGAGATTCATTTGCAGGCCATAGCAAGACCATAGCTCATGCTGTGTTGAGGCATAAGGCTGATGTCGGGAAGGCACTTTTTGCATCTTGTCTGACCTAATTAGATACACAGCTTTTAACAGGTAACAAATGCAGTCATATTTGTTACAGAATGCTTTACCAGCATGCTGTCAGACAAGTGTGCCAGTGGATAAGTCACTGAAAAAGATGCTGCATGCTGTGCATAAGTAGAACATTTCTCTCACTCAAGAGAATTCCTATTCTATGCCATGCTATGATACCCAATGGTCTTCTGGCTTCAAAAGCGTCCATTAATTTAGATGTGGCAGAAGCACAGAGATCACTATAATGACATAATGGTATTATGGGTCAAGTTGTCAGACAGCAGATTAAAAAGAAGGAATGTGCCAAGCCAAACTGTAAATCATTGATACAATGCAGAGACGTTGCAAGCGATTCTTCCATGCTTTTATCTGCATTGTGTTTTTATTTAGAGACACTACTAATTATCTAAAAAAATCAATCAAATAGGCCATTTTAATAGGGTTTTGTTTACTATGAGGACTGAATTTTGGGAGATATTGTTAGCTAAAGGGAGGACAAAGGGAAATAAAGTATTAATTTGACTACTTCTGTAAAACTAAATGCTGAAGTACCTCCTCCTCCCCTCTTTCATGTCATAGCCTTCTCTTCATCTAGGACTGTCCTATTCTTTACATCTCACCCTTCACCTCCCTACATAAGCTGTTAGTTACTGGGTGCAAATGAAATACTATAGAGTGTCAGATGTAAGTCTTCTGGGCCAGTTGACATGGTATTCAAGATGGTGGCACCCATAAGCAGTCTAAAGACTTTTAGATATCTAGAGAAGGTAGGTTTTTACAGACAAACAAGATGGGGAAATATATTAAATGTCATCTTATGAGAATGTTTATTAAATTCAATATTTATTAATGAATGGTCTGATGATGAGGTTTAATTTTTTTTTCACCTCTCTAGCGGTTGAGACGAACCCAGTTCATTCCAAAGGCTAGGGCAGCAGTCATCAGGTGTACCCGATACACCCGCGGAAAGCTGCAGCGATTGTGTTAATCGCTGCATCATGTCCAGGGTTTCAATAGACCTCCATGTTAGTAGAGGAGTGCCGGCGTCATTGATAACACCGGCTGTGTGGAGAGGGAGAAGGAGAAAATAGCAGCCAGTGTACTTTGTATGGGCAGACCGCTAGAGAAATTAAACAACCTTTTATTTTATATTAAACTTTTGAACATGGATAGAATGTTTAAGAAATATATATTGCCTATGTTGACGGGCATTTACTTCTACTACGTGCTGAATTCTACAGTTGCTCCAGATGTTCCTAATCAACTTGTAATCTGTAAAATTAGCATTTACCATTGGATGCATTAGGCATGGTTTACTAAAGTGTGACATGAGGTGAAGTGCATTGAAGAGAGGTTAAGTGTACCTGTGTTCACTTTCAACATCCAGCCATTTGCTAGATAATTGAAACAAATACAGCTACATGATTATATGTTTGAATTACCGGTAAACTTGTTCCTTCCATTTCACTGTACTTCACCTCACCTCACTTTTTAATGCAGTAGAATATGTACATTGTCTTATTTGTCTGGGTTTTACAACCACCTCCCCCCTAGTTTTTTCAACTTCCTCCTTGTCTTTTATTCCGTATCTTTGCATGCTGGTCCTTTTACAAAATGACCCCAGACCCTATGGGGATAGTAATTGAATGTAGCTACAAGACAAGTGATAAATTTGTAGATACTTTGATGCTGCATTAAGAATACATACATCAATACATAGGTGACTAGGTACATAGATAAATTGATTAAGTATATTGAAAGTCTTCATTATGCAAGATTGTGTTCACTTTGATTACCCAATCATGTACACGGGAAATTCCACAGGCAAAAGTGAATGTAGTTTACATGGGGAAATTTTCTTCTCACTTCCTGTATTTTTGCTTTACAAGTATCTTGTGGGAAGCAATAAAAACCTGGCAGATGATATACTGCTCCCCCAATTTTACCAAAATTAGCTGAAAACCCCATTTATTATAGAATATCAGCTGTATTTCTGCATTATAGAAATAATGTCGTACTTTGTGTTTGATATATAAGGCCTCTTCTACTCTTTATTTTTCACTGTCAGTGACTTGATATTGTAGGAAGAAGAAACTTGAAAATGAATTCTCTGTGTTTCTACTCAGCTGCTTCTTATGCAGTTCAGCCACGAACATGTGTGTCTCAATAGACCATGTAATAGGCAGCTGAATTCAACTGTAGCACTTCCTAGTCCTAAATGCTTCTGTTAAGAGCTGGGAAGGGCAATCTAAACATCACTGATAACAATGCTTCCTGTATTCATTTTGTCTTGGGGAAATACAGGCGCTGTTCAGCAGTTGTGCATCAAAGATAGATGGTGAGCAACATGAATGCAACTAACCGAATGCAATGTCATCCAGCTGTACTGGTCCCTACAATGTATTGGACATGTTAAATATGTATTGTAGCTACAGTCTAAGATCATCCAATACAGGTGTTGACCACACAGTATGTCTCCTCTAATCCCATACTGCATACTTACCTTATACCAAAGCCCTAATAAACAGATTAAGGGGATGTACTTGTTCTCATTATATATATATATCATGTCTATATTTATGAAGAATATACAATGAACAGGTATTTAAAAAATAAATTCAACACACATCCATTTTACATTTAAACACTTTCCAGACTTTACATACTTCCTCAAACCTACAGCCATAGTCTCTAATATATGTGGCCATGTCTGCACATGCTTCAATATGGGGTTTGGCCATCACGCTTAAAAGATGCAAAGGATTAAAAGAAGTGTTCTTAAATGGAGTGTGGAGGGTGTTTGTTAGCTATGTCAGTAAATAAGGAATTCATCCACAGAGACAGTGAATTAAACAAAGAGATGTGTTCACTTCCATCTTCTATTGTCATGCAAGCAAATATTGTGTTTTCTTTTTGTGCATATAGGTGATTTGGTGTTTAAACTAAGTGTAGCATCTCCATGTTCATTAAATAGTTAGCAAAATATTCCCAATATCTATTAAACCATAGATGGGTCAAAGCTCTGCTTTACAATTTTTTCCACATAATCTTAGCATTAAGGCTTCTTATTAGTGATGGGGGGGATTATTAAACATCTAACATCTAACTAAGCGTGAAGTTCTGCAACCCGAAATGCAGGCTTTTTAATGATCCTAAAAAGAAAATACCCTACATGTTAACACTCCAGCTTTTGGTAGCAGCATTAATTGTCTAGCTAGGCTTGTTAGCGTTCCTGCAATTTGACAGCTTTATATTTTTGGTTGACCAGGTGCTAATGTTTTCATTGTACTTGTGTATCCTGCAGTGAATCTTTCTGTTGATTTCAGAAAAAATCAGTATTACTCACATAGCCTGATGCAATTAACAATGAATTACTTTAGGGAAGTTCATGTTTGAAATAAACGCCATTAAATCTGTGCACAGACCATTACAAGTCAACAGTTTACAGACTGGTCATGACCGCTATCTTTTCCAAATGCATTAATGAGCTGTTTAATTAAGGGATGAGGAATTTTACAGCCAGTGATCACCACTTTTGTTGTTTTAATAATGACTAAATATGAGATCTTTTATCTAAGCAACTTCATTAAAGATGTTGTTCCACGTAGGAAAATCCTTTTTTCCCCTTCCATCCTTTGCAGTTGTAGTATTAAGGTATGTTCAATTACAATCTCAATTAATATTTGATTTATGCTTCGTGTTTCTGCATTTTAACTGTGCAACTAATGGGGTTCAGAAAAGAGCTTGAGACAACTCTATCAGAAGGTACTACCACTCAAGATAATTAGCAGTCATAGTATGGGAGTCCTAGAGTAAGCTAACTGGTGGTTAGATGAATTATTATTTAAGCCCCCATATACCTTTAGATCACTCTATAACATTTCCTTTAGATCTAATAACAACTATGTATTAAGGTGGGCATAGACAGGCCGATTCCTGCCCGATTTGACAGCTTCGATAGTGATTGGAAAGTTTAGAAAGGTCCTCATATTACATGGTTTTGGTAGAACAATAGTGGATTGTACAGAAATTCTATTGTAAGGTGTATGGGGGGGATTTAGTCTGTATTGAGTTGTTATACTTGTATGGTTTAGTTTGTGTAAAGGCCTTAATACAACTTCATACAACAATCTTTCTATACAATTTCTGTTCTGTTTTTGTTCTACCAAAAACCATGAGGACCTTTCTAAACCTTCCAATCACTATGTATTCCATCAGGGAGACCACTATACTACATAGTTGTTGGTAGATCTAATGGAAATTGTATGGAGTGATCTAAAGGTGTATGGGGGTCTTCCTTTAAATACACTGAATATTTAGTAAGCTTTAATGCAGAGGACTTCATCCACAACAGTTTTCAAGTTATGAATGCATGGCCAAAAAACACAGAAGTAAGTACTTAAGCTGGGCATAGACGGGCCATTCCCTGCCCTACATAACGTCTGATCGGATGCTGTGCGTGATCGGGTCGGCAGGGAATCGGGGAACAAGTTGCAATATTGAACTTAAATCTGCCGTCATGTCGGATCGCACAGTTATCCGACATGACAGATAATTTAGATCCAATCCCATTCGTTCGGATGGGGACGGCTGTCCGCAGCTGAAGTAATGGGGGGCACACAGAGGGTGTCGGCTGATTCTGGGCACTAGCGGCTGTGCATGATGACGTCATCACGCCCACTAGGTTGGCTCGGCAGTCGACAGGAAATCGTCCCGTCTATGCCCAGTAGAATTAAGCTGCAGATATTTCTAATGTAAAGCATACATCTTTCAAATTAAAGTCCTGCCTAGGTGTAGGCACAACACTGTGTTGGCTAGTGATAAAACCCTCATCTGTGATTACTTTTCAGATTCTTAATATCTTTGTATCCACCATGTCCAAAAACAGTTACCTCCAGTGCGCTCCCACAGCCGCGTGGCAGATGACTGCCTGCGAGTGGCTGCAAAATAGTGCAGGAGTTTGCAGGTTGTCTAGATAAGGACCCTATGGAGGTCCTATTGGGCTAATGCCTGAAAACTGACCGGTGTAAATGAGCCCTTAATGGTCAATGATGGGCTTCATTTGCATAAAGAATGGCAGTGGTCAATTTGTCCAAATACCCCAAATGAGGCAATGCAGGTCCCTATTAACAAAGTAAAGCTCAAATGATGTGATGTTACAGTAATTGTAGCTTGTATATTTGCATAGGTGAAAGCTTTAAAGCTTCACACTGGACAAAGTCCATGTAAATAATATTTCTTTTTCCAATACCTTATCTATTTGCTTGGTATGGCTACCCTAAGCACTGGTATACAAACGCCTTTTATTGTTATTATCTTTTTATTGTTTTCTTCTAGCCTTAGTCACAAACAAAAGAGCAAGAAAAAGCAGCAAAATAAGGCCAGCAAGTCATTTTCTAGTGGTTTTATTCAGCCTGCATTTAGTAATATAAGGCCATGAAAATAAGTGCTATCACTTCTGATGGTCTAAAATATAAACAAGCTCAACTGATTCATATTGAACATTGAGGCCTTAGGTCACAATATACTCCCCTAGGAACCCTGATATGCCTTGTCACCCAGGGTTTATATTTCTATGGGAAAACTAAAACAGACCTGTAGGTTGGTATTACCCTTCATAAATACATTTCACTATTGTGCTTCTCTGTAAAATGTAAAGACCAATCATTATGTACAATCTGTCTTTCTGTAGTCTATGCCATACATTAAAATTTCAGTTCAGCTCAGCTTTGGACTGTTTACATAACTTTTCTGTGCCATCACTCTTCCCTCTTCCCTTAAATGGCTATTAACCTTTGGCTATGAGAAAAGTCAAACAATGATTTTGAAAGCTTTCTTTGAACAATGAAAACTCAAACAAATTCAACTATAGCACCTAGATTATTGGACAGATGAAAAGCATAGAACAAGGTTTCTGTACATTTTTTCGGGTTAGTATCTGGTGTTTCCATTTTCTGTACTGTGTTGATTAGGTAGGCAGTCTGGAAATTATTCCTGTTTTTTTTTCTTTCCAGGGGCTTTCGTGGTGCTACATGATGCCATGTTCCCTTATAATAGTAGAGTGTTGTACTGAGTTAAGGTACCCATACACGTTGCGATTTTTCGTGCGATTTTAGCCCTTCCGACCGATCCGGTCGGTCGGGTAGACCGATCGTTCAGGATTCCTAACATGCAAATGTAGTCCGACCGATGCTGTTTTTAGAAAAATCGGCCGAAAAGTCGGTCGGGTCCCGAATGAGGACGCCTGTAATTTTCGGTAAGTCGGCCACTTTTAAAAGATTCCCAATCCAACCAGCCGATCGGTCGGTCGGGCTGTGAATAGTCGGGGCCGAAAAGTCGGGCATCCGACCGACTTTTAAAAATAGCACTAAAGCAAGAAATCGAATATCGCATCGGTCCCCGAAAAATCGCAACGTGTATGGGTACCTTTAGCCATCAATGCATACAGATACCATTTATTGGCTAACTGAAGTAATTTAAAATATTTCAGATAGCCAAAAAGGGCACCCCAAGTTTTAGTAGCAGCACATTATTTCATACCAAACTGAAAGGCATTGTTACTGGCATGTAGAAATTGGCCAGCTGTTCATTATCAGTGACCCTCTTCTTACAGGTGAAAGTGTTCTGCATGTGGCTAATATTAGTCTTTTATGAAAAATAAGATATCCTACATGATACATGAGCATACCACTGGCTAGCAGGACAGGGGTTCAATAGCCCAAAGAGTTAGTCTCACACATACCTTTAAATATCTGTGTAGAATTTTCTTTAATTCTACCAACAATTATGTAGTGCAATAACCTCCATAATTGGATAGTTTATAAAGATCCTCAAATTACATTGTTTCAAAAAATCTAAAATTGATTATAGAACAATTGTGCAGTCAGATTTTAACATGTATGTACCTTTAGCCATCAGAAAAACTGACTGAACCTAGTACCTGATATTCAGTTATCTTTCCATAAGCTTTCCTTACAGCAGTTCTTTATTTGGCTGATATTTTAGCTTTGAGTTGCCTTTTATAGATACATACAGTAATCAATGGCAGTATCCTATTATTTGTCTGCATAAGCTATATCCTTCTACACGTCTTTTTAGCACATATACCTTCATGTTTAAATATAAATAGTTATATGTACTGTATATCATTGAATTGCTCTGTAAACCTTTGTTATACGTAACAGATATCAGTGCGTGGAAAATCCAGTTTTGTGCATTTCTTCTAGTGTACATTATGCTTTGTCATTTCAGCAATGTGATATCAGTGTTTACTTGTGATTAGCTCAATTTCTGTAGCTGGTTTTATAGTCTGGCAGAGATCTGTAAAATATTATGATGATTCCTAAGATGTGAGTTGCCCTTAATCATTCACTATTTTGTCTTCTCTTAAATGCTATTACATTCTGTGCGCAGATTACTTTGCAGTGCTTTATAATGACCTTAATGGTTTATACAACCAGAGGGATTTTCATTAATATAAAGGATAATGGTACAGTACATCCCATTTAAAATGATTATTGCAGCATCACACTTTAAGATTGATGCTGGACTACAAGCCACATAAATAAAATAACAGATACGGAAAATACTAGCCACGAAATATACAAGTTGATTTTATTATAAACATGCAATGAGGGATATTTGTTGTTGTTGAAATGATATAGTGTTTCCTATACCCATATGGGACAATATATGGCTGCTGTGCTTTCCTTAATGGCTGTAAAAGTGTCACTTTGTGTTCAACATATAAAGTATTATGTTTGCATTCTCAAAGCACTTTATTATAAGTGCCATATTATCTGTGTACTCTGAGTACATAGGATATGTTTCTGTAGCACATGCTGTAAAACACAAATGTACAGCCTATTCAGCTGAAGCCTAAAAGTGTTACTAACATTAAAACTTATTATCAGGTTAAATCTCTCAAGTGTTTCTTGCTGACACAGAAGAAGATGACACACAAACCATGGTAAGCCAGCATATTACCCTAATAGTGGAGGGAAAAAATCCCTATTGAAGGCATTAATGGAAGTCACATGAACTACCTAGATCAATCACTCCACATAAAGATCCTACTAATTATAAATGGATATGCTATTTGTAAAGAAAAAAGATCTTCAATCCCCATGCCATGTCAAACAATTGACCTTCTGTGCCTCTTTTGGAAAAGTGTGATTAACCCTGTTCACAAGGGCTTTGGCATGTATGCAATGTAAACAGTAGCTTTGGACAGCTGTGTAGAAGCAATTTCATAAAATGTCATTTCTATAACGCTACTTCATGAAATGACTTCAAATGGCTTTTAACACACTTTCAACACAGGTGATGATACTTGCTGAACTCTTTTTTAGGTGATTGAAAGCCTTGCCAGGACAATCTTTATTCATGAAATGGATGGTTTGTGTTTTGGACAATGACATCCTGCTTACAACTGAGTAAAGGCCCCCATACACCAGGATGGGACCGATAGACAAGCGACGGAGTGCAACCTTATGATGAGTATAGGTGGGCACCCTTTGTGTGTCAGCTGTTACTTTGAACTGGGATATCGCTCCCCATTCAAACTAATGGCCATGTCCGTTCTTTGGCCGGCCAAGCTTTGGGGCACCCGCGATCTGCGGAAGAATTTGCCGCCGACTGATGGCAGTGAGCGCGCACGCACACCAGTCGGCCGAGGCTCGCTAGGTGTATGGGGGCCTTTAGACAGATATAAAAGTTTAGCATTTCATAAACTTTTATTCATTATGAGGATATACTGTTTCAAATCTGCTCTAGGAAGTCCTACATGCTACAATCCTACATCCTAGGCCTTCTAGCCCCATGCCATCACCACACAAAGAACAGCATACATTACTTCTACTACAAGTAATAAATAAAGACTGTCGTTGTCAGAATCTGAACTGCAGCTTAGTTGTTCAGCAGACTGCTCCCACTGTATCACATTCAGCTTTTTTTGACAGCTTGTGCAGTAAACCATGAAGATGGCGCCTTTATGGTCATGCACCATCAGTTACTAGCCCACAGATATTAATTCTCTTATCATACTGTTTAGCATGTTACAGGAAGATCTCATTTGTCTTCACATTTTCCTAGCTCCCCAATTATAGTTTTCATCCTAACATCTTAGTTATGGGGAGCATTTGATTTTTGCTCAGTACATTTGCAGATTTCCTGTTCTAATGCAATTAAATAAATGCATTCAAAACAAACCTTGTGTGAATTAAAATAGCAACAAATTACTTTCAACATTATAAAACATCAATGTTACTAATGTTTGAACCACTGTATTGCTCCCTATCACATAGGAAAGACCAACTAAAGAGCATACTTACACTATAAGGTTGTCTTTCTAGTAGTTTTGACTTTTTAGAGCAAATTGAATTACTCAGCAAAGGGAGTTAGTACTTAGCTTAGCGATTATGGTCAAAATTCACTTTGGTGACTATGATGAGAACTCAGTGCAAGGATTACCCAATCACATTCCAGGAAAAATAATAATTTTAGTTTGCACTAGTTATCAGAGCTTTACTCTGGGATGTGAACTCATTTTCCTAAGTGAACAACATAAGGGCCTTTTCACACTATATATGTTGCGTTTTAAAAACATGCATGTTTTTTTACCGCACATGTTTTTTTCTTTGCGAGTTTCACTGCGAGCCTTTTCACACTATATGCGTTTTTAACGGCATGCATTGTTTATAGTATATAGGCATGAGTTTCTGCATATATACAAAAATGCATGCGTTTTCCACATTACATATGCGTTTGCGTTTTGCATTTGCGTTTTTTAACAAAAATTCATACAGCAGGGAGTTTTAAAAAACGCATGCGGAAACGCTGTGTTTTAAAAAACGCAACACATGCAGTGTGAATGGTAACATTGGTTGTCTATGTAAAAAGTGTGCAGTAAATAAAATTTGTGTGGTAAAAAAAGTGCACGGTTTTAAAACGCAATGCATATAGTATGAAAGGGCCCTAGAAACTCTTAAGTAAATCAACTCCAATGTTAATAAACAGCTTTTCATTTACTGCCCATTTCAGTAATGCAGAAAGCTTGTAGCATTTTTTCCATTTTAACACAGCTAGTCTCTTTACATTTATCCCTTTTTCTGGGTACCATATACTGTCAGTAAGTCACTCACTTGGTCCGTAAATCCCTCCTTCTTTTACTAATCTTTACTAATACTGTCAAGGCCTGCTGTAAACTCTAAACTTCCTATCCATTAATCCCTATCATCAGTGTGATATCTCACTGTGCACTACTCATCTTACTGGACCACTCAGCAACTAAAGCATATTTTTAAATGAGAACAACTGCAGACCAGAGCTGTCACTGGATGCTTACCTTGACATTGCCCTAGCCAAAATGTAATTTCATTGTGATTTTTACTGCTACAAAAATGTATCCACATAGTGTACAATCCTTCCTCAGATGTTAGTGACTGTATATTCGGTACATGATATATTCTGGTTTTGGTTTGTTAGTGGGACCTCACTTCCATTAAAGGCTAAGCTTTACCTATCTAAAAAAAGGGCTCCAATGATTGTCAGGCAATAGTTTTACTCTAAATGGCTTTATGGGCTTAAATGTTTACATTTATAGTTTTTTCACCAATAACCTAATACATTGAAGCAATCATTTAAGGGTGGTCATTCATATTGTTGGTCCACACCATCATTTAATGTTTGGGCAAAAAATGTATCCAAATAATTCAGGAATTCAGAAAGCTTGTTATTATTTTCCATTGCAGTTCTTATTGAAGCTAACTAACATCTTTAATCAAAATACTGCTGCTGATGATGACAATGACAGTTCTTATACTTAGCAATGTCTGATCCTCATTTGAATAAAGTGAGAACACACCTGGACGTTGCATGTCATTGCTACCTACATAGTCTTGAGATAAGTCTTGTGACTTCTGCATGTCCTTGTTCCAAGTCAGAGTGGTCTGATTTTTCTCTTTTCTGTCATACATATTTTTCATATTCACATTTTTGATAAATACAATCCTCCTACATCCTTCCGAATAATTTCAAATCTAATTGCTTTCTCGGTAAAACTTGTCACTGTAAATGGTTGCCACGTAGGTTACTACATAGAAGTAATTATACCTATTTCATGCCACTTGTCACTGCAATTCTGAAGCGCTATAAATTAATCGATGACTGCTCAAGGACCATTTTTTATCCCTTTCACCCGAAATAACTTTTTCAGCTTTTTTATTTTGTTTCCAATCCCTCTATTTGTTTGTACACATATCACAAAGCTTATGTGTATAAAATAGGCTTGAAGCCACCAAAAAATATTAAATAACCTAAAAACCCATATACCTCTTTCTAGTTTGTGAATTGAGGAAAGCAGTATGTTCCTTAGAGAGGATAAACATAGCATCTGGAAGTAGACATAGGGGTTATGTCTTCTACATGTGTTTTGGGCTAATTTTCAAAATAGCTTATTGGCTGTCATGTCCTACCAATGCTTCCAGAAAAAAGCTGTAAACATTTTTTGGGTAGAGGATACTGTATATCAAGTACAGATTTTGACATTAGTAAAATGATAAGGCTGATCATACAGATTAAATTATTTATATTTGCTTTTTGGCCTAGGTATATATTCTGGTGAAGGTTCCACTGTCCCTTATTTGTGTGTATAATACTACTTTATATGGGGTATTTGTATAAAAATTTAAATTGGAAATTGTAGCACCAACACTTTCACTACAAAGGGGCCACTCTGACCCCTGTGACAACTGTGACCTACAAATAGGTAGTGCATAAAATATGACACTTAAGCTGGGCATACATGGGTAGATTCCTGTGCAATGGACCTCCGATCAATCAGAGCATGGTGACGTCACCGTGCTGTGATTGATTGGGGATCAATTGAACAGAAATCAACATGCACCACATAGGCACATCGGTTCCCGTTCAATGGGGACCCGTTCCCCCCAGCTTGCAGCCCGTGTTGTGTTGTGAAAGATCCACTCACAACACAACACTGCGAGCTGGAGAAAAGCAGCCAGCCAAAACACAGCCTCACACAGAGAGGTACTGGCCCCACCCCTTCACAATGAGCTATGGAGCTGTCAGCTGTTTAGGAGCAGAACATCCAATACTATGCATGGAGACTCACCGCTCCATTTAAAGTAATGGAGATTGAACTGGGTTTTCCAACATGTTGGAACCCTGTTTAATCGAGTTTCTTTAAGCGGGATCTATTGATCCCACTCGAAGAAAGGCATACATGGGTAGATTTGTAAATAGATTAGAGCACAATCAAGCTCCATGAGCACACATGGCGCTCGATTAAACTCAAGCTGCCCGTGTGTCCCTAGCTTATATTAGTGGGTGGCCCTTACAAGAACTTAAATAAATATACCACCATTCCTGACACAATAAATATATTGTTGTCACATTTCTATGTTCCTCCCCTTTTTCTTTTTGTGCAACCCTGAACACAATAATCCCCAGTCACAACAGAAACACTCAGCACAATGACATCTAACAATTCTAGCGTAATAACACATGGGTAGTAGAGATGGTTACATTTTTTAGATTAGCCCCTAATCGTGTAAAAATCTTGAAAATTTCAACTTGATTTTGAACTTAATTTGTGACTTCTATGTACAGCAAAACTACATGTGCTTGAGAAATGCTTCAGGGGCTTTAAAATTAAGTCAGCTAGTTGAAATAAAAAACAAAACAAAAAAACGACCATCTCTAAAGGGCAGCACAGTATAGCTTTGAAGACCCCACAGACCAGTAACCCAACACAGTATCCTCCAGCACAGTAACTACTAGCACAATAACCACTGGCACAGTAACCAACAGTTAGTAGAATTAATCCCTCAACCACCACAAAACTATTGATCACAGTACACTATCTCTAGGGATGTCTTTTTCACAAAGCTGGCCCTGTTAGGGCTTGTTTCCATTACATCGGGAGCCCTCCGCTAAGCGTACACGATCCGCCGGTGTCAGGCTGAACGTAGTCACGTACGTTCAGCCTGTACACCGGCGGATGTCTAAACAGACCATCCGCCGGCAGGCTGAGTCTATGGGATACGTCGGGACCCCTGCTTAGCGTATACGCTTAGCGGAGGGCTCCCGACGTACAATGGAAACAAAGCCTTATGCTTCACTTTTGGTTGTGTCCTGTATTTTCCAGTGGAAGGCAAGATTCTATCCAGCAGGTCCTGATTTTGTAATTGGGAAAGGAACACTTACCCAGGTTCAGATTAAGCGGGCTGACATCACTGCTAGTGATATGACAGGAAACTAAAGTGGAGTGCCCCCCTGTATCCCCTCCTGTAGAAACAAATGCAGCTATTTTTCAGACATTACAACTACAAAATCAGTTTGCAGCTACTTCACAGCAGATGTAGTTTCTAACTAAACTCTTTCAAATCCTACTAGCATCCTTTTTCAGAATGAGATTGTTAGACTGTTTAAATCACAGATAAAGGCAAGAAATGGAGGTCAACTACACTTTAACAATCTACTATAGGCAATAACTATGTAGCATAAGTTTGTTGATGTGTTCTGAATATCCCATATCTCTGCCGTTGTTTACAGGCAATTTCCTTGGGAAAAGCAAAAAATGCATAGCTAGCCTGAGCAAATGTGTTTTTAATTCAGTAAGGGCGATTGAGAATGTGTTTTGTTATGTTAGGGAGGAAAAAATGCTGCTTGGAAACTAATGCAATAGAAAAACAGGGACACATAAAGTTCCAAAGACTTGTCAGAATGACTGTGATCATTAGACAGAAAATATAGCTAGCTCTCATCCCCCGAAGCCAAGAGACATTTTCCATGCAGCTGTGTGTGTTGTCAGACTTAAAAAAAAAGATGGTACTGCAAATTATGTAAGAAGATGAGCAGAATTCTGAGTGCAATATATTGTTTTAGAGCGTTGACATATACAACAGCTTTTTTTTTCTCCTTTGAAATATTATTGTCATTGTTATACATTTATATTGTTTATATGTGACATATATATGTCATATATATGTTTGTTTGTAACACGTAGTGATCTTTAATGATAACCTTGATGACCTTTTTAATTTTTTTACAGCTGGACCACATTTTCCCTTATGTGATTTAACACGCCTTATACAATCATTTTCCATTGGAATGATTGGATGAAAAAAACATTATGCGCAGATGTTAACTAGTTGATTGGATGTAAGGCGTAATGCTTGTTAGGTCTGAACGGGGCCTTAACTGTTGGTATGCTGTTTTCAAACATTAAAGGGAACCCAAGGTAAAACGAAATGGTTGTTCTCATGGTTCATAGACAAACAACCACTGACTATATCTGTGTGTGTTCATATTAATGGGCTGCCCACATTTAATACAACGTAATGCATGGTATAATGCACATTACCACATGTGTGCATTTACAGGGCACATATTTAAATAGTCATCAAATAAATAATTTGAAGGGATTCATCTGATTTTCACAAGTTGGCTTGCTAACACACAATATCCTGAGTTTGAGAGCTAAGAAACTGATGGAAAAGGTAATGGACTGCATAATGTTAGAATGTTAACCTTAGAACATGGTGTTTGTTAGTACCGAATGGAAATATGCTGCCGATAAACCCCCAGCCACAGTTTGGGCCTCCTTCTGTTACACTACTGCATTTGTCTGATAAGCTTTAGTAAGAGGTTTAGGAAAGAAGAAAAATTTGAACAGCTATAAGAAGGGAGCACTCAAAGAGGGAACAGCTGTCAGGGCCGAGAAGATGAAAATACAAGAAAGTCTAAGATTAAAGAAAGCAAGGCCTCGGGCATTATCTCTTCTATTACAATGAAATTCCACAGTCCTTTCCCCTCCATTTTGTGTATCCATTTGAGATGTGATTGCTTTGTCGTGGTATGTGAGTCTTGTTGCAGCTTGTTTATGGAAAGTGCACAAAGCTGATCTAATCTGATTAGATGTATTAGGGGATTTATCATAGTTTATTTCTGCACAGAAGCGTTATATTTATTGTTAAATGAATACACAAAAATGTATATGTCAGCTTGAACTTAAAGGTACTTGTATATACATTGAGGCTGGTCTCTATTTTGAGTTTCATGCATCTTACATCTTCAGGAAGTGATCTTGACATAACTTGGACAAAAGTTAACATTCATTGTTTTTAATGTTTAGAAAGAGAATTTAAAATGTGGCAGTATGACACATGATCCAGCAGACAATTGTTGTGTTTTTTCTAATTTTAGAGTTTATTGAAATTTGTTCAGTACATATAAATTATACATTACAAAAATCAATAAAGCACAGTTGGTATAGAAACAATAACATACATAGTGCAGCATTACAGACCTTTCTAGGTCAAAGGTTATAGTAAAGGCTTAATGTGAGAAATATCAGTTTATTCAGGACAACTTGTCATACCCGAGTGAACAACATAATATCAACACCAATTGAAAAGATAATAAACTGTTACATTAACCAACTAGAAATAATGGGTCGGATTTTTATGAAAATGGTAAAAAATTATATATACAGTATGTTCAGGCTAATTGAGTTTATATTTCATGCTAAGGTGCATTTTGTAACACTACAATGAATGCACCTTGTTTGTTTGCATGGCTGAAAGTAGAAATACATGTGGGCACTAGTCACCAAGTCCACACTCTTATAATGTGCTTTCCTTCATCACCCTATCCGGAGCCACAAGTTGTGCTGATGGCTGAGAAATATTAATAGCAGCTCCATGAATTCAGCAGTGCTGAGTGTGTTTTTGATGCTTCCTGTCTCTGGTTCACCTGTCACTCTTTATTATCCTAGTGATGACATCCTGCAATATAAACACAAAGAGCCTAGAGAGTTGAAACTGCCTCTAGAGTTCCCCCAACCTTCGTATAATGTGTTACATTATTTTAGGGGGTTTCAGGAGATAGGGTGACAGTTTTGAATATTATAGAGGACCAAGTCCTCCTATAAATAGTAGATTAATTCATTGATAAACACAATACAATACATACATTAATTAATACAATACAATTATGTATGTGGTAAAGTGGCGCCTCCTGCATTAACATGGAGTGTTTGGAAGGGTTGACGGTCAGACCTCCTAACTTAAATCTATTTGTGCCACACCCTAAAGAAACTGAATGAAACGAAAAAGTTTTATTTTTTTTGGACTAATCCCTCCCAATATACGGAGGGACAGTCGAAAAAGGGGCTTTTAAGGCACATAAACATAAATCACATTATATTTATTATTGCAAAATTAAAAATAATATATACAAAATTGTCACAAAGAATTTCAACAATAACACAAAACATAATCTATTGCATCACCCATATATTGCACAAAAATATCCATACTAGCATCCATTAATGCTCATTACATATGCATATGCCACCTTTTAATTGTGCTTTACTGCTTATCCTGAACAGTTCAGCAAAAAAGTGACTGCACTGATTGTCGTCTCTGATGGCTATTATAACCTGTATGTTTTTTTAGAATTAAAGGATATAGAAGAGTAACCTTGTGAAATGTAAAAGTCACATGGAAGAGTAAAAGTAGCCATAGACAGGTCTATTCTTTTGCAGTGGCATCTCGATTCGATCAGAACATGCAACTATTTAATCAGCAATCCGTTGCAAAGCACACCACCTTGGTTAAGAGATTTATTGTATATCTCTTCCCAGAAATTGTCAGGGTGAGTGTCTGATCGAACAGGAAGCGATCGAAGGTCACCACTAATGATACATTATTTGCCAAATAATCGACCATTCCCCTTATGTTTGATCTCTTTGATATAAACAATCGATTTTAGGGTCGATAGGACCAATAAATTTACACGTGTATGGCTACCTTAAGATGGATGTTACAATAATACCTGAGCTATTATGTACTTTTATCATCATTACTTGCAACACTATACCTCTGAATATTTGCTGATTCTAATGTTTGCTTTTTTATAAGCCCTTTGATATTTCCATGTGAAAAGGTTGGAAAAAGAGGGAAAACCTAGGTACTCTGCATTAACAAGACCATGGTGATTCTGAGTGTTCCACCGACACCTCATCACAGGTGGATGCCTACATTCCGCCATTGATTAGGAGCTTTCTGCCTCCTGATCACAGATAGCTATTTACGGTAGCAGCCACTCAAGGGAATGAAAGCAGGAAAATGGAAGTAGGAAAAAAAAAACGTGATTCCAAACAGTCCTCAGATAATACATTGTCTGGATCTGTACAATATATCAACAAAGGGTGAGGGCTTTTATCTGCTTTTTGTCATTGAAATATAAAAGAACACTGTTTTCTTGATAAAAGCTTTTGACATTAAGGTTGCGTTCAATGTTTCTTACACTTTTTGGCATTATTTCACTGTCAGACAATATAATATCTTTGTTTGAATCTGAATGCAAACCATTTATTATATAAAATATGATTCATATGTGAAATCTTTATTGCTGTTATTCTGTATCTAGTATATAGTAAGAAAAAATAGTTTGCAATCTTAATTTGGGTTATCTTAGGATGCTAGCCCTGTCCCATTCCAATACATGACCTTGTGGTTGGGAAATTACATCTAAAATATTGTCATTAATATATACATTCAAATATACAAAACACAAATAAAACATTGTATATGGTTTCATTTTTGTTCTTGTAAATGCGTAATGCAAGTGCTTGTATTACAAAGAGGGAAACACATGGAGTAAGAGATACTTGGATGTGTGATCCTGACATATTGGCCATAAGCCCTGAGATGTAACAAAAATCCCTGAGTCTCAAGATCAGACTGGCTTCAAGGTATGCCAACCAGGCAATGAAACTAAAGTTATAAATAACATTTCAACATATATCTGAACCTGCCTATAACCATTAGTGATGGCCGAACTGCCCGCAAGGCAGACAGTTCGGCCGCGAACAAGCATGTTCGCCCTCCTTCTCACCAGCGGACAGTACGGGTGTTTGACCCGCCCTGTCCGCCGGCGAGAAGGAGCCCTCTATTCTTCCTCCGGTGGGATCATAAGCAGCGAGATCCCGCCGCAGGAAGAATCTTTTCACTGAAGACCGGGTAGAGAACCCGGTCTTCAGTGAAAAACCGGCTCGCAAACCCGGATGTGACGCCACTGACACCAGGAACTATGCGTTCCAGGATGCGTTCCAGTCACCGGATGTGACGTCAGTGACGCCTAGAGGCGGGGAATTCGCGGATGGACATGGCCGACGTTCGGCCATCACTAATAACCATCAGTACCATTGTGTACGCCATATCTACTAATTATTTAACAGATTTGTGAGTTCTGTGTACAATTCAGTAAACTTGTTTTTGTCAAAGTATATTTTTGGTGTCCTAAATTAGTCTCAGATGTGCCCAGAGCATCTGCTTTCTGAAAAGACGGGTCTGAATTCTTTTGCCTATGTCTTCTGCTTGTCAATCTCTTGGACAAGACAGTGAATGACTACCCTACTCATATGAGTTCTGGCTACTGGCTAGCTTCAGGGGTTATCCCTCCAATGACAGTCTAGTGACAGCACATGTTATAAAGAATCTCATGAGAAGAAACAGCAAGCAGTTACAGTGTGGATTAGAGTTACCCACTCTTTACTTCTCTAGCCCAGCTCAGCATTATCTTTTATTACCAATGTGTGATTTTTTTGTTCACAAGAGAAACGGCTATTAAGCAGTAAAGGACTCTATTTAATTGGTCACGGAAGACCATTCTTTTCAGCTGCCAATATAGACTGTTCGGTTTTAAGACTGGAACACCTGGGACTAGACACTTCAGTTAACAAATTGCTTTAATTCTTCCAGTATAATGTTTTTAATAGGTGTAATACAAGTTACTTTATTAAAAACAACGTTGTTTATCATCATCTTGGCTGTAAAAGTCCTCCAGAAGGTCTTTCATTTTTTATTTTACTCTTATAACAAGAATCACTGCTGAAGCCTGCCTATAATAACAGTGCTAAGAACACATCTGGCATGAGACTGGTAACATTGGTTGTCAGAATGCCCATTTCTATGTAATTATTGTAATTGTTTTATGTTCTTATATTGTATGTATTCTGGAATATAAATTGGTACATTAAAATAGTAAATAAAAATAGTTTTTTTTTAAAAATGGCAATTTTATCTAAGTACAGAGTGAAACTCTTGTGTAGAAAGGTTGTTTGCCATACAGTCCAAGTAGTTTCATTTTCCATATCTACAACTTAGGTTTACATATGGGTTTTAGTTGTAATGGGTCACATATGTTTTCCAAATAGAACATCTTGTCATTCAAATAATATTCCCATCATTAAGAGTCCATTATTTACAGATGCCATCACACACCTGGGTAGAAAACAACAGGCTGGACAAACGTTAGAGTGATGTTGGTCACAGTAAAGGCCACATAATGATGGCTAGGTCAAACACAGTTTTAATCAAAGCAATAAAGAACATAAGCAGACATATTAAAGCGTGGCATACATGATTAGTGGCCAATTTTGCCACTGACCGACGGGCGTGGGCACGGGCACCGTCGGTTGGTGGCAAAATCGGCCGCCAATAGGCGCGTGCCCACATGGGGCGACAGATCCCTGTTGCCCCACAGCTCGGCCGGCCAGAGAACATACTTCAATGAAGAGCGCCGTCTTCATTGAAGGTAATGGCCGGCACACAAAGGGTGCCCGGACGATTAAAGCAGCCCCAGAATGCAACAACATGACGACATCATGCTGCATTCCAGAGCTCATCGGAGCTTGTCTGTCTGCACCCGTCTGTGGGTGTATGGCAGGCATACGTCAGATAAATGCAGACCACCTGAATCTAAAATCAATTTAAATAATACTATGAAAAGTCATAAAAACTGTACAAAGACCTCCATTCATTCCAGAGAAACTTCCAGTTAAATGCAAAGAGAGGCCTAGCCTCCACTGCCTGAAAAATCAGCGACAAGTCCATTGATATTCAATGGACGAATACACATAGACACATAAATGGGAACCCACACATCCTCAATAAGCCCCTCACCCGCAGAACCCCATATCACTGGCTTGGTTGTGGGGATGAGGTCCCTTGCTTTAATGACCCCCCCCCCCCCCCCCCC
>CM070034.1:83634536-83648158 GCA_036250615.1 Ptychadena robeensis | reverse complement strand
ATGCTTGAAGCCCCCCTCTGCCAGCTTTTGCCATGCTTAATGCCTAAATGGGGTCCTGAAGCCCAGTGAGACTTGGCCAAAGAGAGCAATAAGGCAAGGCCTATTCTCCACCATATTAAGCAGGGTGCATACACATATGAAATCAGTGTATATGAATGTGCTCTTGCATTTTAATATTTCCATATGTAGAACTAAAAAAAACATGGCTAAACGTACTGTAGTTTCCCTTTAAACAAAAGGTATAATTTTACTTACAGAGAGAAATCTGCTGTACTTACAGCTCTTCTATGGGAATGAATGTGTAATTGTGTAATTGCTCACAGCTGTTAACAACTTTGATTACACTCTGGAACCAGAGCATCCTGACCAGGAAGAGGAACAGCACCGCACAGTGTTGTCACCATATTTAACATGAGCGACCTGCCATATATATAGGCAGAAATTATTTAGTGCCGGTTTTGGGTTTTATTTCACAGTGCATGTTTTCCTGTACACATTGCTGCTTTCTTTCTGCCAATCATTTTGATCGTGGAGTTATTCAGAGCATAGTGCTTCACATTTAAGAGCACAATGCAAAGGATTTCCATTGCATGAATATGCTGATCAGTTATTCGCCTGCTGTTTATGACTTTCTTTTTTCTTTACTCTTTATCAGACAATGTGCTCCTGCTATGTATTTCTACATCACTTAAAATTTTCTACACTAAAAACAGTTCATATCCTTATTGCTGTAAAGGCCCCCATACACGTGTCGGATTCGCACCGGATTCCGGCACGATCGATTCTGGGCGCGTGCACGCCAAACGATCGTGCCGGAATCGCATGCAGCCCACCTGGTCCGATCGATCACGTCCGATTGATCAGGGGCTCAGAATCGGATCCGACGGAGAACCAACATGTTGGTCTTTTCTCATGCGATTCTGTCCGGATCAGGGGGAGTTGCCAGTTGTGAGGTGGACAATCGGACACGGATCCGTCCCGGAATCCGTTGGACAAGGTGGTATGCTGCGATGGATACTCTTAATTGGCCGATTGATCACACCTGCGATTCCCGGCAGAATCGCCGGAATCGATCGGATGATGAATCGATCGGACATGGAATCCGACACGTGTATGGCTAGCTTAAGACACACATAAAAATAGTTCTTTATAACACAAAAAAATATTAATATTTTTTTATAAACGGTTTCAAAGACCATTACTGTTATTTACCTTGTCACACCCTTTGGGTCCATTTTAGATTTTTGGTGCGTATGAAACTGCGCCCGAACTGGCTTTGGGGCATATCTCTCATCAGGTTAAATGCTCACTGCAGATTCTGCTCTTACCCAAGATGGGCATTGGCCTTTGCTTCAAAAACTGCTAGTTGCCTGATAGTCATGCTGAAGTTTTGACTTCAAATTTGATAAAGGGGCCACACCAAGAGCCTGTAATGGCCGACCCACCATTGGCCGTTTGCCAATTCCATCCATCGCTGACATAACTAATGATGGCGGTCATGTGTAATAGGCAACTTGTGACAGGGGTTTTATGTTTTTCAAACTTCCTGCAATTAAAAAATGCTCATTCTTTGCAATGAGCAGAGATAGTTCCCAGAGACTGCCTTTTGTCATGAGGATGCGCTCGCAATGTCATGCTCACCTTTCTACAAGTCAACGTTTGGACACCTCTAAGCATTATGTGCACTCATTGCAGAGAACAAGCGGAAGGGAGCATGTTTTCAACAAGGTGACAAAGAGCTACATAAGGTCCGGATTGATCCAGCCCCCTGGCCTTAGTTTGTCCACCCCTGAGCTAGTGGGTCAATGGGCCAAGCATCTAGGATTTTCAGAAAAAAAGACTGCAATGGACAGACCTAAATTTCTTTTATTAAATGATCCAAAGGTTGCTTTTCTGAAGTGAGCTGAACATATATTCATTTTAAGCATTCAGTAATGAGAACAAGAGGCTATGTTTTTTAAAACTCCACTGCACATGATTAGATGAACACGGGTTCACTTCAACTAGCTTCACAGTTTAATAAATCAGACCCAGGTTCACCTCACTTCACCGCCTTTTAAAGCACTTGACTGCACTTCACACTTTAATAAATCATGCTCTTAGAGTCCCACCATAATAAACTCAAGCATGTCTTTCCTGTGTCATTACTGACAAACACTAGACTGCTTTCTAATATTCTTTAGCCTAATAAGCTGGATGTCAGTAATTCTCAGAGACTCCCACATGGTCCATCATCTCCCTTATTAATTCAGAATGGGCTATCCTTTAAAGAGTTAATGCAGTAATACATCCAGATGGAAGTGAAACATTTATCTAGTGTCTTGTGAAATTCAGTTAAGCTAGCAAAGTACATTAGCTAGCACATACTTCTGATATTCTGCCTCCCTTGTTTATTTTAAATATTAATGTTGCTCAGATTTTTTTCAGTACATAGCATTATTGTTTCTTCTTTATTAAATTTTCGGCTCTAAATGTTTTCTGAAAGAAAGATGGATGGAGATTAATAAAGTGCAATTGAAATATTAAGTATTATTTGTTAGGCAAAAACACAATCAGTTTCTTTCCAGCCAATGCATTAATGTTGTTTGTGGAAATTAGAAAAACATTGTTGTTAATCAGAAGCCCCCATGCTGTGGTCCTTATGGTGAAGTATATGAATGAGTGGTTAGATGGATAGTACAAATAGACATGCAACATGGATCTTATTGCTCCTAGCATCAATGTTATATTCACTAGTTTTACCAATTCAATTCATGTTGCTAACTAAGCCCTACAAGTTTTGTCTGGATATACAGTTGAGGCCATAATTATTCATACACCAGGCAAATTTTTACTTTTATTTACTTTTATTCAACCAGCAAGTATTTTTTGTCAGGAAATGACTCCCAAAAAATAATAAGACGATGTACAAGAGGCATTTTGTGGAAAAATAATATTTCTCAGCTTTCATTTACATTTGAGTAAAAAGTGTAATGTCCAAAATTATTCATACCCTTCTCAATAATTAATAGAAAAGCCTTTATTGTATATTACAGCAATCAAATGCTTCCTATAATTGCAGACTTATGCATGGAGGGTCTTCTTGCCATCATCCTGATCTTTAGCTCCTTTCACAGATTCTCAATTGGATTCAAGTCAGGACTCTGGCTGGGCCTAACCAAAATGTTAATGTTGTTGTCTGCTAACCGTTTCTTCACCACTTTTGCTGTATGTTTTTTTGGTCACTGGTGCCCAAGTCCACTGGTGCCCAAGGCCAAGTTTCTCTGCAGACTGCCTGATGTTATCGTTGAGAATCCTCATGTATTGCTCTTTTTCATGGTGCCGTTTACTGTGATTAGGTTCCCTGGTCCATTGGCTGAAAAACACCCCCTAAGGTTCCCACCATCATGTTTGACAGTGGGGATGGTGTTCTTTGGGTTGAAGGCTTTTCCTTTTTATACCAAATGAAGGAAACACAATTATAACCTGTATCACCTGACCAACGGGCGTGCGGACATGTCCAATAATCTCTGGCCGATTGAAGCCGATGGCATTAGCTTCAATGAAGACCGGCATCTTCATTGAAGCTAATGCCGGCACACAAAGGGAGCCGGCCGACTGACGGGGCCCCATAATGCACCAGGGTGCAAACGTGATGACGTCATCACGTTTGCATTCCGGTGATTATCGGGGAAGGTCTGTCTGCACCCATCGGGGTGTGTATGGCAGCCTTAAGTCTTTTTCTTTGTCCAGATAAGCATTTGCAAAGGCCAAGGGAGCTTTTGTGTGCCTTTTCTGGAGAAGTGGCGTCCTCCTTGGTCTGCATTCGTGGATACCAGCAGTGTGCATTGTAAATGGGACCAGCAGAGCCCATATTGACCAGGATGGCCTTGGTGGTGATCCTTCTTTTTCTCCTCTGGATTTTACCAGAGACTTTGACAGTTTGTGAAGGGTATGAATAATTATTAAGACTGGACACTTTTTGCTCAAATGTAAATAAAAGCAGATAAATTTTTTTTTCCCCACAAAAATGCCTCTTGTACATCGTCTTATTATCTTTTGGGAAACACCTATGTCATTTCCCATCAAAAAATAACTTGCTGGTTGAATAATTCTGTGTGGCATTGGAGTATGGGAGACACATTTCTATATCTTAATAATTAAATTATTAGAGGGTTAAAATTACAAGCAATAATACGAGTATATTATCCAACCTCCTGCAGCCACATTCTCTCTCTGTCAGAGATTTCTTGGTAAACTTTGGATTAATATATAGAAGCTATTATAAAAGCAAATCAACATATGAATTTGTATATACAGAATCACTAATTTGGTGCTTCACATGTTCATTTATAAGTACGTCTGGAAAAAAGTTAATTAGATTAGTTTTGTATTCAAACCAATTCAACCTATTCATGTTCATGTTTAATATTCAAGAGTACCAGAAAGTTGGATACTAAACATGAGCATTACTGTACTAGCTATCATTTTGACTATTTTCAACCAACCCTTTTTGATAACTTTTGAACCCCTAATATAGTCACATAAAGTTTAACACAAAACCCATGTAGAAAATACACACAGCAGTTAAAAGTTATAAAAGCTTTGACTGCCAGCACCTCTGGGATGGGGGAGTTTTCCTTTAGCGACATATAGAGGTTACAGTAGATTACTAAAGGTAATTGTAACTAGGTAGTTAACAGGGTTATCACTAATTGTTTGTGCTTATGAAATGCTAGTACACCTTTTTTAATCAATGGTAAGGCAAGAACTAAGACTTGTACCACTTATATAATGTTTTGCTTATGGGCATCAAAATGCATTGAGCTGGACTGGTGTAATGAAATTACATATTTATAAGCTAGATCCCATAGTACTTTGTAACACAGCTTAATTTAATGGAAGAGATAGACTGTGGAACAACATAATCTACTAGTAGTGTGTGTTCTATATGCATACAGTTCCAAGAAAAAGTATGTGAACCCTGTGGGATTACGTGGCGTTTTGCATGAATTGGTCATAAAATGTGCTCTTAACCTCCCTAGCGCACCGCGCACCGAGTTCTTCACACAAACTCTGGACGAGATGGGCTCGTCCTGAACACTAAAGAGGTTAACTTAACATTATGTTACTACACAAACATTACATGGTTTCATGTTTTTATTGAACATAACATGTGCAGGGTGGAAAAAGTATGTGAACCTTTGGACTGATCCTCCTTTGGCAGCAATAACCTCAACCAAACGTTTCCTGTAGTTGCAGATCAGACCTCTTCACAAAACTGTTTCAGTGTAGCAATATTCTTGGGGTGTCTGGTATCAGCATTTTAATCGGGTTGAGGTCAGGACTCTGACTGGGCCACTCCAGAAGGCGTATTTTGGTCTGTTGAAGCCATTCATTTGTTGAATGACTTGTAGACTTTGGGTCATTGTCCTGTTGCTTCACCCATCCTCTGTGGAGCTTCAGTTGGCAGACAGATGGCCTTACATTTTCCTGCCAAATATCTTTATAAACTCTGGAATAAATTTTTCTTTTAATGACAACACGTCCAGGCCCTGAGGCAGCAAAGCAGCCCCAAACAATGATGCTTCCTCTGGGGTGTCCTCCCATGTACTCCATTCTTGTTTAATGTTTTCCTTATTGTAGATGTGTCAACAAAAATTTTAGCATGTGCCAGAGTTTTTTATTATTCTTTAGCTGACACTCTCGGATTCTTCTTTACCTCATTAAGCATTCTTGCAGTCATCTTTACAGGACAACAACGCCTAAGGAGAGTAGAAACAGTGCTAAATTTTCTCCATTTGTAGACAGTCTGTCTTACCGTGGACGCATGAACATCAAGGCTTTTGGAGATACTTTTGTAACCCTTTCCAGCTTCATGCAAGTCAACAATTCTTGATCATAGGTTTTCTGAGAGCTATTTTGCGAGGCATGGTTCACACCAGACAGTTCTCCTTGAAACCAGTAAACCCAAAACTGGTGTGTGTTTTTAAAGAGCAGGATAGCTTTCAATCCAATTTCATCACATTGTTTGGACTCACGGTTGGCTCACTCCCGGCTCCAATTATCTCTTGGAGAAGTCATTAGACTAGGGGTTCACCTACTTTTCCACCCTGCACTATGAATTTTTACATGTTATGTTTAATTAAAACATGGAAGCATATAATGTTTGTGCAGACTGTGTTTTTCTATTGGTGTGACTTAGATGAAGATCAGAGCACATTTTATGACCAATTCAGCTCCACATAATCCCAAAGGTTTCACATACTTTTTCTTGCAACGGTTTAGATATACTGTTGAGGTTACAGCACTGGTGTTGCTGGATAACCCTATTATTTACCTAAATAATATCCTGCTCCATTGGTGTCTTTGCCTGTAGTCAGAATGTATTATTAAAATGTACTTTATGTACTCAGTTAAGCATAGATATTTGTAAAGTGTAGTTCATCATTAAAATATAAAAAATAATGGATTATATTAGCTGCATCTTTTCCATATTAAACATATATTCTCTCTACCAATTATCAGAGATCTTGATATTTAGAGCATGAATGCCATGCCTTAAATGTGCATTCAATTAGAAGGAGATTCAGACTGACCTACATAGCAGTTCATTCATGAGATAATGCGACCTGCAGTCACAGAGATAAAAGTCAGCTGATTGAGCCGGGCTGCCTGTGCGCACTGCGGAATCCATGCTGCTAGTTTCTCTAAAATTAGACAATCTATTCTAATGAAAATTGGGAATTACACTCTACAACATAGTAAGGACATTTAAAAGCAGCATAGGCCATTATGTTTGACCACCATACAATTCATATGATAGTCTCCAAATTTAGATTTTCCTTATAAAATGACTAAATGTAGTTTATATTTGACATACTAAAACAGTAAAACCAGGACTTTTAGTATATTACTGTGAAATAAACATACACATATCATACAAATGTTCTTAAACGGACCATTATCTATTTTTAGAGGTAAGTTCATTCAATGTTGGTATTGCTTTGACTGAGCATATCAGTCTTGAATATGGGCCGCCAGGTGGGTATCATTTCAGCTGGGTGGATGGTTGTGCTGCATTCATTTTGTTTAAAAAATGAATTTCAGTAGATTTTGGGTCTGAATCATCCTAGTATATGTCAAATCTTAACGTTCACAAATCATTAGGGAAAATTATAAAGAGGAATGAAACCTTCCACAAAAATGTATTGTTTTATGTAAGATTCCTTGTCGTGAGGTGGTGTTGGGGGTTGCCTGTATTCATGGTCTTGTTCTAATCTTTACTTTATTGAAAGTTGTATTCTTGGCGAAAAAGTCATTTTCTAATGGCTTGTTGAAGTTGCATTGTTTCTCAAAGGAAACTGGGAATTTGGTTATGTGATCACAGCAAGGACAGGACAAGCTCTGTTGAAAACTAGACTAAAATGATGTCTATAATACACAAGCAAGTAAGCATGGGTAATACAACATGTTTCCTTTCTACAATGTATATCCCTAAACTGGAAGGTCTACCATTCTCACACTTAACATTTGCATTTTCCTTGCTATCAGTTGTTACCATAAAGATGCTCTACGTTTCAGTCTATGAATAGAATCCACCATACTCATATTATACTTTACTGTTTTTCAGTAAATGCATTTCAAAGGGTTCGTTGTTTTTCTTATTTTCTACCGTGAAAAATACGTTGGAATTACTTTTACATTTACGTATAAATCCTTATACGTAAGCTTTTAAGAATTTCTGGGGTAAATGCAGCGGGCCATTAGTACATGTTATGCTGATTCAAATGGATGCAATAATTTTTCTATTGTTATTAATAAAAAGTTATTAATAAAAAGTGTAAAGCTGAGCATAGACGGGACGATTTCCTGTCGATTCCCGACCTGACATCATCACGCACGCCCGTTAGTGCCGAGAATCCGCCAGCACCCTTTGTGTGCCGCCTATTACTTCGGCTGGGGACAGCAGTCCCCATCCGAACTAATGGTATCGGATCAAAATTATCTGTCATGTCGGATCACTGTGCGATCCGACATGATGGAAGATTTTAGTCCAATCCTGCAGGTTGTTGCACCCGATTCCTTGCCGACACAATCCAGATCGGATGCAGGAACGTGCACGGCATACGATCGGCGGTTCGGGTCGGGCAGGAATCGGCTATGCCCAGCTTAACACATTGCAGTGTAATGACTGCACCACAACCTTTAAATGGTGAAATGAAAGTCAACATTTTCATGAAATAGTTGCCAAAATGTAAAATACAAAATGAAAAGTGCAGCACTACTAAAAAGCTTGAAACACTCATCCTATTGTCCTCTCCTATATTTTACCATGTTTAGTATGATTGGTTGCTAAGATTACTGATGCATTGTATATCATTCAGTGGTCACAACTACATTAGGAGGAGATTTTGGTGGAGGTAGGAGAGTGCTAATAGTATGTGAAGGTTTATCATTATATATACAAAGGTTTGACAGTTTTTGGAACCTAGTTACCTTACCTGTATTTAAGTTCAAAATGTCATGATGGGTCTGTTTTAATTAAAGGTTTTTTATTGATGTCTGTAACCGTGGTGGGAGGATCCTCTCTCTATTTGTCAAGCAACTATTAGAAAATTAAAATGTTAGTGTTGTCACTAAAGACATGAGACCTTATCTTCAATGGAAAAGTTTCTGTTTGGTATTCATGAAAGGGGGTGGAAATAACAAGATATTTACTAAAGTATCAGTGAGTTTTACCCTCTCCCTATTTGATTCAAAAGTAACAATACATGTAAGCTTTAAGCACTGTAATCAGCTGGATCTTAATATATGGGGAATTGTAACCCCCCAAGTAATGATCCCCTCAACTGCTGATGTTAAACTATTATGGTTAGGTTTCTATTATCATATAATTTAAGGCTTCTTCCAACCATTATTCATTTTGGTAGACTGACATATAGAAACACCTACACATGCGTCAAACCTCTTGTCACCTTTTGAAAAAAACTTTCTTAAACCTTTCTGATTCCTGTAATGATTGATTCCCATTACATAAAAAACGGACTGGACTTTTACTGTCACAATGTTAAACTTGTACAGACACCCAATAAATTACCTGCCAACAGCTCTGCATTTTTCAGATGAGATGACCAGCACATTTTACTACTAGTCTAAATGATCTGGGAAGACATTTTATAGTCGCTCAATTAATTTTAATTCATTTTGCAAACAGGGAAGTAAAACTCCAATATGCCCTTCTTTCCTCCTTGACCCAAAATGAAATTACATGGAGATTTGCTTTCCAAGCTCTCCTCATACCGTTCTTTCCTGTATGAACAGAAATGACAAACTATCTGCTGTTATTCATAAAAATTAAATGTGGAATTATATATTTTTCTGCCTTGAGAGAATGTATTTTAAATGTGG
This sequence comes from Ptychadena robeensis, assembly GCA_036250615.1. Lineage (NCBI taxonomy): Eukaryota > Metazoa > Chordata > Amphibia > Anura > Ptychadenidae > Ptychadena > Ptychadena robeensis. The sequence continues at coordinate 83,638,768 of CM070034.1, read as the reverse complement.
CTCGGATTGGCATCCCGACAGAGAAGAACCAGCTTAGTATTAAAATAATTAATATAACATTTGTTGTATAATGAGGGGCTATTTAAAATCAGCAGCACCACTTAGCCAAGAGCTTCAGGTCGTGATGTGGTTCATAAGTTCTTTAGAATGTGTTTCCATTTAGTGGGTTGCTTCAGGCTGGAGAGCTGACTGGAGTGATGCCCATGTCTAGCTAAAAACTTTAAACTAACCATTTTCTCATTACCTCCTATGTATTAAGGAATAGGTAATACATAGTGTTTACATTGGGCACTTACTTAACTGTCACTTAAGCCTCCAACGATCCAAGAAAAACACATTTTGGAATGCCTATCCTGTTGTGATGATCAGGATTTTTGATTAATGTGCAGCACACTTTGAAATGGGATACCAACTGGGCAGAGTTTTATTTGAAACTTGTTCCATCCAAGGCAGCATGAGTTTGTGTATATTGGTTGCAGATACAAACCGTGCAGAATTTCACATTAATTTTACATTAGCTTTATATATGCATGTATTATATATGTTTATATGCATACTGCTCTATTTAACCTCCATAAATATGTAATTTGCAGCTTGCCAATCTTGACTTGCTTTACTTTTCCTTAACATTTTCCCTTTACATTTCACCTAGTGATCCTACCATTCACTGACTTTTAGTCCTTTCTCATTATTCTATTGGCAACCTTGGTTAGTATAGTAGTCCCTCTTGCTGTTCCTTATACCATAGAAAGAATGGGTTCTTCAGTCCACAAAACACATCATATAAGTAGTACTATTCAAAGAGGGCAGGAACTGCTCAAGAAAATACTCTGGGGGGATCAGCAGGTACATTTTTGTACTGATAGAAAATAAATAAGAACCTATTTTAAATGATATTTTGAACAGACAGAAAAGATCTGAAAAATGTTTATGGTTAGGCTTTAATTGATACATGCAATTATAACTGTAACTGACAAGAGTTTTGTAATTGCACTATTTTTAGTTCCATCATTGTGCTCTCTAGTCATTGGTCAGCCAACCAGGAACAATGTAGGGTTTGCATAATCAATTTTGATCACACAGGTGATCAAAATCAGAGGAACAGTTCTACTTCCTGATTAAGTAAAGAGTACTCTCATTGAGATGGGATTGTGGAAAGGGCCATTGCAAGACGGCTAGCATTAGCTGAAATTTTTAAAATAAATAGGACACAAACACACTAAGGACTCTTCTGCACAGGCGCTTTGTGATGTGTGCAAGAGCTGTGATTGTATTCACATTTTTTTAAATGAATAAATCTCTGTATGGGGTACCTTTAAGATAGAGATGAGATAGTAATCTTGTTTTGGGCTTGTAAAGCAGGTAAACACATGTCTCGATATTGGAGCCGTCCGATGTTCCCTGCAGCAGCACGCTGCTGTCAGATATCTGACTGCTCTGCTCTCTCTCCAGCTCAGCCGATGCTTTGCATAGAGACCCGCGGTTTTTCATGCAAAGCATTAGACATTAACCATGATTAACCATCATGTGCGATATCCCTGTTTTCGAGCAGGAAAATATGGGCCAGATAGATGGCTGTGAGTGCGCACAGCACTCGAATTGGCCATCGACCTGGCCCATATCTTTATGTGTGTACCCTGCTTCGTGTATTGCTATAGTCAAGTACGAACAACACATCACAGATCTACATTAATGAATGCAACATATATAGTATCCTAAATCATAAATAATTGCTAAACATTGATAGTATGTTTGGCTAATGTTTGGTTTTAAATAGAAAGTACAATGTGAATGACAATAACAATACAAAAACTTTTAACGAAAGTAACAAAAGGTTGTTTGTCTTTTCTGTCATCACCGCTCAAAAAAAAAGAAGCCAATAAGGCTTGCAGTGAGTGTATTGTGTGAAATCATCTTCCAATTACTAGCCAATTCTTCAGTCTTATTTGAATCTGTATAACACTTGAGGGTCACGGGTCACACTGACCCTTCTGTTCATCGCCTCAGATCTGTTGACAGCTGACACCTCTGACTTCAGACAAGAATTGGAGTTTGTGAGAGGACCATTATTGCTCTGACAGATGCATATTAGACTTTCTCTGGCCACATCTTCATTGTTTTGGGAAAATGCAGTGCTGTGTCAAGGGCTAAATCATTTAAAAAGTGTGTTTAAGGACTGAATGTAGATGCAATAGTATTATAGATGAGATAAGGACAGTAGTTTTAAATCTGTCTTGAGGCAATATACCAAATTGCAAACTAAATATATAGTAACACACAGTTTATTTCTTGCAGACCCTTTTTGCTAGAGAAATCTACTGCAAGTTTATATTGAAATATTCACTTTCTTTATTAAGAAATATTATTAAGTCAATATTAACATCTAAAAAGTGTTCCAAAGACCAGATGCCCAGCAGGCAAATGGCATCCCCCAGTTTCTTTTCAGGAGATCATCCAATGGGATAGGATGGGGGCCTTTATTGAGAAACACCTCCTAAGCGCCTGCACACTGTGCAAACACCCACACACAGGGACGAGTAGGCAATTTTACCTGAAATTGGTCTAAATCACTTCAGTCAAAGTTTTTCTGTAAGCAAATGCTCAGCCAGCGATGTCAAACCTCCACTCCTGGAATCAGTCTCTTAAACTCTCTACTGCCTGAAAGTGCACTCCCAGTTGCCTAGCACTGCACATTTTTTGTTACCATGCTTATGGTAACCCAGCACATGAATGTGAATAGGTGCACACCAATAGAAGGGGAGGGAAAAAATTGTAATATAATTAGAAGCACAGAAAAGTTCTAGCTACATAATTTAAGTAATAGAATCCAATCAATGAATCTTTTATTTAATTGACCATTGTAAAATGAATCAGTTGTTCCACTGTAACTCTCTCTGTGCTTTTGTAAAAGAACAATTAAATGGACTTTTGTCAGACAGCAAAATGAAATTCAAGTGCTCAAAATGGAATGCTTTGGTTAGATTTAACTAGTACCTAGTAAGCCACAAGTTTGAGAGCTGTAGGCTAAAGCCCCCCATACACCTTACAATCTTTCCATAAAATTTCTGTACAATCAACTTTTCTTCTACCTAAACCATGTAATATGAGGACCTTTGTAAACCTTCCAATCACTATGTATTCTATCAGAGAGGCCACTATACTACATAGTTGTTGGTGAATCTAATGGAAATTGTATGGAGCGATCTTAAGGTGTATGGGGGGCTTAAGAGGCCGCTCACCTGCAACAAGCTGAAGCATACTTCACTGATTACCTGCTTGTTCTAGGTCAGTAAGTTGCCAGATAGTTAAACCAGGATCACTGTGAGATTCACAGAGCTTGCACTTTTATAAAGCAAACTGCCAATAGCAGCTATCGTATTTTTGCCTCTTGTCTTTATCTCTTTTTTTATACCAACATGTTAAATAATTGCTCCATCTCAGCATCAGCAAACTAGTATAAATATATATAAACCACTTAGAGCACACTTTAAAACATCCAGATCAAATTCTATGCTTTAACTTTACCTGATTATTTATTTAGCTAATAGATATGTGCCCTTAATCCCTTTATCCTCTTGTTTTGATGGGCAAGAACTTTTGATGGTGACAAGATGAAGACTAGAATACATACACTCCAGCAGCTCTCTAATCCATTCTGTCAATGTTTTTTCACATTAATGTTCTTTGCAAACAAAGTTTGCAAACCTTAGTCTATGATATCATCATGGCCAGTGGTGCAGAGTTAATCGGAGTTCTCTCAAAGGATTTCAAATATACTAAACTCCAAATGCATGAACAACATAATATCTCTTGTGAGTTTAAATTAAATTGATTCCTGCCCTTATAGGAAAGGTGCTAATCTTCTATATAAGAGAAGGATTTGATGCCGTGGAAGAAGCAGACAAAACAGCTTCTTATAAATGCCACTAAACAAGTGAATGTCAAGCTAGAAAGCCTTTCATTTAAGTCCTCTTTTTACTTACCAAAGCTTATTTTGCTGACAACTTCAGCTACAGCATGAGGTATTAACCTATGCAGCTTAAACAATTACAGATATTGAAGATTGTGAAATTCAAACTAACCACAACATAGTCTTTACTAATCTTGTTTTTTTTAGGATTATATTTTAAAGGGGTTAGGGCACTTTATATACTAAACTCTCAGCCTGAGCTTTGTCTGATGAGCATTTGTTCTTCAAGTTTCATATTTTCTGTTGTGTTGCCGACTTCACC
>CM070034.1:83599782-83631862 GCA_036250615.1 Ptychadena robeensis | reverse complement strand
GGACTAAAATCTCCCGGGCGGGCCGCCCGGCCAATCTGCTCTGGGGAGAACACTGCAGTAGCAGCGCTGAAACTAGATGGTGCCATCCTGACCGCTAGGGCGGTTATTGGAATAATTTCATGGCAGCCATGTTGTTATTTTGTGTCAATTTAAAACATTTGTCTTATGTAAGACTCAGGGCCTTTTGGCACCCTACTTTATTTTATGATTGATTTCCAGATGTATTCATTCTATATCGAGATAGATAAGATAACAAAGAAACAAGTCAATATTTCAATTTTAGAGGACACATAGTACATACATATTTAAGTAAAAAAGAGCTGTTTACATCTTTCGTCTTGGGTGCCAAGTGAAATTTAAATTATAGGTTGCAAGGGAGACAAAAAGTCAACAAGTAATAACAGGCAGTGAATGCGGGATGCACATATGACTGATCTTGTCATTGACCCTTTCAGAAGGGTAAAAGGATGACTAGTTAGTACACTGGTATCAGTGTGTGAATAGAGATGTGCGATGTGTGAAGCCTGCAAGAATGTGAAGATGATTCATTACCAGAAACTGACAGCACAAATTAATTCTTTCCATTTATTTTATCCATTTTCTAAACTATGTGAGATTTATTATAATGCCAAAGCTGGGTTTTGCTATAAGATGAATTTCACAGTAGGTTTACAGACAGATTGTTCAATGGTCTAGTATTTTAGATAAATAACAATGTGCTGTCTGAGTGCTCAGTCTCCATCATACTGCCCTGTTGGTTTGCTTTCTTGTCTTTCTCTTTTCAGGTTTTCTTTGTATAGAAGAAAAATGATGAATTGAGATTCAACTGAATGTTTCTTCCATGGATTTTATTGTTCTAAAAAGAAATATAAATGTTTTGTAGATTATAAAGCCTTTGCAGCAGCAAGGATGTGTTTCTAAGCAAGCTTTTGAACATTGAAATGGTTCTTTTTCAAACTCTGTCTGAGATCTTTGCAAGAATTGACGTTTTATTGACTTGTGGAGGTGCATCTGTCTTCTCTATGCTCAGTGCGTTTTTTTTTACTACAGACATACAGAAGCCTTATTTTTTCTCTGAATCCATGCTTGTACCACTGGACTGGATTGTGTCTCACAAGGTGATAGTGATAAACTTGAAGTTTACGTTACCTGTCTGCTGATTTAGAATACTCAGGGTTCTGACCCTGAAGCAAGGTACAGACGTGGGGATATGGGTCAAATTGATGGCCGTTTCAAGCGCCATGTGCGTTCACGGCCATCTATCTGCATTTATAGCTGTTTTCGAGCGGAACAAATCAATCCCGCTCGAAAACAGCGATATCGGACATGACCGTTAATACAGCGATGTCCGGTGCTTTGTCTGGGTCTCCAGGCAAAGCTCGGCTGAGGAGGAGGAGCTGGGGAGGCAGTTCTGCTCTCCACAGCTCTCTGATATCTGACAGCAGCGTGATGACGTCATCACGCTGCTGCAGGGTACATCGGACGGCTCGAATATCGAGCTGTCTGTACCCTGCTTAACCACTGACTTCTATCTGTCTTAATTTATACATTTTAAAAATGGCCAGATTTGTTAAAACACAAAATGAATACTTAAGCACAGCTTAAGTGAAGGAGAGAATTTTGTTATACGAAGACAGGTTTTCATTAGTTAATAGTCAAGGTTGTCAGATACCCCCATGTCCTTTCTAAATAAGTTAATACTGGAGATTGTCTGTTACCCCCCTTGTCTTTTAATTTAGCATTGTGTATTACTGTGTTGAATGTGAAGAGGTTAGTTATCAATATAAAACTGAATGCCTGGTTCTATAGGAAATGGCAAAATGTGAATCAAAGTATGCATAGACTTCAAGAAAATGAAAAGCAGCAGGTTGTATTGAATTTCATTAAACTAAAACTACAAAAGTACAAGTCTGGTTATACTTTATACTGTAAAAGTGATTCCTGTCCAAATAAATTTTTTGCCAATGATAGTTCCATGCCCATTTCTTGAATCCTCTACTCTTCACTTGCATGGCTAGCATTTACCTGATGATGGCCAATATCTGTTTATTAATTTTAGCAACAAAAAGGAAATATCAGTTTAACAGCCTAATGAGCAATAGGGCCAGCTGCCTGAAATATAGGTAAAAGGCACCAGTTGCTCACACCAGTTAGCCTAAATGCTGTTTTCATCACAGTCATAAAATGTAGAGGGACCTGTATAACAGGTAAGGTTTATAAAACCCAAGGGTGGCAAAGGTTTAAGAAATCAGCTATCTGTTGAGCATCTGTAAAGCTGATTTAGTACGTATGTTTAAAGAGCAATGAAAATGTACAGGTCAGTGACCGGTAAACTTGGTTTGCTATGTTGTCCTTTGAATTTTTATTTCAAATACTGTAGTATTTTGATGTGAATTTGGCTTTTTTTATTGATATCTGTTATTTTTGCTTCCATTTAAAAGTTAAAGTCAAATAACATCTGCATTTTAGGAAATCTGTATGTAATGAACTATGTAATTATTATGTTTCTCAACTAACACACATTAACAAAGGAAAGGCTATGAAAATACTATAACAAATAATGATCATGTGTTTGCCATCTGTTCCCTCTTTTTAAAGACATTTTCCAAATTTTTAAGCTATGTCATTTTAGCTATTTTTACATGCAACAGGGTTGTAGTGTAGACTCTAGTCCAAAGGGGCTCATTTTGTTAAAAATAGTTATATAGCACAATTTTAATTACTACAGTTATGTTACACAACAATACTATGAGATGAAAGTACAGTAACAGGAAGCTACGTTGAATGAATCCCTTACACTATTGCAGTAGGTGGCTAAAGACCTCAAGCACATCCTGAAAGTTATTGATGCTTTTTTAGGCTGCTAATCTGTTGAGACAGATAATTAGTAATCTCCTTATTACACAGAACTATTTCCAGTTGTAGTCAATTGTGTTTTACTCGGTCTTAGTTATTTGTCTTATTGATTTTTAGGTTTTATAGACCTAAGTATTGGATGCAGAGGTTTCCAGCAGGTTTCTATGTGGCTCTCCATCCACCTTTAAACCCATTACATAAAGAGCAATTAAAAAGGAGCAAAGTAAAAAAATTCAATAAGAGCTCATTTACTTTAAAGCGCTAAAATGTACCCTTTTAGGGCAGAATAGGAAACCCTGGTGTGTATCTCTAAAATTAACTTAATGCGGCTGTAGATGTTCTATTAGTTCTATTAAGGTTTGTGTTTTCAAGAGTAGAATATTTTGACAATATATAGCAGAATATCTTAAATTGTATCTAATGCCAAAACATCATCAGTTGTAAACATCAGGAAATTCCCTTAAATCCATGTGAAAGAGAAAATAGAATGATGGGGAACAAACATTAAAATGAGGGGAGTTCTTGGGCATTTGTACTGGAAGAAAGAGTTCTCCATTACTTTAGTTATTTGGAGGAAATATTTTGCAACCTCTGTCACTACAGATGGTCAACTAGATGCTGATTTTATGCCATCTCAAGTGCAGAGTGGAATACTTTGAAAAGAACAACAGAAACATTGTACCTTGTGGAGGTTTGGGCTGGCATACATATACCCAATGTTAAAGAACAAGCTACTTTTGTATTCTTGAATTATGAGTCAGTCAATATACATAATTAAGATTTTGGTCTGCCCCTCGAATTTATACATTATAAATCTTTTCTAGCATCGTGTTACCCATTCCAACAACTCCAGTATAATACATATGAATTAGTTTGTTTCAAATGTAACAGTAATATTTGCCTCCATATCTTTTTTGCATGTTTTGAAACTGAAATATAAACCAGAACATCATGATTTTCAGGGTGTTCTGTAAGTGTCAGAGGACTCATTAATCTTGATTACTTTCCCAATAGATAGCTTCACATATCATCTTTTATTCCTGCACATGCACACAGAGATAACAGACATCTGAAGGCCTGTGATGGGAGACTAAAGGAAAAGGTGTTTCATAAATATAAATCTGACACAGCACAAGACAAATATTTTGAGGGAATGATGTATTGTGTTTAACATGGGGAATCATGCAGAAAGATCTCAGCTACATGGTGCATCTTAATAGACCACAGTAACTATGCATACTAACATTTTATGTACATAAGTCAGTCTTTTTAAATAGAGAAAGTAAAACTGTATATATATATAAATATGAAACAGTTTACACCTATCACAAGAATGTGATTAAATTATTAAATGTAGTCATTTAAGGTAACACTAAAAGATGAATGTATAAAGCAAAAGAGGGTTAGTAAAATCTAGATCAATATTTAATCTGAATGAATTTAAAAACTCAGCAAATATTTTGAACAAGCTATAAAGGCATTTTAAAGCAAGCCCATACTTACCTCTTATAACTGTTTATTGTGGAGTAATACAGACATGGAAATAACAGCTCCTCAACTCCTTCTACTAGGTTGCTAATCTAAATAAACAGATGCTGTAAGTTGTTTGGAAGCTTTTTAATGCATTTTATATAAATATGGTATAAGGACTAAAAAACAGACAATGTGAATTTTCAGCTTTTCACTAGAAAAGCTTATTGAACCTTACAGACCTTCATTTGGAGATGAAGATAAATCTGTTGCAAGGCAAACATTGTGCTTTGTAGTAAATATTCCTATTTATCAGAAGTTCCTATAATCCACAGCCAGTTCATTTCACTATGCATCTGACATGACCCTGTATACAACAAGGTTAAAGAGTGGTAAACATTTAAGAAGTCCTTTTCCATACATATTTTTACATGACCATTCTTCTGATGAGATGGTCAAAATGAGAATGCCCTTATTGAATTGTGTGTGGCTTGTTTCCACTATGTACTGTATTGGCTGATATTGTACACTGCCTTATTTTCTGTACTGTAATAAAAATTTTAATAACAATTATTGGAGAAGACAAATGAGAAGGTCCTCAAAGCCTGAACCATTGGACAGTTTCCAGTTTAAACAAAAAAAATATATTACAGCAAACTCAAGTTAATGCTTATTGAAAGTTGTAGTGTAATGGATGCAAAAAAAAGCAAAAGATAATTAAATACGTTACCAAAAATAAGTGTCGGGCAATGTAATTTTCTCCACAGTAGTTTCTGCTTGTGTGGTTGATTATGAAAAAGCACCATTAGTATGGTTATTTCCAGTGCCAGACTGTGCTGTTGAACTCCGAGGCAGTGAATGGCATTAGCAGTAATTTCTTAATCTGTCAGGGAATTAACGTGCCATTGCCAATAGATGCAAAGTGATATGCAGTCACTTGTAATTGTCCTTCAGTTGCTATGCATCAATTGTGTGCGGGGAATGGCAAACTGACTTTGAAAGCCTGTTATGGTCACTGTCAGTCATTCAAATGAAATCTGCCTCCCTGTTGCCATTTTATTCTTCCACAAAGTGTTGATTAAAATATATCACAACTATTTTGCTCTTTCAGACTGAGATAATGTGTGAATCCCAAAGGAGAATTTACACCTCTGTGTGGTTGAAAAAGAAAAGCAGGTGTTTTTTCATGTTCAAATTTGCTTTTTTTAACCTTGTGCCCTGAAGGCTTCAACACATTTCATACCTGGCTCCTGTGCTGATCATTATTTCATGTACTGGTTCATCAAACATACCGCAACTATGACAGGGGAGTTCAGAATATTATTTTTTCTTCTCTGAAAGACACAATTAGATATTAATTATGTGTGACCAAAGGTGAATACTGATTTGTGTTCTTATGACTTTGACCTTAAATGTCACTCAGATGGTACAACTGTCTACAGGAAGCATGTATTAGCTTTCAATGCTCTGTTGGCTCCATATTGTGTCCACACCAAGATCCACTCCTTTCCTGGTGGCACAAAACAGGGCAAAAATGGCATTTCTTATTTAACCTCCCTGACGTTACTGCTGTACACTGTACTCTGCTGTGCTTCCCCGCCCTTCCCTCTACACATTGCCGTCGGCATTACTAATTTTAATTCAAGGTGATGTACAAAGGATTGTTGGTGACACTTTAACATGCACAAAGAAATTAGAACAGCAGAACAGATTTAACCAATGTACACCCTTTTAAAGCCATTAAGAAGTAATCAGCATTGGAAACCTTTAAATTTTGTATTTTCTATTTAAATATCTAAGAAGAAAGCTGCTATGTATCAGAAGCTTTTAGCAATGTCTTTGCCAGGCAGGCAATTATTCAAAATGACTGTGTCTACAGTAAATGTAATATTACATATACCATTAGATAAGGCATTGATAAATTCAGGGGAATCATTACTGTTATGAGTTAGTGAACTTCAGCTTGTCTATGGGACCTTTTTGTGAAGAAGCTTTGCTACTAATTTCAGAAACCAACAATTATAAGAATGTCTGACACTGGCTTCCCCCAACTGTGCTTTATCCATTACTCTGCCTATCTGAGCAGGGAAATAAACACACAGTGAGCAAAATACTAGATTAGCAAAAAACTAGATATTAAATGTTTGTAGATATTTTAATCTGTATAGATATTTACCCATATACCAACTTTCTGAATGTGTTATTTTAACTCCATTAAGATGTTACAAACAAAGGCCATACACTGCAGTATCACAAGTTATCTATAGGTCTGGAAGAATGTTATTGAAAAGTATATATACCCCAAATGTGTATGTTTTAAATAAAAAGTTTTTATTGCTATCTAAGTTCACCAATCTGCTACCTAGGAGGGAGGGGGCATTATTCTCCCTTCGAACTTAGTAGGGAGAGTAACGCCCCCTCCCTTCAACAAGCCAGGAAAGACACATACAAAATGTGACTTGAAAGCTATGGTCCTGTCCTGTGGCACAGCCTTTATATTTGATAATGTTATCTCTACAGCTGAACCTCTGATAGGAGTTCTACTCTTTCACCACTAAAAAACTTAAAACTGAATAAATAAATGAAACTTATTATAGATGTATCTCACCCTACCAAGTTTAATCTTTGCTATATACTAATATTTATATGGTTTGCTTCAAGCCACATGGCACCGTTAACCTACAATGCCAATTTAAATGAATTCCCAACAGTGGAATTTTAAAAATATCTTACTATACCTCAATATGTTAACAGATCCATTAATAATCTTTTAAAGTTTAAATAAAAATGTTTCTTTGTCAATAAAATAAAAGATTTAACTTTGTGTAAAAGGTATAATTTCATACATTATGCTGTGGCAACAATTTGCCCTCAATTGTTATATAGGAAAACAATTTAAATTCCAATCTTTTGACACTTTGTGTAAGGATTTAGCTCTTATTTAGTATGTGCCACCTATGTATTCCTGGACCTCATAGATAGAGTTGCCCCTCCTTAGCACTGTGCAGTATTATATGACCAGATGGAACAAAGGAAGTGACAGAATGCCACAACATAGAGAACAGATTGGTTCCTAGGCAACAGCACAAAAGATATGTAGGAATATGTTGCTGGTGAAGAGACAAGGGAGCATAAGAATCCCACATACAAAGCTATGTGGCTGACATGTTGTCTCCTTGGTTGTTTTATCACCTGTGAATACTGGAAGAATAACAATCTACTATGCAGTCATCTGCTCTTGCCTGGATGATGCCCATACCTCTATTTGCTTAGACATGCACCACTGTGAGCCATAAACCCATAAATTGTTAGATGATATAACACAAATTGTGTGTATTTGCATCAAGTTGGCAGACAGTAGCTAATTTTAGGACACATTTTTCTTATCTGAATATGCATTAATTTAATGGAATGAGCATGTTGCTTAACTTGGCTCTGGTGAAGCCGAACCCATGAGGGATTGCATAGTGAATTATTGCTGGTGTCAGTTACAACAGTGGAGATACAACACAATATGGTACACACAGTAACAGTTTATGACATAGGAGGAGTAGAGGACCCAGCCCGGACGGGCTTACAATCTAATAGTTTGATGCATGCTTTCTTTTTGCACAATACACTGAAAGACTTAGTATAAAGTTGTTGTAGAACCTTACGTTAGCCATACACAGTTCAATATTTCCATTTGATGAACTTAAAATAATCAACAAATGATGTTTATAATTGGCTGAAGATCTCTGGTCTACTCAATACTGGAAATCACTGTAACAAAATACCAAACATAGCAACATTACAGTTGCATTAGGTGCATTTCTATTTATATGTTTTTTATCAGTCTAAATAAAATTTGAATTGTTCCAAAGTCCCCATCACTATATTTTGCAGGCCTGTTTTGTAATATTTTCTAGGGCATAAATATGTTTTTATCCTTTGCCATTATAATTAGATGTATATTCCAGTGGTTCTATCGTTTGTTATAGCTGCTATAGAATTCCATGTATGCTTTTATTTGAAGAGCCATTGAAATTTTTTTTATGTTGCATGCAAGAGTTCTTTAATTGATTCCTTGTATTGTTCAGGCTATAAAAATAGTGCTGCATGCTGTACGGTTCTGATCACAATGTTGAGAGTAGATGGCCTCTCAGCAACATTGCCCAGTTGCCCTTGAATGCTGTAGTTGACACAAAGATTGAGCTGTGCAGTTTAAAAAAAAACATTCCCATGATGCTCCAATATGTTTGCAAGTCATGAATACACAATAGACTGATTCCATTAGAAACTTTATAATTATTCTTTGGAAATCAATGTATTTGTATATCATGATTCTTAAAATATCTACTTTATGCTATGCGTATCACAACTTCTGAGCCAATAAACTGAGAAAACTTCCTGTCAAGCGATCACATTTTACCAGACAGGAAGTACCGTTTATAGCAAAAATGTTTTTTTTAAAATGCTTGTGTTTAGTAGATTCGGGTAAGCATAGAACATCTGTCAGATTTTTTTTCAATCTATGCCCCTTTTGCAAATTTTTGCCTTATTTCCTGTCTGGTGAAAAATGGCCAGTTTGACAGGAATGGAAATCTCACAAGTCAAGCTGTAGATAGCAAAAGTAAAAGAGAAACCTGACAGGCACTTTAATCCTTTACCATGCCTCTGTATTTTGTCTTTTGTATAAACAATATTATTTTAAAGTTCTGTCTGCCACTATAGTTTCTATTGTTTTTATTTTTATTTATTTAAACTAAACTTAAGGATAAATGTGACATTCCGTTTGCCTATCTTCAACTAGTGTCACAAAAAAATTCTCCTATTTACTTGTGAATATTTAATACGCCGGCATAGTTTTTAGCCGCAGCTCGAGAAACATGAAAATTTAATATCATCCAGTTCCATCAAGGTTTTTTTTAGGCAGGGAATGTGAAAGAAAGGCTGGACAACAAAAAAGATGTCCTGATAAAACAAGTTGGTTGAAAACTGCTAGAATAATACATTTGCACAGACACTGCCAAATGATACTGCCATTCTTCAAACCATTGTCACAAAAGCACGTGCATAATTACCATTCAAAACTTTATTATTACAGATATATTAAGTTTTCTCTTAGTAACGATAATTATCTCTGGCATATAGCCTTTTAATTTATATTTATAGTCCATGTTCATGTATTTTCAGAATGCAAGCTGCTTAATTTACATTACGTATGATAAAATGAGCTCCATGAATACATTTAATCAAAGTGCACACTGTTCTTTACCTACTGTAGATACCAATTAAATGCTATTCTGAAATGCCATTGCATAATATTGTACCACAATTGGTAGTTAACTGACATTAACAATTTTAATTGGTACTTAATTCATGAAAATGTAGGCTTGATTACTGTCTTTCTTCTTTCAAAGAGAATGTCCACCTTGGTTAACTAAACATTGTACATATGCTTTTATGTATAAGAAGCATACCAGAATGTATACAGCCCATAGTAACGTAGCTATCATAAGAAAATCCATTGGACATCACATCTATTCCACTACCATTGTCCACCCCTGCAGTCACTGTACACCCTTTGTTCAGCGTTTCATCATTGTATCTCTTAACATCCCCTCTGCCACCACTGTTTCATTAAAACACCACTTTACCAACTGCTACAAATATCTGCATCATCTCTACTGCCTCAACCCACATTCCACCAATGCATACAACTGTCCCATTACCATTTCACTCCTCTGCCACCATTATACCCTTTGACACATCGTTTTCACCAATGTACCCCCATTTGCACACATCTGCTATCATTGTATCAAATATCACTGCACCCCAATATCTAAATCTGCCAACATATAAATAAATTAATCATTCAATCCCACCCCAATAGACTAGTTGCTACAACTGCTAAAATGTGTTCTCTGGAGCTAGGCTTTACTGTTTCCAATTTATAGCTAATTGCTGAGAATTAAACTTCCAGAACCATACAAACTATTAGATTTGGCATGTGGTGCTTGTTTAAATGAAAGGTAAATAATATTGCTTTCTGCTAATGATTAGGTTCTAAACTAGGTGAAATAGCAGCTTCTCAGTCCCTGTCCTTATCATAATCAGAATTGTACTGAAATAAATACTCCAAATGAAAGCGAGCTAAATGGTAACCTATTCCCCTCAGCAACAAGCAATGAACACAGTGTGAAGCCACAAGAGCATCCCCTCACTTTGTTGCTTTCCATGACCTCTGTGTTACCTCAGAAAACTGAGCTTGGGTACGCTTAGACAAAGAAAGGCTCGCCACTAAAGGTGAAATCAAATGGAAAGAATATAATACTTCCAAAATGAATTGTGCAATTACCTTCATAATAGAAAACTATTAAAAATGCAGAATGGGTTAAGGTTTTCCAGCACACTCGTATAGAAAATATTTCCTGATTTCTCATTTGTCTGTACTGAAAGGGATTTGGCAATGGGAATAAGCACAATGCAAAAATCATTACACATTGAAGCAGGTTTGTTTCCATTTGTTATACTCGCTAATCGTTTCTTTTGAAGTTTAAACTGAATGCATCTGTCATCTGCATAATCTTGAAGAGACTGTCCAAAAATCTTGTAGGTCTGCATGCTGTAATCCATCCAAAAGAAAAAGAGTCCTTTGCTGCTTTGGAGAAGGCAGAAATGGAGGAAGGAGCTTAAATCTAAGGTTGTGCTTAACAAAGGACGTGTTTCAAACACCAGTTTACCTAAGCAGTGAAAGCCTTTGCTAACTGTCAACACCTCCGTCATGCTTGCTTCAGCTACAGATAGCAGCTCTCAGCCCCTCCAGAGTACCAATCACTCAAAATCATATAGTCTTTTCCCTAACACAATTCTCAATTCTTATGAAAATTGACATTATTATGTTGAGCAGAGCAGCACTGTTAGTAAAATGTAATGCTATGTTCTTTTAGCTTTAACATAAAAAGACTACAGTATGTGACTGGCTAATTTATAGAAAAAAGTCGGATATCTGATGTCAGAGCAGGTGTCTGGAATGGGGTAAAAGCATGCTTTAAATTTTAGGCATATATCACATAAATTATCTTTAGCCTATACCTATGGTGGGCAATGACCGAAGAGGGCCCTTGTGCAAAGAAATTTTCTGGGTTCATGTTTCTTTCAGGTAGGTTTATAACCTTAATGCTGGAATGTCTTCATTAAAGTACAATGAATATTCCAGAAATAAATATAGATATATTCATTTTCCCATTTCACACAAGTCAAAACCATTTGGGGGCTAAGGGGTTCTGTTGATATAAAAATAAAAAGGAAGCACCCTAAGAACATACATAGGCCAGTCTATCTTTACTTATCAGGACTGGAATGGAGTCTCAACCCTAGAGGACCCATAGTGCACTTAGTAACACATTAATAAATACTGCACATTGTCTCTTCCCTTCTGTGCCAGACATCTCAATGGAATGTCAACTATGAATGTGCCCCAAAAGTCATTATTTCTAATTTTATATTATTTGTTATATTATAACCCCTAAACAATTTTGTTATTCCACATGTTTTACACTGTAACCCAGCAAATAGGTAGAAAAGAGGATCCCTCCGTTATTACTGTAAGGCAGATTCTTATGCTGGCCCACCATCTCAGATTCTTCTTTGTACTAGGGACACTAAGAGATTTGTTTCAAACCAGATCAGTGTTTGTCAATTGTGAACAGAATGTTAACACATTTAGGCAATATATTACCACAATGAATGCTATGTGTGTTACAACTACAAGAAATTGAGCTCTAAGTGTGTGTCCATTTAGTAAAGCCAGTCCCCTTTGGACACTTTCTTAGTAACCTTGCATTGGACATTAAGGGTAGTAGTGGTATAGAGGAAAGCTGGAGAGAGCCACATGTCTTTCTAAAGCTTAAATAACATAAAACATTTTTATTTACTTAATATTCTTGTATGAACATTTAATAAATAGCTGCATTCTAATATTTACACTAGTTGTTCCTCAGAGACTTTCATATATAACCAACTTTCTGACAAATATTTCATTCACAAACCTCAGCTGTTTTCTGTGCAGAGCTATTGTTATTCAGCACTGACTATCTGCATCAAAAATAGTTCCAGTGTCTTGTTAACAGACGAAAATAAAATGCCATTGCAGCGAAGTGCAATGACTTGTTCAGAATCGAGCTTTGTTATTTTTATGTAACATGCTTGCATTTATAGAATTTCTGCAATAAATATTTAATACCTATTGGAATAAACCAACATTAACAAAACCTTCAAATTATTTTATTAGGGATAAAACAACCAATTTAAGTAAATGCAGTTTGCTTTGAGTATATATCGTCTGTACAATATCCTAGCCAGAGCATGTGGGGGGTTTTCAGACATATTTTGGCAATGTATCAAGATGTGGAGAGTAGAATGAAGCTTCTGGCATGTCTTCTTGTCTCTGAAAATGTCAAGTAAGCACTTCTTCTCCACTACATTAGAATTAGGAAATGATTTATGCCTTAAAGCACTGTGAAGATATAAGACCATCATTTGTTTAATAATAAACTTCTAAACATCTGTTTTAGACACGAATTAGGCCTGCTGATTGCTGATTACACTACCTCTGCTTTGAGGGCATTACTTAAAAATGTTGCCGCTTATTATCTAGATATAGCATTTAACACATATGCTACACTGACTGTGTGAATGGGTGGTTGCAGTGTGTAAGTTACTTTGGATGTGGTAAGAATAAAAACATTCTGGATTTGAGTTCAGCATAATTTACCACAATGTATTATCACACTAATTGGGTGCAGATCCAACTATAAAAGGTAAGTCACATTTTTTTTCATTAATGAAATGACAAAAGAATGAGCAAATAATGACATATTTTGTTACTTTCTAGTTTACATGTCATGCTGAGTGCTTGTGTCTGATAAGTCCTGGAAATGTTCTAATAAATTAAAACTACTTACATGTGTTAGTTAGTAGTACATTGACTTTTCTCTTTGCAAAGACAACATCTGTACCCAGTAATCATGCAGTGCTTCTCCTGAAAAAGCTCTACAGATCTTGGGTTGAACCTAGGACCACCTTGCTATACAGTTGGCTCATGAAAGCATTATTAAAATCTGTGTGTAAGATGAGGAATAATACTACTGACATGGCAACATGTATAGACTTTTCACTTATCACTTATCTCTAGAGAATAATGGTCAGTTGTTGAGACATTTTTGTTCAGGTTCTGGGTTTGCAGTTATTCTCATTTGTGAGCCTTCGGCAATTTCTGCCACCTGTCTATGTAAGTGAGAGGCTGGAATGAGTAAAGAGAGGATGTGAGAAATATGGGCATGTTACCAAATAGAACAGGGAAGCCATGTGCCAAAAGGACGAGGATCATCTGTCTTCTCAAAAGAAAATGAGGCTGTAGTCATGAATGAAGACCAAAAAACTAGTGTGAGGTTTGGAAACTAACTAATGGATAAAGAGTAGAGAGTGGAATTTCTGTTGTATTACCCAGTAATCATTCAAAGGCTTCTGCTCACCAAAAAGACTTTGAGTGGAACCCTACGACTACTTTGCAATACAGTGTGCTCATTATTGAAATGAGATGAGGAGCGTTTACATGGCCACATGCATGAACATTTAACTTTTCTCTAATACTCAATAGGAGTAAGGAAAGGTGAGCTAAAGCCCTGTTGTCTAAAAATAGGAGTTAAAGTATATATACCCTATAAACTTTCAATCTGCAAAATGAACAGTTAAAAAGGTATAAAGACTGTGTATTTATATAGGTGGTGAGAGGGGTTAAATTAGGTTTAATAAAAGCAATATTTAGCATTTAAAAGCAAAAGAATGGTTTTCATATATTTAGATTAATTATTGTGTCATAAAAACTAAATAGTGAAAAAAAAACTTGGCTTACTCTGCTATTTTAAAATGATTTGTAGTGTGTCTAGAGAGGAGTGACTGTCCTTTAAAGAACCTCATTTCCCCCCTCATAAACACTCTTTGAACCTGTGAATTCATCCCTTACCTGGAGCTAATTCCACTGCTTCAATAGAGCACAGATTGAAGACTTGCGTTTGAGGCATGGAATCTGAAGCAGCAGCTGTCTGCATCTTTTCACAGAGTAAATTAAATCCAGTTGTCTTTAAAATCACAAGATCCAATAAAAGAGCTGTCCTGTGCCATCCCCAGATTATAAATGAAACTGTTGTTATACAGAATGACAAGCTGATTAAGAGTAATTTTATTCGGGGTGGGGGACAGAAATGAGAAACAAGAGCACAGAAAAAATATTAATCTGTCTGGATGCTCAAGTTTTGGTAGATTTGCTCCTGTAATTACATTCTGACAAACGGATGAACAAACACTCTCCAGAGGCAATAGGGCTCATTCAGTGATCCACAAGTACTTACGAGTAGCACCAATAAGAAAAGTATAAGAAAAAACTCTTCAGAATGCAAGTAGACAGTGAACAAATAAAGTGAATGCTGAATTGATTCAGCCATATAGATCTATGCACTTTGTGCATATTAAATGTGTATGAGCCAATTGGATGCTCAGATAACAAAAGCATGTGTTTCTTTGAAATGTGAGTTGCTGTGCATCTCAGAGGAGTAAAGCCTACTGCATCATGGCATAAATATTCAGAGCCATAGGCTAAATTCTACAGTAAGTCCCATTTCAATATTGGAGAAGGCCTGTGTATGTTGTGCTTATTGATGTTACAGTAACAAGGGATAGCCATAGAATTAAGATTTACTCTTATAAAACCATACCGTATATTTTATCAGTGCCAATTTATTGTTGTTGCTAAAGCTGAACTACTAATGAAACCGCTAAATTCACATGTAAAGAGATGATGTAGCCACAGTGGATTTGTATGTTGTCCTTCCAGGTATGAGATTTACAGCCTTGTCTGGCAGTGCAGAAATGCCACCCATGTAAGACATTGTAACTTGTACCATATCAGCAATAACAGAGTGTTAGGGCACCATGGTGGCATTAAGAGACCATGAAAATTTGCATATATGGGTTGCATGTTAGCTAATTTTTTTTCTGCTCAAGGATTTATGTTCACAGTTTAGGTTTGTACATTTGGAGATAAAGCAAACAAATATGTATAACATCCCTCAACAAACCAATCAAAGATGTTGTTCAATTGCAGTAATGAATATAATTACTGGTTGCAATGGATGGAATGCCTACTGCATATCATGGGTATATGTACCATGCCAAAAAATTACATAGAACGTATAACGTGCATATCATAATATTTTATGGCATTCATTTATGCATGCCTAGTTTATATCACGAAAGATGATTATGGGTTTTGCTGCTCTTCTAAAGTCTTGATCAGGAATGTGCATAATGTGATGGGGAAAATCATTTTACTAGCACCATCAATTTTTAACAACCTTTTTTTTACACTGTTTACTTTTTCCCTTCAATTACATAGAGGCTTGTCTCTTGCGACAACTGCTTGTATTTCTCTAATTCCTCTCTTGGGAAATAACATTGAAATAATAGGTTTACTTGCTAATAACAATACACATATCTGGTGATTTAGTAAACTAACTAAAAAAAGCACAGAGTACAGAACAGCAAGGGGATAGCTAGCATTTTAGTAATATATTTATCAAATTACCTTCTTTAATTCTAGAATCATGAGTCATTTTGCTTCTTATAGTATTTACAGGTCTGCACAGTGGTCATTTTATGTATTTTCTTTATTCATATTATTTTTCAGGATGTGTGGTAGTAAAGGAAAGGTTGGTAATGCATGGAGATACAATAGACTGAATCATTACTTTGTCATCAACTTCATTATCTGTAGTCTTTCTTTCTTTTCTTTAAAAGTATTAAAGGAACAGAGATCATTATCACTTCATGTGCTCATTCCAAGCTTTTATTATTCACATAAACCAGAAATGTTTGGGTCCTAGTGCTGGCTCCTTCATCAGCCAACCAAGACTTCAATAATTTCTTAAGCTGGGCATAGACGTTCTGATTCCTGCACGACCCGACTGCCGATCAGATGCCGTGCACGTTCCTGCATCCGTTTGGGATCGGTTCGTGCAGGAATCGGGTGCCGCAACTAGCAAGATTGGGCTAAAATCAGCCATCATGTCGGATCGCACACTGATCCGACATGACGGATAATTTTGCTCCGATCCCATTAGTTTGAAGTAATGAGCGGCACACAGAGGGTGCCGGCCGATTCTCTGCACTAGCGGGGTAGGGTTGTTGCCCCTAGTGCCGAAATTGGGACGGGAGTCGATGAGAAATCTTCCTGTCTATTCCCAGCTTTATAGATGTCTGCAGAACTCACATTTAGAATGGTCAAGGAGCGGTGAGTGTGCTGCACTTTTCTCGATATGTTGATCTTTAAAGAATTGCAAAAAAGAGCTATTTAGAACACCACTATTTAAGGAAGCCATGGATATGGCATTGTAGAATGCTGTGTAAGGTCAGAAGGAAAAGGGCACCTTTAAGTAATAGTTTAAATTGCTATATGTTTTTTTCTACAGAAGTGAAAAGGAACATTCTGCAGTCTGCAATGTTTGGCACCAGCATTATTTACATGCTCATTGTACTCACTGTCATGAATTAGCATGAAAATCCTTTGAGAGGTTTGGCAAAAACTATTTTTTTTTACATTTGAATTGAAGGATAAAGTTGCAATCTATCTTAGGGGATTTATTGATGGGTAGCAGGGTCTCTGAAGGGAGTTAGTACTTGATATACAATGCAAATGTCCTAGGTTTGAATCTTGGTCCGCCCTCAAATTGGCCACCACCTATCTTTTTTCCCTGCACTGGACACACGGCCTCAAAAACATTTTGGCTGGAATTCTACTTTAAGTCTGAAAAAATCCATTAGAAACAAGATAACCTCTCTCAGTTAATTTCCATTATATATAATCATACATTGATCTTTGTCAGTGTAATCAAATTACGGAAATTGTGTTTATTAGCTAGCTTGGTTTGTTACGCTATGGTGTTTTGTATGGCATGCATTTTGAAAAGGCTACACAGCACTGACAGGCAAACTGCAGCAAAATATAACACACTTAGATCCTTAAGCAAAAGAGGAAATATATGTTCTGTACGGTTCTGGAATTAGGAGCATTCCACATTCATTGTGACAGGGGTTAAAAGGTATCTGCTCGAATGAGCTGAGGGTTGGAGAAGATAACAGTAACCCAGAAGACAAAGAAAAAAAGTTTAACAAAGGACATCCGTTGTGCAAGGCGATTTCAAAACCACATCTCATTTCATTCAACCGGATCTGCTCATTTCATCATTTCTCACTGCTGTGCTATTTAGAGTCTTCCTGCAGTCCTGTACTTTGCAGAGAGCAATGCCATTTTTTTTAATTAGTAGACACAGTGGCTGTGGTTGGAAATCCAACTAATTGGGCCGAAACTGACAAATCGTATTAGAAAAGCTTGAAAGTGTTTCTATCTCTAAAAGAGGAACTTGTAGAGAGAGGAAACTGCATGTTATAGGGCAGAACCTGCTTTAAATTCAACGCTGGTGACAGTTGGAAAAGGTACGCTTTCTTTTATACTGCTATTTGTTTCTTACAAATGTCATTTTTGCTGTCGCAATTAATGAATAAGGATGCTAGCGACATTGGTTTTTACTGTATGCAGCTAAAATGTAATGTTCTCTTGTTAAAGCCATTTTCTTGACCAGTGTACATGTGCCGCTTTTACTTTCAGTTATAGAGTCTGTAATTGCCTATCCTAGCTATGTGACTTATTTAGTACATTGTACCTCTGTCCTTCTGATCATCAACTAGCATTTAGCATACTAATCTGTAATATCTTTTGCAACTATTCTTTTACTGGAAACTTCAGCAAAAAGCTTTTATGTAGTTCCTTATGTATTAAGTGGCTTTCATCAATGTGAAAACTGGTGGAACTAATGACTTTTTACAGTAAAATCTAATATATGGCACCTGAAATGAAACTACGACTCGTTTTGAGGGTTACAGAAACAAGTTTGTCTGTTCTCAAGATGCAACAAGTGTAATGGAGAAACCCAGATCATGCATTGCCTAATGTCTTCTACATTACAATTGCTATGTCATTTAGTAATATACACAAAAATTCTGGATCTTAAAAGAGAAATATGTTATAGGTGTTAGTATGTTCACTGGGGTGCAAATGCTGCAAATATAATGTTAGAAGTAAATTCACAACAAATGCACCTCAATGCATAGGATACCCTGCATTGTGACATGCTCTGTTGCATCGTGCATATGTTTTAGGGGTGGGTTCAGAAAAACAAACTCCAGGTGAGCTGGGCTCGCCTGAATCTTGCATGTCCCCGAAAAAGCTGCTGCGATTACCTCTCCACCCACTGCATTTCCGGGGTTGCGGCACTGCCCCAATCGTGTCACGGTGATGCGGAAGGGGCAGGGGAGGGCGCGCCATGTTAATGGTCTCCCAACATGTACAGGGACGGGGGGAGGGCGGGAATTTCAAGAAGTGTACATTGTACACAGGCACAGATATAGGTTGAAAAAGAGCGTCCGCTCGAAACGCGTCCCATTGAGCCCCCCAGCATCTGTAAGCAGGAAGTGATCTCATTCCCAACCAGGAAGTGAGGTCCTCCTGGAAAACACATGGCCCTGAGAGATCCACCCTTGTAAACCTCTCTTAATGTAGTGTATGTATGTAGTGTAGAGTATCTTGTCTGTTGTTTTGTTTCATTTTGTTTTATCTTATCCTATTCCACATGATTTAACCATTTGTTGTTCTAGGTTGTGCGCCTCTGTCCTTGTTCCTATTTGACAGATACAGGTAGAAGCTAGGGAGGCTAGACATGCTTTGCCAATCATTAATTCATGTGTTATCTCTTTGCAGTTTCCTTGCCCATCAAGATTAAGGCTACACCTCTGTAGCCTTAATGCGATGAACGCTAAAATTAAAGGTCCATCACACACTACAGGGCACATTTTGCCAGTGTTAAGGGGGTGCATTATCGTAGTGCAGTGTTAATGCACCCCTTTTAAGCCTATGGGCTGATAATGCGGCCGAAAAACAACATACACGTAATGTATGTGTCACTCTAACGTGTCCGTTGAATCTCAAAGAATGCATCATGATGGCGTCACAATGCTTTGCATTAATACCAAAGAGCAGTGTCTGACGTGAAGGCATAGGCTCAGTATAAAGAAATGGTTTTAACTTATTACGTATAGCTCCTGAAAAAGTGTAGAGAACAAAAAAATCCACATCTTGTGTTTTATACTAACTTCCATTCTTCTAATGAAGTGTCAGACATTTCACATTTGTGAAAAAAATGACCACTTTTCATGCACCATATGCAAGTTCTATGATAACTTCTTTTGAGTTAGGTTAATGAATGTCAGTCTAGTGAAATTTGTTTTGCTTTCATGTGTCTACTAACTGATTCTGCTAAAGCCAACAGGAAGTATGGTTCATGAGTCTTAAAAATAAATAAAAAAAAGAAAGGTTTCGAAAGTCAGTAAAAAAAATACAACCTAGTGGCATAATGTGACCCATACTAACATGTTCTATGGCTTACAGCTTTAAGTGTTTTTCCTTCAAAAAGCATATGAGCTTTCAGTATCTTTACAGTTGCCATGATGTTTGTCAACAACTTCCTTATACATTCTGTTGCTAGTATATATCAGTATTCAAAGTAATAGAAAAAGAGACCAAAATACTGCTATGTCACCTAATCCTAACTAAGATGTATAGCATTGAGTATCCAAACTCATGTTTTTCAATATGCTGAAAAAAGTGCAGATTTATCTCTCGTCAATCAGTAATCTGAAAGATAGCTAGTCAGCTAGACCTGCTTTACTTTGTACCTTCCTTGTGTTACATTATTGAACAAGCCCAGTAGTTTACACGCATGTGCTTACTGTATATGTGACAGTTGGAGAAAAAAATCTCTTTTGTGCAGTTTTTTATCATTTGGACACCCAATGATGTTTATGAATATCTTAAAATAGAAGTTGTATGCATTTAACAAGCTAAAAAGATAGTGATCTTTCTTATTAAAAAAATAAGTCCACATTACTCCTCCTTTCCTCAGCACCACTTGTAAGTCTCCCCATCTACCTCTTGCCGGAGGGGTTTAGAGCTGCTGCTTATCTCAGCCCACTGCACGCCAGCTTCAATCTAAAAAACTTTGACAGGCACTGTCACTGGGAAAGAAACACAAGCATATCCAGCTTAAGTCAGAAAAAATGATTTATTTAATAGATAGATTTGTAATTTACTGGTGGGATTTCTGTTATGGTATATGGCATTTATGGGTTTTCCTTACTAAAAAGAAATATAAATTGTTGTAGCAGTTATCTGCAGCTTTTACATCAAGGACCGATGTTAATCAGCAGAAGGCAAAGTTACTAAATGTTTGGGTAGAAACGTACAGGCCATGAATAGAAAATATTATTTGGCAAGTTAATAGAATGTTTCAGACATCTGTAATAGCAATATATAAAAAATATTCAAACTTGAACTCAAATGTGTTTAGTTCAACATTTCTGGCAATGGTGAACAGATTGTTATCACGCAAACTCATTACTGAGCAGAGAGGCTTGCAATCCAATGTCCTGACAACAGGAGTACAACATTATATATTTAGGTTTATCACATATACATAGTTTAACAGTAAGGGGGCATTCCTATGTTCATAAGTTGGCAGCAGCCTGGAAAGCACCCACCCCACAAGCTTTTAAAAAATTCCTACATTCTGTCAATATCAGGCAGACGGCCGAAAAGTTGCTATAAACTTTGTTTTCACAATGGTGCTGAGTGGACAGCAGTTCAGGTTAGGTATATACTATATGTGTGCTATATATGCTGGCTCTATCCAGAATATCATTTTATTAGTGTCATATTTCTTACAGGGACCTAAATTCTCAGAGTAAACTAAGAACTTCTTAAAGTTTCTTTCTTGTAAATTGTTTGATTCAGATGCTTACCATATGTCTTAGGAAATCATGATGATAGAGTATTTCTGGACACTGTCAGCTACACTAACATTCCACTGCAAAATATAAAACAGAAATCCTACTGTTTTATTGATAGCACACATTCCAAATGTCATAATGAGTTTAAGTACTATAAATTATATTATTGTGATTATCCTATTTTGTTTTAGGCTTGAGATATTATCCATGACAACTTGCAGATATTGGTCTACTTATTTGCCAAGCCAAGTTTAGTCTTTATGATTATACACTGGTATCAACACTAAACAGCTTTATTTATTTATCTGTATACACATTTGCTTACCATACAGGGTAAAATATTGAACTTTCCTGTTTTTAAGAGGTTCTATCTGATGTGATCTCAACCACCTATTCTGGAAAATGAAAGGAATGGTTGCCTGCTTGAATGGGCAATTTAGTGGTTAAAATCACATTATTGAAAAAACTTGTAATGAAGATGTTGACCATTAGCACCTAATCAGGTTCCAGTGTTGAGCTTAAATGTTCGAATTGCGAATATATTCGACGAATATTGTCTATACCAGAATTCGCAAATTTCGCGAATATGGCAGGGGATATTTGCAATTTTGAGTATTTGTGGTATTTTGCAATGCGAAAATACATACCACATGTGACCATTTATTTTGAAGGTAATCACGATGTGATTATAATTGTGAGTATTTTCGTAATGCATGGCAATACACTTGAATTGCGAGTATTCATGAATTGGGTATATTGCCTATGCCGCTCATCACTGATGTTTCAAAATGAATGGTCACATGTGGTATGTATTTTTGCATTGCGAAATATTTGCGAAAAATGGTGAATCCTTGAATAGACAATGTTCATTGAATATATTCGCAATTCGAGTATTCTAGCTCAACACTAATCACTAGTTCCAGTTTATGTCTGGGCCCTAAAAAATTGCACAGAAGAATGTCTGCTTCACACTATGTCTGCAGAATTTGCTCTGCTTCAGTGCTTCTTGAAACATCCTCATTCAACTTCACTTTCTACACAAACGCCTTGTCAGAAAAGCTTGGTTCACCTTGTAGGCCACAATTGTTTTTATAAAATAGTGACTGAGGTTAAAAAAGTTGATAAAGTACAGTAGTTGAAGTTTAGGTTTAATTAATTCTACCTTTAAAAAAATAATTGGCACGACAAAGTAATAGTTAAAGGAATAGTATTTTTTCTTTTCATTTGTTTCTCATATTTTTCTGGTCTTCCATTGATTTGATAGCAATATATAATAATATCTAGATATTTTAAATGTTCCATAGCAATACCCTGAAAATGTAGCTTTTGTTTAAAATTCTGGCAAAAAAATAGCATTCCGTAATATGAAATGGCGCCTAGGCACTCATGTTCTTTAGCCTCGTAGCTATATATCTGTAATTTAAGGTTCTGCTGCCTCTAGCTTTTACATCCTGGAGATTTAGAATGATACTTAGTGATGTCACTGTCATGCTGCTAACTTTTTAGCCTTTCAAGGCTTCTGACATTAGGAAGCAAAGCTTTTTCTTTACCAAAATAGCTGCTCTTATACAGAGATACAGTGGGGAGAACAGAAATACCAATTTAGTAACAGCAAAAGACCAGTTGCAAACACTACTTGTCTTGCAAATGTTTCAAAAGCTTATCTCTTTTTTTTAAAGCCTAGCTATATACCTTGCAGTTGGGTTACCCATCATCCCAAGAGTTAAATATTGAATATTTAGGTCTAGATTCCCAAGGCCTTATTCCCTAGCTTACACTGGCTCCCCTGCTGTGTGCACGGTCACTCAGAGTGACAGCTGCAGGACCCCTAGAATACAGAGCCT
The DNA here is from genome assembly GCA_036250615.1 of Ptychadena robeensis. Taxonomy (NCBI): domain Eukaryota; kingdom Metazoa; phylum Chordata; class Amphibia; order Anura; family Ptychadenidae; genus Ptychadena; species Ptychadena robeensis. Next base: position 83,608,754 of record CM070034.1, on the reverse strand, counting down.
CTAACTCTGCATTGTAAGTGAGGGTGCTCAGGGGTTGCCGTCAACTCAGAGCATTGAATAGTTGGTGATCCTGTTAGGGGTGCAGGAAATGAGAAAGAAACCTAAAGACCACTTAACCTTTGTATGCCAGGATTAGCCCCACTTTTTGTGCCTGGAGTTTAGCTTTAAATCTAGGTGTTTGTGTTGTGTTAAACTCTAAAATCTACTTTTTAATCAAATTGTATTTTGCTCCCAACTAGTTCAGTGACATATTTATTAATCATACAAATTTGTAAAAGTAACAGGATTTCTACGCATCCTTTGATCTATCTTATGTAGTTCTGCTTCCTTGAGAAATATAGAAGTTTGTACTTTGCATTTTATTGATGCATGCAAAAAAATGTGAGAAGCTGCTCGGCCACCTGGGGTAGAAAAGTGAGCAGAACTGTGACAGGACAACCATTTTTAGACTTTCCTTGAATTTCTAAACATCACTGTCCTTTTGATATCCTTTGAATAATAATCCTGCCAGTAAGTTACATCATGCAGCATAGCCATGAGAGCTTCTTAGTGTAATTTCTAATGCAAACTAGAACTGAAAGGAATGATGTGTTTGCTGTGGGCAGTCCCAACAAGTTTCAGAAGCATTAATGAATGGGCCCAGTGTTACTAACAATGATGTAACATCCGTAGCTAGATTATTGATGGCAGTGCATATCTAGCATTTTTATAGGCAGACAATTATTACTCATCCATCTTGTTCCATCTTCAGTTGTATGAGTTTTACATCAGTTGTAAAAACAAGTTTATATAAAATTATAGTTCAGTTGCATGGCTTTTTTAGATTTTGGGTAAAAAAATATGCCTATATGTCCTTTTCCAACAGATCTGTTGGCAGCCATCAGTATTGAACGTTAACATACTGCTTTATGCAAATCATCTGAGATCTTATTTTTTTCCAGAGCACTAGAAGTGAACGGACCTTTAACTAACCAGGGAAAATCTATCCAGGCAATAACAAATCAACTTGCTACCAAGGGAGCAATGTGTACAGAGCTGCATTAGCTTATGTTCGTCTTCCACTCTCTTTTCAGAGTCGCAGAGAGGAAATCGAGTCTATTCTACTTTATATACCCATGCAGTCTAAGTTTTCCCTTGCCTGGAATAATTTTGCTGAGTACAATCCTTCAGGGATCTAATCTAGTTTACTATTACACTTTTACTACTTCCCATACAGATATAATGATACTCACTATCCTCGACAATTTGGATAATTGTTAAGAAAAAAAGAGAGAAAAAAAAAATCTCATCATTGCTTCGTCCTCGGAATTGTTTCCTGGGGGAGAGATCTGGCTGCTCTCTATGCAATTTAGAGTGTTTGATAAACAAAGGGAGCTTTCCGTTGTTAAAGTCTTCCATAAAAAGAATTAATAATAATAAAAGGATTTTTTGTTTGGCTGATGAACTTTGCAATAAAAGATGACTAATAAATGTTACAGCATTTTAATGTATGTGTAGTGACAGGGAAATCATGAATAGAATGTATCCAGATTTTAGAATCATAAGCTAGAATTATACCACCACAACAGTCTGTTCTCCTAACACTCCTGCAAAGTAACTAGAGGTCAACAGTGTGCCCATTAGAAAGCCATTTTATATTGCCGCGAATGGAGATAAATAAAATTCCTTGCTTTGTTAAAATTAAGCCTTCGTTTAATGGTTGCTAAGAGACAGGAAAACATTTAACATTGTACTGATGCACATTCCCCAGTGGTACAGCTATACTCAGATTAGGTCTCTCTCTTTGCTATTATCCCACTTGTACACCATTAAAGTTTTAAGGTTAACCAAGGGTGATCCCTTTTTATAAGAGAGGCAGTGACACTGGTTACAAGATGATCTTTATTGATCAGACATAAGACGCTCCTAGACAACAGCTAAACATATTACTATATCATTCTGGGATAATCAAATATCCATGTTAAAGGAGTGGTCATTGCTGGTCCTTTCTTAGAAAGCCAGACTGGCTACCATACAAATCATCTAATCAACACCTCTTGTCATCCAATACATCCATGAAACCTTTTACACATTTGGTGGCCATGATCATTTTCATGGTTTCATTTTGCATGCTGATACAGCTCATGTAGAGAGGGAGGGGGTATTGCAATACACATACGTAATTATAAATATCTAATTCTAAACCTAACTTAAGAATTCAGGTCTACTTTGTCTACTTTGTATTGTGCAACTTCTCATAAACAATATATATATATATATATATATATATATATATATATATATATTACAGAACCCAAAACTCAATATGTAAAAAGGCAAAGTAAAGATAGACATTCATTACAATCATTAGAACCAGGCCAAGTTTATTACCAACTATAAAGTGTTAAACCCCATGATCATTTCCATCGATTGCACCAACTGTTATATACAACAATGCTTTGATATCATTTTACATATGCTTCAGCCAAAGGCTGCCGGCTGCATAAGTCTAGAGTTACAAAGCCTTTTTAACACAGATGCAGTAAAACAGCACTTTTGTAAATCCATTCATGTGAGAGTTACAGGATGGTAATTATTTGAAAAGGGGGGAAAAATTGGATGCTTTGAAACTGGATGGTGAAAAAATTTTGTTTGATGTAAAAGGAATGTGAGTGGTGACAGTAAGATCAATGGCAGTATTTTCACTCAGTGAAGCATGAGAACCTATGATAAGCGCAGTTAGTCTGAGGAATAGTGACGGACATCGCCCTTTTACAGCTGGCATTTGCTCTTCAATATTAATCTTAACTATCACTGCCAACACAGTATTTTGAAGCTACATATGGGTTTAGCCAGCTTTATTTTTGATAGACCAACAGTAAACAAATGTGTGCGGAAATAGGAAGGAGTTAAACTGTCATCTTCTGCATTTGCATTATTGCATTTACTGCATTGCTGAAATCCATTATAATCCTGTACTGTCAATCACAAACTAATCCATCATATTCTTCATTATTCTCCCTCTGGCAGAGAGCTGTAAAGAACAGCTGTCCCCAAACAGCAATTTAACTGTTTTACCAGCTTTGTGGATGTTAAAATTTTATTTTTAGAATACAAAACACTGGCATTCACTCACTATTACATGCAAGATAATTGCAAAATATCTTTGAAAACTTTTAGATCACCAATAAAATACATTCTGTACATCAACTCCTAAATGCTGTGACAGAACAAAACTAGACAAAGGTAAAACTTGTTTGATTTATTATGATAAACCAAATATATAAATATATAAAACCAATGTGCTCCACTTTTTTTCCGTGGGCACATGAGTGGTGGGTGCATTAAAATGCTAGCAAATACTTTAACAAATAGTGACTGACCAGTGAATCCCATATGGACTAGTTTGCTGCTCTCAAGACATGTTTAAGGCATGACTTGCTGTCCTGGTACTACAGTTTGTATGTTTTGCAGGGATGGAACTTTGATCCCTACTTTCTACAATGGGTGTCCACTATATATTACACTTCTTAAGCCATTTTCCATACACAGGAGTATCTGGCAGAGCTGCCCCCTTCTATTTATTTTGACTATTAAACCCTTTGCCCTACTTATCAGAAATTCACTGGGTATCACAGTCCTGGTGGTGGTTGGCACCCACCATAAGATCTTGTTCACTGATGATGCCCTTCTATTCATCACTTATCATCACAAGCATCCTCTTACCTTGCCTCTTCTCTATCCTTCACTCTTTCTCCCTTTGCTCAGGTCTTTCTGTGAAATCACTAAATGTACGGCCCTTAATGTTTTTTTTACATGCATACGTAGTCTCCACCCATAAGTGGGACTTCTAATTTCTAATGGATGTTCTATGTGCTCCCTTATTTGGGAATACAACTGATGGCTTCCTGTGAAGACCTGTATAAATGTAACTACATTCCAATGCTAGCCAAACTCAAGCTTCTCTTTGAAGCTTGCTCTAAATATGCTAACTCTTGGTTCATCAGGGTTGTAGCCACTAAGAGGTCCATGCTTCTAAAAAGACTTTATTTGTTCAGGGTACTTCTAGTTAAGTGAATTCTACTTCAGGGTACTTCTGGTGAAGGCTCATTCTCAAATATTACGTATCCTCCAGGCGCAAGCTTGCAAAGTGGGTGGACTGTAAGCCTAAGCTACCTCAGTTTGCTTTGGATCCCGCTATTCAGGAGGCTTGGGGGTAACCAATTTCTCTAATTACTTTAAAGACCAAATAGGGAAGCTTACCAAATACCATTCTAAAGTGGAAACTCCCTTCTGGGTGAGCCTGGAAGCTGTAGACATACACCCTCTCATGGTGGACAATATCATCTGGGTTCTACCAGCAGCACATCAGGGTCCCCATTCCCTTAGGTTGTAAAATTTGGTCAAAGCAAAAGGTCACCTTCTCTCCCCTCATTGTCCCATGCAATTGTTACTGGTCAACCCGATATTTCCCTGGCACGCCAACCAGAAGTGGGTTGCAGCTGGTATATCCTCAAGTTTTATGACTTTGGTTTTCTATGCCCCTTTACTTACATCTAGGAAAATACCACCTCCCAGCCTCCTTTTACTTTCAATACATCCAACACTACATATCATCTTCTTTCCACTGTGAATATGATATTTTTTCTTTCTTTGAAGTGAAATGTAAGGCTGACCAACACAGCCCAAGAATGCTCTCGATACTTTACCAGTCTCTTCTACAACCCCTGGTTGCATTTGACCCTCAGTACATGGCACGATGGTCCAATTTTAAACTGCTGTCACAATAGTAGATAGTCCCCACAAGACTGTCCAAATTCATCCCTGGCCTCTCTAATATGTGCTCCAGAGGAGGGATCTAAACCGACTTACAATTATGCTTACATCCTGTTAGACCGCCACCTGTGCCTGGATGCAAGTGCAGCCCTGCACAATAAAAAAGCCTGATAGGGTTTCAAGGGCAAAATTTGCTCTCCTTTTTTTCGAGGCAGACCATTGCTCGGGCCCGGTGCTCACCTTCTTTGCACTTCTGGGAAGTCAAATCACAAATGATGGACACGATTTTCTATGGTCATTCATCTTCTATACATCATATACTGCCTCTTATATGTTGCCCGCTCTGTTAAGGGTGGCTCTGTTACCTAATTTCAGAAGTTATACTATGTGATTGTGTATCATTTTTGTTGGTTGTTTGGTTTTTTGTTCCACTGTTTCAAGTCTGTTTTTAAAAACACTTGCTGGTTGTTTACATTAGAGGGCTGTCAGAAAACATACTGCCAGTGTTTTGGTTATGAATACATAAATAAATTAGCCCATTGTTTTTTTTAGAATATTTAAACATTTTAGGTGTTATGATCAAGTTACAACAAAACTTTAAATAACTAATGATAAGGACAAATTTTGCCTCACAAAACCTGAGTGCAGAGACACAGAGAAAAAAAAATAATCTCTATTATTTTTGATTACTGAAGCAGGGAAGCTAATATGACTATTGTTATCTGTTGCACGCTCTGCAAGTAAATTTGTTGCTGCATAAAATGTTATCTTTATTGTTCAACAAAATTATGGGGCTCAAAAGAGTGATTCATTTAAAATTGCTAAAAAGATTATAACCTTGAATGTGTACTGGCTGTATAATTGCATTGAGAAATACATTCACTTCAGAATCAAAACACAAAACGAGCTGGTATTGATTGTAATCAAGGGTTCTCTACTACTTTATTGGTTGTCTGGCCTTGAAAGCTCAAGTGCTGCAACATCTATGTTTTGCATTACTTTTGCTTCTATAAAGGTATCCATTGCTGTAAACAGTCCTTTTTACTAATCAAGTTATATTTTTTCCATTGAACTCACAGACATTGAATTTAACCTTAAAAATATTTTTTTTTAAATGTCCATGTGTTTTCACAGAGCAAGTTTTTTGCTCTGTTATTAATTTTTTGGGGTGTTTTATTATTGCTTTTTTTCTAAAAATAACCCTTCACTGATGAGCCTGGTCTGTATTGGCAGTGCAGTATATGCATGGTTGCCACTGTGAAGTGGTACAGGAAATATAAACAGATGTCATTTGTTTGTATTTTTCGCCCTCTCCTCCCCCCTCCCCCGAAGACCCAAATGTTAAGTGCACCCTGCCCAACTTCTTGGCATCATTATTGACATTGGATAGGCTTGAACCAGGCAGAAGAGCTTAGGACCCCAACACAGCAAAACGGCACAAGCTTATCTGGAAAAGATTAGCTGGTCCAAGTGTAACTCAGGGTTACCAATATTTGTTGCAAGCAAACAAGCCTAATTACCAAGATTTATCTATTTTAGTGGTATTCAACTAAGGAGTGTGCTCCTGATAGATTTTTACCCCAATGTGTTACCCCCAAGCCACAGTTGGAATGGCTCTGCTGTGGCTGGGCGTCTTACTGGTCTCACCTTCCCGACATCAGTGATGACACAGAGGAGGGGATGCCCACACCATATGGCAGTATTGTATAGGCGTCCTGGCTCATCACATCAGTGCTTTTGCTGGGAACACATTGGAGGGCAGAGCGGTGGGTAGTAAGTGTGTTTTCCATACTGCTTTTGGACAAGGTCCAAATTAATCAGACTGCCAGTGGGGTTAAACTGAGTCATCACTGTTTTCTCTTCTGATTTCTGTAATAAAAATAAAACAATCATATTCTTAACTTAATTAGGCAAATATTCTGTGATTGCTTTGTTGAATTTAAGTAGCGTTTAAATTAAATAAACTATTTAATACGTTTTCCTTTTTTAAAGAACTTAGATTTTTACATTTGGTTGTTTGCATATACAAACCTTTAACATGCAGAGATCTGCTTATTAACTATATCAACAACCTAAAATTAAGATTTCTTTCCAAAGGCTAATGAGAAGAATGGGAACTTTTATATAGTGTAATATGAAACATTTTCTTACAAGATTATTACAATATTATGATTAACAGTGCTTGGATACATTCTGTTCCTGGTGCATAGTGTTCTAATTGTAACTGGCTGTAGTCTAAGTAGTTTTTGATGTTCTCTAGTGAGCTAATCTATGATCAGTTGTAAACAATAACACTATAAACTGGCAAGCCATAGCATTGACCCCAATTTAATGACCTGGAAAATGCTATCATGTCAAAGGTCATAGGACATTAATCAAAAAACATCTTTGCAAATTGGACCAAGATATGGCACCTGATGGGTGTGCAGACCGTATACCATTATCTGAGACATTTTTCTTCTTACAAGCTGAAATTCACAGCCAGAGTCACTGATCTATAAAATGTATCAATCAATACCCATCTTAATACAATGTCATTTTCAGCATCAGCTTCCATTCAGGCTCAGGCTCGGTTTGTTTCAGCAAGCCATTTATTGTGTGCTGGGAGACAGCTGAGGCATATTTCCTATGAAGATTTTGCAAGAGAAGGAATGTCTGCAACACTCATTTTGTCCCGGTTATGAGTAAATGCTTTGAGACCAGTATTTAGAACATTCATTTAGTAGCAAAGCATGTTGTAGAATTTTAACTTGCAATCAATGCACTCAAATGTCTTTATTTCCCAGCAGGAGTTGGGGTGGAAGACATCTGTGAACAGATAACTGTCGATGTAAATAGGCTTCATGAAACAGTCTGATAGAAAGGTTTTATTAAAAGAATAACAATTTTTTCTTCCTCCTATTCATATGTGTGCTTTTTGTTGCTTGATCAAATCTATAGTAAAAACATCAAGTCTTGAATAAAAAGCTTCTAGTACATGAACATTTAGTGAAACTGAGAGGATTTGGTTATTATTTGCAATAATAACTGACCTAATAGAACAGCCACATAATTCTAACAAGGTTTATTATATATAATGTACATGTAGCCAGAGACTATAACATTATATTTTTCCACTTGTCTTCCATTTAGTTTCCATTTGTCTTCCATTTAGTTGCCATGGCAGTTATTATTCTTTGTCGAGTTCTTGCTCTAACAGGATTAAAAGTCAAACCTATATTTCAAGCCATGTTCTTACCACTGGTGAAGTGACAGCAGGCAGAAACCGTGTGCAACAATATAGAAAATGTACTCATAAACCCTTTATAAACTAACACTTCTGGCATTGGTATTAACTCTTGTCTGACCAGAAGTCATTCCACCCTAGATATTCAAACAAATCAACTGCCAATCCTATGTGCCAGTTATCTTGGCTGGCAATGCAACAAAGTATCATATGCTATTATTAATTAACAAATATATATTGCATCAACAGGCCACAAAAATATAAATATTTTTTCATTGTTGAACCAGCAAGAGCAGAAATGTGACACAACTGTATTAATTCATTAACAAAAAGTGTGTTGTTGGTAATTGTAGTGATACCGTAGTTTCTAAGGGACTTAACATATACGTTTTCACTTTCACTACAGAAAACTATAATAATATATATATATATATTTTTTTTTTTTAAATAAAGATCTACATCTATCATTTTTCATTTAGATGTCTATTCAGTCCATAAAATAAATGATTAAATGCCACTGAAACCTTACTGGTGAATTTCTAATTTCCAGAATTTTTTTTCGATTCCAGACCGAATAAATGAGAAGGGGCCGAATAGATGAGTGGACTTAGAAATATTCACTTAGTACTATTAAATGTATATTGCTATCAAGCTTCAGTTCTTGTTAACTAGTGATGAGCAGCATAGGCAATATTCGAATTCGTGATATTTCGCGAATAATTCTACTAATATTCGATTCAATATTCGGAAATTCGAATATTCGCCGTAATACCATCGATTGGAAAATGGACCATGGAAAATCATATTCGCATCGCGAAACACTTTAAAATGAATGGTCACATGCTATGTTTATTTTCGCAATGCGAATATTGTTTTCGCAATACATGGCGGTATTGCGAATATTCGGAATTGCGAATATCCGCCGAGATAGTCGAGATATTAGCGAATTCTCGAATTGCCGATATTCGCGAAAAATATTCGGCATTCGAAT
>CM070034.1:83575247-83594581 GCA_036250615.1 Ptychadena robeensis | reverse complement strand
CATTCAGCTGAGACGACAAATACTTAGATTGTTAGCTTCAACTTTACACATGACTATGGGGTTGAAGGGAAATCATGAATCATGTTTGAAGTGCCCTTTCGCCCTGCCTCTTCTTGGAGCCTTCCACTGCCCTATCTTCAGCAGAAGATCAGAACACTAAAGCTTGGCACACATGGGTAGATCTGTAACAAGATTTGAGTACAATCAATTAACTTGCACGCTCACGGTGATTGATTGTACTGTTTTCAAACCTACCCGTGTGTGCATTCCTTCGGGCGGGATCAATAGAGCCGGCTAAAAGGAACTTGATTGAACGGGGTTCCAACATGTTGAAAAGACCCCGTTCAATCTCCAATACTTTGTATGGAGACATGAGTCTTCATGGAAAGTATTGTAACAACTGCGGCTCCTGCCTCCTCCTTATCCGTCGGCTGTCAGTGTGAAGGGGCGGAGCCAGCACTCCTCACTCGGAAGCTGTGTGAGTGAGGCAGCTGTATGAGACAGGCTGCTTCTCCCAAGCTTGTGGCGTGATGTAAATCACACACTGCAAGCTGGGGAGAAGGGGTCCCCCATTGAACAGGACTCGATGTGCCCATGTGGTGCACATTGATTTCCGTTCACTTGATCCTCAATCAATGACAGCGTGGTGCCTAGCTTAAGGAAAAAGCAGCAGCATCTTCTGTCTGACTCCCTTTCTCTGCTTTAATTGGCCATTAAAGTCCAGTGTTGGATTCCTGGCCAGTAGTTCTGTGGTTAGTGTATGTCACCTTCCTTTCCTTCAATGGATGGATACAATACATTAGCATATTAAATACAGAGGAGTCGGAGTCGGAAGAATCTGAAACTGAGGAGTCGGAGTCTGGAAATTTTTCGAGCGACTCCACAGCCCTGGAATATACATAAACATCTTTAGATAAATGCATATGGTCCACTCAAATCTCTAGATTTCCCCTTTGCCTCTGCTAAATGAGCTTAACCAATAACAAATATTAACAGATGTAGGATAGGCAAATCAGCTATTGCATTTCATGATTTCAAGTATTTAGTTTACACCTACTAACTTGATGTGGTGAATCTTTCAGAGAACAAAAAATGATAAAGAAAAAGACAAGAAATAGTTGTCTTAATGAAAATGTGTTTTTGACTTCTCCAATTGCAACTTTTTTGTAATCAGTTGGTTTTAGATCATTAAATATTAACAAATGCATGATCTAAATTCCTGGCATACTAAAATATGTAATTGATCCAAGAGTGAGTGAGTTATTGGGGTTCTCTGACAACAGATAACTTGTAAAACCTTTAGGGCTTGTTTCCACTAGAAGCGGAAGCCCGCGGTGCGGCTACATCCGCGCCCATTCATTTCAATGGCGCTGGTCCCCTGTCCGCGGAATCGCGCGGACGGCCTCCTAAAAACTCGGTCGACCGAGTTTTTAGGCGGCCGTCCGCGCGATTCCGCGGCCATAGGGATGAATGGCCGCCGCTAAAAACCGCATGAGATGCGGTTCTTAGCGGCGGCGGTCCTTAGCGGCGGCAGCTGCGCCGTGGGCTTCCGCTCAAGTGGAAACTAAGCCTGTTTGAGAGTAGACAACACAAGGTGCCTACTAGAATATTTGTGAGTTCGGAGAACCTGTTCTCTGTATTATGCATTTCTGAAACGACCTTTACGTATCTTGTATCTTCCAAATCAGAATCCTTTTTTATTGTGATCACTCTGTCCAACCAGAATGCTTTGCAGATTTTACTGTGAATATCTCTCATATTACATAGTTTCTGTAAAGTTGAATTTTAAACTGTAAAACTGATCTTCATCCATTCAGGGTGGCCCCTGCACTACATGTTTGTTGGTAAATCTAAAGGGAATAATATAGAGGTAATGAAGGGTGTGTTGTGAGCTTTACTGTTAGTCAACTAACAGAATAAAGGTTTACAGAGAAGGGTCTCTTTATAAAGAAAACTGCTGACAGGTTCACTTTAATGGCCTCATACAGCATATTTCCAATGGTAGCCAACAGTCCATCATGACATATATGAATATAATGGTGCTTTCCATTTCTGTATTACTGGGCTTGTCTAGGTTATAGCTGTGCTATTATTATGATGCCTAAAGAATGATTTCCTTTCACAGTTCACTTGTTTGTCTTGTAAATGAGCAGCAGCGCTTGAAATCAGGTCACCCTCCTAAAGGGAGAAATAGCATATACATGCAGGGTATTAACTAATCTGTGAAAATCACAGCTGAACTTTAGAACAACTAATGTTCAGTAAAGGATTTAGGGATCATTTCAATTTTATATAAATAATATTATAATAATAAATAAATAATAATTCCGGTGCTTAATATATTGCCATTGAATATATATGATTTAACACCTTGTTTGATTTCTGTTTGTAGTCACATCTTTTTAAAGAATTAATCTGCCAACAGAAATATTTGTTTCACTGAAAGTGATTACATTAGTCTGGAATGGAGAGTCCAATGTGCATCCTAAAAAATACCTTCCTAGATGAGAAAATATTTCAAATTGTATTTAGATCAGTTATTATATATTATGCAGCTTGTATGGAAGTATTGAGATTAAGTTGCAAACACTGTATATAAGCCCATCACAAACTTATAGTTTTGGAATGATGTCATGCTTGATTACAACATAATGCCCTATTATCCTTCAGGATAGATATTTAATAGAAAATTGTTCACAGATAAAATAAAGTTAGGTTTTCATAACATATACTATTCTTTTAGAAGAAAGTTGTTCTCTAGATGACAACGACAATGCACAGAGTGTGCTAAAATTTGTAATGAGCCACGCTGGGAGGATGCCTGTCACTCAGGACTATATTTATTTTTTAATCAGATAATGCATAATTTAGCTAAATCTGTTTTCTAGCAGGAAATAATATCTCAATTCACATTCATCAGTGTTTATTTGTATGCTTTTTTAGTGCCTACAGTAATTATTCATTCAGAGACTGTGCTCACTGTTAGGGCCTCTTGGTGTTTATAAGAATTCTCTTCCCAAAAGTTTCCAAATAGGATTTGCAGTGTAAAAATATTCATTGGAATAGAGAGATATAGATAAGAAATTATGGGTTAGTGTAAGGACAGGGGTTTTCAAGAATAAGAGCTACAGAAAGTGTTATTATGAGCATAAGAGCTGCAGAAAGCTTAAGGCTATGTTTATATGGCGTTTAGGGATGCGCCAATACCCCCTGTGTTAATTCCACTTATTCCGGCACATCCCATACATATGCATGACTTCCCACCCCTCCTGCTCATGCAGCTTTCTGCAGGTCTGCTGGGCAAGCAGAGATTGAAGTACTGCCCTGCGTTAACCTCTTGGCCGGCAGACCCACTGAAAGGGTCCCACTGATTGACACAGCGGGTAGCATTGCATCCCTAAACGCCATATAAACATAGCCTTACAGTCAACAGGAGAGTTACTTTCTATGGTAAGGTTTACTAGCTTGATTAGTAAATGTTAATGTAGAAACAATTGTAAAAGTACGGGTTATTTCAGGACTGTAAGGTCAACTTGAGGGTAAAGATAACAGGCAAAATGGGTTAGGTTTAGGAACACTGGGAAGGAGAGATACAGCAAAGGGTAGTGTAAAGTTCAAAGGTTTGTGTTAGGGTCACATGGAGGATCTGATGTAAGGGGGCGTATTAATTTCTGATATGATGACAATAGTCACCAAGACAAAGAAAAAAGGTGAATCCAACAAGCACATAACCAGCTTGAACTATGACAAAGTTACTAAGTGTTCTGCTTTTTGCCTGAAGTTGAAGTTTTTAGTATTAATGTTGCTTAGCTGCCAGAAATATTGTTGTTTTCCAACAACAGTACAGCACGTGATCTTTTCTGACATGCCTCCCCTAATGAAGAAATCCGCTTAAATAATGTATACTGTTTAACAAATCAGTTTATTAACAGAGTACATCTGCTTTATGTTACATGGAAACAAATTAAAGAGGCTTTTATGGTGCTCTGAAATTGCAAATTAAACAAAGTAAAAATTATTACCAAATAAATGACATTTACTGTGTGTTGATTCTATCCAGCTGCACCCCTGCCTTGATAGCGACATGTAAAAGGAACACAAATTACTTGTTAATTTTCAAGTGACGTCTCTAAGCAATCAACAAATCTATATTAGCACATACATCTCCTGTAGCAAGGTGGCTTACTCAGTGAAATAATTAGTTACTGCAAAGTGTATTGTAACTGTGTTTATGTTACTATAACACTTGGAATTGCAAGCTCTTCTGTGTGGTACAATGAAGATGAAGAAGACATTTTTTCTCCATTGCTTAATGCAGGGCAGCTCAGACACACTACAAGTGAACTTTGTGTGTTATGTATAATATGCAAAAGGCAGGGAAACCTAGAACACTTTAAATAACTTCAGTAAGTGCTGTTTGGTCTACTATAAAATATGTAAACACAATGTAACAAGAAAACATTTGGGCTAAATTTACCATGTCCCTAAAAGCAGTTCGGGAAACTAGCAGCCTGCAAAATAGTGCATTCAAAGGTCATGTAGATTAGGACCCCATGAAGGTTCTATCGGGCTAAAACTGACCAAGGGATACAACATTAGGGGTCTATGGTTCGTTTACCTGGTGGTTGAAAACCGCCAGTATAAATGAGCCCTTAGTTTCCTGTGGTGTTTCCTGTGATGTACCTCGGCTCATATTCAGGTTGGCTTATACAGGTTATGTTGATTAGGACCCCATGAAGGTCCTATCGGGCTAAAACACGAAAACCAACCAATGGATGCAACATTAGGGGTCTATAGGTTGTTAACCTGGTGGTTGAGAACCGCCAGTGTAAATGAGCCCTTAGTTTCTTTACAGTATCCAGTAAGCTTCCAACTTTTCTGCAACGCAATGTTGTAAAAAATTTTTAACAATCAATCTGATTTGTGGTAGCGGTCAACTAAAAATTTTCTCTACGCTTAATACCTAAACTACAAATCCAGCATAATCTATACCAAATCCTAGGTTTGTAAATGACATGTGTTAAGCCCTCCATTAGAAACACGCCATTTCAAAAAGCAAAATGCAAACCCGTAATAATGCTGAAGAATGTAAGATTAATAAACTGTAACTAACCTGTTTTAATAAAACACTCTGCCCTGTTTTACATGAATCATTTCCAAAGACAAATTGCTTGTGTTCTCTGGATGTAACCAATTAGGAACACCTCACATAAGCTGCACAATGACGTGGCGGTATTCTTATGGATACATTTAGAACGCATACACATCTTCTCATTAGATGGACATAAACTTTTTCTGCAAAGCAAAAACTGGGGAAGTGCTGGATTACATGCACTCTGGTTGATTTAATGAGAAACTTTACATATGTCTTTGGGAACTCAAATGCTTAATGTGTCGGGTAACAACCTTCATTATTTCATTTCAAAATCAATGGCAGTTTTTCTGCACTGTTTTATGTAAAATGTGAAAAACGACCACTGATATAATTTTAGGATCCCCTGTGGTGTCTAGAAGCACAGAATTTCTCATTTGTCTATTGATATTATTATGTTTAATTACCAAAGTCTATATAACAGAATTTTGGTATTTCTCACAACATTTTGCACACATTTTGATTTGATTCTCTAGTTGTGATATTCTTTCAACTGTCCTGTTAAGAAAATGTAATGTCTACATGGGCACTAGTTTTTTAAAACATTTTGCAGTAAAAAGCTTTCTCACAGGATGTACACACTGTACACTTTTGATATCTGTAGATGAGCTTCTAAATGGCGTAATTCTCACAATTGTGTTTTCAAACATTTAGATTGGGTAGGATCAGGATGGCTTTGGGCAATGTCAAGAAATTTACCGAATATACTCCAATATAAGCCAAATTTTTCAGCACCTGAAATGTGTTTTTAAAAAATGAAATTCGACTTATGTTCAGGTCAAGAAATGAAAATGGCGGCATTTTGTAGGTATAATAATAATATGAGTGAATTGCAAAGCCCCCGAACATGCTATCATCACCAAATTTGCTGGAGATGTATAGAATGTTTGTGGGAACATTTGAACAAAAATTGGGGCTTTGTAAGTAACTTACAAATCTGCTGAATTAAATAATGACATTTGCTGTGTCTTTCTAAACCTTAGCTGCTACATTACTCGAATACATACATGGCTTTTACTCGAATACATACAGTACATATCTCTTTTTATTTTATAGGTTTCTTAAGTTGTGTAACCCATGAGTAAACAGTGGGAGTGGGAGATTTGGGAGGTGTAGTATGATTTCTGTGCTTAGATTATCTGTCTCCATATTTTCAGCAAAAACTGTTTTTATTTTATTGCTGGGTACATTTTAGGCTTTTGGTTTTCTTGTAAACTCAAGTATATTTTTAAATTCCTTAAAGAATTATTTGTTGGGTATCATTCCAGAAAGCAAAGAGAGAAAAGCTGTCACATTGATCACTGCTTAGAATAAATGGAAAGCAGAAGAGCAGATAAAGAAATGGAAAGGGAATAAATGTCACTGACAATGGACTTAGATGGACTTAGATGTACAATCAGGGAATTTCTGCTCTATGTACTGCTTGTTCTATGAGCTGCCTCTGTCCTTAACATTTGCATGTTTCCCTGTTACAGTGTCTAGAGTTCTAAAAATAAGCACTGACACCAGTAAAGAAAGGCAAAAATCTACACATGTGTGCATCAGTCATGTAGGTAATTCATATTTATGATTTTGTTATAAAGGTTACATAGAGAAAATCAGAATCAAATAATAATTCAATGACTTGTAGCAACATTGGATAAGGCATTAAACCTGAACACTGTAATCATACTCTTCATAAAATGTGAATACTGCTGTATATATTAACATGCGCACAAAGCCACAAACTCACACTTGTGCACAAACACACTTTCATCTTAGTCTTTGTTATCCATGCACATTGGGCTATCATAGTCCAATTGTTATACAGTTGTCAGATGTCAAACAAATACAACCGAAATAAAACAGAAACATATGGAGGCAAATATTCACAAATATAAAATTGGGTCTTAATGATTTTTTTTAATAAAACAAGTGAAAGCAACAAGAGTTAACAATAAAAATTAAGAGATTGTGATCTTCGAATAAAATAAAACCTTATTCTAATCAGTGCATATTATACAAGAAGCTTAACAGGACGGAGGTAACAAAGTAAGGCTAAGTTTACACTGGCGGTTCTCAAGCTGCTTTCAGTGCTCCTGCAACCACGGGAGAAACGACTCCCTGTGATTGTCTGCAAAACAGTGCAGGCGAAAACAGGGTGTCTAATTAAGGACCCCATAAAGGTCCTATGGGACGGCAGCTGGAAAGCCGACCGGCAGACGCCTAATGTGACGTCTGCTGGTTGGTCACGGGTCGTTTACCTGGCATTAAAAAAAGCCTGTGTAAATTTACCCTAACAGTACAGGTTGTCTTAAATCATTGGAATTACGAAACCATACTAAATTTGGCATTAGAACATTAACATATGGTTAGAGGGTATGCAATTGTGTTCATGGCACAATAGTTTTTTACGCTAGTTAAATATTGATTGAAATGCAACACAAAAACTTTATGTAGTTTAACAAGACCATATCTGTATGGAGCAAAGTATGGAGCAAAGAGAAACACTAAGGTATATATTACAGGCTTCCTTGAGAGCAGCAGTTGCATTGTCCTGGGTATTAGGAATTACTTAATCTAGTAGCACTCAATCATTTCTCATCTGCGTTTGTCACTAATCTACTGTTACACTATATTCCACTATTCTATATGAAACTGCTTTGGTGTACAGACATCACGGACTGTTAGGTTTATATTATAGTGATGTGAACTTGGTGTGATTCATAGGAAAGTATTAATGCACCCTGCTGGGCAGCTTAAGTATAATATTAGAATTTAACGTGGAATCACACACTCTAGCTTTGACCTCTCCTCTCTGCCCAGATATACAGTATAATAGATTTTCCATACTTGATCTAAATGTGTTCAACTGAAGGCATGCAAGTACTGCAATATTAGTCTTAAAGTCTTAAAGATAGAGTAGCACACTATCAGCAATAATAGGTAGTTACCAGGTACACTGGGTGAGTGGCTGAAAATGACAGTAGTAGAATGTAACGTAATAATTGAGCACTGGAAAACACTGGAACACTGTTTTGGTGATTTATAGACATGCAACTTTGTATAGTGATGAGTTTAGATATAGGGGAATGACATTTAATCAGAAGGGTTTTGTGTTGAATTGTATACTAAAGCTGTTGCTCATTATCGATGACCAATGATTCTACCCAAAGACAACCAAATTACAACAGTTACACATAAAATACATATCTTTAAAATCTTTGATACAAAGTCAAGATGACACAATATGGAAAAGGACTGAGGTTTACACGTGGCCCGGAGGCAATGGGCATGTGTACTTTGGAGTGAATCAGTATCTAATTTGTTCAGACACTTTGCACACCAGGAAGGGAGCCTGTGCTTCTGTAAGACATTTTTGCAGCTGCTGACTTAAATAAACACTTTGATTTGCCCAATTTCTCTGTCAGTTCTCCATAGCCTTTTATTTTCTCTGAGCTGCTTTTCAAAGATGCTCAAAGGCTGCTATTTTTTTTATTTTGGTCTAAAGCAACTTCTGCCTTTATTATAGATACATTTCTTCCATTTGTAGTTCAACAGGTGCAAACTATAAATAGAATGAGTGATGCTGGAACTTCATAAATCAACAGATCTGTTACTTAATTACTACGGTAGCTTTTCTAAACTTAATTCACATTCAAAAATAGTTAGGTGCATAACCTGTGAACATATTTTGATATATATATATATATATATATATATATATATATATATATATATATATATATATATATATATATATATATATATAAAATGAACTCATGATTGAAAATGATTTTCAGATTGTGTATTTGATCACTTGGTGGGATTACATTTGAGAAAAGTAAAAAGCTGGGCATAGACTTTTAGATTTGGCGGTCAATCTGCCAAATCGAGTGTCCCCCTCCAAAGTGAGTTCCGGCACACAAAGGGTGCCAGACTTATTCTCTGCGTGACCGGCCATGCGTGATCACGCGCTGTCGATCTGCCGGAGAATCGGTGAAGAATCTAAACGGCTATGCCCAGCTAAAAGAACATATTGGGGAAGTCATGGGGAAACAAGTGGACGATAGAGAATGTCAGATGTAAATGCTGTGTTTTGGTTTGAGGGACTGATACACTATATGTGAAGCAAATATTATGCATTTAGTATTTTTAGGAGAAAACATAACACAGTACTATGGAGGGGGTGTGATCTGGGTATCATTCAGAATATGTGGCACCATATTGCACTTGGTGGTATCTCAATGTGGCTGATTACTGTGCATATGTAGTAATTGGGCTCTAAGTGAACTCTTAAGCCCCCCATACACCACATACAATTCCCATGCAATTTCTGTACAATCACTTTTTCTTCTACCAAAACCATGTAATATGAGGACCTTTCTACACCTTCCAATCACTATGTATTCTATCAGGGAGGACACTATACTACATGGTTGTTGGTAGATCTGATCTGATGGAAATTGTATGGAGGAATCTCAAGGTGTATGGGGGGCTTTAAGCACCACGTAACTCGCCTGATCTGAAATCCAATCTAAAATGAACCTTTCCCTCAACATATTGTTAATCCTTAACCAAATACTAATACCTAATTCAAAAGATATAAGCATTGTTTACACTAATGTGTTTTATGTAAGGAAACTTTTACATCCAGCAGACAGGTTCACCCATGTTCTTTGTAGGTAACCATGTCTTGTAGTGTTTTTAATAACTCCCAATTACTGATCAGTGCTCTTATTTAATTGGGTGGGATATATGAGTCAAACCAAATGGTTTGACAAGGCACAACAACACATGTAACGGTAAGCATAACATCATAAACAAAACTCCTTTGTGTATTTATAAACAACTGGTTTAAATACCTTAATGAGACAATTGCGGTGAAGAACAAATGCAACACACTAGCAATGTTAACCTTTAGGACCCTACACACCTATCTATATTTAACACATCCAAAAAAATCTACATTGTATCCAATGGGTCTGTTCATGTATGTTAACATCCTTTACTTGGTGTGTTTTAAAACATAAAAGGTGTCAATTAAGACCCCAACTAACGTTTAGTTTTGCTGCGGATCTCCCATGGGTGCTGATCCCCATCCAAAGTAATGAAGAGGCTCTGAGAGTTACGGACATGTGCTGAATCTGTCCGATTTGTACCAGATTTTTCAAAATCTATGCATGTATTGGGGGCTTAAGGCCTCAGCTTCAGCTATATCCCAACTCATGGATCTCAGTTGTAGAACATCACAGTACCACAAAGCTTTCAGTCACCTTGTTCTTGAACATCTGATATTCTGAAAACTCCAGTAGCATATAAATCAGCAACAATGAATTCCCAATCTGTTTGTTATATAGAAATTGAATTGAACATCAAAGAACAGGATGACCAAAGGATTCATATCCATCCAACACACATGATGTTGCTTTTCTTTTATTAATCTAATGGCATCTTATTATTCTACATTTAGGCTTAAATAATATTTGTGATATGATCACAGCTGTAGTAGTTCCTGTATAGCACCACCAGTAACTAGTCATTTTTCCCCAAAGTAGTTATTTAGTATATGTCTAATCTGTCATATTGATCACTTAACAAGTAAATCATTACATCACAGTGCTCCCAGCCTTCAATGTATTCTTAATTATTTCTACTTCTAGAAAATGACTATAATCAAATCTTCATTATATTTCTGTATGTATTTTGGAGATAATCCATTCCCAATTATTTTTGGTTGAGTAGGGCACAGATATTGTAGTCTTCTAATATAACACAGGTGATAAACTAGAAAACTGTTAAATAAAATGACTCGAGCAAAAAATACTTAATCATTGGCTTCACTGGCAGGGGAATTGTGCTTAAAAAAAGGCTGCTTTGCATTTCCAGCCTTCCTGAAAAACAGGATCTAGAAAATAAATGGAAATCATTACTATATACAAACATTAGCATAAGAAAGAACAGGGAAGACATATGAATATTAGAAAGGCCTGTTAGCCTCTGGTATCAGTTTTAGAGCAAACCTCGTCTTTAAAACCATATTTATTGTTTGTTCTTTAAAATGTTAATGGAGTGCAATCTTGTACTTGTTTGCCGAAGGAAATAGAAATATACTTTTATTCTTTTAACCAAATTATATTTATATTTTAACTTTTTTCACATGGACATTTCCTAAGTGTATAATTTAGCGTATTTGCCCTGTGACAGCTGAAGCTCATTTATTAAGACATTAGGAGAGGAAAAGCAAAGATGCTACAAAACAGATTCAAGCTGTCATTTTCCTAGCGAAGGTTAGAAAGTTAAAGCAAGAAACATCTGGTTGCTATGACAACACTTCCGCTTTACCTAACTTCCAAACCTAATGCATAATTTCCTTTATTTTTCTACATACCTTTCCCATTAAATGCATATGCTCAGCATCGCGTCTCATTCGAGTGTAAGCTTTGTTCTGCAGCCAGCTAAATGCAGTTCATACTGTTTCTACCATGAGCATAATGATGTCTATGTAATGTTAGCAAGTTTATTATAATTTGTTCTGAAACTAGCATTACATTTGTGTCATTATACTGGGTTAGACTTCAGGCTCCATGAAGTAAGTATTATAATTAGTATAGTCTATTTTTAAAGTAAGCCACAAATAATAGCTAACAATCAGATGTTAGTCACCCACCCTGACCTTAGATCCTATATTTAATAGGCAGGACCACTCATATGAGTTAAAACAAAACCTTTCATGTCTACCAGGGGAAGTTCATAACAGACTAGATTAAGCACCCCAAAAATAGTTAGATTTTTCGGCCATTGTGCGCGCGTTCTTTCGGGCGAAAAATCGGGTGCCGATCTTTAGCTTAAAGGGCCTAAATTGGCAGACAAATCAATCTTAGCCAATACGGACATAATTATTATATTGGTCTCATACTTTAGACGGGGACACATTGTCCGCATCTTAAGTATGGGTATGTCTCCCCCGCTCCAAGGGATCTACGATCTATTGGGGGCTGAGGAATCAGCCTGACTGCCTGCTTCTGAGGGGGGAAGGGGGGGGAGGTGCTAGTAGCTCCTCCCTCTCCCTTCAGGCTAGACTGACTGTTCTTACAGCTGGCGTCCCTAGATGCTGTCTGCCGGACCCGACGGACAGCGTTGGGGGGCCCGGGCCGATTGTGATCCGATGTTTCAGCCGGTTGACAGTGCGTGATGATGTTTACTCTTATGACAATATAAGGATAAAAATAAGGATCACCTGCAAAATATACCAGTTCAGTTTTCCTGTACCCGTAAGTGCTAAAAAGAAGCCTTAGGCCAGTTGGACCTATGGGTCATACACCCAAAAAGCAGATATCGAACACAACAGCCTTTTCAGACCCCTGTGTATTTCTAGCCTTAAGTCCCACCTACTTGCATAGATCCGTGGGCGATTTTGCAGCCAATCGATCGTTCATTGATTGATTTTTTTCTGCATCGAAAGCTGCCCACCTTGAATGAACGTTCCCAAACCGTCGAAATTGACCAAAACAAGGATCGAACATGAATCTGACAAGTCAGTAATTTCCTGTTTGATTGCCAGTTCTTTGGATGGGGATCCTCGATCCCCATTCAAAGTATCGCCCAGGAATCGAGTCCCCAAGGTGGTGCACATCTATTCTACGATCGATTGGTGAATGATTGTTCGATGTGCTATAACCACGTTAGGATTGTTCGTTCAGTGATTGAAAGGGAATCTATACGTGTATGGCTAGCGTAACTATGTTCTGCTAATTTAAAGGTCCAATGTTTATTTATTCATGCTGATTATGTTAATTCCAGCTGCGTGTATAGTAACAGGAAAAATACAAATTTTTTACCGATTCTCCTTACCTGATTTCACATCTTCATCACAGAAAACTGATGCCTTTAGCTCTTTTCATATCAGGTTTCAGGTCATTTGTTCTCACTATCCTATGCCTTACTAACCTTGCTTCCCCTCTCTATTCATTTTTAGTATTGCACAGCCGCTCCTAGAAAGACATTGACAGGAACATAGTAAAGGAAAGTGGGTCACATTTGATCTATGGTTTTTAAAGGATGAGGAAGATGAACCTGGACCATTAGTTTCTGTAGGTGAACAAAACAGATCATTTATTACAAAAAATCCGGCCTAGATAATGCTCTGAAGACTTTGCTACATGCTGGAAACAGTAATTGGTGTTGTTTCAGCATGATGGCTACAAAATAAAAAAATGCCCATTTGTCTGTGATCTCTGAGATTATAATGTTTAGCAGCATAGGCTTTCTTCATTATCCTAAGAAATAAAATACAATGATTTAGCTTTCATGTTATAAATAAGACCATTAAAACTTATCATGCTATTAGTCAATATTACAGAACAATGTATAGAAAATGTATATGCTAAATCTCATTTATAACCATTGAATAATAACGATTATTTACTCTTGTGTAGAGTAGAATTAGCGGCCAGAAACTGCTGGTTTAAACCTAACTATCTCTCTAGGGTGTCCTTTCCATATTTAACAGTAAGTGAGGTCCGGTAATATACCTTGGTGTGTGATTACTGCTGATTTATAAGCCAATTATTCTATAGCATGAGCCTTAACTACCTCTAGGCCATTATTTTATTGCTATAATTTCACTTTTAAAGAAACCCAAGGTATCATATATAAAAATGATGTGTACTTAAAGATAATGGTCGGCTGTTATAATAGTTACAATCAACCCCTTACAGAGAAGAAAAGTAAATTGATGATATTCTGATTGCTGTAGATATAGTAAATAAATATCTAGATATGTAGATTAATATTCTGCATATGAAAAATATTCATGACACTCAATAGAGCACTAAGCCCTTTTATTATACTTTTGCCGTGACTCTCATATTTTGCATGTATATTACTGGTGGCACTTTATGCACACAATAATATTCAATCGGAAAAATCTGCAATTTATTCCTTAATCCCCTGGCATTTGTTTTTATCTACTTCCGAGAATAAACATAGCCCGTATTGATATTTAGATTTTATTGGCCCCATATTCACACCACTGTATTTATTTAATACATTATAATATATTAATACATATATACACTAGGTATCACTAAAATGGCTTTCATGTTTATTTTTAAAATAGAATGTAGAGACATTGGTTGTCACGGCATAGATATTACAGACATTGATCACTGGAGACGTGTCTTCTGCAATGATTCTAAATGTTTTATTGTAGATGTCTATCACGCAGGTGACAACATTTAGCAAAAAAAAAAGGTAGAATGGTATTTTCTTCTTTTCTTTACGACCATTTAAAGCTATTGATCAATTGACGTTTACAAACTGCATACTCTTTCCAGCTCCGCCAGACAGCTCAAGACTGGAATCTCTGCCTAAAACTGTGTAGAATTTGAACCGCATTTTGACAACTTCCTTTGAGGATTAAAGCTGATTTGCACAGCATGATTAATGACATGACAAACTAAACTGTGCTCTGTTTGCATTGCACTGCTTGAGCTATCTTGGGTACTGTCCTATAAATGGAGACTGGAAGCAAAGCATTGAAAATAGTTAACACTATCCACACACAAGGAAAGAGGATCAATCTCAATCACACTGACCATTACAATAATGGAATGATAGCCTATTCCAGCACCTGTGTTAATTACCAATAACTCGGCAGAAGAGCCGGTATCTCCCTGTGCAAATGTGATGTGTTTTCCAGGTGGAAGTCATTTATCACCATTGTGATAACCAAGGGCAGACACAAATAACCCACCATCCTTTCTCCACAGTTTATTATGCATGGTAAAATGATATATTGTATATGTTAGTATAATCACCTTGCAAAAATGGAGCTTTCTAGATATAATCTAGTGATCTTATATCTAGAGATAATATTTCCTACCATTTACATCAATGCTAATTGCACAATGTTATTTAATATATGGCATTGTCTTGCACTTTTACATTTTGATTTAGAGCACACCTTTGTGCTCACTTATGCACTGTTATAAAAGTGCATTAGATTGGCAATGGTACTCGTGATTTAAGAATGGCAACCAAGAACAGCTCTTCATTGTATTATTGGTGTATTCTAGTTAAACATGCAGCAAAATAAACAATGGAAGTGCATTGCTTAGAGCTTTTTTTTTTTATATAGGCTGAACTTTTTTTACGTATGGTGACAAGCAACAAAACTCCCCTTACTGCCTGTGACCCTCAGTGTTAAATTAGTAGATAAAGGATGAAATAATACGCACTTACCTTAGTTAATATTAGAAAGTTATGTTTAGTTTAAACATCCACCCAACCATAAATACAAAATTTTAACAAAAATGTTTGCTTGCACATGAGTGAGTGAGGAGACAGATGCTTTGCCTCTTTATTTACCAGAATCCATTATATATGTATGTATATATATATATATATATATATATATATATATATATATATATATATACACATAATTATATACATTTATATTATTGATGTATCTTTTTCTAGTTTTAATTATCATCAATTATTGATAACAAAATTTGTTGAATGGGTTAAGATGTAAGGAAGTGAGATCATCAGGCCAATGATTGAGCTGCTCCAACTGGGTTACTTACAACTAGCCAGCAGCTAGGAGACCAACTAAGGATATTGCATGGAGAGCTGAATATTGACATCTAACACACACATCTCAAAACTGGCCCTTCTCCCTTCAGATATATTTTTAGACTGGTATTTGACAATGTTCCTTGGCACCTTGGCTGTTGAGATGGCTCATCTTACTCATGCTTAAACCAGAATGCCAATCCAGGCACAAAACATGTGACTCTGGATGCATTCCAGGCACAAATGATATTAAGACTCAGTTACTTAATGGTGCTGAATGACATGCATGCTTATGTAGTAACTTACATCTAAAATCTTAAGTGTATTAACATCTAGACGTATTAATTTTCCGTTCAAATCCCAAACGATCAACCACGCTGAACAATCTGATCGATTGGTCATTTGAGAATCGAAGCCTGGTCACCTTGGCCGATCAACCGTCCAAAATCATAATCGTTCGCCATCGCCGATCATTTGACAATGGAATATCAATAGGCCTATGCTCCACTTTAGATGCTAAGTCAGGACGTTAGCAGCAAAACCTCAGAACATGGAAGAGACAATCACAAGTAACCATTACTATCTATCTACTGGTAGACTACTGTATGCCAACTGTATGCCACAAAGCTGTGGTTCTGTTCTTAGGTATACCACCAAAATGAATAGAAATTTGGTTTAAGAGCCAACTTAACCTCATACATTACTGCTGCAGTGCCTAACCTTGGTCATTAGTATAAAAAAATCTGCAGCTCCAGAGAATTTGGCTTGGCTCATTTGCATTTTGGCTTTTAATGCCTTTGGTATGTGAAAAACTTGTTCCAAAACTTGTTATGTTACAGGTAGTTTTGTTTTTGTATCAAGTTTTACTTACCACTAATGTATGTTATATAAATTGTAACAAAAGTTTCTTGTAAGCTGCTTTATTTTCTACACGTTTTTATGTCAGAACCCATCTTTAATTTACAACCTATTGTCTGCTCTCTTGTAGTGATTTCTGTTACGGTGCTTTTCCTACCCTCAGAATTTGAGCAATCTTGTAATAGCTTGCCACGTTTGATTAAAGAACTCTCTCTTGAAAAAAGAAAGTTAATTGCTGCAGAAGAATGAATGGGAATCTTTTTCATATGGCCGAAACTCTCTGCTATGAAGAAGAAGCTTCATTAGGCTTATATGGGTATAAAATATTCACAATTTTAACCTGCTTGTGCTAGAAAACAACGTTAATGAAAAGCAAGCAATTATTCACTATACAGTTCAAAGAACATGTGCTGATGATATTTGCATTAATCCAGAGATTACATCCATTCATTCTGTTTAAAGTTTATGTTTTATTTTTACATATATTTCCAATACAGAAGACAGCTAAGCCATTCCAGGTTCTGTCTATGCAACATAACCCATGCTGCTAGGGAGGGTATTTTATACAAAATCAATAATAATATAAAATAATAAATAAAATAAGCTCAAAATTACTAAAAATATGTGTGCACTACTAAGCCACAGAAACTTTCACCATGATCGCTCCTCCTTTATTGTAAAGGACCCCATACAAGCATAGATTCACGGGTGAATTTGCAGCCAATCGATAGGCGTGCACATTCGCGAAGCTGCCCACCTGGAGCGACTTGGCCAGAGAACAGACATGCCCGTTCTTCTCTGGTTGATCACATTACTTTGGGTGGAAACCAGGGAACCTGGCCGCAGCGTGATGGATCAAGGATTGCACTGGGATCTATACATATAGGGAGCTTTAGATGCCCTGTTGGCAGTTGGCAGACTTTTTATCCATGGAAATTACTCACTGACCTAAATTTGACTGCAATTCATTCAGAGTAAACAAAGCCTTATAAAATAACTGACCTTGACCTTGTAAAAATGTTAATTTATTTATAAAAAAAAATCTTTCATAATTATTTATACTTAGTTGCCCATACCAAATGTACCAGGACCAAGTATGGACAATGTATCTAAATAGTTTTTGTGTTGTATTTTAGGCACATGCAATGTTTTTCATTGGTCTACTGTGCTATTGGTAAATATATTGTTAATCCTAACTTTTGGATGAAAGGTAGATTAACTTTTTCTGGGCTTAGAAACTTTGGATGCTAGAGTGTCACCGAAGAGGACCAGGAAAGATCATTTCAGGTGATAATTATCTTTATACTGCAAGTCCCTTATTCAGATTTCAATAAGCTTATTGCAGGAGATCTTCAAAGGATGACTAGAACTACTGCTACAGTGAGATCAACAGGGTTTAGCAGCAATATCTTAGTGTATTCATGTTCTGCACTTGTCTATACTGAATATGCAGTGTAACTGATGTTCTCATTAGTGATAGCTTCCGCAATGCATTTATTTATTTGCATCCTCTAATTGTCAGCAGGGCAGAAATAAGA
The DNA here is from genome assembly GCA_036250615.1 of Ptychadena robeensis. NCBI lineage: Eukaryota > Metazoa > Chordata > Amphibia > Anura > Ptychadenidae > Ptychadena > Ptychadena robeensis. The sequence goes on along the minus strand of CM070034.1, from coordinate 83,576,473 downwards.
GGGATTGGTGTACACGCTGGCTTCAGATGTAGGACACAATATATTTTGTGTAATGAACATGTGATCCTATTTGCCCCAGATTCTAATGCACATCTGGGACTTAATTTGTGGTGGTTTCATATAGAAAAACAGAACATTATTGTTGAATGGTTATAAAGTGTAATGCATTGTGTTGTTTTGTGACTACAGCTATCCCTTCTTCAGTAAATGATCTTGTTAGTATGTGTTGATTTAAACAGTTTCCTATTGGTATTTATGTAAAAAAAATATCTCAGACAATTTTAAGGTGCAGGTTGTGCATAATAGTGCTGTGCAGCAACTAGAGATAGATAGATAGATAGATAGATAGATAGATAGATAGATAGATAGATAGATAGATAGATAGATAGATAGATAGATAGATAGATAGATAGATAGATAGATAGATAGAATCTGGCATATAATACATCAGTCTTTTACTTTTAGATAGGCTAGGCATATGCTAATGAAAATAAGCTTATTATTTGAAGCATGAAGCTGCTTGTCAATGAAGCTTCATTAACACTGTTATCACTGCCTGACATTTATCTTATAATTTTCTGGAACTGCCTGTCGCATCTCCATGGCAACCCAAATTGCAATGGAAACAAGTAAGATAATAAAGGCATCCTATGAGATTGACAGTTCCTAAGCCTGACATTTGCATGACTAGATGAGTTGGTGTCCCAAGTATTGCTAAATTTCCTTCTATTTGCACAAATCAAATTCAATATATTATGCAAACATATAGATTTGTGTATGCATGTTTATTTACCTCGGCTGAAGACCACAGGCTGATGAAGTTGATTCTCTATAAAGTTACCAGCCTAATGTGGATAATTCATGGCTGATGGGCTCTCACTATGACTGAGGAAAAATAAAAATACAATTTGTTGTATATAATTCTAGATGTTCTCATCATGTCCAGTATATTTGGTATAGATTTGGTATAGACACCTTTATCATTTCTAAGAATATATGGTGTACCTTCACATACCTGGTATGCAGTTTGGTAACAACACAGTAGACTGTGTTAGGGCTTGTTTCCACTAGCACGGCCGAGCGGATGCCTGCGGTTGTCCGCAGCCACGCCCAACCACGAGGCCCGCGGTTTCACGCGGTTGGGCATGCGGTTTTGCGCGGTTTTAGCAAAGCGGTTTCGCACGGTTTTTGCAAAGCGGTTTTTTTTTCTAATCTTTCTGCTGAAT
>CM070034.1:83555401-83575147 GCA_036250615.1 Ptychadena robeensis | reverse complement strand
GGTTAGAACCGCACCTAACCGCTCAGTTCCGCGCTAGTGGAAACAAGCCCTAAAGCAAACTTCCATCTAAATGCACTAAAAACACAAATATAAGCCACAATTATGCACCTACATAAAAAGAAATTTAACTATTTAGTATTTGACCATTTTGTCTCTTATGTGAAATGAACAGTCACATTTTGTTAAACTGAGAAACTGGTTTCTCCCAAAAATTCATCTGTGATCTAAAACAATTTGCGTAACCCTGCATAGCTTTCAAAGGCTGAGCATTAGGGGAGAGAGGAGGCTGTTTTCAAAGCTCAGCTTTTAATAAGTGACCTTTGCCTCCTAGTTGAAAATTCTGAGATACATTTTTTACTCTCAACATTTTGTTTGCTGTGGGATCCCTCCATAGCATATCAATTTGGCATTACTAATACAAGCTGATGCGGCTTCCTGGAAAGTTGCATTCGCATCTATGAAACCATTTGTTGATAGAGCACGTTCGGAAGTGATGCAGTTAATGCCTCCGAGACGTATGAAAAATCAGACACATTAGCCAAAGGTGACAGTTGTCATAAATTGCTGTGTCTGTATGTATTTTGCTCCTCTTTCAAAGAGTTTTACGTGAATAACTTTCACCATAAGTAGTTCACACAGCTAACAATGAAGGCTTGCTTTCAGGTTTGACTTAATGGAATCCTGAAAGCATTGCTTTTTCTTCATGTCTATCAGTGGAAGGAAACATTTCTATATTTAAAAAAAAAAAAGCAGTTTAGCTACAAAAAATTTTTATTGCAAATATGGCCTGTTTATTTTGACCATAAGTAAACATGTGAATTTTATTTTGCTGTTTGAATAACTTTGTTTCATGTTTAAAAACAAACATTTTAAATATAACAGTCCACATTTTATACTTACCGCGTATATACTCGAGTATAAGCCGACCCGAATATAAGCAGAGGTACCTAATTTTAGCAAAAAACACTGAATAAATAGAGTTCAAGCCTGGGGGGGGGGGGGGGGGGGGGGGGGGGGTGTAGCAGCTAAGGTAGAGAAACACACAGCAAATGTGCTAGGAGTGTGTTAAGAGATGATATTATTTAATTCAGTAGACTTGTATGTTATCATCATTAAAATGGTGATGTAGAGAAGTGTTGTGAATCTTTTGCAAGAGTCCTAAAACATAACAGCCCAAGAGTGCAAATCATCCAAAGTTGTAAGTATACTATTTTGGCTGCAAGTGCAAAAGAGGTGATAATGCTAATCAGGAGGATTAGACAAGGACATAGGCTCTTAGGCCCCCCATACACGTATTCATTCACGGCGATTTTGCGGATGATCAACTGCTGTGCGAGATTGCGTCGCTTGCTTGGGAGTTGGAGGGATTGACCAGAAAAGCACTGCAAGTAGGTCACACAGGGATCTGTCTTTACGGTCTCTTCTGGTCGGTCACTATATACTTTGGATGTGGACCAGGGTCCAGGTTAGGGAAATCGATGTGTGAGTAGCACACATCGTCATTACTGTACGTTCGGAGGATGGGTGAAAGCAGCACCAGATCCAATCAACTCAACCCATGCATTGTGGATGCATCAGGAATCCATCAGGGATGCGTTAATAGATGCGTTTATGACGTATCATTTATTTTGTGTTTGTTTTCTTACCATGAACATATTGATCAATGCATTGAACAACACATACTGTTGTGTTTCAACTGACTCAATTAATTTTCAATGAGTGTGTCAATGCACCCATACTTGCTTTGGCTTAGGTTGCGTTAATGTCAACACAAGCTAAAGAATCACACCAATGGATGTGTAGACACATCCATTGACTTTCACATTACACTGGGTTTTTAACGCAGAGTGGAGTCAAGGCCTAGGACTATGTCTCCACTGCGTTGTGTAATCCATCGGGATCCCCTGCATTAAGTGCAGTGCTTGGCAGGGGTCCAGACAGAGCACATTCACATTACCTGCCTGGCAAATCCTCTGTTCACATGGTGTGGAGCGGAATCGCGATGCAGGGGTTAAATAGCATTGGCAGATCAGCTCCACTCCATGTGAACAGAGGATTCATCGGGCAGGTAATGTGTATGTGCTCTGTCGGGACCCCCAACAAGCATTTTACACAGGGGGTCCCGACGGATCACACAACGCAGTGGAGACATAACTCCTTACCAAATTCTATGCATATTGTGCCTAGTCTGTATGTTTCTTTTATTGTGTATGATTATTTTAGGGGTAAATAAAGTTTGGAAAAGCAGGAAATATTTGGTTGTTTGAGGGGCTGAAGCTTAAATACATGACATCCTAATAATAGCCATAAAGTTCATCAAAAGATGCAGATGTATTCTTCAATAAAATAATATGGCTGAGTTTGATGCATTCATTAATGTGTTGATAGGAAAATAAAATAACACTATAATGTATGTTTTTGCACCTGATGACAGGTGGTAGGTAAGTCATGCCTTAAAGTCACTTCAAGAGTAAAACTAATGACATTTAATACTCTATTATATACTTAATAAAATCAATGATTGAAACTAAATGTCCTCACAAATTTGATTTAAATGTTTACCATGAAATTATATAAAGGTCATTTTGGTGACAATGCCAAAGAATTGTGACTCATCTTGGAAATGCACCATCTGTATACATTGACACATATTGCTACATGGTCATTCATACCTTCCTGAGACCAGGACTTTAGGTTCCTGACTTCAGGCCATTTTACATGAGGCCACAGAGCAGGAACACGATCATTTGGAAATTGTCCAAACCTGAATTAATCTAAAATTAATTTGTTCTTGAAAGCCACCATCTGGCTATGTTTGGGCAAGACACAAAGAAAGATATCTGAACAAGCTATGGTACTTATTGAGTGTACCAGATGTGGTATTAAAATACTTAAGGAGTGGGTTTAGAGTAAAGTTTGGTGAGGAATTCATTCTTTAAACATTTATTAATAATTTTAGAAAGACATCTGAGTTCTATTTGCTCAGATGGATGACTACTGAAAGCAATCACACTAGGTTGTTTGATTTTATATGTCAATATATATGTCTTCTAAAAGTGTGTATCTAGAAAATATATATATTTAAGCAGTAAATATGAAGGTTCTGTTTTTCTTTTATTACCAGGTTGTGGATGTTGTAAAGCAGTTAACACAGAGTCATGATATTGTGTTTTTCTTTTTTTCATTTATCAAATCATGGAGGGGGTTCTATTTTAATTTTTTGTTAAGGTTTACAGAAGCATAAGATACATCTGGGCTTAAGTTATTAACATTAAACTAATGCTATATTTACACTGTCTTTTGCAAGGTTGTTTTTTGGTCTTTTGAGTTACCAGAAAAGGGCCTTGCTTTAAGATTAGATGGAAGTCAATAGGGTCATTTAAAGAACAGAAAATGCACTATCGTTAATTAAGCAATTCAGTTCGTGTTCAGTGGTTAAACAACCCCATTGACTTCAATGGTGAAGCTCTGAAAGCAACTTCCCTATTTTTGTAGTCTTTAAAAAAACGACCTGGAAGTGGCTTTCTCTCATGTCCCAGGATTTCATCCATCGATTCATCGATTTGTGAACGTTAAATTGCTGTGATCTATCACGCTGGTCGATCTTTCATGATTCAAACAAAAATTAGTTTAGTCATCAAATGTACATTCAGTAGGATGTAGGTTGTATCTGCTTTGTCTGAACCATTGGCAGCAATTGCAAAGGGCCCAAGAATTTTACTAACTTACTCCTTCATGGCCCCACTGAAACGACTTTGCCGCCCCCTAGAGGACAGTGGACCACATTTTGAGAACCACTGGTATGTAAAAATTGCCTGACACCTGGGGCTGCAATATAATGGACATCTCCCTTGTCTGTCTGTTACAAAGTTCATCCACAACCCTGACCTTAGTGAAATATAGCTGAGAACATCAGGGTTCTGTGCTAAAGAATATCTGCTTGCATTCTGCCTTCAATGGTACTGATTGTGTTGACCTAAACTGTGAAGGGTATGGGTTGGGTTAATCTTAAAGATTATGGATTGAGCTTATCTGAAGTCTGAAGCATATGGAGTAATGTCTATGGTCTGAAGTTGAGTTGAGTTGATTTGAGGTCTAAAGCCAACATCAGAGTTTCCGTTTTATCATTTGAGCCAACACTGTAATAGCATTAAATTCATCGGAGACATCAAGTGTATAATAAAAGATAAAAGACTAGGCACAACTGAAATGTGAAGGTTATTTTTTGGGCCTAACCTGAGGTCCAAAGGGTGTGGATTGAGTGGGACATGTGAAGGGGCATGAGTTGGTCTGGTATGAATAGTATGAATGGCCCTGTGTACAGAAAGCGATAGGTTGGATTTGTGTTGGATTTGTTTTACTTGCCTTACCTTTCTTCTCCTTGTCTTTACATTTGCAAAGCCTAATTGCATTTAAATAACGCTTAAATACCAATAGTGCCTCTAAGTCTGTGAGGATACAGTGAAAGAAGAAGCAGGAGATTAGTTAGCGTCTAGCTGTCACTCCACTCTCCTCCTTTCAGCATCCTCATCTATGGCTTATGATTGGCTGCTTTGCCTCATTTTAGTCTAAGTTTGCATTATACAGGAATCCAAAAAGGCAATGATACATAAATGTGTATTTTTTATATTTGCTTGCAGTTCACATTTAAAGTCAGTAGATTCAGTAGTATAGTTTACCTATGCACACTCATTAATGAATTTATGCAATATTATTAAGTCATACAGTGACAGAACTATTCATATTCACTGCCCTGGTAGGTCTGGTAGATTACTTTAAAAGGTGATTTGAATGAAAGTAACAAGGATTAAAGCCAGGCGCTCACCCATCGCAAGTGGCAATCCTGAACCCAATACCCAAGGGGACTCAAAACAGCTGGACCTAGGACAAGCCAAGAAATTTGGCTAGAATCTAGAAAGTTCAATAGAACTTATATGAATACCTTATTTGACATGATAAACTTAAAGCTACTATACCCACCTTTTTTGTTGATTTCTCTCACAGAGATTATTGAAAATCTCCTGTATATATATCTCCTGACGAAGCAAAATACTGTATGCGAAACATGTTGAGATGGAGAAATCCATGGTCATTTGATGAAAGTGAAAAGAACTTGAATTTAATATAATTTATACTTGAATAAATACTTTTTCTTTGACACTTCTGACCTCATTGGTACTGCCTGAAAAGTCCCTTAATCCCCCATCATTCTTGATTAGGGAGACATACTCCTTTTCCTTATAATGATAGTAACAAGGCATACTGACATTTTAAAATTGGAGTAACATGTGGAATATTTGTATAGCCCCATAAAAAAACAGATTAATCTGTTAATCTAACCAGGGCGGCTATTGGACATTCATTTATGCAATCATCCAGTTGTATGTTTATAACATATAACATTAAAAAAAAAATAATTTGTGCATATGTTGTTTCAAGATGTGCTAAGTACCTATACAATATAATATCAAAGTGTATATTGTCATGTGGAACAAAATCCAGTTTCCTGCAAAATAAATATTCTTCATATATTTTCATCTACCTGTTTTATTTCTCCATAAAAATGTTCTATGCACATAATTGCTAGGCAGAAAAGGTCATATTTGACTTTAGTCTGCGCTGAAGTGCTGCTGTGCATCAGGCATAATGCTGCCATGGGCTGTATTTATAGTGACAGGCAATTAAAAGCTATATATTGAGCAGTGACATAAAGAGGTGATCGAGATAGAAAAGCAGAAATTCTAGAAATACAAAAATAGCAAGCTCTATTCATTATTTTCTGGGGGGAAAATAGGTAAATAGTTTTTGTCATATTTCTGAAGGGTAAGGTACAGGTTGATCAAGAGGTAGGAACATATTTCATGCATATCCCTTATCTATACAAGTGTCATCATAGCAACCTCTTTATTTTTGGACCCCATATTATGAACATTTATGATAGGTTTGCCACCTTTTCCTACATTTTATTAGGCCAGGGAACTTGGTCAAATGGCGAAATATTGAACATTTATCAGTATCGGTTCAGCTAAAATGGGATGCTGTGTACAGATGTGTTTTCTCCTGAAATGATAGTTAGCAACAGTCTTTGAACCAGATAGACTGGGGGGGGGGGGGTAGACGAGTGGGCAATAATTCCCTGGCCATCATATAGTGGTCTGGCAGGAGGGATCACTAGCCACAGATTAGGAGAATCATGTTGGCTTGATAGGAGAACATTTGTCCTACTATTGCATGAAAGTTTTGAATCTAGTAATACCAACTGTAGTAGTGTAGATCAAAGGTTTCAGTATTTTCTTTTTCAGTGATCAGGGGCATTTATAGTTTAAAAAGATTGGTCCAAGGAAATAACTGACTGAAATTGGAGTAAAGGTTTAAGTAAATCTACTACAACTATACTATATTATACTATAAAAATAAACCCAGGGACAGGGAAGTGCATATTAGTACAGCAAATTGCTAGGGTTAAGAAATGTCAGCCATAGCCCATTCTTCTACTGCCTTTTTGAAGTATTATTTTTCTAAAGATACCCAAAGCACCTCCTTAATTTAAATCAGATACCAAAACCTATTTGGCTCCTTCAAATCTTCTAATATTATAAGGTCATATAAGGGTGGTGTCCAGATACGGTAGATAGATTGGCTGCTGTGGCTGAAGTGCACTATGCAGTTTGTGAATTCTGAGAGTATGTTAAACATACTTATTTCAGGATAATTTGAGTTGGCATGAGGTTCATATTCAGACAGCTACATTGCATTATCTATTACTTGATTTTTTCTTTAATCCACGATTTAATAACTACTTAGCAGTACTTGAATGACATGTCAGATTAAACACACACTGCTAGTTAGCAGCCTGCTTTACTTTGCCATTAAGCGCATTGTTACAGCATATTCCTTGCTCCATATATCATTAGGACATGGCAGGCTATTGTTTCATAATGCCAGGTCCTGAACACAAAAGATGATTTCTGAATTGTAGTTGAACATCCAGTTGCCATCAGGCAACGATTCAGACAGTAAAACGTGAATAACGCTTTGAACAATGTTAGCTGTATCCAAATACTCGCCCTTTAATTTGGAAACCGCTCAACAGTCTTCTTTGGCAGAGCATGCCTGTCATTTCTCATTGAAACAGAGCCTTTACAGATACAAAAATGTGTGTCTTTTGTTCTGGAGATTACCCTGACTCACAGGAAGGGCTTTTAGGGATGTTTTTATGGACCCTAACACTGCTTAACTTGGCCCTTCCATGAACTAATACTCTGGGGGAAACAAAAGCTGCATGTTTATACAATTTATAATCTCTCTATTTAAAAAGTAAATTATTGATTTCAGCAGAAAACTGTAAATCAGAACGAGTGCCAAAAAACACCCATTTAGTGGCATCCAAAAGGATGAAGTAGTAAAATGTGGACCTTTTAAACCATTAGAGGAAATAGCAATATATTGTAGAGGAAAAACAAATGGTTTTGCAATTTTGGCTTTCACTTAGGGCATTATGATATCCTCTTATTCATTATCACTACCATGTGTGTTTTTTGGTTTTTGTGCTATCACCCATCAAGTTTTAAGCCTTTGTTTTTAACTAACAATGAACACTTATTGATTTCACTTGATGTCTGACAGTCTTCTTTCAGTAGACAGATTGATTGTGACAGTAATCCATGTGGAATTTACAATAAAAATACCAACTTCAATTAACACAATTATTCAAGTTATGTGGGCCATCACAGTACACCTGATTTTGCTTCATATTTATAGCGATCTTTCTAGAAAAATGTTGCCCTCCCAAAGGGTTCGCTGTGGCACAATATCTGAACCCTCTCTGAAAGGTTGCACTTAAGCACTCTAATAGTTAGGTACCTCAAGAATAGAGGGCTATGCAAAAACAGGAGGTGGACACCAGTGGTACATATCAGCTGAGAGAAAGAATATAATTTCATACTGTATTTCATATTAAAGCATCAATTAAGGAATGTTGTTAGTTTTAGATGCACCCAACAGACTATGTAATAACAGTTATAAAAAAACGCTGCTGATTGAAATTAGTTTATATTGCTGCCTTCTAAATGTGCTCTTTATGCTAACAATAAGTTATTAGCCAGTACCAGTTTATTATGAATTTAATTTTTTCAATGAGTGGAGAAAAATTTGTTCTATCAAGTTTTTAATATGCACTGATTCCTATAAAACCATATTATCTGGGGAGTGGAGGTTCAGGTTCCTGTGTAGTTAGAAATACTGAGTAAAATAATAAGTAATTTAAGTTGACCACATTTATATCAAGGTAGGTCCTGATTGTATTAAAGGTGTACAGAATCTCTGAAATGTGTGTGCGAAGTCTTACTTTAAACTAGGGTTGTAAAGCTGTAGTCTGGTTTTCCTTTTAGGATGTCCTGATTTTATAATTTTAAGTGCTAAATCAAAAGTTAAATTCCTTGGCATATTGTTGTACTGGCGGACTGTGTTTTCCTTTAATGTGGCAATAATAATCCCATTATGTGCCTTCTCACTGCAGATTAAATTTCCTGTTACTATGTACAATTTGTAACAACATTTCTGTAAAAAGAACCTAGTTATTCTTGTCCTTGCTTTGCAATGGTGCCAACAATGCTTGGATCCCTCACACAGATCTCATTAGTATGCCTGCATTTCTTTTTTAGTACGTTGGCTTACTGAGGTCACATGACTTAAAAGGCTCCAATAAATACAGCAGTGATATCCAAAGTTCATTGACCTCCTAAAGCCCTCCATACACGTTCAGATTTTTCGTTGCTACACCGACCAATGTGGTCGGAAGATTAATCGATTGGGAGATTAATCGGATACGGAATTCTGTACCCGACCGATTTCTCAAAATCGGCCAAAAAATCGGTCGGGACTGCTACGGACCTGTCCGTAAATTTTTGGTCGATCTGTTGTTAATAAATAGGGTCGGGCTGATGGATCGGTGATAATTCGAATTCCGATTTTTCATGCCAGCCGACCGACCGACCATAACATTTTAGGTGAAAATCGGGTGACAGGATCGGACGAAAAATCGGAATGTGTATGGGGGGCTTTATGTAATTTCTGTACAATCAACTTTTCTTCTACCAAAACCATGTAATATGAGGACCTTTCTACATCTTCCAATCACTATGTATTCTATCAGGGAGGTCACTATACTACACAGTTGTTGGTAGATCTGATGGAAATTGTATGGAGGAATCTAAAGGTGAATGGGGGGCTTAAGACTTAGATCTAACCTATGACCAGGTCCTTGGAGTTTTGAGTCATATGATCATGTATACTGGGTTCAGGCATAACGCCCAGGGGGTTAAGGAATAATAACACCTATGCGGGGTACTGTAAAATACTTCCTTCATTGCAGAACAGGATTGGATAACTAAAAATTTTTACTGAAAAAATGTTAACCATGCACAGAAGATAGTCATATTCTGGAGCATAGCCAACTTGTCATAACTTAAAAACCCAAGTGCTTGGATGAAAACATCATCAACATCATGCATTAAAGAACTGTCTTCTGTGCAGACTTCAAAATGCTGATCAGTTAAACAGTCTTATCTAGAGCTCCTCTGAAATATCTTTTGAAATGTTAGTGATGTTGGGAGCTGAAATGCCCTTCATAGTTCTAAATAATTCTATTTTTATTTATAAAACAGCTCTAAGACTATAAAACACTACTTTTATGTCCTTCTTCAACTGGCAACTAGTCATTAATGTTGAATACATGTTTTAAAACCTTTGATTCCCATTATTGCCATCTGTCACATCTTCTGATTGTACATGTTTAGCTGAAAATGTTCTACTTCCCATATTTAAGTCCACAAATGCTTCAAAAGTAAAGCAACTAGCTGACACACAATCACACAGGATTTTGTAGAAAGTCAACAGTTACGTATGAGAATTACAATATATTTATCTACTTCTGCTATTTGGTCTGGTAAATATAAAAAAAATTTTTTTACTAAGTGAAAAACAGCTCTGCTGTTCCTGTTACTTCCATATCCTTTGCTATTATTTATATATTTATTTTATATGTAATTAAAACAACAAAAATAGTAGGTCTAATCAATATTATATTGACTAGTTAGTTGTGAGTCTTCCTTTGTCTATCACCAGTAGTGTATACTCATTTTTGTAGTTTGACACTACACAAATTAAGTAATTATATTGAAAGAGTAACATTGGCATGTCTGAATGGATAGTAGCCCATCCATTTTTTCCACGAAACAATCCAATTCAGTGTATTATGTTATTACAATGGCTGCTGGGAATTGTAGTATCAGTAAGTAAGGTAGTAGATCTTCCTGATTGTGATAAAGATAGAAGACATTGTTTGTACACCATGACTGAAATAATGTTGTCATAGGTAGAAATATTTGTTGACATACGTTAAGTATGAATAGAGTTGTGTTGTATTGGTGTACATTTACTATAAACATACACTTATGCTAGGCATACACATGCCGATAAGCGGACGATTTTTAATCTGACCGACGGGCGTGCGCGCTCACGCCGTCGGTCAGGTTAAAAATCGGCCGTTAATCGGCATGTGCCCACACAGCTCGGCCAGCCAGAGAACGGACATGTCCGATCTTCTCTGGCCGATGCGAAACGGTGTCTTCATGCAGCTTGTGGCCGGTAGAGATGGTCGAATTTTTTCAAAAAAATTCGACCATTTCAACGGTTTCGACTTAATTGCAAAGCCCCTGAACATGGTATCATCACCAAACTTGCTGGAGATGTAGAGAAGGGTTGGGGGTATACTCCAAAAAAGAAAGTATGTCTCTAACACAAATAGTTTTTGACGTCAGCACGTTAGCATCTCGGCATACATCGGAGCAGGTCGGTCTGACCTGCTCGGTGTGTGTATGCCGAGCATAACTGTAATTGGGTTGCTCCTGGATTTGTTAGCTAAGGGTATAATGTAATTATCTGTTTTACTTGGTATGTAAATAAGCTTCTCTATAACTGCAAACAAGTTGTGCTACTTCCTGTCTGTCTGGTCTACACAATGTAATTCACTATCTAACAGATTTTACTTATTTCTTACTGTAGAGACATCACGATACACTTAATTTAAACATTCCAATATCTTAATCTGCATTTCATCATGTTCCCCAACGTTTAGCCTCCAACAGGCTAGGGATTTTTTTATTCCAATCTAATACGCCAGGACAACACTGGAATAAATGTGTATGATTCTTTTTTTGTTTTGTTTTTATTTTGCATTTGTTAATTAGTGCGGGAGCATAGTTAAACATAATATGTAGATCTTTAGGGAATATTCCCAGCAGCTGAACTAAAACAATTTGCCTATTTCTGTCTTTTTGTAGACTGGTCTGTTTTATGCATGTAGAATAATCTTCAAGCTTAGGTTAGTAATGACGACATTAAGTAACAGTGTAAAAGATTTCATATCATCCCCTATGAGACTCTGTGTGCTTCACAATTACAATATAGTTAGTGGCCTACTGTGTTTGGCAATGGGAATAGAGTATATGAATCCACCCTGCAAAGTTTACAATCTGTGTTTTGTTGCCTTAGGCATGGTAAGATAAAGTGACATGCTTATGTTTAAGTTGCTGACATCAGGAATTGAGCAGGCTCATCTAACTTCAGGCCTGCAGTTCTCTGGCTTTTCATATCACATACTGTATTATTTCAAACTTCTGCACCAATAGTGGAAAGAAAAAGTGCTTTATTTTTACAACCAAATTATGTTATGTTTTAGTATATGAAATACATTTTTTTTGGGAGGGGTGATTTTTTTAATATTTCAAATAGGATATGACCCCAAGCATTAATCTAAAACACTCTTTGGGCTTGTATCCACTGCTTCATATCCCCCCTGATTTGAAGCTGCGAATGCTGTGTCTTCATTGAAGCACGAATGGTGCCGCCGTCTCCAAGATGCTGAAAAGCAGGGCTCCAACAGTTTTTACTCTACCTAGGCATGGTTGTCCTGTAAAGATGACTGCAATAGCACAGTGCAGAATGCTTAATGAGGTAAAGAAGAATCCTAGAGTGTCAGCTAAAGACTTACAGAAATCTCTGGCACATGCTAACCACATAGCACACCAACATCAAAACTTCATCTCTACTGTTAAACATGGCAGAGGTAGCATCAAGGATTGGGGCTGCTTTGCTGCCTCAGGGCCTGGATTGATTGTTGTCATTGATGGAAAAATGAATTCCAGAGTTTATCAAGCTATTGTTCAGGAAAACATAAGACAATCTCTCCACCAACTAAAGCTCCGCAGAGGATGGGTGATGCAACCGGACAATGACCCAAAGCATACAAGTCATTGAACAAATGGAATGTTTAAATTAAGTGTATTATGATGTCTCTACAGTAAGAAATAAGTAAAATCTGTTAGATAGTGAATTACATTGTGTCGACCAATCAGACAGGAAGAAGCACAACTCATTTGCAGTTATAGAGAAGCTTATTTACAAACCAAGTAAAACAGATAATTACATTATACCCTTAGCTAACAAACTCCAGGAGCAACCCAATTTCATTGTTAGTGTATATTTATAGTAAATGTACACCAATACAACACAACTCTATTAATACTTAAAGTATGTCCATAATTTTTTCTACCTATGACAACATTATTTCAGTTATGGTATACCAATAATGTCTTCTATCTTTAAGCAGACTGTGTTTTGCTATTGTGTGACTAAGATGAAGATCAGAGCATATTTTATGACCAATTCATGCAAAACTCCACGTAATCCCAAAGGGTTCACATACTTTTTTTTTGCAACTGTATCACTTTTAATAAAACTGCCCTAGAGATGCAGACTGTGCAAAAGACTGAAGGAGATAAGCAGTGCTAAGATGAAACATATGATGCAAAAATGGGGGTTCAGTATTTTATACCGTTTAACAGTTTTGTAACTCTTACTGGTGAACTGTGATTTGGACAATGAAATGTCATTCAGTAATAGCTATATTGTTGATAAAGCAGCAATCCAAATACTTGGGAGAGTGTGGAGACTGATGACACAGGAAAGGTGCTTTACTGTGAGATGGAAGAATATGGAAAGCTCCCCAATTAGATGAATTTACAGTGTTGATACATTTTCTCCAATGTCTAGTTTTGCAAAAAAATTTAAATGTAAACTTTTACAAGAAAACATTTACATGTGTCTCTATTACCATTAATATGTACAGGTTTATTAAGTGAAATTTGTTCTACAAGGACTTTTTGCAATATTGTGGAGTTAGCTTTCTGTTTAAACAGCCAGGTCTAAGCTCGTCTTAGGCCCAAGTCATCAAGCACCGTAGAAAAAAAAATGACAGAGTAGGCTGAATGCAGAGAATGGAGATTATTATTTGTTTTCTCCGTTCTTTATGTGTCTAATAACCAGCATTCATCTAAATAGGAAGCTTGTAGGACATTCTCTCTTGCAGCCGATCGATGGTCTCAATAACCTTAACCCCAATGGAAATCTTTGTGATAAACAAAGCGAGAGTCTAGAGATTGTCTAAATTGCCTAGATCTTGTCTAATAAAGAGCAGATCTTATGAAAACAGGGGCTACTTGTCCTATTGATTTTCATTTTCTGTTCTGCAACATACAGTATCTGAAACTTCTCTTGTGTTTAAAGTGTGAATCCATTTTCTCTCTATAATAACCTTACATTATTATTAATAATTGATCCTTATTTAACGCAGAGCAGTAGTCATGGCAGTCAACAAAATGACCTGAAAATAAGAAAACAAAACACACAAACTGTTACCTTTAAAGGGCCGGTACATACAATGACCAAGTCAATAAATCAAATAGCTTTTTGTAGATCTGGTGTCTCTCAGTAATCATTGCAGTTGTCTGTACAGTAATAGGCTACATTATATGACAGATCAATGTCCAAGCTGTTAAATTGTAAAAGTAAAGTGAGTTTGGCCCATTTACCTGATAAGATGTGATATTAATTAGTTTTCATTTTTATAGTTTTTATTTTAGTGTTTGTTTTAGAATGATGATATATTATACATGGGTTGCTCTTCTTATGCAGATATAACCAGGTATAACCAGATAGTAGACCCTTAATCCCTAAATCCCGATCCGTTGGTTGATTATACTTAGGGTTGCTTATGGTATTGGCGTTTTACTTTTATGATATCCATGTGTATTATTGGGATTCGTATTGTTATTGTGAAGAATGATTAACCTTAAAACAACCACCTAATCCAATGCCTACTTACTGGCTGTGCTACATATTTCCACAGTGTAACATGTAGCTTTCTACAATATACACCAGAGGTTCTTGTAGATAACATGTACTTCACAACATATTAAACATTTCCAAACTCCTATATATAAGAATAACTTTTATGTTTGTGTCAGTCTATCTATGAAAAAAATGGCTGTCATAGATGACATTTGACTACAATAAATTGGTTACATAATGGTGATTTTTCAGGCTTACACATGTACTCACTTATTATTGGTGAATAGTCTTCGATCTACATTGTGTAATTGGCTGCAGCATGATGTAATGGCAAAAATACACCTGTGATTTGAGTAAAAGACCAGAGGGCAATGTAAATAATAAATAAACATGATAATGGGGACCCCATACCTTTCTCTTATTAGTATTAGATACCCAGATCCTTGTGCTAATCATAACATAGCCACAGGGTGGTCATTACAGGTGGTGGGAGAAAACGTAGCCTTCAGCTGCTTAAAAAACAGCCTTAGGGATTTAGACTATTTTTAATCTGTCATACCTTTATAACAGCAGAAGTATTCATACACAGACCTACTTATTAATGCTGCTTGCTCTAAATGTCATCGCAAACATTTTATACTGCTGCAAACATTTTCTCCCAATTTTTTTTATTCTCCATTCATTATTATTACACCTTCTTTTTGACACCGGATGCTTACTGATGTACTAAAACGGCAATGTTTATTCGTTTGTTGACTTACAGCTATAAATGTTTATCTTTTTAGAACACATATTTGAGTTTAGGGAGATTTGTTACAGATACAGACTGAGATATAGGCTAATCACATACAGCTACAGAAAGAGGTCAAGACAGGTAATGCACACGATAAAACCATCAATGAACATGAAACAGATAAGATATATGGAAGCAACAGAGCTTGAGAGAAAGATGTTAATATTAGACCTATTTTACTAAGCATGACAAGCCTAATTAGGGCACTTGCTGACAGGTCAGTGTTTCTAGGTATTAATGATAAGCGTGGGCACAGCTTAAAAGCACTGGAAATCGATGTAATAAATTATGTTATATAAGGGTTTTTTGTATGTTTGGTTATCTTTTTTTGCATCATAGCACTATTAAAATGTATGCCCTGAAACATATTTCTAAATAATAACAGAAAATAAATATTAAAATGAGTCAACTATAGCATTCAGCATAGGCAACCTTACACTAGGTTTACTTACCAAATCATTTGCCCCAGCACCATCCACTATTCTAGCTAGTCCAGATGGCAGACAAGTCCGCACCTTCTTTCCCCTGCAGTGTAGATCCTATCCTGTGCATTGTAAGAGCATATCATCATGTGACCTGGACCGTATGAGGTTTGCAAAAAATCTTTCTGGAGGTTTGTTGAGAATAGATGAAGATCACTACCTAGATCAGTTGAGTAAAACCTCTTTTGCAAGTCACCTAGATCTGAAAAAAGCAACTAACAGCTGCCATGGGAATGGTGGCTCACTGGAAGGAAAAAGTAAAAAAAAAAGCAGAGAATTTACCTCAATGCGATTATATTATCATACATGCTAATTTCATATTTACAAATATTGCATCGAATATTAGTAGAATTATTCTCGAAAATAGAATATTGTGCCGCTCATTACTATTGGGCACACAACATATTATATACACGTATTACATAGAAACTGCGAAACTACAATTGGCATCTTAGTCAGGTTATAGGGTTCACATGATTGAGCCCTGTGTGGTATATATCATGCCTAGTATTTTGAAAAACGATAATCCTTCCCTCCACAGCATGCTCCCTAGATTAGTCCTTATCCTTGCATACAGAGAATTGATTTTATGATAACACTTCTTATAAAAGAAAGTTAGAGGCAGCGACTGGTTCTCACACTTCACATTTAAGTTGTATCCAGTAAGCTGTCTGCTTTTCACAATTCAACTTATGAATTGAAGCCTTTGTTCATAAAAACAGTGGGCTAAATCTGGAAGAGTGGTTAGCTGGAAGAGTGTGGGATCAGATCTGCAGAGTAAAGTAATTTCCAGCATTCTAAGAAAAAAAGTTAGATTAATTTAATGTACACACGATGGCTTTACACAATCTACAGATTCATCTCTGGCATCTTGCATTACTCATCTGACAGACTGGCAAGTGTTTCATATTCTTTTGATATGACTTTATTACTAAAATTGCTTCTACTTTATTTCTACCAAAGAAGCAAAATAAGGCAAATATGTTTCTCTGCTGTAACCTCAAGCCATGGTTTATTGCAATCTGCAGTGATGATTATCTCTCTTTCTGCATTGTTTACTAAAAAATGAACAAAGACTGAATTCTAGGTTTGATTTCTGATGCATGATATTTCTATGTATGCAGTGTTTGGAATTACAGCCCACAATCTAATCCTCCAGATTCTGTCCCACGTATATACTGTATTTGCTGTATACTATGTCAGGGTTAATGACGCTTGTGTAATTCTCTCTCCTCAGTAACGGTACAACCAACAAGATGAATGGAGCTTTGGATCACTCAGACCAGCCAGACCCAGATGCCATTAAGATGTTTGTTGGACAGATCCCACGTTCATGGTCAGAAAAAGAACTCAAAGACCTTTTTGAGCCTTATGGAGCCGTCTATCAGATCAATGTCCTGCGAGACAGAAGTCAAAATCCACCCCAAAGCAAAGGTAGTGATTTATGATGATCTTAACTTTTCAAACACAGCCACTGTGCTTTGCCAGCTTTGAATGTTGTCAATGTAGCCAGAGCAAGGTTGCAGTATTCTTAACCTAGCCCAGGCTTATATACGACCAAAGCGACTTTCCAGTTTGGTTGAGCTACAGTTCTTAGCATGCTCTGTCAGTTAAAAGACATTTCAAGTGGGATTTATTAAAAATGCATTGGAAATGTGAAGGAAAAGGCACACTTCAATAAATATAGTTTTTAGTAAATGCTTAATAAATTTGCACTTCACTACAGGTTTTTGGAATAAGATTGGAAACTAACTGAAGTGTGGGAGAACCTGCATCAACTAAAACTGTGTATGATAAACGTATCTCAAATTAAAACTCCAGGCAGAATTAAATAACACAAATTAATGTAGCAACCAGGACAGCAGAAAGTAACTTAAGGGGCCAGCTGAACTAAAGTGGTCAGGTGCATACTATGTACATACTGGTAAGAGGAAAGGCAGAGACACAAGTCATTATTCTTCTTTCCATGTAGTTACAGACTCAGGTTTAGTGTTCCTTAAGTGCAACAGGGAATAATCTGTCACAGCTCTATGACATAGCATATTTTGGCAGGCAACACTGCTCCCAAGATATTGTAGACACTAATCGAAAGGTATAGTTAATGCTAGAGCATTTTCCTTCCAGACCTGTGACAAACATTTAGGGAAGGCCCTGTTCGAGCATTTGTCAGCTCCATAATGACATGGTAAAGTCTGGTGTTGAGTAACTAAGAACATAGGTCAGGGCTATGTCTAAAGCCCCCCTACACCTTTAGATTACTCCATACATTTTCGTTTAGATCTACCAACAACTATGTAGTGCCGGGTCCTCCCTGATAGAATACATAGTGCTTGGAAGGTTTAGAAAGATTCTCATTAAATGGTTTTGGTAGAACAAAAGCTGAACAGAAATTGTATGGTAAGATTGTAAGGTGTAAGGAACAGCAACTACAAGCTAGGTCTCATTGTCAAACATCAGTACTGAACCATATAAATGCACTTTTGGCTGGTTCTCACAGACATGCTCCAAACCTTTTGGAAAGCCTTCTCAGAAGAGTGAACTGTTACATCAAAGCATTAGCCAGCTCCGTATTATTGCCCATACTTTTAAAGAAGAATTCTAAGAGTGTATTATCTTTTGTCTGTATACTTTATAGATTTGATCTTGGTATTTAGTTGATACTTGTGTTGTGAAATGTCAGAAAAGTCTTATACCAAGTTGATTACTTTTCATTTATGGTAAGTTCAACGGTGATTTACCTGGAATGACCTAATATTACATTCTATGGTATTGTATCCCTAGTTGCGGATCTGCTTAAACATTCTTCCAGGCGTTATCTTCCTTAATGAGGGGAATACATTAATTTAATGGTTTTACTTTAGTCATTTAAAGCGGATAAACACTGACAACAGCAAAATATTTAAATATATACATTCATGTTTGTGATTTCGAGAAGGTTCTCAGGTAGATTGGAAGCTCTTAAAAGCCTACATTTTGATGTTCTTTGTTCTGAGGTAAGGTAGTTTAATACTTTTACGGTGACATTTCAAAATTGTATGTTTGCCAGAAGACAACTTTGATGATTTGCATTGCAGCATACAGCACCAATTTTGTATTAACTACATACTTTACAGCTCAAGCAGAGACACATTAAAGCTAAAAACAGTCAATGTTTGCATAAAAACCTAACTATATTTATTATTTTTTTTATTTGTTTCACTTTGATCAGTGGTAGGGATATACAATAAAATAACATTGATTGTTGCTTTTTCATGTGCAGATAGGCAGACACAAGTAAACCTTCTTCAATTCATTTTACATGCATTTATTGAGCCTCATATTGAATAAACTTGCTGCACACTTTTCCAGTGCTTTATTCAGTGCTTACTTGGGATTATGTACTAATCAAGTTCAAATGTGCAAAAACCCATACTACCTAATCAGACATCTGCTTCCATTGTCTACTCGCTAGATCAAACAAACAAAATAGTATAGAAAACAATGAATTTACAATTGTACTCTTTCTGTCTTTACCTTATTTACCAAGTAAAGTGAACATTTACTTTCCAAATTTTATATATTATATTCACAAAAAAATAAGAGCCTTATTGTGCCCCTGAGCACTTGTAACTTGGCCTGGAATACACAGCATGACAGGCTAAGGCTAAGTTTCCATGGCACTAAACGGAGGGATGTTGATGCATTACAATCAATTAGCATGTTTCCACATGCTTTGATGCAATGCCTTGAGCTCCCTTGCTACGCTGACATTAAGACAACAGAGCCCAACACAAGTATGGGTGTGTTGATGCACCCATAGACAATGGATTTAACCAGTTACCAGTGGATAATGGACCAGTTTTCCTTAAAAAGAAAAAAAAAGACTTACACAACAGTCCTTCGCAGCCATCACTTCTGGGACCACGAAGGATCAGAAGAATGAGCAGAAAGGTCCCTCCGTCTGTACAGGATGTCTACGGACGTCCTCATTCATGTGTTAGATGGAGGGACCTTGGCAGACGGATGGACACGGTGGAAACATAGCCTTACCCCCTAGTTTTCTTCTAAAGCCATACAAGGTCTGGCATTGTCCCATTCATTGTAATTTTACGACATTCTACAGATGGTTAGCTTTATGTACACTGTTCCATGCATGGGTAAAAAGTTAATATGCAGTTAAAGTAATATTTCTGGTAGAAAGAGGAGCCTTTCTTGCCATACATACATACATACATACATACATACAAAGGCATACATGCAACGTTTAAAATGATTTAAAAATCAGTGTAAGAAATGTATGAA
>CM070034.1:83542567-83555301 GCA_036250615.1 Ptychadena robeensis | reverse complement strand
TTTTTTTTTGAGTTTACTTCCGCTTTAAGTATAGATAGATGTGTATATGTTGTATAAAATAATAAGGTAACAGAGAGAAGTGTGTAGGCTATATGTGAGTATAGTAACAATGTGTTTATGTTATGCTGAATATGAAAATTAGGACATACTAAAACTGTGGGATGAACATAGTTAGAATGAAGGTGAAGAGATCTTGCAGTTATTCAGAGCCCAGTGGAATTGGATTTAGCTCTAAGAGGGCTTATGTGGTAAGATATCTTGTCTCCTTACTACACTACCTGCATGCTTTTTCTCATGGATGATGGCCCTTCTTCATCCTGTTAGTTTATCCTGGAGATTAGGAGAGCTGCATGCTTTAGATATTGACATCTCCCATTTCACTTTCATGAGACTTACAAGGTCTGTTATCATTCTTAGATCAGGCTTAACCTTGTTATTTCTCATTTCCATTTTAACCTAAGGAGCAGAAAGGAGAGAAATGGATGTGTCCTATAATTTCATGTGTCTAAGATAAAATGGGAGATGGCTTGACCCTATTCACTTGTTCAATAACCAGATTTGGCTCATTAGAAGTCAGCATTAAAATTCAACATTCATTCCTGGCAGAAAGCAAATCACTGCAAATCTAGAAAGCACAAAACATATGCATTGTGAAAAAATCTGATTAATACACAAGATATGTCAGTTTTGGTTTGGTATAAAGCAGAAAATGTGTGGTGAATGTAAATAGCTTATGTGGTTATTTCTGTATGTAAATAGAGGTATTATCATCCAAACAATTAAATATATGCTGTGTGCTATGATCCCAGAGAAAATGTATATATTTTTTAATGTAGCATAGGGTTTCTAAGATAAAAGTAGGTTTTCTTTTCTTAACATCTATATTAGTGTTTAGTAGATGCTTCATGGTCTGGATAAAGGGGTCAGTAAATCTAATCAGGTCCAATGGGTCTGGTAGAGATTTTCTGCATGAATTCATGCTGGGAAGCAAAGGTCTTTAGAAGAATGAGTAGACCCTGTAGTAGAAATGACATGGATGGGTAATGGAGTAGGGAAGCATGTGTGTAGGCAATGTTTTTGTATTTATTGGCATTTGGCTTGGTGTGATAAAGGCTAGTGCCTATTCCTGGCAGGTAAATTTAAAGGATCCATATAAGGATTGTCTGTTGAGCTATAAAACCTAGCTCTACATCCTAAGTACAGTAGGTGAACACTTACAAACTAACCTTATGTACTCCAATAATCCCTCTGTTTAGTAGCCAGTAATAGCTGGATTTTCCCTTTTTAGGTGCTATAAAGTTTTGGTCTGTCAAACAAACAAGTAAATACAAAGGTAGACATTTTCCTATTCTCTCTTAAGAGAATATCGAACGGGTGCACATCGATTCCCTATTCAATCACACTTGAGTGAAGTGTGGTGACGTTACGATGACGTTACCATGCTGCAGTCGATCGAGGGTCAATTGAACGCCAACCCGTGTGTGCCCAGCGTTACCCCTATTGTCCTACTTCTAACATTATACCCTGTCCAAAATATTTATCACTACACTGATTAAAGTGATTTGCTCTGAGATAATAAATGAAACCCCTGACAAATATGGTGCAATATCATATTAGCTGTCATGTTTGCACCACTATGCAAAAGAGCTGCAGACACAAACCAGTGAATCCATACAGAAAACATTTATTTTCGTCACATGCAGGTTTAGGACATGAGCAGGAGCCCAAGGCATGGATTATATCAGAGAAATGCTTGGTACAATGCATGTTTTTTGTAACCAGTTTCACAGAATGTTTGCTGTATGCCCAGTTCAAATGTCAAAGTGTTTGTAGTGAGTTTCGAAAATAGATTTTTGGGGTACATATCTGTTGGATCAACATATATACTTCCATAATGAAGGGAGCAGATTTAACATTAGTTCTACTGATTTATAATGATGAATTTGTAAAAGCACCAGTGTAGTTGGAGTCATAGAAATGACAGCTTGCAATGGCTTACTGCTCATTGCCTTTTAATTTTCAAATTACCAACAGTACAAAAGAATTACATATCCTTGTGACTTGTTTTATATCTTGTACTGGTGATAAAAATTTGCAATGTTTCTTTTAATTAATGTTTTCTCTTAATTTAGACATTGTAAGTACCCATATTGTACCATCATCACCTGAATTTATATCTGTTTAAGTCCCTCACAATTCTGTCTTTTTTCCCTGTACTTTAAAGTATTTATAATGCATTTTCTTCCCTAGAACATGGTTTTTCAATTACTATGATTTCACCAAAGAGAAGTACTGTAATATAAAACACTTTAACATTTTACTCACATCGATTACCTCTGCTTTATATTAATATCACCTTAACTCACACATGGGCTTCACGATGAATAATTGAACTTATAGGAAGTAGCCCAAGGAAATTTCAAAGCGACTTTTAGCCAGTCACATTGCAGCTAATAGACTTTGAGTTAGAACACTTAGTCCAGCGTTTCCAGCGTATATAGTCTTAAAGAAATTTAAATCTAGTTTAATTACATAAATTGTATTTCATCCTCATTGAAGTTCATAAGTAGAAATTTTTTAACCTAGAATTACTTTCCCTTTTACGCTCTGTATCCTGCTGTCCATTTTCAAAAAGTGCTCAAGACATATTTATTGCTGTTGCTGAAAATAGTTTTTATAAGGTCAAATATTTAATACCCACAATATTTAATACCCACTACATTATTAAAGGTTACTTGAACTAAGTATGCACACTTTTGCAAACAAAACCTATAGCCGAGTTCTCTTTGATTTGCAGATTTCAAGCTTTTTTTGTCAATTGACCATTAAACAGTCCAAACATATTCTCTTAGAATAGCTTTAAAAACATACATATAACCCTTTATAATATAAAAAAGTGTCTTGAGCTATGAGCTGTGTAGAAAAAGTAAAACATTTTACTTGAAAGCAAAATGGCTAAGATAGAAAATGCATTCTAAATACTTGACAGTACAGGGAAAAAAGACAGAATGCACTTTGAGTAACTTAAACAGATATGAATTCAGGTGATGATGGTACAATGTGGGTACTTACAATGTCTACATCAAAAACAAGAGAAACATTGCTTTTTATCACCAGTATAAGATATAAAACGAGGATATTAAATTCTTTTGTACTTTAAATATTTGGATCAAGAAACAGACAGATTCTTCTCTTTGCTGTTTTATATTATATATCACATTTGTTGACATGAAAGTTGCAGTCAAAGCTCAGTATCCAACAGCTGTCAACCAGAAATAATTTTTCATCTAACTATGATGCTCTGACTGCTGTGCTAATGAAATGCGAAATTTGATTGGCTGCCATGAGTTACTGTGATTTGCAAATCATCATTGCTCTTTGCAATGCCAAATTAAATAAACATGCATATCATTAGGGTTAATAGTCTACCCACATGTAGGAGAAATAGCTATTATTCTCAGCCTGTAACACATGCATGAACCGTTGTTTTCTTATTTCTTTGGAGAGAAAACAACCATTTATCTATGTTGTCCTCATGTGGTAGATGTGAGTTTAGATATGTAGATCCACTGCAACAAGGCCTACCAGAGATGAGCAATCACCAAATACAAATTTTTGATTTGATTTTAAAGCTTGGTCTTTTCATCGGACACCGATCGTAATCCAAAGTAGTACCACATGGAAAGTTCCATACAGTAATGTGATTGTAATACGACCAAAATCGTAAATTTTAGTTTCGATAAAAACACAGGAAAGAGATATATATAAATGTTTCGAATACAATCGACCTGACCAACAAACAAAATGCTACAATTTTAGTTCAATCGTTGTATAATCGAACCATGTGTGCAGTATACAATTTAATTTTGATCTATGTAAACTTTGATTGTTTTAGGTCGATCTAACACAAAAATCGTGTATGCCTAGCTTAACAGGAAGGATTTTTTGCATGGGCCTTCAAAGGCCAACATGTTAAGAATCACAGAGCTTTGAAAAGCTGTGCCAGAAGACTGTATGTGTATGTATTGTGGAAAGATGTTTTCCTAATAAAGTTTTATAGCAAAAAATTACCCAACTGTTAGCTGATCTACATTGAATGTGATTGCATAACCTCAAAATGTCAGTTAACCCAAAAGAATTCATTGCCTAAAGCACAGATGTCCAACTCCATTCCTCAGGGGCCACGTACAGGCTAGGTTTTGGTACCAACAGACCTTTTCTGACTGTAAGTAGCAAATAACCATATTTTTCAGACCATAAGACTCACTTTTGTACCACAAAATTGGGGGGGGGGTGCCTGTGTCTTATGGGCCGAATGCGAGACCCCCGCAGCCGAGTGGCCACTTTGGCTCCCCACCAGCTCTCCCGGCAACGAGAGTAGCCGGGGAGCTGTCAAATGTGAGGTCCGCCCACGGCTGGATCTCCCATCTAAACTGTATAATTGCTTATGTCAACAGAGCCCTGCTAGTATAAGCAATGAAGAGAGGGATAGATGAACTGCCACCTATCTCTCCCATGTCCGGAGATGAAGCAATCACTGTAGCTTCCATGGACACAGGCAGCCAGGGAGGGAGAGCAGAGGACTCGGCAGCCTCCTGTCCCCTCCTCCCTATCAGTGAAGAGGTTAGGTGATGTGCTGTGTGTACTGCTGCTAGTGACATCTACTGGCTGAATCTGATATTACATTCATTACTCATACCCAATTGATGTGAACACTTTTATATATGAAATTTTTTTGCCCTGGTTTTCCTTCTTTAAAAACTGGGTGCGTCTTATGGTCCAATGCGTCTTATAGTCTGCAAAATATGGTACTTCATTTACAGCCCTCCTGTGAATAAATAACAGAATTTGATTTGGACCTTAAAGAATGGAATTCCACTCCACTGCAAAGAGAAATCCAAGATAGATTTTTCATACTTATTGTATTATTTTTATGTTAATATATCATAATAAAATCACCAATGAAAGCATTGATTACAAATCGAAAGCAGTGATTACAAATCATGAGGAGAATATAAAAATATAATACTTATAATTTACTGGTAGTGAGGGGGCATTACCCTGATAAAAAAAAGGAATAGGTAAAGTGTTTGCAGGTGACGTGAAAAGACTATAGCTGAAAGAACAGGAAACCACCTCTTTCTTGTTCCTTGCAGTTATATTATTGTTCTAATTAAGAGACATTGTCCTAACAAGACATTCTGATTGTATGATAGTGGAGCTTCTATAAAATGGTAAAATCATTAAAGTGAGCATGAAGCCAAAATATAGCGCTGGTTATATGTGAAAAGATTAGCTTCAGTACCTCTGAATGTCTAGGTGAAGCCCAAAGACACAGGAGAACAAAAGCTCTCATTTGTGAATGCCTGATGGCGGTCCTTTTTATCGGCCGCCCCAATGACATAATTTATATTGCAGAAGGGAGGGGGGTGGTTGCACCATTGACCTCCATGTAATGGAGATGGCATCGCTTTTTTACAGCACATGTGTACGGGGGCCAAAAAAGGGCACAAGATCACAGCAGATTTCATTGTAACTTCCGTGCCACAGGCGAACCGCCAAGGAGGTTAATATCAGAATGTGTTCTTAGAGATGGATGATACTAACCCATGAAAGCCAATAGCAGACATCAAATGTGCCTGTTGGTAAATGGTTACATTTGACCTTTTCCTTGCAACTGATTTCACACCTTAGGATCTCAATGCATTTTAAACGATTCATTGTATATTTCACACAAAGAAAATGGTTTGGTGTATTTTGGGTATTAAATTTCTATTTAGCGTTTCAAATCACAACAATGGCTAAAGTAATTTATTTGAAAGTAAGTGAAATCCATCTCTGAGAAAATGATCTCTGCTCCCAAGCCGCAGAAAAATTGTGCTTACCGAACTGCATTTTGTGTAATATGTTTGATTCATTTAATTCCATGTCACTTGTTTTAATACATTTCACCTCTTCAGAAGATTCAGTGTGATAGCATTTATTCAGAACTGTAGTCCAATTTATATTTTGAGCTTCAGCAATTCATTTGTAGTAGCATTTGATATCTGGGTTAATGTCAGATTATGTTCTGTATCTACATAACTATATTGTTTGAACTCTGGGGAATTATAGACAGAACCATTTTGTACTTATTTCAGCAATAAAAATTCATAGTTTTACAATAGAAGTATTTTGCTTAGCTTGCAGTTTCAGGTCATAAAATATTTTATCAGAAGTGGAAACAAGCATTACAATTTCTTTCAAGATCTGTCAGCTATTAGATTAAATTCAGTGGATATGGGTTCCTAACACTGGTAGCTGGTCCATTTCTAACTGAATACAGTTAGAATTAATGTTCCTGTACACCTTGAAACAATGGTACCTCACTTAAGAGGACCCATGGGCCACAATGTGATGCTTAAGTCAAATGGAGATTTGCATCTAAGCTGATCACATTTAACCCTTTCCAAATAAGAAAAAATTAAATTAAAAGGTCATGGAAAGGATTATATTATATTATATTATATATATTATATTATATGGAAAGGAAAGGAAAGGAAATTATATGGAGCGATCTAAAGGTGTATGGGGGTTTAAGGTATAAGATTGTGGCATCTATAGGTATTGTAATGAAACCACTAGAAGACATTCATATACTAGAAATAGCTTTATTTCATAAATACATTACAGTCTAAGTAATACAGCTTGTGATTTGAAATAGATGATGAACCAGGCTTGTGAAGGTTATAGTTGATATTCCAAATAATGTGATGGGTCCCAGTTTGCAAACAAATCTACCATATGTCAACTGTGATTTATATACTGAAGGATTAGACGATTGTCACCTGCTTGGACTATGTACATTCATGTTGCATTTAAATCCTGGGAATATGATTTTATAATTTGTAAGTCTCTTACTAGGTGAGAAAACATTCTAGTAGTACACTAATGTGAGAGTATCCGATGAAAGCAGACTTATTCATTATTTATTAGGGATGGTCGAAATCGATGGTAGAAATTTTGACTTTTTTGCAGAAAATTCGCATTGTCGAATTTTGATGGGGTCATTTCGACTTTTGGCCGGAAAAGTCGAAAATCGGCCCGATATTTTGACTGAAATAGAAATTTAAACTTAAAAAATAACTTTGCTTTTGATTTGCCGTGCCGCTATTTCGCGTGTGAGTATCGCCATTTTATAGAAAAAAATGGGTGTCTATGCGGGTACAGGCCGGTAAGTCCGGCGAGTGTCCGGTAGACACAGAGATTGTCCTTCGGGAAAACGGAGGCTGGGGGACTTTAACGGTCAAATGACAACATAAGTACAACAGAATAAATCACAAGTAAAAGCAAAATCATTTATGTAGAAATGTCCATAAACAATGTATCATGCAGCGCTTGTTGGTGATACAAAATGAAAACAGTGCACTGTCCCTGGGTCATGCTGAACCCATCTCAGCCACTAATCCAGGCTTTACCATAGCCCAAGAGCGTTGTATACATGGAAGCACCCTGACGTACGTTTTGTCCACTTCATCAGGGGGTGGGCGCAATGAGAAAAGAAGATGGTTCTGCTAGGACAATCAAAATTTGGAGTGTAAGAATCTATAATACCTGACCATAACATCAAAACATTTCGAAAAGGTGATGTGTGTTACTCACAAAGAGATGGTCAGTAATGACGTAGGGTAAAATTGCAGCCACAGTTGGAGATCTATCAAAACCAATAGGCAGGCACATAGCGACGTGCCATCACTTCCAAGCACAGTGTCTCAATATCATGGTACTAGACAGAGTTCATACCCACACCAGAGGAGGTAACCTCAATCAACTTCTACTTCAAAAGGAATCCCGTTGGATCCAAACATTGAAAGCCACCTCTAAACCTGGTCTCAACGAACAACTTAGTTACAAATGCTTTCTATCGATATGATCATCTCTATTACCTTCCTGACCGAAACTCCTAGCCTGTCTACATTCTGCTTGGTAAAAATTCGGAACAATTCATCCACTGCTTTTCCACTTCTACTCTCCTACTACACTTCTATTCTTCACCCATTGAATATCATTCCAGTCATTTGACTCCGAATGTATGTCTAAACGGCCTCTGAATGGGCCTCTTTGTTAAGTTCTAATATTATCAACACCTTGACTATACAAATACCATTACTGTTTACATTTTGATGTAATACGTAACCAGACTATGTTCATTAATAATACTCATGATTATTCCTAAACTAAGAGTTACTCGATTGTTTACTTTGATTGTTTATACCTTTATGCTTGCGCATTTATTTTGATTTTATGCACCAAAGATCCTTGGGTCGTGACTGTAAACATCGGAAGGGTATGGGCTGAAGGATATTTCAGCCCTTGATTTGACCATTAGCCCTTTAAGGACCATCATAATATATACCCCTTATTTAGATCTCTATATATACAGTGGAGGAAATAATTATTTGACCCCTCACTGATTTTGTAAGTTTGTAACCAATCAATGAAAAGTCTCAGAACGTATCATTTCAATGGTAGGTTGTATTGTAACAGTGCAGATAGCACTCAAAGGAAAATCTAAAAAAATTACTAATAATAAAAGAGAGCAACTGATTTGCATTTCATTAGTAGAAATAAGTATTTTGACCCCTACCAACCATTAAGAGTTCTGGCTCCCACATAGTGGTTAACACTTCTACTCAATTAGTCACCCTCATTAAGGACACCTGTCTTAACTAGTCACCTGTTAAAGACACCTGTCCACAGAATCAATCAATCAAGCAACTCCAAACCTCTCCAACATGGGAAAGACCAAAAGCTGTCCAAAGATGTCAGAGACAAAATTGTAGACCAGCACAAGCTGGAATGGGCTAACAAACCATTAAGCAAGAAGCTGGGAAGAAAGTGACAACTGTTTGGTGCAATTGGTATCAAAATGGAAGGAGCACAAAAATGACCATCAATCGACCTCTCTCTGGGGCTCCACGCACCAGATCTCAACCTCGTGGGTGTCAATGGTTCTGAGAAAGGTGAAAAGCATCCTAGAACTACACGGGAGGAGTTAGTTAATGACCATCAAATTAGCAGGGACCACAGTCACCAAAAAACCATTGGAAACACATTCAACACAAACCCCACCATGGCAAATTATAAATCCTCAGGGCTCGCAAGTCCCCTGCTCAGAAAGGCACATGTGCAGGCCCGTCTGAAGTTTGCCAATAACACCTGAATGATTACAGAATTGACTGGAGAAGGTGCTCTTTGGCATTAACCTCAACTCGCTGTGTTTGGAGGAAGAAAATGCTTCCCTATGACCCCCAAACACCGTCCCCACCGTCAAGCATGGGTGGAAACATTTTTGCTTTGGGGGTTTTTTTCTGCTAAGGCACAGGACACTTAATCGCATTAACGGGAAAATGGACGGCCATGGTATCGTGAAATCCTGAGCGACAACCTCCTTCCTCTGCCAGAACATGAAAATGGGTTGTTTGATGGTGTTCCAGCACGACAATGACCCAAAACAAACAGCAAGGCACAAAGGTAGGCTCAGAAGAAGCACTTAAGGTTTGGAGTGGCCTAGTACTATCTCTCCGACCTTAATCCAATAGAAATCCTATGGAGGGAGCTCAAGCTCAGAGTTGCACAGAGACGCCTCGAACCTTAGGATTTGGAGATGATCTACAAAGAGGAGTGACCAACATTCCTCCTATAAATGTGCGCAAACTGGTCATCAATTACAAGAAACGTTTGACCTCTGTGCTTGCAAACAGGTTTTTTTTCCACAAGTATTAATCTCTTTTTTGTTAGAGGGTTCAAAAACTTATTCACTCAATGAAAGCAAATCAGTTGCTATCTTTTTATTTAAAGTTATTTTTTTCGATTTTCCTTTGATGTGCATCTGCCACTGTTACACTAAACCTACCATTAAAATGATACTGTTCTGAGACTTTAATTCATTTCTTTGTCATTGGACACACTTACAAAATCAGTGAGGGGTCAAATAATTATTTCCTCCACTGTATAGGATACATATACCTGTCCCTTACATTTATACTGTTACGCCGCCCCTTTATGGGGAGGGTCAGCATCGGAGCTACGGACACAAAGGTGCCAGCAGATTGGGGTCACTTCATGCCCCCACTTCTGCACTCTGGCCCTCGAGAGCCGCTCTACCATGGGCTGACTCGGATGGCAATTGTGACGGGACCTAGTCCCAGCAGACTGGCATCTGCTGGAGGGCTCTCCCTCCTCTTGAAGGGTACGCCCCCTGTCAGCTGTCGTCTGTTTACATGGCTTTATACGATTTTTTGAGTGTTTTATGCATTATGCAAATTTTCTACTTCGACTAGAGAAAAGTCGAAATTTCACAGTCGAATCAAAATTCGATTGGGAAACTCGAAATTTAAGTAGAATCAAATTTTATTAATTTCGACCATCTCTATTATTCATATCAATCCTTCAAAAGATATGTTTTTCCCATTGAAAAACATTATCTAAGGCCATCTAGTGGCTACTCATGACTACAGTTAATGAACCCATGGAAGGTTGGCAGATAAATATTCTTATTTGGGGCTCTGAAACTGCTGGTAAGCATATTATTTTAGGATTGTGGAGTGCTTTACCACCATATTGCCAGCTCAGAGGTAAGCTCAGAGGTAAGAAAAAGTTTAACCTTATATATATTTTCAGTATACATATGTTTTACGGTTCCCTTGATTGGCAACCAATGCTGCATAAGTGACCTTCACCACATTACTAATGTTTATCTTGATTCATGTGATTGTAATCTTTACTATCCTCACTCACTAACGGCCATGATCCAATACTACTAGTTCTTGGCTTCCAACTTTGATTTCTGGAGAAGTTTTTCTGGCATTTAGAAAAAATTTTCATAATTATGAATACATTTCAAGTTTTCTTTATAATTTTCATTATTCACAATACTTGCTATTTTCTAGTATTGAGTAAAGGTAGAATAGAAATTATTCTATTTTATTATTATTTTTTGCACCTTAGCCAACTTGATTATGATATTTATTTTTCGGTGTCCAAATGTTTGCAGATTCTGTTATTTAGGTAAGCGAGCATACAAAAATTATAGATTGTAGAGCCATATAGCTTAACAATTTATTTCATATATTTATTTACCTTGTATTGCTGGAAACTCAAAATAAGCTCTTTAGGCATTCTGCCATAAACACCATAACATTTTATGAAATGAAATCTACAAATGTATGTAAATAACATAATATATGTTGTGCATATTTTATAAAGGAAGGTCACTATTTGCTACCCTTTAACAGTAGCCCCAACATCAATCCTGTTTAGGCTTGGAGCCTACATAAGGTGGATTTCTCCTACCTCTTCATGACAGCCATTTTTACTGTTACGCGTGGATGGATGGTATGTTATTTTCCAGTATGTGGTGTTTAGTGAGTAGGAGGACAGAGAAGCCAAATTCTAACATAGTCAGATGCTTTAATGGAGCTTTTGTTTCTAATGACACATGGCCTTTATCGGAATTTAGAAAATGCTTTATAAGTTTCAAACAAAAGTTCACAGATAGCACTTTACATGTATACTTCTCTTAGAGATTATGAAATAGTGAAAACGTGCACATTGTAGTGCATTGTTACATAATGAACATAAGTCCCCACTTTTGTAAAATAATAGTTGTACTATATGGTTTGTATTAAATATGCATATAAACAGAAAGGTATTTTCAGTGATAGTTTCTACACTCTCAACACATATCTGTTGTGATTATATTCTAGCTAACTATCTACTTAAAAGTCTTTTTAGAATATATTGTGTAATCAAGGGTACTAAAGTACTACATGCTCTAATGACTTCCTCAAGAGCTGTCTCAAGTACAGAAATATAATTTAGGTCTAAACAGATAGCAATGTAGCAATTAAGAAATCATGTGAAGAGATATTATAAAACCAGACCAGAGTTTAAAAGTGATAGAAAATGATCATTTTTATTTGGATATGGCTGTAAAGCAGTGTCAGTGTACACAATAAATAGTGTTAAAGGATTTTGACATTTGATATTTTGATATTTCAACTCTGTTGAAATAGCTGAAGTGAATAGTTGTGTCATTGACTGTCTCTATGTCATGCCCCTATGTCTATGCCCCTACAGTAAAACAAGTTATTTTAGCAGAAGATGCTGTGAATATATCACCATATGTGAATAAGAATAAAGAGTATAAGTAACCCACTACTTGCTTTAGGATTAAAATGTGTTGTCACAGTGAAATCTAGTGGCAGAATGTGAAATAGCAGTTGCATAGAAGACATCAACACTATAAACATGTGAATATTGTGAATGCAATGCATGATACTATCTTAAGAATCTTGAATATTCAAGATTACGAAGATACAGCACTATATTCAAAATCTTAGCAAATTCTTAAAGTAGCGATATTCGCAATAAAAATGTGTGATTCCAATAATCAAGTAAACAAGTTTCATTCCTTGGCTATTAGGATAATAAAGTGCAAGTGCATTAAAATTTCCTCTTTTACTAACTAGTCTAGATGTAGTGTTACTTGTTTTTCTGTCTAGTATGGATAATGCTTTTAATGAATCAGCTTGCAGGAAAAACAATATTTGCTTGCAGATGTTATATACCGTATTTTCCAGCGTATAAGACGACTGGGTGTATAAGACGACCCTAAACTTTTCCACTTAACATATAGAGTTTGGGGTATACTCCTGGTATAAGACTACCCCTTCCAATACACACCAAATAAA
>CM070034.1:83510617-83530695 GCA_036250615.1 Ptychadena robeensis | reverse complement strand
CTTTGGGACTCCAGCGAACCACAGTGAGAGCCATTATCCACAAATGGCAAAAACATGGATCAGTGGTGAACCTTCCCAGGAGTGGCGGGCCCACTAATTACCCCAAGAGTGCAGAGACAACTTATCCGAGAGGCCACAAAAGACCCCAGGACAACATCTAAAGAACTGCAGGCCTCACTTGCCTCAATTAAGGTCAGTGTTCACGACTCCACCATAAGAAAGAGACTGGGCAAAAACGGCCTGCATGGCAGATATCCAAGGCGCAAAACAGTGTTAAGCAAAAAGAACATTAAGGCTCGTCTCAATTTTGCTAAATAACATCTCAATGATTGCCAAGATAGTAAAATATGGTGGTGGTAGTGTGATGGTCTGGGGTTGTTTTGCTGCTTCAGGACCTGGAAGGCTTGCTGTGATAGATGGAACCATGAATTCTACTGTCTACCAAAAAATCCTGAAGGATAATGTCCGGCCATCTGTTCGTCAACTCAAGCTGAAGCGATCTTGGGTGCTGCAGCAGGACAATGACCCAAAACACACCAGCAAATCCACCTCTGAATGGCTGAGGAAAAACAAAATGGAGACTTTGGAGTCTAGTCAAAGTCCTGACCTGAATCCTATTGAGATGTTGTGGCATGACCTTAAAAAGGTGGTTCATGCTAGAAAACCCTCAAAAAAGCTGAATTACAACAATTCTGCAAAGATGAGTGGGCCAAAATTCCTCCAGAGCGCTGTAAAAGATGAGTTGCAAGTTATCGCAAACGCTTGATTGCAGTTATTGCTGCTAAGGGTGGCCCAGCCAGTTATTAGGTTCAGGGGGCAATTACTTTTTCACACAGGGCCATGTAGGTTTGGAGTTTTTTTTCTCCATAAATAATAAAAACCATCATTTAAAAACTGCATTTTGTGTTTACTTGTGTTATCTTTGACTAATCGTTAAATGTGTTTGATGATCAGAAACATTTTGTGTGACAAACATGCAAAAGAATAAGAAATCAGTTTTGCACACCACTGTATGCATTTATTTATCTCACCCTTATTAAAGTTAGCAATTCAATTATACAGTAGAGGATATACATGGAAAGCAGGATCTTCAGGACACACAGCTAATATGCAATGTGTTTCTTCTCAGGAGAACTCCCATAAAATGAATATAACAAAACTCAAAAAAGAAGGGCGCCTCTACTGCTCTTTTTGGTCACCTCCACAATCCCATACCACCAAATATTAATACCATGATTTTAAAGTTTTTAAAAAGAAACACCTTTATTAATTGATATTAATTGCATATATAAGCCATATGAAGGGAAAAAGACATTGCCTGCTTAAGGCTATGTTTCCATTATACTTAGGGAGCCCCTCCGCTAAGCGTATTGCTTGGCGAGGATTCCGACATAGCACATAGACTAACCTGCTCGGCGGATGCTCTGTCTTCACTGCACCGAGCCACTCCGCCGATGCAACTCGTACTTGACTACGTTGAGCCTCTGCATCGGTGTATGTGTAAACAGAGCATCTGCCGAGCAGGCAATGTCTATGTGCTATGTTGGGATCCCGCCAAGCAATACACTTAGCGGAGGGGGTCCCGACATATAATGGAAACAAGCCCTTACATACAAGTCAATTGTGCTGCCACCACCCCCGCCTCTTTAATTTAGGTTAATCAGCCTACCCATGATGTCCAGCCTGACTGGACAGTGAAAGAAGCAGCAGCACAGTGATGAATATTTCTCTATTATTCTGCTTTCTGAGTGATGCTTGTCAGCACATGAACTTTTTATTCCCCTGTGCACACACCCAGTGCTGACAAAGAACAACTTCAAGAGGCTGACACCAGGTTAGATTTAGGCATTGAAAGATATTTATATTTCATGATGTATTAATGAGTGCAAAGCTACATTAATTCCTGGTTTTTGTTGGAGAGTTTAGCTTGAGCGTTGACAAGTCAATGTGATTGCAGAGTGAGCACTGTATTGTATAAAAAGCACATAATGTAGCCACAGCATGAAATTAATCCATACATCAAGGAAGTTTATACAAACACGACAGTGCCATGGATGCTTTCCAAAACAACGAGGTCTTTGATAATGATAAATAAGGGTATTTTAAGCTAAAATGCTCCATCAGATATTTTCTGTGAAAACGGAATAGAGAAAATGCCCTGAAGAAGAAAATGCTTCATAGTTATTGATGTATTTCAAAGGCTACAAAAGGCTACTCGGCTGTGGTTGATTTTCCAGGTGGCCTGTTGGAAACAACAAATGAAAATTAGCAGACTATTAGCAGTTTGTCGTTGCAGAGAATAGTTCTGCCATGTTATATTTCCAGCATTGAAAAACACACACATATTCTGGAAAACCTCCTGGATCAGCAGCCGACTCTGTAGCAATTAGAGGTGCTAATTAGGATTTTATAAAATTAATACCAATATACCCTGCTTCAGACATAAAGTTGTTTAGGTGCATGTCCCTGCCAAATCAATCTCATTTTGCTGCTTGAGGCATAGGTACAGAAGAGGATATATTGACATGGCCTTGCTTCATTAAGCAATGCAAATAATGTTTTGGGGTTTAATAGCAAAGTAAATTTGCTATAATGAATACTGATGTCTTAAGCAAAGAAATACTATACTAAGAACTCAGAGAACGCATGGTTTCCTTTTTAACTGTATAATGAAAAAAAGAGCTGATTTTAATGTGAAAAGATTAGATTACATTTATCAAATAATCGCGAATCCAGGTCTCAGCAACATTTAACTGAACATATAAAGGAATGAATAAAAGAATGAATAAATGTCACAGTCATCAGTGCCAGCCATCTTTTCAGAATTACTGATTTCATAGGTAATTTGCCATTTGTCATGATTTTTTCTGAAGCATTACTGCCCATATTTGCAGGACATTTGCCACTCTGCAGTTATGGACTAACATTCTGATTTAGGCATGATGGCCTCTTCACATTACACACATCAATTCATGAATGTGCCAAGGCAGGAGCAACCTATAATCTGGGAATACAGAGAAGCCTGAACATTTACCAAGACAAGCTTGCTGAAAAAAATGGCCTCTTAATAATAAACCTCAGATTCTGCAAACAGCATAATTTATTCTTACCCAATTCTCCATATCCAAAACCAAACCTGTATATACATTCATTATTGTTTTTTACTTCTGTATGCATGATTTGCTATTTAACCAGATATTATTATTCCTGGGCTTTTAAACTATTATGCATTTGGATTTATTGGTTGTTTTTCAGTTATTTTAATAATGGGGGCTTGGTATTGCATGTGGGCATTGTCCATAGCAGAAAAGAAATGTGTAAGTGTAGATAAAGACTACATTTTACATCTATACAGAGAGGATTGTTAAGGAGTACTGTGATGTTTTTTGAATAGTATTATTTATCAGTGGTGGGCAACTGAGTTAGCATGGAGGGCCACAAGTGCGGCCCTCTACATCACTAAAGGGCCACACAAACAATTTTCAAATTATACTGACTTGTATGAGCATTTTTTAATGAAACAATTAAAGCATGCATAGCTAGAAGGCATTATTTTTAAATAACAAAATGTGTTTAAAAATTTACTTCAAGCATTAGGGAACACTGTATGGGGATGCATATTTTGTGTCATTTGTACTTAAGGATGCAGTCCAGTGTAATAAACTAAGAGGATGTGTCAGCGGGGGATCAGTGGACACGTGAGTTAGGTTTCAGGGGCCGCAAGTGGAGGACCATGGGGTCCGCAGAAGAACACCCAAAGGGCTTGGCACCTTGGTTATATATATTGTATTAGCATGTGATAAAGGTGAATGAAAAGAAAAAACATGTTGAGGTTTTCTTAAAGATGTAATTCCACTCTATGCCTCTGCGACATTTCAAATGGAAACAGGAAAAGAACTGAATTCATCTGCTCCTATACTTTGTGTGGTGCATTCTCTACCTATGCTTCGGGTTGTTTGCCCTCACTGTAATCCATGAGTTCTGCATTGAGGTGGATGATGTCAATGCTGCCAAGAATCAGGTTATAGTTCTTTAACTGTCTTTCATAAAGCACGGATGTAAAAAAAAAATATACACCCCACCCTTTATCTAGTGAAATACCGATAGCTTCTACAAAAAATAAACTACCATCTTATATAGTAATGAGAAAAAATTGAATAGAAAAAAAACATATGCAAAATACAGTATGTATGCA
The DNA here is from genome assembly GCA_036250615.1 of Ptychadena robeensis. Lineage (NCBI taxonomy): Eukaryota > Metazoa > Chordata > Amphibia > Anura > Ptychadenidae > Ptychadena > Ptychadena robeensis. Next base: position 83,526,500 of record CM070034.1, on the reverse strand, counting down.
CTAAATAAACTCTTCTCCAAATGCACTCTTCCATTACTATGATAATTCATTTTTAATTGATGTGGTGCTGACTTATACTTTCAGCACTCTCATTTGATATTCTGTGAATTTGTGCATCATCCTATATGTATTAGCTATTCCATAGTAACTTCAGTGCTTCAGTGCAGCGAGGGTTTGCCTCCTCCTGAATGCTCTTGCATGTGCCCAGAATTCTAAGCGGCTGAATGGGGATTTCAAACAACTGTGTTATTTTTTATGCAGATGCACCAGTGTTTTCCAGTGCTGAAACATTAGCAGTAAACTTTCTATGTATTATGCATGCAGCACTGGAGTCAAGAAGGAGCTAAAAGCTGTGATTGTCCTACTGTATATGGCAAAATTACATAAAAATTCTTGAGATACATTTACAGCCATTAGATGTTTAAAATTGCTTAATGCAAGTGGCTTACTTCAGAGACAAAGAGAAGCAGACTTCAGCAATTTAATCCTTGATATCTTTTCTATCTGTGTCGTACTTTCTTTGGAATTTACATAATAATGATAAAAAGTGTTGCAGCACGCGTCCCAACGTTAGTTACTCTCCCAACAGGCTAAAAAATGCAGCCGATTTAAGCAATCTAGGTCAAAAAAGACCTCGATTTTACAGAGGAGGACATTTATGCAGAGCATTTGTATTCACTGGAGAAGAGGAATGACAGAGTGAGGCTCTACTTCTAAAAGTCCCCAGTGCCACCGAAGGCTGACAGCAAACCTGGACTTGCGCCCAATTAACAAGAATGCAGTCATAACGTAACAAGATTCATAGACAAAAAATGGTGCACAGTGGGATGATTCTTCAGTTTTAGCTACTCAACAGTCACCGGCCTGAGAATTGCTATTCTCTTGATGTGGAATTTATTTGGTGACGTGAAGACACTAATGGTATAAAAACCTATTATGGAAATGTAGCGTGTACAATACAGTAAAAGATAAACATAAGCAAGTCAAATGATTTATTTCAGAGTGAATATGTGCTAGTGTCCCACAATGGTAGCAGCTGAAAATGCCTATAATAACCTGGCTAGCAGCCAACTAATCATACTTCCATTTGCACATCTGGGCGCCATTGACTTAAAGCAATAAAACAAATATCTATGTGTAGGTGATGGTGTTAACTATTTGTGTGCCTTTTAAGGATGATGGTTTTTGCCATTTGTGCATAAATGATGCTTCTTACTAAATGGAGATACACAAATTAAAGAATAGTATCTCTTCTGTGGTCCATGATTTTGTTTATTGTAAGGGAAAGAAACATGTATCTAAAGATATTCACCATGTACTTCATAAATCTGACAAATCTGAACTAATTCCAGGCTTTTAATGAGCTACTAATGGTATCCAGTAAACACAACTGTTCATTCAGTTTACCTTAATGTGAGTTCTTTGTAACCCCCTGCAGTATAACCACACTTAGCTACAAAGTGTGCCAATAGGAGGGCTGCAGAAGACTACTTTCTGAAGCTCCGTGCTGTGTATGTTCTGCTTTCTGGCTCTTGCATCACAATATGCATTCAAACTTGAACCTGATTAGTGGTTATGAGAAACATTATGGGCACGCTGCCCTTCTGTTCTGCCACAACTGCTCCCCTTAAAAAGGTCTGGATGCAATATTAACATACTAAAACACACACACACATGATAAGGGCCCACTCAATTCTTTTATTTAAAGTGTAAACTGCGTAATCTCAATCTTGTTCTGAAAGCCAATGAAAATGCCATTGAAAATTTTAATCGTTCAAAAATTATGCTTGGTGGGATGCCTTAGAAATGCAACTTTAGTTTTTGGGGGTGTTTTTTGTGAAAATGATTTTCATCAGCATGACAGATTGATTGTCAAATTGATGGACTAATGATGGACTATAAGCAATGATTGTAAATCAAATTTGTGTCTACCTCATTGAATATTTATGTGTGTGTGTGTGTGCGCGTGTGCGCACATGTGTAAATTTTCGGTAATCTCTTGTTGTGGTAAATGAGTAGATGTTAAAATCTTAGGTTTCAAAAATTAAATATATGAAATACAGTATACCCCAGTTACCATCAAGTAAAATAAGAGCAAGAGTCATACACATGAAACCTTGTAGAAGACACAGTAAGCATCATAACGGGTAACCTTGCACCTGCTATAGAGCAGTACAAGCTGCCATACATTGCGTGCACCAGAAAAGATTTATAGCCAGTCCAATGAGGGCAGCACTCAAGGGAGAACTAGCGACAATGATGCTGTAACAATCAGCACCAGGAAAGCGGACAGCTCACCTGACACCAACCAACATACTTCAGAATCACATCTTGAAGATCTCAGCATACTATTGTTACTATAACTGCTCCAGAAACCACTTATTAACTTGTATGCTGCTTCTGTACTATAATGGCTGCTTGGAAGATATTATTTTCCATAACTCTTTTAAAATTAGAACCACTTTGTCTTCTGTTCCCAAGCACTGCTCTCATAAAAATCCCTGATAAGTTATCCTCTTGGATAATCATTTTGTGTAATCCATTACAATGTTCTGTGTACAAAATGCTGCAGTACCTCAGTAGTAATTTTGAAGCTGTATCATTTCCTAGTCATTGAAAAAGCGGAAATTTTGTACTGTGATTGTTAGACGCTTATAATTCAGCATTTGCACAGAAAGATGTGTCTGGAATTATATTTCTTTGCAAGCATGCTGGCTTCTTTCATAGACATAATAGAGGTCTTAAAATATTTGCATTAATGCTTTAGCTATATATATAAAAAAAGAAACAATATGAATAATACAATATATTTTGCTATTAAACTTTATTGTTGGAATAAATCATTTTACAATATGACCGTGAGGCAGGTCTTATCACTCTGCGAGGAACAGATTAGAAGTGCCTGCAGCAGAAGGAGCTAATGAGGTGACTGCCTGGGGATTGAAGGGACGAGTATGTTTGGGAGAAGTTAGGAGCCAAGACTGAATCCTACAAAGGGCTCAGCCAAATCTGGATAGAAATGCAAGCCACGTGAAAGGGAAGCTGAAATAATTGGAGAAAAACACAAAGATGATACAAAGATGAGATGTTTATTCGGCTGCAGCATGGTAACAATTATGATATGCACATCAATCGTGGGATATAATTGGCCAAATAACTGGCTCACAAAGGATGATGGGAGTTTAGAAAATACAGCCGCAAATGAAGGGTAATTTCAGAGCTAAGCCAGTTATTAATTTCAGAGCAATGTGGGCACAGAGTGATTGATTGTAGGAAATCCTGTTGGCACATCAAGTACCAAAATATGCTGACCCGATGTCTCCAAGGCAACATACAGTATGTTACAGGGCGCTAAAATTAAACATGTATCTTGAGTACAATTTCTTCCTAATTGGGGGCTACTAGAAGAACTGTCATGTATGCTGGACTGAGTCTCCAGCTGTAGATTTTATGTTGAGTGATAATTGCTGAATTGCAAGTTATGTTCTTGTAACAGATTGTCTGTGTAATCTATTCAGTCGCCCTGAGATCGGTAGACAATTATGTCCCATTTTCCAAATTGTGTACAGCATTATTCACATCAAAGTAAAAAAACGACATCACTAAATTGCAGTTATTTCAGTCTACTTGGACTTGATGCATTTGCACTGCATTTTTGAAAGGTGAAAGTGATTTATGTGTGTGTTTATCTGGATTTTCTCCCTCAGTATTAAACTGTAGTGATGCTTGTGTTTGCTGGTGCCTTTCAGTGGCAGTGTCACTCAATGATAATACTGCATCAACGGCATATTGGTGTGTTCCACTGTCAGGTTTGTTGGTGAGGTTAGTATAAAGGTATGGTTTGTATTTAGAATGGTAATGCTAATTTTGAAACAAATTCTTCTGGAAACAATTATATAAAACTGTATACTAAATACATTTTACAGTATTTTTTGCATGACAGTCCACAGTATAATATTTACTAAACACAAATTCTTCCTCTAGTGGTCATCTATTGCCAATGTGAAGAATGTTCCTTAATGTAAAGTTACACATTTGTATATCTCCAGTCTTAAGTCATGTGATAAGCCCTCTGAGTAATACAGTAAAAGCTAGGTCTGGAAATTCCACTTCAGCTACAGCATTACACTATGCCTTCCTGTGACTGGACTGTGAAACATAAGCACGGTTTCAGAAGAAACTAGAAGTACCTTATTCTTTATATTTTTTACCTTGCTTTTTTGTTATATGTTATAATATAATTTCTTGCATCAGACCCAATATCTAAAATGGGTTCTACTAACTTCACGTCTGTCACAATCAATAAAAAATTATTTTTCCAACTCTTAGTTGAAACTCACCATATATATTAACCTCCCTAGCGCACCGCCCGTACAAAGTGCACTGCCTGCAATTCCCGCCCGCCCCTGTGCACACATCCGGCGTCATTAATCATTGTGTTCGATAATTAGAAGTTCAAGACCATGTATTCTCAGGACTTGAGTGGCACAAATAAAGATATTTAAATAAAATCTTAATGGGTCTCCGAGCATAAAAAAGGGTGACATGTAATTTGGTGAGGTCATGTTGGGCTAGGAAGTATGATGCAGAAAATAATATCTGCATATTGGAAAATTGGTCAACTTTTGATCAGTTGATCTTCATCTAGCTTGTGCAACTGAAATATGTACTGTCAGTGTAACATTGATCGTACCACCACCCAGTGTCATTGACTAAAAACGATCAATTCTTATTCAAAGCCCCGTGCACATGTTCCAGAGTACAATTGGATACAAAATACCAAGAAAACCCATTAGATACTTGAACAAATTACTGAAATTTACCAACATTTCCAATTACGATTTTATGTCAGAAATCAATCATTAGGTCAATTGATTCAGGTCAAACAATCCCATTGAAGGTAAAATCAAACTGTGTATGGCCACCTGTGGGAGAAAAAAAGCTGTGCTATCATGTGGGAGGAAGGGATACCTAGAAGCAAAACTGTCATATTTTTAATTTTGATAGAGTGGTAAAGGATTAGAACCACTGTCAGCTTTTAATTGCTTAGCCTGAAGCTGCCAAGAAGCAGCCATTGCTATGAACAAGAATTTGTATAGTTTTATGGTTCATTTACACAGGCTTTTTTTTAACTACCCAAAAACTTCCAATTAACACAACCACCCAGTGAGGTGTACAGCGGATGGTTTTCAGGTTTTTGCCCGATAGACCTGTCATGGAGGGCTCTTAATGGCTCCTGAGCAGCTGCACAACTATTGCAGCCCTTGTAAATGCACCCAATATTGGCAGATGGCCATCATCCTTCTCCCACCTCCCCCATATATTATATGTAGGTAGTTGTCCCTAAGATTATTCTCGAATCAAACACACAAGAGGAATAGGAATTTGTTTAATCACTTCTCTTGACTAATCTGCCTTTTTTGATGCTATTAAGGAAGAAATTAAGGGCAACCTCCAAACGTTGAGTTACCCTCAGAAAAAGAGGCAACATCTCCAGTGACAACTGTTCGAGAAGGACTTTACCTCATAATTAAAGGATGGTTTTGAGCCTCCCCTAATTTATCCAAAATGAAAAACAAAGTTGTACTAAGTAGGGGATCAACATGTAATAAAACTATGTTACAGAAGAGAAATAAAAAGAAGAAAATATTTTGTTTAGCTTTGTTCATAGTTCTACTTAGTATCAAACCCATTTTTCTTTATGAAATGAACAAAGCGTTCCATGTTCTGTGAGCTAGTGAGAATACTTTCATTGCATCAGGTGGTAACCAATTTGTTAGTGGTGAGAAAACATAATGTGCTAAAGTTGTTACATATTTTTCTCCTTTTTCACATTGAATATTAGAACCATTTCTAAAGGTTTGCTTTTGATCTTCTAAATAGGAGGAAGCATGGTATAACTGGCCTCTTGCTTGCCTCTCTTGAACTGCACCGGATTGACAAGATGACAATATCCCAATTGAGATTTCAGGCTTGTGTGAAGTAGACACCTGATCTGCCTGCAAATGGATTTACAAAAGGCTTTCATTCACAGAAAAAAAAGAAAAACCTCAGTAGGACTTTTCTAATTTAGCCTTCTGGGTATGCGGTCTCCTGGTCTGTCAGCTTTTAAATCCTACTGCCGCATTAACCTATATGACGCTGGAGGTTTTTGCCACACAGTGGGTTGTAGGGCCTCCTGGCAGTGCAAAGGCTAACAGTCTTTTCAGTTCGCAACACAAATGTTTCTTGCAAAGAAACTGTCATCCAGGATTCCATTACTTGCTAAGAGAATATAGAACCCTGTCATCAGATAATCATGACGCCTTTGTTGAAGTGCTTATTTTATTAGACTAGAAAGTAAAGCAGATTTTAGACTTTAAAGTCATGGCAGGCTTTGAAAAGCATACTGATGCATTTTCTCACATCCTGTGGTCAGGGTTCAGATCTTGGTAGATAATGCTCTAAACTATAGGAGACTTCTAAATTGATGTCCTTTGCTTGGTTAAAATGAACAAAACAAAAATGGCAATCCCTTCAAACAAAGATAAAGCAAACATATGTATGCTGTCACTGCTGTCTTCATATCATAAGAACATCTAAAGGCAGTTTTTTATTTATGTTTTTTGCTAAGGTTGCACATTTAAGAAGCCATAGGGATATAGCTGTAGGGATATAGCTGTAGGGATTTGAATTATATTGTTATTAAGTCAATTAGTTCTAGACTTATCAATGTTAGTTAATTGTTATAAACCCCTTAATACCTTGTTTGTTCAGTGCTTAACATTCTAAAGCTGCGACTAGACGGTAACCCAATACGATTTCGGCACTAGGAGCGGGCATGATGACGTCATCACGCCTGCCCGCTAGTGCAGAGAATCGGCCGGAACTCTTTATGTGCAGCTCATTACTTCGGCTGGGGGCAGCTGTGTCCAGCCGAACTAATGGGATCGGGTTAAAATTTACCATCCTGTCGGATAACTGCGATCCGACAGGACAGCTGATTTTAGCCCAATCCTCATTAGTTGCTGCATCCGATTCCTGCACGACCCGATCCCTAAGGCAAATGCGGAAGCGTGCACGGCATCGGATCTGAGGTTGGATCGTGCAGGAATCGGAACGTCTATGCCCAGCTTAAGCAATGCAACAGTAGCACTTACCTTTCTTGTCTTTGTTTCACCTATTTTTGCATTTGAGGAAATGCAAAATACAGAGTACTTCTAAGTATGGATGGCTGACTAGCTAATTTTTCTTTTATTGTCATTTACTGCACAGAGGGGTAGTAACTCCAAAAATATTGCTGTGTATGAGCAAGGAAAATGCCTACCTTAAACCTCATAGCTGTAAACCAGAACTGATAGTAAGTAGAATTTACATAACAATATAAAACAGAATATTTTCCACTTTATTTATTTATTTTACACTTAGTATATCTAATATAGTAGTAGAAATATAGTATCTCTAGCATACATGATTCGGATATTTCAAGATTTTGGCCAATTTATATCAAAGAGTTTGTGCCCCATTTAGATCATGTTGGACTTTTCAGACTATTCTATTCTTTAAAAATAATTTTTATTTGATGAACAGCAACTGATATTTTGTGAGCACTGAACACTCTCAATATTGGTTGGTGCCATCATTAGTCACTGCTGTGGTACATTAGGAAATACGTTTATACAGTGCCTGATTCAACAAGTTGTGATGGTACATAAGGCATGCTAAATTGGCCACTTAGATAATATCAGCACACCTTGCAATGGGGGGGTTGATGAATCATGGAATGACATTATTATCATCATTATATTTAAAACCATTCATTGCTGTAACAGGCATTTCATTTTTAAATGGTCAGGATTTACGAATAGCTACCAATTCTCTTTTTTTCTCATTTGATTAGAGTGCATACAGGTCACTCCAAAGCCCCATTCTAAATGCCACTATAATCAGCTTGTACATCTAGAGTCAGAACCTGTTGCACCTCTATACCAATGCGATTCATTAGATACTTGAATTTGGAGTTTATGCAGAGGACTTCATGGGTTCTCACACATTTCTTATCTCTGAAATGCCTTTTGAATCTGTAACATTTATTGGATCCATCATCATTACACCGTCATACATCTGCTGTTTTCTGCATCTGTTATTGGAGAGATGTTTATGCAAGTGTTCCAAAAATGTCCTGATAATGTATTGAGTCATGAACACCAGCCAGTGATCAACTGTGTTCAGATGTTCTCACTAGATTGACTCTTTATGACCTCATAGATTGGAACATACCAGTCTTCTCTTTTAGAAACTGCCACTCTGTGCCCCTGAAGTTTATGTCTCTTTTTTATTCCTGCCATAACTACCACCTTCTGTTTTTAATATTTCAAACAGGTTTTTTCAGGATTTCTGTTTTTTAGTTTTACCTTGTGTCTTAAAAATGTTATATAAAGCCACGAAGGCAAATGTTCTACCCTGTAGCAGCCATAAATATGCACCAGAAGGTCCTTAGCTTTGACTGGATAAAGCTTTGTTGACAGTTTAATGTTATAAATATCTATGGTTTTCTCTTATAATCAGAAGTGAACTTATTTACTACATCTGTCTATTTCTTGAAAATAACTTAATTTGCTACCACAATGTCCACTAGCCAGATTGGCCACAAAATTGCTGGTACGCCTTGAACAACAGGATCCCCGCCAAGCAATACAATACAATATAATTTCTTTAACTCCAACTTCCAACATGATATTGGAACAAAAGTATGTTTTCTGTACACTGGAATAAGGGCTTGTGTCTAGTGGAAGTATGTATAATTGTGCATCTGTTGAAATAAATATGTGGCTCTTAGACACATATTATGATCACCAAACAATTATACCCTTTGGCTGAGTTGAAATCTCTCTATGAAGCATAGATTGCAAAACATGTTGAAATGTTCCCCAGCTATTTTGAGGCACCTTCTTTTCAAGATATTTGGTCACTTATTTTTCTCTGTCAGATAAGATGCACTCGGGCTGGGTTATTAACTGCTCACTGGTCAGCCAGGGTCAGTGCATCAGTATGATTCAAGAAGCACACACCAAAAGCACTTTCTTTTAATCTCTACGTGCTGCTTTATTCCCAATGATCGACTACAGAAATATTGTCTCCATTTCATGGAGGAAGCGTACAAACAAGCTTTCTAAGAAATGTTTGGAACAGATCATCTTGTCCTGGCCTTGGGATCATGTTGTGCTAATGTTTGGCATTAAATCTGGTAATTGTTAAGGTGGAGAACAAAATTAATAGCTTTAACATTGGGATAAGAGGTATTTTGGCTTAAGTTGAGATGAGGTAAGTCTTAATGTAGAACTCTAAGCTAAGTTTTTATCTTTAAGGAGACAATTAAGTTATAAGGGGTCATTTTAGGGGTAACATTAGTTGTTGAGGTGGAAGAGGTGTTAGAGGAAACTCAATAGGTAGTATGCTAGTCCTATGTGTACATAAGCTACAAATACAGCTCTTGCTCATCCAATGACAGATTCATAATGTTTCTAACCTTTTCACATTGGTTGAAAATGGTTCCTTCTATTCGTATAACATGATAGCCTATGATAATGGGATTCTATGCATAGAATCTCCTGTTTTTTTTGAAAAGCATGTTACTAAACAGAAAATGAAGGAAAATCACTAACAGGGAAGTACAGAAAAGCAGCTAGAAGTTAGTTTGTGCAAAGAATCTCTCTAAGGGAGCCTCCAAAATTAGAAACACCTTACAGGAGTTCTCTCCTTCTTTCAAAACGGAAGTTTTGGCTTTAGATAGACTTTAGTGAAGAAACCAAGTGATGGGTGTCTATGGGTTACTGTTATTATGAGAGATAAAGAAAAACATAATGATAGACTATTTTAAGACAAGATCATTGTTCATCAATTAAGCTTGTGCCTGTACCCCTAACTAGCGTTGAGCTCAAATATTCGAAATGCGAATATATTCAACAAATATCGGCTATTCACGGATTAGCAAATTTTGCGAATATGGTGGTTGTTATTCGCAATTTTTAAATGTTCGAGATATTATGCACTGGGACGCTTATTATGCACATGTGAGCATTCATTTTGAAGATTGCGAATATTTTCGCAATGCATGGCCATACACTTGAATATCAAATATTAGTAGAATTTTTGCCTATGCCCCTCATCACTACCCCTAACTTTACAGAACTGGTTAGAACAAATAATTTATAAAGAACACAAGAGGCACAAGATTCCAAAAGATACATCTTCTAAAACATTTCTGTGCTTCCAAACTAATGAATCATCTCTGGTGTATCCATCTATGAGCAGAACGCTTGTACAGAAAATTAGTTTTGTGAGAGACAGAGTATTTAAATAATTTTGTATTAGGAAAACATTCCCCGCATCATCTGTTGAGGCTTCGCCTGTAAACAGGTTATCTCTGAGAAGCTGATAATCTGCAGCTCTGTGCAATGTTCTCCAGAGGTGTTTGGGGAAGATTTCCCTAAGAACAGAAACAGATGTGATTTAAAAAGATTTGCTTTGATCCAGATGGGTTTCTTTATTGTGAATATATTTTACCATTTAAAATGAAAAAAAAATTGCCGGTGTTTCTGTTTTTTAGAAAATATTTGACATTCTCTGTATCTTAGAGATTTCATTCTGGAAATAAAAGAAAATCACAATGCAAGGACACTAAGCCACCAAGAGCAAGAAATTGTAAAGGATAGATTTTAGAGAGAATTATAAAACCTTTTTGCTTCCAAAACTTCTTTCTATTTCTGTGAATGACCAGAATACATTGAATTATGGAACCAAATCCTAATTGGACTGGATTTTTATAAAATCATAAAGGCACACATTATTTACAAAATGCCTTTACCAATATTACAGCATTAAACATTACAGCATTAAACATTACTTTTAATAAATGTTGGTAAATCTGTTTATTAAATGTTGATACACACTGTCCAAAGCAGGTCCTCAGCACTGCTGTCTTCTGTCTGCCTCCCACTTCTACAGATCATTCACAAAACTCACACAGCCTCACACTTCATTTTGTAAATGGCCAGACAGAGAGGGACACAACTTAAGGTCTAGGATCTTTAGGAAGTTTAGAAGAAGCTGTAATAATCCTGGTACTGAAACAAACAGATTTAGCACTTGCAGAAAAAAAAACTAAAATCCCAAAACCTTTTTGTTGAAAAGTATACCTCGTAAGAGTTATGCATGAGCACTTTCATAGATTTAGATTAGGGTTACCCTCGTTTTTTTGGCTTGCAAACTACAATGACAAAAGTCAAAGTAATCTACCAACACTAAAAATGGTGTATATATATTATACTTTATATTTGAACTATATATTGTTTACATTGCATAACAGCATGAACATGTATGGCCCAATACAATTCTTTACATTATTGGCCATTTTGGCCTTGTGTTAATAAAGACAAAAAAATTCTTCTGATCTACTCCTGTTGCCTTTGCAATCTGCCAGTATATCACCATCCACCTCCTGGCCACCTGTATTCTGGTTGATAAAGGCGATTAGCTTGTATGTACACTTTTTATATACTTTTTATTATGAATTCAATGACATACATTTTCTCCCCTGTGTATTGGCCACAAAGTCCAACTGATGACCAGGGGCCAGAAAACCATGTTTTTTTTGTTTTGCATACAAAATAAATGTGGCCTTAATAAAAGTACAGCAAAAGAAAACAAAAGAAAAATATGCCTTCTCAGTACATGGATATCTCTATTTCCACAATTACCTAAAATGCAACTATTATGTATACATTAAAATATATTCATATTTAATATGATGCATTAGGTTAAAATGAAACACAAAGTGAGGGGATGTCCAAGCCAATTACAAGCAAACAAGGAAAAAATACTCAAAAAAATTGGAAATATTAAGTCTTTAATTGTATTCATGAGAATGCATATTGAAATGCTTTCTGTTCTAATACAGCCTACAACAGCAAAGAAAACTCCAAGACAGTGAGGAAATGGAATTGATCTTTTTGTTCTATAACTAGATAGGTCATCAGACATACTGAACTTATGACCTTGATTTTATGATTTTCTTCAGCACATACACCTAAGATGCCTATGAGACATGTAGAACCTTGATCTTGGATGCAATTGGTAACAAGACAAGGGAGAGCTTACCAGGGTCACAAATGTATCCCAAAATACATTGGCCATTATACTCACACTGGCTGTATTGTAGGTGCCCGTAGGATCTGACCTAACATGAATGCACTCAGTCCAGCTCCAGGACTTTCTCTTATTGTTCCAAATTGATGGTATTTAAATTTTTGAATATATGTATGGCTAATTGCCCAGCATCATATAATTTAAAAAAAATAGGTCAGATACAGCGTTGTGTCTATTTTTTTAGAGGGATATACGTGTGATTCCATTGTAGTTATTTCTGCATTTATTCCCATGTTTTTTAACAAGTGTTGTAGTTTGGAATCCTAACATATGATTAAAAACAACCAGGCAGGTAAAATGTAACCACAAATTCATATATATATTAATATATTTTTGTTTTTAGGTATTGCAATGCTTTTATAGTTTCTGTTAAATGTTAGTAAGATGCTCATTACACATCGTCCTGCTTCATTCCGCTGTCTGTAGACTTTATTATACGTCAAGTTCACCAGACAATTTTAGCACCATTCCCATGAAATAGAAGGTCATTGCTTAGGGGCAGTTGCAACGTTATCATGTAAATTCATATTCCACCTTGTAATGTGTACTAGACAGTCAATAAAAGAGTTTATCATTGTTATAAGCCATAGGTTGTTGGTCGGTTAACTCTGAGCACAGATGATTTGTGATTATCATGAAATGTCAGCACAAGAGTCTAAATAAAGAATTGTTGCAGGATATACAATATGAATTGATTTCTAAAGAGAGATGACCAAGCTGAATGAGAAAACATGACCTCAGTCCCTCTCAAAGCTCTAAATTAGGAGAAAAATGTTTCCTCTTTTTATTTTTACCCATCACCTGAATGTTGTGAATTTTTTTTCTTTGCTCATTTATTCTGAGATTTTATTTTGAGTGTGTACAAAAACAGTTGCAGGACGCTGTGTTGCATTTTTGTAAGCTCACACGTTTTTAACCTCCTGAGCATTGCGCACATGGCGCTCTTCAGGAGCTGCCCAACACTATCATGCTGGGAAAAAGCAACACCCCTCCATTAACATGGAAACCTATGGCGCCGCCTACTCCCCACCCCTTTCACGTCACCAGTGACATGGTTGGAGCGGACCCGGAAGGATCGGCGTGTATGCTGATCCAGAGAACCACAGAGCGAATCCGGTGGACAGGTAAGTCTGCCCGCAGTTATATCGGGTTGAGTTTCATGATCAGTGAAACTCAACCGGAGATATCTCTGGCAGAATGGGGAGGTTGGGAGGTTAAAGCACTGTTTCTCATAGAAAACCAGTGTTATCATTCACACTGCATGCGTTGCATTTTTACAAATGCAGCATTAGCACCTGCAATTTTTATAATGCCCTGCTACATGCATTTTTGATGTGGTGCAGTCATAATATAGCTTATAAAAAAGTGAAGGCAAATGCAGATGTGTGACATACAAAACACATACCTTAAAAATACGCATATAGTGTGAAAGAGCCTGACACAACAGGAAACAACTGGGTCTGATCTATTGTGGTTTCTGTACTGAGGGCACTTTTACACTATACATGCTGTATGGCATTTTTTTATGGTATGGAATAGGAAACCTTGTTTGTAGCGTATTGTGCTGTGTTATGCATTATAGCGAACTGCTGCACTCAATTTTTAACTTTCCAATGCAACTGTTTTCAGTAAACTTATATTGGAAATGCTAATTCAGTGGGTCCAATATTGCCTAGTGTTTGTATTGTGCTATGCACACTTTTGCGCATACTTTTATATGCAGCACATATGGTGTTAAACAGCACTGACAGATCATTTTCTGCTAAAAACAAAACTGCTTTAACTTGGTAAGCAAAACCCTTCTTAATTTGTGTCATATACGCTGTCTATTCCAGTCTCTGCCCCTCAGTGGGAGAGTTTGAGCAGCAGAAGTCCTGATCCAGGAAGCATTGGCCAAGGCTTGGAATGGCAAGCTTCCGATTGATGAGCTACAAGCTTGTAAATAATCAGTGACAATGTTGGTTGTCATCCTCATTATGGGATGTTTTATGATTTTGATCATATTGCAAAATTTTGCTAAAGCAAATTTTTATATATTTTTTAATGCAATGCCGTATTATACTTTGTCTTCTGTTAGTTAAGGCCATTTGCCTTGTAAATACTATATGTTTTATTACACATCAATGTAGTTAATACATTGTGTTTTAGTGTACACACTTAAATTTAAATGAGCTCACATAAATGCAGTACATGCAATGACACATAGGCTTAGATAAATGTAATTAAAGGAAAAAACTACAATTCACTCCTTACACCTATGCTTTTTATGTTAGATCTTCTGTCAGCAGGCTTCCAAATAGTGAAAAAAGCAATCTTGTGTGAACTAGCTGTAATGCCAATAGTGTTAACTCTGGCTGTGTGTGTGAGGTAAAGTTTTCCTGTGGGAACATCCACCATTTCTTTTATTAAAATGTCTTCATGAAAGGATGAGAAAGAATTGGCTACATCTGCTGCTCAAGCCCAATGTAAATATGTAAGTGACCATACTCCTATCAGCGTAAATGTCTGGAGACTGATTAAAAGGGAACCCAAGCGGTTTTTTACATCAAAAAAACTTAATGTAATCCCCTCTTCTAAGCAAAGATTTAAGAATAAGAAATCCAATTCAGCAATTTGTTACCATATCTCACAAAGCATCCAACTGGATTCCAGCCTGTTGAATGCCTCTGGGATAATGGCATAAAATAGTCAAATATAAATGTGAATATCATAGCAGATCAGTAAGATTTTTCTATTCATATAGGGATTGTTAAGTAACTTTAACTAATTAAACTGTTCATTATAATTCTACTTTAGTAGTTTGGCAATCCTTTTTTAGTAGTTTTACAATCCTTCAAACTCACTTCCAAATGTTTCAAGTGCACTGTAATGCTTGCTAGCAATTGTACTTTAAACTAAACAGCACATGAGTGGACTATAACTTAAATAACTAACAAATAGGCAAAACGCAGTTGCTGTAAATTTAAGTTTTTTAGTTTCAGAATATCTGTCCCTAAGCCTAGTTGTGTCCATGCTGATGAAGCTCGATCACCTACCAGACGGCAATGTTTTTGTATACAAATTTTGATCATGTACTTATGTTTGTGCATGTATCTGTTTGCATATTCACATGAAAATATCATTTACACAGCTAAGCTCACTTAAAATTGACTTACCAGAGTAAGTATTATACGTACTCCGTGTTCTATGTACCACTGAATATATTTCAAGAATGCAACTCTAGATATTGTTTCTGTTACTTTTAATCAGCATCATAAAATAATGCTGTTTATGGGAAGCGAGTTCAGATTATACAGTTCCTAAATTGATTGGGCAGGTTGAGGAAATGATCGTCGTAATAATAATTTGCATTTATATTGTGTCATTTCATTTGCCTAAACCAGATCCATTTTGGTATGCGGGAGGATTTACTCATAAATATAATTATGCAGGCTCCCCTTTTCACAAGCAGGACTCATGCAGCTGGTTTATTTGAAGAGTCAGAGAGAAAAAAAAACAGATCTTTCAATTATTAGTTTTTCTAGATGGTTTAACCTCTTAAGCACATGTAAAATGTATTACAGTCAGTCACCTCATATAGGAGTATTAAAAGTTTAGCTACTGCACATTTTGGAAATGACTTGAATCATTTATAGTAAAACTTGCAGTAAAATTACCTTACTTCCAAAACAATTACTGGTCTATAAATATTCCAAAG
>CM070034.1:83486384-83510517 GCA_036250615.1 Ptychadena robeensis | reverse complement strand
ATAAAGAGGATGATGTGGTCAAAATACTCATTTGCCTAATAATTCTGCACTCCTTGTATTTCTGTAAAGAAAACAGTTACATTTTATAGTTATCCTTTTTCCACATTCCACTTTGTATCAAACAATGACATTCTACCTCTTACTGTGACATCCAAGAGAATATAGAGCAGCCAAAATTTCACAAGAGGACACTCTTGCATTGGACTGCAATTAAGAAATCTCTGAAAGGATTATATCATCACACCCAGACATGTGGAAGACCTGGGGCAGTAATCTAAGTTTATATAAGTACTGTATATAATCATATATACTACATGTTTCTTATAAGTGCAAGTGTAAGCACTAATGTATGACGTGGTAAAACCCAGGTCAAACATTAGTGTATCCTCACATGCTACCCCATACCCAGAGGTACTATAAATGACGTTCAACAGATATCTAATCTGCTGGATTAAAGGACGGGCATGGGCAATGTGTTAAGATGGTTAAAATCCTTTTTCTTGACATAAAGACTTCTTCCCAATGCTTGATCCATTATAAGTCACAGATCCTGGTAGTTCTGTATAATACAATTATGAGCTTAGGTCTGTCCAGCAATTGATCACTGGTTTAATCAATTTGTCCTTAGTATTACAACAGTATGAACTATAGCACATCACAGTTCACAAAGCTGATGGCTTTGCATAGAGACCACCAAGATGGATCAAAAAAGCCTACTGGCCAATTGCAAATACCTATAATCAAAGCAAAGTCATCAATTTTAACAGCATTTCCAGGCAGTTAATATAAGATCTACATAGAATAATTGCCTTGCATCCAGAGTTGCTTTGCTGCTGTATCTTGCATTTCAGCTTCAGAAACGTTAAGTTAAACCCTTGGTAAGTAAGTCTTACACATACATTTCTTTGCCAACTGACATCTGGTGCTGGAAGATAGTACTACTTTTGTTGGCATATCAATATTTGGCAAATGAGGCTTTTAAAGAGAGGCCTGTCAGGATGAGCTCTTGGAGTGGTATAAGCCCTATTATGTGGTTGAGTGGATTTATTTTTGGGTAACTGCGGTATATCTAGTCAACTCTTTAAACAGCTTGTGTTATTCCCTCTGCACACTAATGTGCATCTTGAGTACGACCCCCTGATGTCTTTCATATTCTAACCCATTTAATCTCTGTACTGAAGCGTATGGCTATACAGTAAACTTCATTCTGCTGAATGAAATTAGCATACAGCATTTATCATCACACAGAAAGATTTTAATCAGCTTATGCACTGATCTGTAACTGACCCCATGATACCTAAATGAGTGAAATAAATTTGATTTTAATTTTTTTATTCATATTCTCCATTTTTAGTATATTAAACTATGAAATTGAGTTGGTCTATGTTAATACAAAAGGGGACCTTTAATATCTCTAGTGCAATTACTTATAATTATGGAAACTGGGGAAATAGTCATTGAGGATGGGGGTCTATGACCTGTTTAACTCTTTCATTATCTAGGCAAAATTGTACAATTATCATCTGGCATGTGCCATGCATCCAAAGGAACTAGTAAATGCTTAGATGTATCTATTTTTACAGATTAAACATAAAAGTCAGGATTTTACAAATTGTTAGTGTACTATTAATGGAGAGATATGGTTATAATCCTATTCAGCAAGTCTACTTTAAGTATTTATCAATGTATCAAAATGTACAACAACCAGTCTAAAGTGTTTTTTCCAGTGAATTTTTGCACTGATGTAACACAGGTGCTAAAACAATAATTCATATTTTGCTGAAACACTGGGGAATTCTGCTAGAGGATCATATTTTAGGATCTGTTTTATCTGATAAATCCCCTGTCAGACTTAGAAGAGCTAAAAATATTAAGTTTGGTAGCTTCAAGCAAGGTGCATTCCACAAGAAAAAAATCTAATAAAATTATTGATTTAAAGGGTTCTTATGAGTGTAGTGCGGATGACTGTGACAGTTGCTAGATTTTAACACACAAACAACATCAATCCAGTAAGCTCATGGTTGTTATTTATCTAGTAATCTAGTAATTATGGGCTAGCTATGAAAATTATATCCTATATTACTACACAGATTTATTAAAGTACATAGTTGAATTTAAAGCACATGGGTGTTAAAATAGTAAAAAGGAACTTACGAGTCTTTGCCATAATGGATTAAACAAAAATGTTGATATTTGTGCTTTCTATTGTCATTTGTAACCTTTTAACTTATTTATAAAGAACAGTGATGTTAGATTACCTTAAGGGCTCTTTCACAGTCCAAAGAATGACATTTTCTGTGTTAACTATTCACTCTGTATGAACTCCATAGCTACTAGTGACCACACAACAATGCCAAAAAAGTGTCGATTGAGCCTTTTTTAATGTTCGCTTTTGTGTATGGCTTTCAAAGTGGTGAACACTATTTGCCAAATCTAAATAAAAGCCAAACTGATCACCACTTTATACATTTGGTAATTGCTTTTTTTTTTGGAGCATATGGCTATGTCTCCAATGCATTGTGTGATCCATTGGTGCCCAGCAAATCTTCTGTTCACACAAAAATCGCAACTAAATGAATTGAGACAAGATTTCTCAACGTGTTCCCATTCATTCTCTATGGGCGCGATCAGGGCAAATCGGGTGCGGACGAAAATCGTGGCCACAAATCGCAGTCAAAAACACTTCCAACCGCCCCTGATTGCACCCAATTGCAAAAAATCGTCCGTCTGGGATTAGGATCACGGGAGATGGTTAAGTGGAGACATAGCCTAAGATGTGAATAGATAAAAGTGGTATTCAGACTGATAAACTAATTTATAATTTATAAATAAGGCAAACTGAAAATTGTCACTATTTAGAATCGCCCTTTATGACTGACCCCTTAAGGTTCCCTTTCTCAACAGCTCGGTTCATTGTAGAATATCAAACACCTACCCATTTAGGTGTAATGAGTTAGAACAACCCTATTATTTCAAAGGGCAACATGCATAGCATACATAACAAAGGGGTGACCATTCCTTGTCATACAAAGATGTGTATATGAATTAGCTGGCACCCGGAAGCATTTGTGAGTCATGTTTTGTATTTCTGTCATTTAAAAACTGCAACGATTGTGTATGCAATGGGCTGCATACATGTGGCCTACTTAGAAGAAAGACAGTTTCAGTGCATATCACACTGCTAGCAGTCCAAGAATTAACATATAATGATAGATTTAGATGCTTTGCTGTGTTTGCTTGTTCTCTTTCTGTCAGTTTAAAAGGCCATATAACCAATGGACAACTTGTATGTAGAACATCATAGAGATTCAGCTCACATGCTCCACCTTCAGGAATACAGGAAACCGCAAGGTGTTTACTGAGCCCTGTACAGCATGGAAAGGTGGAATCATGTGAAACAGAGGCAGTCTTATATATCACATAGACTTCCTTCCATACATAATATAAACAAAGAATTACGTTTTATATATAAGTATTGTATTTCATATTAGCTTTCATGTTATGCAGTAGAATAGTGTATGCAACAACAGACTGTTTGGTGTTTACTAATGTGCCACGCAAAGGTACAATAAGGCCTTCATATTAAATCTATACAGTGGCCAATACACATGTTTTATATCTGGAAAAATATAGTTTGTTTCTTTTTAGCATTTTCATGGCTGAACTGAGCTTAACCATTATACTAGAGGCCAATTTCCTTCACTTATTTGGATGGAACATTACTCTTAGCACAATGAATGCTTTAGAATTTTTTTTTTATTACCGTATATACTCACATATAAGCCGAATTTTTTAGAACCTGAAATGTGCTTTAACCTCCCTAGCGCACTGCTGATGTCCAGATTTCTGTACCAAAAGTGCACCATAGTTTTCAATGGTAAAATGTTGTAGGCCTGTAACTTCCCAAAATATGTCCATACAAGGGTCTAATAGATGTCCTGAATGTAACAATGTTTGAAACAAACAATTATGTAAAATGAAAAAAAATAAAACATTTTAATAAAATGAATGAGAAAACACAGAAATCAGGAAACAAAGCTATGCTGCTATGTACTAAATCTTGCAAAAATAAAGTCTCTGGTGCCCCAGATGTGCCCATTTGCAGTTAACCCTCTCTAACCTGGTGTGATGTATGTGGTAAAATCACACCAGGGAAGAGAGGGTTGCTGCAAATGAGCACATCTGGGGCACCAGAGACTTTTTATTTTGGCGATATTTCTTACATAGAAGCACATTAAAAGCAGTTTTCTACATATAAAACTGCTTTTGTGCTATTCACTTTCAAATTTCCCGCCGCCTCCCTGATGTAACGTCATCATGTCACTTGGAGGGGGGGATGAACCGGAGGATCCAGCAGCCAGCATGTTGCATCGGGGACACCGGGACAGCGCAAAACACTAAGTATGCACTACCGGAGCCCCGATGTGTACTGGACGGCAACATCTCGTCCAGTGCAATAGTGAGAGTAGCAGAGCTGGACAAGATGGTGCCGTCCCTAACGCTAGGGTGGTTAAAAATGAAATTGGGCTTATATTCAGGTCAAAAAAATAAAATTGCGGCATTTTGTAGGTGGACTTTATGAGTGAATTGCAAAGCCCCCAAACATGCTATCATCACCAAATTTGCTGGAGATGTAGCGAAGGGTTGTTCTAGCACATGTAGTTTTTGCATAAATTAGGTTCAAAATCAAGTCAAATTTGAACTTTTTTGTGCAAAAACTTGATATGCTAGAGCAATGCTTTTTTTATTTTCAATGTTCAGGGTCTTATTATTCCATACATAAGTATTTTATGGAAAACACATAAGCATACCATATATACACTTATTCAGTTGATTGCTGTCTTTGGTTGAAGCATGAAGGATCAATAATTTTGTTAATCAGAGCTAGATTATAAACAATTTACAAAGTTCACTGACAAGGTTTTTCCTGGTGCTTTATTAAGTGTACATGGTAGCAAAACATACTTTAAGGCTGATGAGTTGGCTTTTACCTGCTTACCTTTACATTTCATCCAGTCCCTTTTTTAATGATCAAAAGTAACATTTCCATATTGCAAGAAGTCTCCTTAATGTTGATCAGTAAATGGGGGAACCTGTTTTCTGAACATTATACTGTTGCTGGTCAAAAAGCTTAGGTGCTGGTTATCTCCTTACAGCATCAGACAAGACCCTTTTGCAACTTTGAATTATATACTGTTGATTATGGGCTTATTTACACTGGTGGTTTTCAGGTAAATGACCCTTTAACGCAATCGGTCGGTTTTTGGGCTCCCGCCCAATAGGACCTCAGTGGGGTCCTAATCTAGATGACCTGCACTATATTGCAGCTGCTCGCAGGGAGTCGTTTCTCCCTCTGAGCCTAAAGTTGTCTGCCCATTCATTAACTCTTTTCCTTAATGTTACTTCACCCTCCTTCCTGTCTTCTGCTGCAGATATCAAAGAAGAACTGATTAGAGATTTAAAGTTCCCAGCCCCCAATACATGCTTACATCCCGGGGATCGAAATCGTCCTCCTTAAATTGGGCCATAAACTGGCCCACAAATTGATTTTGTCCGTAAAGTTTAGATCAATCTCCTTGTCCCAGTGTTCCCATTTAAAGAAAATGCCGGCACACAAAGAGTGCATGGCTGATTCTGGGCACGACCGCCCATGTGTGATGACATCATCATGCACGGTTGATCTGCTGGGAGATCCACAAGTAAACGTTTATGGGGGGCTTACCAAATGGACAGTTGATGGACTTCTAAATATTTATGCCTACTCAGAGACTGGTAACTGATTTAGGTTAACAGTGAGACAACTGAATCATCTCAGTCAAAAGTTAAGGGGCTTGGGGTTTGTTGTTTCTGGAACTTTTCACGTGATTGTCTGTTATTCAGTAGTATAGATGTAAATTGCTAACTTGTGTGTGACACAATGTTAACCAATTTGCACATACCACATAATACTTTAGTAGTCAAGTACCCCAGGTATGTTGTCTTAACATGCCTTTATCCAGATTAAATATGCAAGTATATTTTAAATACTGTGCAAAATTATTGCAAAAAAAATTACTGTATTTTTTCTGACTACTTTTTTTTTTTTACCATAAAAAACAATGGAAAAGTGTCCCTGCGTCTTATTGACTGAATATGCACATTTTTTTTAAGTCCCAACCATCCTGGGAGCAATAGCTATCCCAGGAGGCATAAATTCCCTCCAGCCAAGCCAAAAAAACACTGCCAAGAAGAGATCTTATCTGCATTAGCACTAGCAGTACTTCAATGCAATAAATAAATTTTGTCACACAGACTCATATTTCCTCCCATATATAAATAGCTGCTCATTGATAAGTTGTTCAGTGCCAGATTGTAAAATGTGTCTCTTCATAAGTCGGTTAGTGTGTTCAGAGAATGGGTTCTTCTAGTGTCTAAGTTTAGTGTATAAACACATGCTAAAGTTTCAGCCCTGACACTCTGCTGCAATGAAGACTTCCCTCTTGACACTGGCCTTTTGGCTGGTGGAATATAGAGTAAATACTGTATGGTCCAGTCATGACTACATTGCTGGAAAATTTTGCATATTCACTTGATATCTGAATAGCTGTCTTTGGGTGCGTCTTAAAGTCCAAAACATAAGTTTGGCCGCTAAAATATACAGTACATTACCCAGAGTATTTTTAAAAAATGTGTTCGACTAGAGGTGCATTTGGCATTAATACTTGTAGTCTATTGTATGTGATAGAGTGAGTTTCTAAATCCTCCTTTCACAATACAGTTCATTTATCTTCATTTAGGTTGTACCTGGATCCTATATTCAGGCATTTCCTAATCCTTTTCTGTGTTTGATCTGCAGGTTGTTGTTTCGTAACGTTTTATACAAGAAAAGCAGCACTGGAAGCACAGAACGCATTGCACAATATTAAAACTTTACCTGGGGTGAGTACATTTTTCTTCTCCTTGACACTGTGTCATGATTAAATGTCATTTATTTGTTCTGTTTATTGCTAGGGAATAGCTCTCTTTCCAAAGCACCAATGGGGAAATGATGAAGTGTGAACTGCTCAAAATTATTGGGCTTCAATGGACTCGTGATGGTGTCGGGCTAATCCCTTAATTGTCTCAGTTAGATGGCTTTGTGTAGTGTAGAGAGTATACAGAATGTTCTTTAGGCTTTATCTAGGAAACAAGCATTACATTACTACCTAACAGTTATAATCCTGTTTCTTTTTTTTTACATTTTGATTTTCCTTTTTTATCATTATTATTGAAAGAACACTAAACTCATTTAAGGAAAAGAGAAGAAAGTTTGTACATCTTGAGAGTCACGCTTGTTAATCCGCAGCTAGTGTTGTGAGAAGATTTTCTGGCAATTCTATTGGGTATCGAAAAGAGAAAATAAGCGTAGAGGTTTTGAAATGAATGTAAAACATGAAATTTCTCCACTACTGAGATTGTTTCCTGTACCTTGGTCGTTGATGTGCAACCAACATGACCTTTTCTGTGCCTTAGCAAATCCCCATCCCATGTACTTATCTGGTGGTGTTGTATATTCTTCAGCATTGGCATACATCACAACTGATTTACAATGCACGTTTAAAAACAGTGGTCTTACCATGATGGTAATGACACACTGTAGTTTGTATCAACTAATTTAAATTCAACACCCATATTAGCTACAAAATTGGTTTGGCTGCACTGGTTTGTAGAAAATCTACTCAACGTAAGAAATTGGTTCCCCATGATATTGTAGCATTACTTTTATATTATAGGATGTGCAGATTATTAAAGTTGTTTCTAGGTGGGCCAAATCTTAAAACAAAATCTGGCCACAGACTTTGTGGTACTACTACCATGCCATCAGTGAGGAAGTGGTTTAGACAGGTGTAGTTTATTTGTGAGATAGAAGAGCTCCTAGACTTGTCTAGACTATGTATTTGGGGTTTGTCATATACACCTGACCCTGGGCATGACTTCCTCTTGTTTAGGGTGCATTAAGCAAAGTTTTCTTAACTCACTCTATTAAATTTATTGCATGTGTCTCGCTGCTGCGTGCATCACAACAATGATGGGGCCTCGCTTTGTGATTAGTGCAATACGGGAGTGTTTGGGGCTATGATGCTCATCTAGAGGCAGGCACGTCATAGCACATTGAAAACAATGTCTGCACTGTGCCTTTATCCTTTCCTTTGGTGGACTGAACATGAAACTAGACCTGAACGCCAAACAAGATACCTTTTTCAAGATGTGGAGGGTTTGGAGGTTCTTTTTAGCTTCCCCAGGGTGTAACACTTTTTAAAACTTGATTCCTAAACCGTTCCTATAGTGAGCTTACTGTTCAGATAACCTAGTAAAGACATGTTTTAGGTAGATACTATACTGTATTAATATGTCCACTATTTGCTTTAATTTAGTGTGGGGCAATATTTTGTTTTTGTTGTAACCTTTTGGATATGTTGTAGAATAAAAAATAAATAAAAAGTAATGGAAACGAAAACATATTTAGATGACAAGTGGAAATATTTAGGCTATTCATTTTCACAGTCATAAATGGCCAACCTTGTTCCACCTTAAATAGAAATATTTAGGCTATTCATATTCACAGTCATAAATGGCCAACCTTGTTCCACCTTAAATAGCTAAATGTGTCACTACAGCATAAATATACAAGCCCCTTTTTACAGTAAATGGTATATTCCTAGGACCAGGACTTGCTTTCTACTTTTGTCTGTGGCTGTAACAGAAGACATCACTAGAGTTATTCTACATAGTTAGTAATGAGCAGATATAACACTAAGCGATGTCTGAACAGCTTCCATGTTCATTTGTATCATGACCAGTAGCCATTTAGTAAATGTATGTGGCAGTGTTTCAGAAATCATGCCATACACAGTATCATTTAATTGGATAATTTAGCATTAGCAGCATTAATTGGGTTAGTAAGCCTTTGAGATATTAAAACCTGATGCTTTCCCTTGGAGAATTATTATCATCTAGACAACAAAAATGCACAGAGAGGTTTTCCTTGTCCTGCAGCGTTACAATATTGGTCTCACATGTGGTGGCAGCATACACAAGGATATATAACCAAAAGGTATATGCCATTCACTGATTTTTTTAATCATCTATCATTAAATGTTCAGTGAGTTTTGTTTGTATCAGCACAATTCTCAGGATAGCAGCACCAAGTGCTTTTATTTTCCTGATTATTTACACAGGTGCAGGAATCAACCCAACACCGCACCTAACTAGGAATTCGCTTATTGTATGCTTGTTCTGGAGCTGCGATCCAAGAAGAGATATAATAGTAGACATTAGACAGTAGACAGTAGAAATATTTATAAAAAGTTTTCATTTAGACTAAGAGCTGATCACCATTTTACTAAAGGTTTCCTTTAGAATAATGGTAAATGTACGTTTACATATTGAGACTGCCATACAAATGTTTTGGAAATTATTTTCTTCTAAATCTAAATGCTTTCCTTGTCCCAAATGTTTTTAAACCTCTAAAAACGCATTGTTCCACAAGGTTCTTTCTGCTTAACATTGTGGAAAGAACTCCATGATGGAAGATGTGCTCAACCACATGACTTGGACAGATCCTATGGCACATTAACATATGTTTTTACTGTTGCTATATAAATGAGATATGTAGAATGTTTATTTTCTTGTAGAAAATTAGTTTACACCATTTGCATCACATCTATGACTATATAGTACAGCATATAGTTTTATTTTACACAGGTAACTTAAAGACATGAATAGTAATGTCATGAAGGTAACTTGAAGCTTTCACGTTTAATCTAGTTTGTAGTATGTCTAATTTGATCAGCAACACTAGAGGGTGCATGAATCTGTGTAATTAAGATGTTGATATGTGCAAGATTGCAGAATGTGTCAAATGAGCTGCCTTCATGTGTATTTTGTAACTTAGGCCCCCATGTATTAGGTGGATTTCAAGTACTGCATGTGCAACCCCTGAGGTTGTTTCCAGTTCCTGAACTTTATTAAATGTTTTATGTGTCACTCAACTATTAGTGATGAATAACTTAACACAGGAAAGTTATTAAGTAAGTGTCTTATCATGCATCACTGCCCATATCGAGTTTCTTGATGAAGTAGGTCATTTGCTTTACGTTGGCTTGATAACAAAATTAATTCTGAATTTGTAATCTGCAGACATCCATTTACTCATTTCAAATAGCTATTTTTGGGATCAGACTGGTCAAATTCTACAAAATAAATAGAGATGACATAGCAGTAGTTTACTTCTATGCTAAATAGATTATGCAGTATGTGATTCTAACTATCCCCAGGCTACAGCATTAAAGAAGATCAGACACATTTTTATTTACCATTGACAGAAATGTAGTAGTCCATAATATTATAGTGAAGCATATACAGTTTTGTTGGAAAAAAAAGGGATAACCTTTTCTGGGTTGCTTCTTTGGATGCCTCAGAAAATACAGGCATAAGCCCCAATGTCATCATTGATAAGCATAGCCATCCCAAGTCCCCTGACATCATTGATAAATCAGGGGCGAGCCCCCCAGCCAAAATGAGTGCAAAATGTAAACACATTACGCAGTAATGTAATGCTTTTGCCTTGAAAATTGTACTGAATTGGGTTGTAATTGCTGTATGGAAAGTGGGGAAAAGTAACCCCCGGAGAGATATTTTTCATATCAAAATAGACAACCTTCCTTTTACATAGTAAAGGTCTTCTAGCCCCACCTCCTGCATGATCCACGTGTGGAGACTAGTTACTATGCAAGAGCATGTCCTCATTTGTAGTGTTTTTGCTTTTATTTTATTGTCACATTTGCAGCACAGGGCTGGGGGGTTAGCAACTACAAGCTATATGTACAATGCCACAAAAGATGGCACTTTTCTGACATATAGTGGCCATATTCGTTTCCTGAATGATACAGCCAACACAGCTGTGGGAACTGACACTGCAATGGAAATATATAATGACATACATGTAATTCTACCCTTCATTTTAGAGTTTAGGTTTAGCTTCTTTTAGAGATGTGTGTTAGTCAAAAATGAATGATAATAGCTTTATGTCAGTCTATATTTACCTCTAGGGGTTTTAAAGTCAGTTGGGGTAGTTTTTTATTTGCTTCAATAAACATCTGGGAGTTGCCATGTACCCAAGCCTTTAAAGAGAATCTGTCATCTGCAGAGCACTTGGACATGCATCAGTTCACTTATTAGGCAAATGAACTAATCTTTACTGAGTAAGTGTGTTTCTGAATTAATGTCACAGTGCGATTGCTCTGGGCACTGCCAGGTTGAATATTTCTCTGCTGCACCCTGACACAAAGTAATACTGAGGCATTCAAGGTACCAAAACCACATATTATTTGTTACCGAATACTCTGAAATGGTGCCATGAATTTTAACAGTATATGCAATTGTTATAGTGTTTCAGCAAGAGCAAAGCTCCATTATTATTATAATACATATTCTTCTAGCCACCAATTCTAATTTTCACCAAAAATATCCAAGCTATTCCCAGTACTGCACTGACAGTCTTCTGTGTTAAAAGACATCCTGTATCATCCAGCTTACTAGTTGTGAGCTAAGGCTGTCATGGACACACCCCTGAGGGGGTTCATCAGTTCTTAGCCCTAAGGTACTCTTAGGGCTTTTTTCCATTGTGTCCTTTGTGTTGTATTGAGATTTCCTAGGCAGCCTAGGACGGTAACTCATCTAATTTATTTAAATAGGAAACCCCACAGGGAAGCGACGCTTTGGGGGCATGCATGTTTTTTTACAAGAAAAGTGGTCCATTCACTTGAATGTGGGGTGTCTTGTCTGCTTCTTTAACCTTGCGTTGGATGCATGACGTGGGGAAAAAGATGCATTGGAAACAAGCCCTTCACCATAATTTGTTACTCAGTTCTTAAGGATGGATTGCCCAGCACTGTGCCAACGGTGCCAAGGAAGAGCTTACAAAGCAGGAGGGTAAATCATTAAAATGTAGCTCCCTCTAGAGATAAAGGTGTTAATATTACCTTTGTCTAAAAGAAAATATTAGAGGGTTACTTATCTATATCCAGGGTTCTGTGGTCACTAACCTTCTTATTATGATGTTTCGATTGGTCCAAAAGAGCAACAAAACTACTATTTTTTAGCTCTTATAATAATAGCAGGCTCTCTTTGTTTTCTTTCTTAGGCATTTTTTGCACATTTCAAATGTCTTTTAGGTTTGCATTAAAGTGAACCTGAACTGAAAGAAATGAATAGGCTGTCATTGCAGGGTTCTCTCTGTACAAATTATTGCTGCATGGCCAAAGATTCAAAGATTTACTATCATGTCTGAATGACCTGGGTCATGCATGCAGATCAAAGTTGTGACTTCCTGGACTCAGAGAATAATGAAGCCAAAGACCACCAGGCAAATAGCATTTTAGAGGGGATAGGTGAGCAATGATGGAGCTACATATTTCTCTTATATTATATTATCTCTTATCTTCTTATTTCTTTCAGAAGGTTTCTATTCTGATATAACAGAATAGAAATAGCTGTCTTTGTTACTGGAAATACACCATAATAGGAGGATTATGTTGCTACACAGGTGCTCCTATATAGTCAATTTTAAAGAACCAGGTGTTAATAGAGTAGAAAATGTCCACAGATTCTAGCATTATAATTTATATAATTGATACAAAGCTGTCACCCAGAGATCATGCTGATATATTATTGTTCATTACAGATTTTAGTAAATGTAATCAGCTTTTTCCATAATTAGAAAAGTGAAATATTGCTAATAATGACTCTGACATTCATTATCATTTTTCATTAATACCTCCTAATTTCCAGCTGATATCCTTATATACCAGACTCGCTGCCTCAGTGGTTGCCATATGTGATTATTCTCAATGTTTAGAGCCATTCTTAAAGTAGATCATGAATTCTCATTCCACATTTTCATTTATGTACATCATATATTTGTGCTGCATTATTGTCAGTGATGTTTGTGATGAAATTGAAAGTTGTATCCTAGCCTGATATTTTTATTCTGGGTTACCACGACTAGATATTTTTGCTACTGATTTGTAAGGCTATGTTGATATGGTGTTTAGGGATGTGCCAATAGCCCCACGTTAATCGCATGCCTTGATGGGGATGTAGGCACTTCCCATACATATGCATCCCATACATATCCCATACATGACTTCCTGCCCTGCCTGTTCACACAGCTTGCAGTGGGTCTGCCGAGAGGTTAATGCACGGCAGTACGTCAACGTCTGCTCGGCCAACAGACCCACTGAAAGCAGCATGAACAGGAGGGGCAGGAAGTCATGCATATGTATCAAGGCATGCAGGAGGTATAGTCGCAATCCCTTAACGCCATATATTGTTTACTGCATTCATGGTTCGATCGGCGAAAATTGTTTGATAACAATCAAAACATCGAACATGGTAACATGGTACTACTTTGGATTCGATTACAAGCGATGTTCAATTAAAACATCAAGATCTAAAATCTAATCAAAGATGGATTGTGCTAAAATTGTGCAAACCGTGTATGGCTACCTTAAGTTCACACCTGCTGCAGTATATTTTTATTGGTCAATGAGCATTAACTTTTTTCCTCCTTTCTGCTATCTCTTCGTACTTTTCAAGAAATATAATATCGTATAATTAAATGTTTTATTCAGAGTACAGTTGTCAATTGACCAAGATTTTATTGTAGACTATAAACATTTAAATATTTGTCAACATTTTCAAGAGGGAACAGGAATAATCTATAGATTAAAAAATGATGACTTCATTACACTGCTTGCAGTCGCCTGCAAAACGGGAATCATGATGTGCACCACTGTGCGCTCCAAAGACTTTGTATGGGGTATCGAACATATGTGTGGATCCCTGTTCGATCCGTTCCTTGTGCAATTTTGACCTCTTCAGATCAATCGTTTAAGGTGGTAGCCATCGATTCCCCAAAGATCAATCGCATATCCATACATGTATGGAAACTTTAGAGGCCTGAAAGTAAGTATGTTACTTTACCTGTTCTGTCAAAAACTTGACTGGGTATGGGTCAACCCAGAGTGTCTAAACCCAGGAATAAAAATGTTATGGTAGGATACTAGCAAGTGTATTCTGTGTTTTAGAAGAAATTCAAAACAACAGTTACTGTAGTTTAATTGTCCTATATATCTTTTTTAAAATAGTAAGCCTTTTTTGTTTGCAGCATTCATCTAACATAGAGATGTCTAGAATAAATTCATAATTAAATGTGTGTAATTAAAAGTCGTAAAGTTATTAATCTAAGGATCCTTTTATTTGATGAATTTATAATTGAAATAAATACAATGACCTTTATAGAAAAGCGTTGTTATGGACACACTATGTTCAAAACCCTTTTCTGTATTGATCTTACCTGCTAACCGGTTTAAGAAATATTACGGAACATTGTATTGATTGATGGGTAGCTGTTAGATTTAAGTAGCATATCTTTAATTGCTAAAAACATTCTGTTCACATTTGTAATATCCATTAGATGCATTGAATGTGCGTATTTATTAACTATCAATCGATTTATTATAATTTGGTTTATCTTCTGTAAAGCAACACAAGTGCTTTCTTGTGTTTAACTTTATATTCACATATCTATCTCAGTCAGTGGATTTCTTTTCAACTTCCAGCAGTAGTTATCAAAACATGAATATTGGAAAACAAAATAAACATAAAGTTCATATCTGTATTGATGTATAAATGCAGGGGTGCACATTAGTGGTCCGCCAGTATGCAAATATGGTGAAAAGCTGGCTATGTGGACCTATATTGATGTTACTAAGCGCCTTTGCATAGCACTTCTTCTGGTGTTAAGGAGACTGTATTCGATAGAACACGTAATCTGTCAGCCAGAGGAGAGATCCCCCCCCCCCCTTCCTCCTTCCTCCTCAAGACTCGCTTATTAGAGGCTGTATCCCCAGTGGCTGAAACTGGTATTGCAGCTCAAATACAACAGCTGTCCACACAATTTCACTGTATCACGCATAAAATGTATAAAAGTAAAATATCTAGATTGCCAAAAGATTAAATGTATAGAATTAATGTCACTTGGCTAACCGCAGGGAAACATTAAAAACTATGAAAAGTTGCAGTTAGGGGTGTAAATTGGGAATGTAATTACTAACAAACAGATTGTACATTTAAGGTTGTTGGAGATCTGGTGGTTCAATGGACATGTCTTCAGTGGCGCCATTTGGTGCTGCAATAAAGGCGACACATTCCACAGCTTCATATCATACCACAGGTGCGCCGCTTAGATAAAGCAGAGTGGACAATGCTCTATTCATTAGAAGAGGGAGTGTCCTCTTTGTTTCTTTTTCCCTGCTGCGGACATGCAGAAATAAAAATGTAGTGGACACAACCCCAAAGGGTAAAATCTGACAAGAGAAAAGCACTGTTGGAATATGACTATGAAAGGTTGACATTTGGACTGCAGGTAGTCTTAGGGATTAGTTATTAACCCAGGGAATTTCAGGGTTGCACTACTGAGGTATGAGATCTGGGGGTTCAAATGGTGTTGTACTGTGAGAGTTACATTTGACCCAAAGCAAGCTGGTGACCTGTGGATAGAGATAAAGATAGCTAATCGGAGGCTCAATCAGGAACCGGGAGGTCCTTCTGCAGCAAAATCTACCATGCAGGAAGCTGACACAGAGGACAGTGGGGGAGACTGTGAGGAGGTACTCATCCGAGCAGCTCACAAGAAAAGTTATGTGCCCCCCTGTATATATAATATAATTATGCCAAGTAGTCTGAAGTTATGTGTCACCTCCAGGGACCTCACCATGCTGTCATCCCTGATTCATCAAACCGATCTCTTAGTGACATGAGGACACCTAATTAAGTTTGAAACACTCAATTTAAGCAGTTCCCAATGTTCATCTGAGCTTTACAGCCCGAGGCCAATGTTCAACCATTGTGAATTTTTGCAAGCAAAATGATAATGCATAAGAGCTGCATTCCTGGCACAATATTTATAATTCGAAAGAGTAGTGTATGCATAGCATATGGTAAGTGACTTTTTCGGTATTATTATTATTATTAACTGGGAATATATTTGTGAAATCCATACCGTAGTGAATATTCTCCCAACACCTACTCTATATCTAGTTTTAATTAGGCCTTATCGCAATTTGTGGGATAGATTTCCTCTTTGATTATGAATAATCACCTAGACTAATGCTTTAAGAAAATATTGCTATAGTTTGCTATTGCTATCATTTTTGCATACATTAAGTTTAAGGTTAGGTCAAAAACTATATATGCTAGAGCATTCCTTTTTTTCCAAATGGTAACTTAACCCTTCACCACATCTTCAGCAATTTTGGTGATGATAGTATGTTCTGGGGCTTTGCAATCAACTCACAAAGTCAGCAAGTTGAAAAAAGTTGACCATCTATAGTAACCAGCAAGCAATGTGTGTGTGTATTTTTCATTATTGCAATAAATGTTTATTGATAATCCACTGCTGCTATTAATTTCTGTAAAGATAAGCAGAATACATGGCCATTGTAGTTGTTGGTGGTTGTAAACATATGTTAACAGTTGAATGATATCATGTCGCTAGACAATTTAAGTGGCTGATGTTTTTTAGAAAACATGTAATTATTTAGCCTTCTACAAGCATATCTCAAACATTGTTTTCTTTGTCCTGCTCAACTTAGAATTCACCACTGTCAAAGTCAACATCAAAACACATTAGATAAACCTTTGATTTTTGTTTTTTTTCCTCCATAATGGACACAAAGTTAAAAGGGAGGGGTGTAAATGATTAATGCAGATTTCTTGGAAGAAAATATTGCAGGGTGCCGTCCGTTTGATTACAAGCTTAAGAATTAGTCAACATTTCCATAATTCTAAACCAATATACACCTGTTTCCCCACTGTGATGTGAAGGCACAACTTAATTTAACAGATGCCCCGCTGTGCAAAACCTCTCATTAAATACCAAGCTAGTTCTGTAGTTTAAAGTTACAGAGCAACTGTTGTAAAAAAAGATTGTTTTGTGTTATGGAATTAAGAAGAAGTTAATGATGCCCTTTTGCTAAAAGTCTATGATTTTGAACATCAAAAAGAGGAACACACAAATGATAGCTGTGTGATGTCTTCTTTTTTTCAGGAAGCTACAGATGTTAACATTTATTGGCAGCCTTAGTATGTCTGGCCAGTGCATCTCAAATATTTGTTAAGAAACTATACCACCAATATTATTTCATTTATTAATGATGTTGATCCAACACATGTTGTATGCCTATGTAATAGTTTTTTCTTGGCAAATGAAACTTTGTTTTATTTAGAATGTATCTCAGTAGCTGTATTTTAACAGGTTATCCTCCCTCATTAATATCCTGCTAAATAAAAGATGGTTATACTTTCAAAAGTGAACAAAAAGATTGATAACTACCAGTATAATGAAAAGAATAAAAATGAAAATGAGTACCTAATTATATGCCAGATATGATACATTAATACATTATCCCAAAAGAGAAGATGGAACATGGGATCCTATTATCTAAACTGACCACAGTCTGTAGGTATATGTCACTTTTGAAATAAATTCTCAGAAGACAAGCTTGAAATGAAGAATTTCACAAAGCTAAATGTTCTCTGCTTTCAGCAACAGATATCTCCCATTGTATCCTATTATAAAATAACTGGATTTTCCAGTACAGGTTACTCAGAAGGGTTTCAATACAATCAATCCTTGTCAGCGTAAATTCATAAGGAAAAGACAATTCAATAAGTGATGGCTTTGTTAAGGCTATATCTCACTACAAACTTAATGTAACATCAGAATCTACTTTTATAAGAAACAGCCGTCTGAAAATACATGCCAAAGACACTGACTGTAGAGTTAATTATATTTTAACTTGTTCTTCAAATCTGAAAGGTTTTTGAGAGAGGAACTATGTCAGCTTTTTTCTTAAATAACAAATGCCAAGTGCCCTAGGGTTGCCATTGCACATGTCATCTACCAGCATATTGGAAGATAGAAAATAGGACGGCCCCGGCTAAACAATTTTATTTTATTATTTAAATGGATACTTACTCTTTTACTGAAACTATAAAACCTAAATATAGGTTTAAACTAACGTCATTGCATTGTTCCATATCCATCCATAGTCTATACCTTATAATTGATTTATAATAGAAGTGTAGCATATTTACTTCCAAAATGAAATTTTAAACTAAGATTACTGAATAGGATAAGATGATTAACCTCACATAACTCAAAATAGTAGAGTTGTCTTTTAAATGTGTTCATTTGCCGTGCTGGAACAACTTGATCAACTATGTTATGTTATCTATAGAAATAATCATCATGAATACAGAGTCATTTTTTTATTATATGTTTATTATAGACAATAAAAGGTGATGGTACAGACATCATGTCTGTGCACAGTTACCTAACTTTACAACAGATTTACTTCAGATGTCAAGATGTCAATGACAATTTATGTCAAGGTATTAATTTGAAAATTTCAAAAATTACCCAAATCTATAGTCTATACATTGCTATACACCAGTGGTGGGCAACTGAGTTGATATGTAGGGCATTTCTAAAAGGCCGCACTTAACATCGATCCATTCCATCAGGCAGTCAAAACCCGAACCCCGCCCCCCCCCCCCGTCCCCTGGGTGCAGCGCTCATATGTAGACCTTGTTTCCCTGATCAACATTGCCAATTATACTGATGTAGGACCGCCAAAGTTTACTAGAAAAGCTGGGTCATGGTGTGACCATTTCACAGGTGAGTTGCTATGTCCTATGGATTAATAGTTTGGTTTTGAGAGCCGCATGTGAAAGACCAAGGGGGGGGGGGGGCGCCGAACAATGCCCAAAGGGCCGCATGCGGCCCCCGGGCTGCAGGTTGGGCACCTAGGCTATATACCATTAAACATCTCATAAATTGCCTATGGAGATAACTATTTCATATTTAAAAGAAATAATGCTTGCTTTTAATTAAGAACTAGTGTATAATGGCACTACACACAAAAAATACCCATACATAACACATTATAAATTGCTTCTTCAGTAAAACCTTAAAATAAAAAGTCATCAGTATATACTAGCACATTGCCCAGATGCATCTTCCAGACCATATTCCGTTGCCCATTCAAGGGTTTAAAATGTCCAGAGTCTTTGAACTCCCTACTTCCCTAAATGCCATTTACTGTCTATGGTCATGTAGATACACATTGTCATCTAAACTATTGATCTCTCACACACGTTTTACTGACTCTCTTTCAGGTTCTACTTTCATTTCCCACTCTTCTTTGTTTTAATTTTTTGTGGTGATGTTTAAAAAAAATCTTTGATTGTTTTAGAAAAAGTGTAAACTTTAAAAAAGGTGTTCTGTTTTTTTCTCTTAATTCTTTGTATTTTAGATTGCTCAGTCCCTTAGTTTGCAGTGGTCTGACTTTTGCTGTAACCTTTTATTTGTATTTTATACATTTACTATTCTATTTAACATCAATCAGTCATTGTAAGCAAGTCTTCAGTTTGTTCTATTCTATCAGAAACCACCTAGTTTCATCTATGAGTAGTAAAAGAGTTAAAAATCTCCTATGGGGTATATTTAACCTGAAGAATATTTTAACAGCAAAGGAATATAAAGTTGAAAGTTATTTTTACAGTTTTCTTTTCTTTCATGAAGATCACTGAAGTAGAGTGTGGCCTTCCTATTGCATTCTGATTTACTTTGATTTCCCTTAAGTTGTGGCATCATTATGTCTCTTTCAGTGCAACCTGCTGGCTTTATACCCATATTCAGACACTCATTTCTTTTGCTTCTGTGTCAAACTGGGCCTTTTTCTTACACTTTTCTTGTTTATGCTCTACTGCTATTAATATTAAATTTGCCTGTGTCCTAAATACATTATTCTACATTTAACCAAAAGTTTTATCATTAATCATTAGATAAGCAAAGCCAACTTTTATTTTCCTTTTATCTCCTTTTATTATCTCCTTTAAGTCTCACTTATCTGTAATTGTTTAATAATTTTGAAGTAGTTTTGTAGCCAGTTCAAGAACTCCAACGTTTTCTAAAGCTAGCCATACACGGCTCAATTCCCTTGCAATCGCTGTACAATCGATCGCAAAACGTGATTGCAGATCCATCATTTAATGATCACAGTGCACACCAAGGTGGGGAATCAATTTCTGTTCAATACTTTGGATAGGGTTTAAGGGTCAAGAAAATATCATCATGTGTGATCACTGTGAGAACGACTTTTGGGTCGTTCTTGGTTGATCGCTCAAGGCAGCATTTGGTTCCCGAACAATTGATCGCTGCAAGTGTGAATCATGTATGGCTGGCTTAAGGGTTCAAGCTCTATTTCTACTATTCTATTTCTATTCTTTTTATGCAGACACCTACATCCATTCATCATGGATTGTGGTGATTGAACAAAGCGGAAGAGGAGATGAGTTAAAAAAACATTTTGTTCATTGAAAGGTTTGAAAGAGGCAATAAAGTTTGTGACTTTGGCACAACTTGTCCTCCACATATATTCATATTCAGACAAACATAACATGTACCCCTACATTCTCTCTATTGTCTGTGTTTAAATGCTATTTTATGCTATTTTACTTGGTGAGTTCTAGGCTACTCTAGTGAGTTCCCCCCATCAAATATTGAAGGATTGGGACTTCCTGACACCAAGGATGGTACTCTGTGAATAAAACAGGGAGGCCCCACAACTTTCATACTTCTTATTCTGGATGTTTCAACATATGCAAAGGAAAGAAATAAAATGACTGCACAAAAATATTTTACCATGTGCAATAGGCTTTTGCCATTCCCCTTTCAGAATACATCTCTTGACCATGGCACAGTCACTTTCTTAAAAAAGAGGATTTTTTTAGCTTGATGTATTAAATTATAGCTAACATACAAAGATAATTTAAATTAAAATGACAAAAGAGCATATAAATGTTTCTTTATGGCATAGATTACCATACAGGTCCTGTAGTTCCTAGACCAAATGTCCTTTATGTATTTGTGAGTTTTTCACAATGAAATCTAGCTGTGAAGCTAAACCATGAAGCGAAATAAAGACCTTTCTTGTTAAAAATCTTTACAAACTGCAGAAGTCAGCATCTCTTGTAAAACACAGTCCACTAGTTTTTTAGAACTAATCCTGATCAGGTCAGTGAACAGTGACCTATTGTACAATTTCTCTTAACATGCATTCATTTATACAGCTATAGGTTCACTGGTGTTTGTCCTTGTTAAGAAATGTGTGACAAAACCCATGGAGTTGCAAAGGTCATTTGTATCTTTGACCACACTTCATTCCTATAATGGAAATGATGAAAATACACTTTGACATTGCTTGTTAACACGATGCACCATTATTCCTTAGAAACTGGTAGACATATATTTCTCTGCCCTTCTACTCTCACAAATGTATCAATATAGAGAAGACTTCAACATACATACCTGGAAACTTATTTTACTAAGTACTTTACTAAGGTGGGCTGTAAGGTAGTTTGGAAGTAGGTCTCATGGTCTCATGATAAAAGTAAACTACTATAACATATTTTATTGTAGTTTTGTATGCACTTTCCTTTTATCTAAACTTTGTTTGAACAAACATGTTCAAAAAGCTATTAAAAAAATAGATCCCGGTTCTAATTTTAATCAGGATTTAGAGTGTCATGTTCCACTTTTTATACCCAGGTTGACAGATTGGTAGATTTCCAAGGCATTTGGGTTGATTCAGTCACTAAAGTAGTTAAGGCTATTCACTAGTAGTTTACTAGTAGTTTAATTCCTCTCTACACTCATTAATCTAATGAATGAAGTGAAGCTCAGCTGGCCTAAATATCTAATCACATGCACGCAAAATTATGAAGAGTTTTCACCATTTTTCACTAAATTATTCTGGAAGCACACTCAGGGGTTTATACGTTATATCACGTTTTTATAATGTTCTGATTTCTTTAATTAGTATAGCCAGTGTTAAAACATGAAATTTTATATTTTTAATGTATAAATGTTTACTCTGCTTAATATTTGACCTGATATTTTTAATGATATTTAAGATAACGTCAAATGGTGTAGTCTTGATCCATTCTAACTAGGAAGGTTTCACTGTGATTAGGAAAATCTGTATTTTATCTGGAATTAATGCTGACTGATGAATGGTGAAAGCTTCACACCCAGTGGCATTGCCTTTGTGCTTGCCTTTTCATCCAAATGCTTTCCTTGCATATCAAAGAAAGGTGCCAATTAAGACTGCATAATTTCAGAGCTCTAAGCAAGTCTCCTGCTCAGTGGTCATGTAATGCAATTAAAACAGGTAATAATAGATCCATATTCTTTTGATAGTTGTAAGCCATGAAATGTGCATATTATACATGAGTGTATATGTGTGAGTATATATACATATATATACATACATACATGAATACATAGAGATAAATAGATACTGGCTTTGCAGCTCTCTTACAAACACTCTGTTATCAAACAGATCTAAAAATATAGATATACAAAAAGTATAAAATTCTACTTGCAGCATTGCATTTGTACCCGCAATGTCCATGTTAACGTTAATGGGTAAACACAAAATACAGTGTTTCCACAATGTGTTGCATTATGCCATTTTGAATAAGGGAAAACTGACAGGAAGTGATGTCACTTGATGTCCAGGTATCTGGATCAAGAAAGTGCTGGACATTCACATACAGGAAGTGATGTCGCAGTCGTCACACCACATTGCTCTCCCTAATAACTTCCAACCCCGCACATCCCCCGCGGGGTGAAAACTTAGGAGAGAAAGGAACGCCCCACCCTCCAAAGTTACCCCAATTTCAAAATCCTGGGAAAAAATTCAGGATTTATTGATATCGGGATTTGGCCAGGAAAGTCTCATACAAAACCTGACTTTCCTGGCCAAAACAGGATTTTTGACTGGTATACATTATGCATGCAAGTGTGAACGGAAACCTGTTATCCTATGTGATAAGGCTAACATGCTCTGTTGTGGCAAATCGTCTAGTGGATAGAGCCCTTAATTAACTAACCTGCTTCACTGCAACACAGTATGACAAGTAGTAAAATGTTTATTCTATGTAATTAAGTTTAAAGCCAGGTTGTCAAGCAGGAGAGTTGGCAGAAATGCAGTAACCAGCAAATTGCAGTAGAACTCCTGCAGTACTGCCAAAGAAAACTCAAATGATTTTCAGACACATTAAAAATGGGATAGCAGACAACACATGCAGCAACTCAAAAGCACACATTTGAAAATGATAATATGCTAAATTTTATTTTGGCTTTCATACATGTATACAAACACATTGCAGTACATGGGTGAGGCATATAATATGTTGAGTGACCTAATTTGTATGCCTGCTTAAAGCTTATACTATGTAGCTTGTTTCATGTGCTGACATTCCCCATCAGATGAAACAAGAGATTAATGTAACTGTTCTCTGATGTACTGTAGTAGGTCAAGTGCCCTTAGACTTAATAAGTCAAGAATAACTTCTGGCTCATCGTTCCTTTTTATTCATACTTTAATAGAACAATGTCTCTTACTTGAGACGTTATGAGGAAAAGTAATTGCTTGGACATTGAAAACATGGTGTATCTAATTACAAAATAAGATCACAATGGGCTTCCATTGTTAAAGTTTAAGTGTCCAGAGGTCATGGATGATGGTGAATGATGAGAAAACAGCTGGACTTTGTATAATAACCACATTCTCTTGAGAGCAATTGAGAAGCATCAGCAGGCCTCACAGAGATTGCATTTTAGAGAAGAAGTTTGACATTAAATGCAGAGGTGCACATCAAGATTAAAATGAGAAGATAATCACATGCTAAGCAAATGGAATCGTTCATGCCATTTAATGCAGACAAGAGGAAATTACAGAAAAGTTGCTGTACTATCTAGATGGAACATTTGTTTTATTTTTGTTTTCATTATGCTGATACTTTATGTCTGTGATGTAGATAAATGTGAGAACATGAGTCGTGGAAAGTATCTGTTCTTCATTAGTATTTTATATTACAGAAAGCTACCGTTTAACAGCGGCGCAGTGCCAATGTTCTGATTTGCTGAATACAGTATTTTGAGCTTTATTTTAAAGTACCGTATTTTTCGGACCATAAG
>CM070034.1:83465996-83486284 GCA_036250615.1 Ptychadena robeensis | reverse complement strand
GTGAGTGATCAATTGGCCATGGAATCCAACACGTGTATGGCTTGCTTTAGACTGCCTGACCTCAGGACTGCTTTTAGAAATCATCTCTGTCCACAGAACAAACAACTTCAAATAATTGAGCCTTCTTCATATTTAATGAAAAGCCTGCTATAAATGACTTAATTAAGCATTAATTAGTAGGTGGGAGATAAGATGACACCTGGGACAGTCTGCCTCATTTGCAAGATCTTACTTGGTGGTGTTATCTCACAACAGCACCTCACCTCTCAAGTGTCTGGTTGTTGTTATCATAGTGACAGAATAATTTGCTGTTTTGTCTTAAAAAGACTAAAATTAACACAGCAACATATAAAACTTAAT
Organism: Ptychadena robeensis; assembly: GCA_036250615.1. NCBI lineage: Eukaryota > Metazoa > Chordata > Amphibia > Anura > Ptychadenidae > Ptychadena > Ptychadena robeensis. The sequence goes on along the minus strand of CM070034.1, from coordinate 83,485,924 downwards.
TGGATTCTTCTCACTTCCAGCAGTCATGAGCTGCTCAGTTGCTATGTTACATCTGGCAGAAGTCACTACTACTATAAGATCTAATATCAAACCATACAGAAAATAGATGATGTCAATGGTAAGAGGACCTGTTGAAAGGGGTTGGACTAAAATGAAGTGTGAGCATGGTATAGCCGTATTTTTCCAGTGAAGAGTCATGCAAAATATCGGTTCCGAACTTTTCTAAAATTGACCCTGTATCTGCATCAATCTTAAAATTGCAAGTAAGCTTACCTTACTCTTTTTGATTACCACAATTATTATTTCTGAATGCATTTGCCAGGAAGTGGAAGAAAGGGGTTTATATATATATATATATAGTGAAATCCCTCTGACAAGGTATAGGTGCTGCCACCTAAGTGTCCACCATAGTTGCAATGCAGGATCTATGCAGGTTCCTGGGGAGTTAGAAGGCAGCAGCTTGGGACCTTGCATATTTTAATATTGACGTGAGCACTTACAACTGGCCAATAACAAATACCGCTTGGTAACTAACCAATATGAGGTATGTAGGGTATGTAGAGATCCTGACTGTTTCACTACTTTTTGTACATTACATAGTCCTGAACTCTGCAGTCTATCACTAAATTGCCAAGGGCTATTAAGCCATAGAACCCAGATGCTGTAAAAGACATATTTATAAAATTTACAACCACTTGTATAGGGTCTTTACAAATTATTTTCTGTTATATGCCTGCACAGTGTATGAGGATAGTAGTATTAGAATAGTATATTAATACATAACATTGCTCCTTATGAGTTACAGCATTTTTAAAGCCTTACAAAGGATTACAAAAAAGCGTTGTTTGAGAGTGTAACACTATAAAACAATATTTTCGTTTATGCAAACAAAGGAATGTGTTTCTTTCATTCATACAATCATTCATTGATTACTTGTATTCCTAATTTGCAGCAGTTGTAGCATTACAATTCCACTTGTTGGCTGCACAGTAAAACACTCAAATAGCTAATGCAAGGACATAATTGTTAATTTTTATTTACTGTCTGTGTTCATTTCTACATCAGATGTAGCTGCACAGATAGGATGAAGTCACAGATGGGATTGTGCAATGTCATTTGACAGCCAATTAGACCAATCTGACAGAAATGATGAATTAATCACCACAGACACACTCAGAATTCCCAGATAGAATTCCACACAGGTTGAACCAGTTTCTGAACTCTATTTTTAGCAGAAATAGATTGTTACATTACTAGATCTACTCTGAGAATCATAGCTTGTGTCACATGTTGCAGTAGTAACATGAATAAATTCTGTTTCTTAAGTGTTTTTTTTTCTTTTGTGTGTTAGTGTATTAGCTGTCAACTACATTTCGTTTGGTTATCAGGACTGCCAAATTGCATATTTGAATGCATGAAAATATTTACTATACTTGAACAACTAAAATAGTATATTGTAGACTTGAATTTCAGTATGGATAATTTTTTAACTTACTTTTTAGTTATACTTTCAACAAAAAATGGCCTGTAAAAGAAGAGGTACTGTTTTCTGTTTTGAAGAACTACATTCATGTATGCAAGAAATATTGTAGATGGTGTTGCTTTGGAAGGTCTACCCCTATCCCTTACATAAGCAGAGAAGGTCAACACAGTTGATGTATGCAGTCTTATTGCCCTAACAAAAAGACTAAAATACCTTCAAGTTAAACTCCCAGCATAGTAGTGGAGAAGAACCGCATGTAAAACCCATATTTTCCATGTTTTGTAAATGTGTCCGTTAGCAAACTAACAAAATGTGGTGGGAACTGTACAGCTAAAGGTGGCAATACATGGCCCAATTGCAACATGGTGATGCACAACAATCGTTAGGGGAATCGATGTGCACTACCTTAGGGAATCGATTCCTGGTCGATACTTTGAAAAGTTATGGCGATCGAACAGGGATTTACCAACACGTGGGATCCCTGTTAAAATTATATTTTGTTCGAACGGGATCGAAAGCTCCCATGCGCGGCGATCGATCGTTCAGTAATGTTTTAGTAATGATTCTCTTTTCCTATGTGCTAGCATGGCAATATTTCTTTAATTTGGGTACTAAGAATTAAAAGTATTAGAAACCCTGTCAAAATAATGTATTTTCATCCAAGTTGCACAGAACAGTGTACTGCTGCACATAACCTACAAATAACCGGTGATGTGCCTGCACTGCTATCTTATGTACTAAAAGATAGCATTGCAGGGACATCACAGGGTATTTCTAGGTAATATTAGTCCATGAGTCCAGCCCAGAAGACTGCTCTGCATTTTGTGATGCTCCTGTTGGCTTCATCTATATGCATGTTGCGTGTTGATGCATGGGTACTAGAGATGTCCAGGTAGCCATTGATTCAGCTAGTCCTGGTTTCTATAAAGGGGAAATATCAGGTTTGTGTGTGTGTGTGCGCACAATATATCCTACCTGTTTTTTGTTTCCACATTTAATATACAAGGCACATAGGACATTCTTCACATATTTAATGGCCATAACTAGCATTCCACTTAATCTATATATTATGCTCTGTAAAGCTTACATTTGATTTTTTTCCCTACATTAAGTAAACACAACATTTTTTGCGATCAATACTGTACTAGACATCAAAGCATGCTGAATCTTTGAAGTTACTACTGTTTTAATTAAACAATGCCTTTGTTCAGATAAACACATATAATATTTAAATAAATAAACAGAAACATTCCAAAATATTTTTGCAACAATAACAGCTTTTAAAAGATTTACCAATATTTTTTCCCCAGAATTGTATCTTAAACAGACACTCTTTTATATATGGGATTATTTTGCCCTTAAATATATTACAACATTGATGTAAGTTGAATAGGTTGTAGAGTATCAAGGAATCACATAGTATTACATGGCCAGATGCTAACCCTTTGTGACTGTAGTCATGACAGTTCACAGAGCATAAATTATTTAAAGAATAGACAAAAAAAGGAATCTATAATTGAGAAGAGCGTGAAGAAAAAAAATAGAAGGAAAAGGTACTGAAAATTATTGTGTGCATAGTCCTGTTCAGAATATTTTGTTGTATATCTGCAGGGCATCATAAAACTTCAAGAGTTTCTGGTCAGATATTGTAAATGATGTAAGACAGTAGGCTTTAGCTTTCTAATGGATCATGCAGTCACTACAACATTGTTGTGCTATATTTCTTAGCATTGGCATAGTAGTACAGAGCCAGATGCTAACCCTCTGTGAGTGTAGTCACAGGACATAATATTTGAAGAATAGACAAGAAAAAAGGTAAATTGAAATGACAGTGAGAGTAACTGACAATGTCAATACTGTACCCTTGACTTTAGATTGGGAGTGAGTGAATTTTGGGCAGGAGGCAGATAATTAGTTTTAAAGCTTAGCATGCCAGAATGCCCCAAACTGGCCCTGTATCTTGATTTGGGCATATGCATTTTTAAAGATACTTTAAAAATGCATATGCCTAAATCAAGATACAGGGCCAGTTTGGGGCATTCTGGCATGCTAAGCTCTAAAACGAATTATCATACTGATTATTATCATACTGATACTGAAGCCTCCATTTAGTAGTTTCTTGGTATGAGTACACTGGGGCTGTATCTGTTAAAATAGTTTTTTACCTTGACCTTTTTCTGGAAAAATAATTGAAATGCCCTTCTGTGCCTTAAAGAAAAGATTAAGCCAAAAAGCTGTATGATTACATTGATTGCTTGCTGTTTATATTTCGAGTGACATTTTAACTATAGGTGGACAGAGCAAAACTAGAGGACTTTATATATTGTCTAATATGTAATGATTTGGAGACTTAATACAACGTCCAATATAAAATTATTTGAAGCCATAATACAATATCTAATATAGAATGATTTGAAGGCTTGATATCTAAAAATTATAAATAAAATGTTTTGTGGTTAAAAAATAACATATAATATTAGTACCTGGATGTAGGATTTTTTAAAAATCTATTTTACAAAAGCGTTTATTTACAAATCATGTGTCTGCTACCTGAAAATAGAACGTTTGCCTGAAACGCACTGTGGTTAAAATTTTACCAGTAAATCTGCAAACTCCAGTTTGGCCATACACAGGAGCTGATAGTGGGGTATATTCTCAGAATATACATTTTTTCGACAATATCAGGAAAAAATTTTTAACTACCAAGCATATTTCACTTAGCTTAGTAAAGGAGTTGTACCTCTGCAGACATCAGTTTCCAATAATTTCAAAAACAATATTTAAAAGTTTATGTGATTTTTGTCATGTTCGCTAGGCTATATAATTCATAACTAAACAGCCTAAACACCTTTAGTTAATAAACTCATTAGCTGTATGATGAAACCAAAATTGAACAGTAAAACAGTTACTAGATCAATACTTGAAACTTACTTGTTTTGGAAGTTTTCCGGGTGACTGTATTTTCATTCTAGAAAATTTATGAATTTCCGTTTATCTTTATTTCAGATGCATCATCCTATTCAGATGAAACCTGCAGACAGTGAAAAGTCAAATGGTAAGAGAAATGTTTAGTTGCCTTTTGGATTCTCTATATTAACTTCTATTTAGGTTGAAACTTTTTTAAGGAAAACATTTCAACACAATCTGTGACAATGATGTGATTTCAAATGTGTTGTGTTAATATATGAATACGTATATTAATAGTAAGTAATTAGCAGCCTACAATAAGTAGTGGGATTGCCTTCATAGGGAACTAAAGAAATCGAAAACTGTAAATCCACTGTGCAAATAGTCCAATAGTCCAGTACAGTCCAATATTTTTGTGTAAAATGTAATGTACCGTATTTTTTGGACTATAAGACACACTTTTGCACCCCCAAAATTGGGGGTAAAAAGTGTCTACATCTTATGGTCTGAATGTGCGACGATGCGATGATGTGATCGCAACTTGGCTCCCTGCCAGCTCTCCCGAGAGATGGGAAATCTGCACACAGCCGCTCACCCATCTGAACTGTTTTGGCTATATTTGCAGATCCCTGCACATATAGCCAATGCAGAGTGTGTGTGGGGAAAGCTTCACTCACTGGCAGTTTTCTCACACATACAGCAGAGAGGAGACGGGGAGACCAGTGCAGATTCCCACGCATGTAAGCCTCAATTCTGACATGTATGGGATGGGGAAAGGATTGCCCTTTAAACTAACTGGAAAATAACTGTATGAAATATAATAAAAAAAAAACTAAATTAAATCACAAAGTTATATAAAGAAACTGACTCATGTATCCCAATGGATGTCTGTTTAGACACTGTCCTGCACCTCACACCATGGTTAGTGCTACAAAACCACTTTTAATTTGGTAGAACTGAATGATTTTTAGAAGGACCACAAGTTCTCCAGTGGGAAATAAGCAAGAAGTTAATTAGAGCACGTTTCACAGAGAAATGCTTAGTGAAGCAAGGATTTCAAATTCCAAGAGCCACACTCTGAAAGATTTGGGACTGTAGACCAGAAATGGCATTTTAATGCAAAATATTGATTTTAATCAAGAACTCTGTGTTGAAGAGTGCACATCTGGTCAAATAACGATTAGGTAGTCTGCTGTGTATAACAGCAATATTGCTAATTTTATATCATGATGTGATAATAACCTGGCTGAGCCAATCGTTTCTATTTTGTCATGTAGTTAACAAGTTTGATACAAAATGTAATAAGTACGAAGGTAAGTAGGCTAGGTCATAATGTCATTGACCTAATGTTTTACTGCCTGTTTGCTGCTTTGAAAAGAAAATTTAGCAGTATTATGCATCATACAGGGTGGAATTTAATTTTGTTGGGAATAGAACAGAATACCTGAAATGAAAATGTACATTGGGTAAAAACCCCAACAATACGTTTACAATGTAAGAGAAATACTAGTAATAATAAAACAAATGCTAAATTACAATAAAAGCTGAAACAATATAAATACACAACTATTCTTAGGTGAACAAATTCCAAAGCTTACAGTCTGTTTTGGGTGAAGTAAAGAAGTATGTCAACCAATATGCATGAAATAGGATTCTAGTGTGATTTAACCTCCCTAGCGCACCGCCCATATCGCGCCGTTTACAACAGCGCGATACGGGTGATCGAGGCAGTGTACAGAGTACACTGCTTTCCGGCACTCTCGCCGGAGCTCACTACACGCCAGCTGTTGCATTACTGACAACAGCTGCGTAAGAGAGAAAGACCGGCTCTTCCTCCATTACCATGGAGGGTCTATGGCGCCGCCCCCCCCCGCCCCCCCTATCGGGCGGTGCCCGACCAACCGGGCGAAAATGCTGCACGCGATGTAGACAATCGCGCAGCTTTCACGGGCACGGCATCATCGTCTCCCGCCCGCCGGCTTCCTGTGCTGGCTTGAGAGGAGCCCTGATTCACCGAACGAACAGGGTTCGTCTCTAGTGTGAATCTCGAATAATTAGACATGTCGAAATTTCGCGGAATCATCGGCAATCCGAGAATTCGCACATATCTCGAAAAATGTCGGCGAATATCGCCAATTCGCAATATTCGCATCCATACGCAAACCATGTATTGCGAAAATACTATTCGCATGGCGAAAATAAACAAGTGTGTGACCATTCATTTAAGAAATTTGTCATTTGATGCGAATAATATTTCGCAATGCGAATATGATTTTCTACAATAACCACGGTCATACCGCGAATAGTCTAATTCCTAATTATAGAAATCGAATATTAGTAGACTTATTCGGAAATATTAACAATTCGGATATTGGCCCCTGTGCCTCTCTCATCTATTTCGTCTCAACCGCTAGGGAGGTTAAAAGGTCATGACCGTTTGGCGGTTTGCCCTATTTTTATTATCTGGTGACTATGGCCATGCTGGCTAACCACCTTCATGCATGCCCTACTCACCATCTTGTTTGCAGGCATCTGAAATATGCATGAGCCTCAGGTGGTTCTATGAAAAGTAAATAAGGATATACATATGATATTTATGTATAAAGATAACTGTGGTTGGAAATGGTATTTTTGTTTAACTTGAGAAAGGGGATTGAAAACTCACTGAATGTATTTTGTAAGTTTGTACCCCAGGCAGTAGCCTTTTATTTTTGGTGCTGTGTGGATTTTAATGGGAAAGAAATGATTTATGAAATTATTGATAGAAGGACCCTTAAGTATCACTTCTATCTGTACAACATGCTAAACATTAACAATTGCAACCCAACAACACTTTTCTGGGTGCAAGAAAATATTTACTATTGACAAAGATTGTTCTAAAGCAACTGCTTGAACTGACATTACTGACTGCATCTGAAAATTCTACCTACATCACTTTCATTGTAATCTTTGGCTTAACAACTACAAGTAGGAATCTAGTATGGTAAAGCCTGATGCACATACTTGTGGCCTGCCAGTGACCAGAAATCTGGGAGCTAGCATATTCAGGTAACCAGAAGGCAACTCTAAAATCTTAACAGACAAAACATAGAATGTAACTAACATTTCTAATATATCTTTTCATAAAACATACATTGTCTATATAGTTGCATACTGTATATAGGGCACTGTCACACATTTAGCATAGATCTGTTAAACGCACATTCACCTATCTTGATCATTCAATGGTACAATGGTATAAGCACAATAAATTAAAGTACATTTTTATGCAATTGAATAATAATAGTATTGGATATATTTTTCCTGAATATTTATGAATTCCTGCGTGGCAGATCTGTGGATTGTTTTTGAAGAAGGCCCTACATTAAGGACAGTATGACATGATCACCTAGTTTATTATGCAGTATTATTTACTAGATGTGTGTCTCTATCTCATTGAAACATTCGATTATAACTTAATCTTTTCCATGGAGAGAAGTTGTTAATTTTGCAGACATAGATTCAGTTCCAGGGTGATATCATATGCCAATTATAGTTCAGTACTAGAATGCAAAGGCACCTAAGTGGGGGTTGATTTTGTTTTATATATTTGAAACTGTTGCTTTATCTTACTGATTTTAAAATACTTTAATTCATTTCTTGCATATTTTCTTCATGCTGTACACTCAGATTTTAGTTTTCAAAGAACTTTATTGAGTAAGTACAATAAAAAAAAATACAAAGAGTACAGGTAGGATTTGTAAGCGTTAAGGACAAAAGAGCATACATAGAATCTCAGAAGGATCTGAGCGCAACAGGCGCGGTTACCAAACATCATAAGGTACACTCAGATTTGAACTGTCTATCTGGTGTCTCAAGTGAGGATAAATCTCAGGTGATTATGCAAAAGAGTCTGTGCTGTCAATCCAGTAAGCACTGATCAGTAGTATAGTAGTATTACATCAGTAATGTTGATCACTACATACCCTATAACACTTTTTAGACCAACTGTAATGCAGACACATACTAAATTAATGGAGTAATAAATATAAATAGCACCACAACATTGTACAACATTGAAGCCTATAGATAACCATTTAAATATTAAAGTGCAAGGAATGTTCAGCAATGTATGGAAAGAAATCTTTTAAGCAAACACAACTAAAACTTGACGCCAAATTTTGCTATACTAATCAGAAAACTCACAGATTTGTCAGCTGGTAATTAAATGCCATATGTTCACATTAACACGTAGGGAAGTCGCTAATTAATGCAGCCAATGTTTGATCCATGGGTGAATAGCTAAAATCAGAGAAAGAAGTGCTAAAATATGTACAACTGAAAGAATTCTCCTGAATTATAAAATAAAATTAAATGTATAATTTCCCTTGCTAACAGACACATTGTAGACCCCCCACATGTAAATTTCACAGATTAAATATGGACGAAGCTCTGTATCCTTAGGTCCTGATCATAAATATTACATGAACTGAAATATATTTAATTGGATTATTCTTAAAAGTACCTTAGAAATAGACACTTTGTGTTGACAACTCAGCCTCCAATAACATGTTAGTTTTAGATAGCACTAATGCAATGTGGTGGTCTGTGATGAGGTATCCAGCAAGGGAAGTAAGTCACTATTGGTGATTATAAACCTCCTAGATGGTATTCCTGAATCCAGCTCAGGGTGGGAAAAAAAACATATTGAAATCGGTAATCCGGGCTGGAGAAATAAGGTCCCCATACACCTTTAGATTTCTCTGTCAGATTTCCTTTAGATCTCCTTTTGTTTTATCAAAACCATGTAATATGAGAGACTTTCTAAACAATTAAAGGTGGGTTTACACATGTAGATTTTTTCATTAATTTTAATTTCAAAATCTAATGTCACAACCGATAAATGAATGAACGATGTTCTACATCGACAGCAAACAAAAATCGAATTGGCAGTTGATTAATCTACAGGTGTAAAACCCCCTTAAAGCAAGGTACAGACCTGCAGATATGGGCCAGATCGATGGCTGCTTGGAGTGCTGTTAATACGGCCAATGTCCAGACCGCGGGTCTCCAGGCAAAGCATTGATGATGATGTCATCACGCTGCTGTAGGGAACATCGGAGAGCTCAGATATCGAGCCGTCTGTGCCCTGCTTTAGTCTACCTGTGTTCAATTGCAGAGGACCTTATACTTCATAATTGTTGGTAGATCTAAAGGATATCTGACAGAGAGATCTAAAGGTGTATGGCCAGCTTTAGACTGTCAGGGTGATTTACCGCTTTTGACATAGAAAACAAGGCTGAATTGGACTACCATGTGGTTTAATATTAAGTTGCTTACTTTATTCTGTTTTAATGTGTAACTATTTATATAGGTGCAAACATTTTACAAATGTTCAAATCTCAGTAAAACAGCTAAAAAATTTCATCCAAATAATAAAAACTAGCACAACTGCAAAAATATTTAATCATTCTTAAATCAACTTGTTTTTAAAAATGCTCCATATGTGTTTCTGCCCATTCCTGCTTCTAATTACTAGGTCTTCTTGATAGTGTCCTTCAGAGGATGAGGTCTAAGAACCGAGTCTCCTTTAAAGTAAACATTTTTAAAATACTAATTGTACATGCAGTTATACATTGTTATTGAACCGTGAATTTCTCAGACTATTTGATTCCAAAATGTTATTGGATTTCTAGGAATACTGGATGTAATGAGGAGCAGCATATTATTTCTGTGCCTCATTAGCTCACTGTACCATACAGTGTGTTAAAACTGTGTGCAAACACAAAGCAACAGTTGGAAAGGCACAATTGCAATTATATTAACATTCTGTAAACAGTACAAATTGCCAGTACCTTACATAGGTTACTAAGAATCTAAAATAAAACCACATTAGAATACTCAATACAAACCTATGGTCATTTCTATTCAATATGGTAATCTTTTGTAAAGTTGCACACTCTATAAGGTTGCATGTTTGTCACATACATTGCATTGAGAGGTACCGTCTCATGGAAAGCTTGCCTATTATGGAATAAACCCCCTTAGTGGTTAGGACAAACCCAGCTCGTAAAAATTGCACTGGACGAGCTGACTTCGTCCATCGCTGATTGGAGCCCTGCAGCACCATCTTACCTTCTCTGGCGTCTGCAGTGGCTCTGATCACTTCTCTATGCCTTTTTAAGGAAGCGGATCCTTGTCACGCCAGTGTCTCGTAAGCGATGACGTCACACCGGGGCAGCAGTGTGATTTTTAAATCCAAATTGCATTGAATACAGTTTTCTGTATTGAAAACCTGAATTCAATGCAATCTATTGTAAAATATTCACCTTAACCTCCCTAGCGCACGGCTGAGGTCCAGATTTCTGTACCAAAATTGCACCATAGACTTAAATGATACATTTTTCTTTATTTTGTAGGCCTGTAACTTCCCAAAATATGTCCGTACAAGGGTCTAATAGACATCCTGACTATAATAATGTTTGAAACAAACAATTATGTAAAATAAAAAACATAATTTTTTAATAAAATTAATGAGAAAACACAAAAATCAGGACACAAAGCTATGCTGCTAAGTACTAAATCTCGCCCATATAAAGTCTCTGGTGCCCCAGATGTGCCCATTTCCAGTTAACCCTCTCTAACTTGGTGTGATGGATGTGATACAATCACCCCAGAGAAGAGAGGGTTACTACAAATGGGCACATCTGGGGCACCAGAGATTTTATTTTGGCAATATCTCTTACATTGATGCACATTGAAAGCAGGTTTCTACAAAGAAAACTGCTTTCCTGCTATTTACTTTCAAATTTCCCGCCGGGGGGAGTTTCAAATTTTGGCGGGGGAAGGAAGATGCAGGAAGATCCAGCAGCCATGTCACATCGGGGACACCGGGACAGCGCAAAACAGTAAGCATGCGCTGTCGGTGCCCCAATGTTCACTGGACGGCACCATCTTTTCCAGTGTGATAGTGGGAGTAGCAGCGCTAGACGAGATGGTGCCACTAGGGCGGTTAATGTTCATTCCTGTGCCCCTGATGTCCTTTTCATTATGATCCTCTCTCTTTGGTACCCCTGCCCCCAGTCAGTACGTCCAGCACACCAGGGCACCAAATTTAATGGGGAAATGCATTGAATACAGTGATAACTGAAGCAGAGCACTTTGGAAATTTGGATTTTTGGATATTTTGTGTTAATTTAAACTTGATTTAGGTCTACGCTTACAATATTTCCTATTAATATCCTTAAGAATCATTTTGCATGTTGAGTGTCCCAAATAAATACTTATTGCATGTTGAGTCACAGCAACAAGATAGTAACCATGTACATACCATATTAATTTAACTGCCTTTCTTATTAATAATTTATTTTTAAAACCGAATGCAGTTGGCCTTTTTAATGAAGAAAAAGAAAAGGCCTTTCAGTGAATAAAAAAAATGGAAATACAACAGCTCCGCTAAAATAATTTGCACAATAATAAAAATAAATATGTGTGCTGGAAAGTCTCGCGGGGGGAAATTCTGACTTCGTAGCAGAACTTCAAAACTAACTCTGACAGCCTGCTCATTATCAATGAATTGAATTTGCATGCCATTTAGAGAATGGAAGGAATAAAATCATAAAAGGAAATTAAAATGACTATAAGCATTTAAAAACAAAACTACTAAAAAAATTAATTAACCTTAACAGTGCATACATCATTATTTACCCATTCAGAGGTAAGGACCTGGACATTTCACTAAACCTGCAGTTCGTAATTCTGGCGGGGTTCTGCTGTAAGTGTTCAGCTGTGGTGGCCTACATTCTACTAACTGCTTTCACCACAGTGAAAAATAACCCACTGATAGCTCAAAGCATCTGTTTTATCTCCAACCAATTCAAGATCATTACCAATCAAAGGATGAGCTCTTAGAATACTATGTGCGCCATATGGAGCATTTTTCAAGGCATGATGTTTAATCAACTCAGTTAAAAATGATGATGTAGGACAAGTTAGGGAAGCGAAAACTAGACCTTACCGCTATTTTGAAAGATTGATAGATTTTAAGAATTTTGTCACTGTGTTATCAGCTAGAAAGTTCAAGTACTACTAAAGCTGGGCATACACGGTCCAATTCCTGCACGATCCGATCCCCGATCGGATACTGTGCACGCTCCTGCATCCCTTAAGGATTGGGTCATGCAGGAACTGGAGGCTGCAACTGACGGGGATTGGACTGAAATCAGTCAGGATGGTAAATTTTAGCTCAATCCCATTAGTTCAGCTGGGGACGGCTGCCCCCAGCCGAACTAATGAGCTGCACATAAAGAGCGAGGTCTGCCGTCTATTCTCGGCACTAGCGGGTGGGCGTGATGACATCATCACGCTGCCTGCTACTGCATAGGATCGGACAAGGAATAGACGGTACATCATACCGTCTATTCCCAGCTTAAGACGTATAGTTTGAAGAAATTACCGGTAGTCCATGTGTAGCAATCTCTGATGCTGTCAAATTTTAATCTTCAGAAATAAATTGCATGAATGTTCTGATTAATGCAAAATATCTGTCATTGTTTCTACGAAGGATTTACAGCTTGGTAGTCTTGACCCTTACCTAGAAATTAAATTTAAATTAACAGGAAAAAAATAGGCAACCCATAGAAGTGGACCAATCGGTTATATGCTTTGTGTACAAACACAGCCGCTAGCTGGGTCCCTAGAGTGCAGTAAACTCTAGGATGATTTGTTCAATACAGTTTGGACATGTTTTGCATCCATTGCAAAATCATGCCATTTACATTTTTGTATTTGTTTGATTTTATAATATGAAAAGCAGAACACAAATTAAAACCCTTGAATTGGACAGGAATACCCAAAATTCTGGGTGGCATTTTTAACGGAAGGTAACGTAACACACTAGACCCTACATGTAACAACACTCCATGACTTTATTGAAAACATCTGTAACAGAACAACTCTGTCCACCTGAAGAGATGTGTGTACAGACTGTCTCCGGCCTAATCCTCTTCCAGATGGTGGGGGCATGGTGTGGATTGTACAGGCACCGTCACAAACAATGGGGTGATACTGTCTTTCTGGATTGAATTACAGACAGAGTGTCTGAGCTAGTTATATCTGATGCCGGGGAGACCTGGGGGGGGGGGGGGGGGGGGGGGGGGGGGGGGGGGGGGTGGTCCCAGTGGTCTGTGTATTGTGGCACACAGTTTCCCATCAGGTCCACAGGGGAGGTCCTCCGGCATGGGGAATATGTATATAAAGCCAAGAATCTTTCCAATAAAGGAGTTCTTCTTCTTTCCCTCAACTTGTAGCCTCGTCTCATGTTGTACGGAACAGCTATAATACCACTAGCTCTTATAAAAGCTGCTTGGTATCCCAGCTCAGTTTGGAAGTCACGGGAGAAGGACATCGCTGGCGGTTGATACCATTACCACATCCTTCTGTCATTAATACCCTTTACACCACATAGGATGTTGTTCCTTCTGCAATCTTACAGGAAAAGCTCTTTAGGCAAAAAAATTAATGCGGCAAGGGTCCTGATTCCATGTCACTGGCTGAGTATGGTCATCCCCACCATCAATGAAAGGCTGGGTCAGATCCATCATGTGGGTACAACAATTTTCCAAGCTATGGGACTGCTGGGATTATTTTATATGCTCGGAGGAAGGTAGATCATTGCTAAACCACCCATAGGACTTTAATAATGACTGACGCCACACATGTATACATCGAAGAAATGAACAGGGCCGGATGACCTATCACCTTTCCATAACACCAGCTTCTCATTACCCCCCTTACACCCCTTAGTTGCTCAGGAATTCCCCGTTACACGTGTTACTCCCAGTTGGTTCAGCTGTCAACATTAGATATCGATTTTTTACACTGGTATACTGTGTTGCGGCTCCAGTGGAACACCTACTGCATCAGCAAGGAGCTGATAATTAAAAGAATTAAGACACTTAACATTTTTATTTATGCATGTACTTTGGTTTGTCTCTACCTGTCTGGAACTGCGATTCAATCAGCCATATATATACCAACTTGAACCTTGTGTGGCCTTTTTTGTGTAACTCCTGTAAACCCTTAATAAAAGTTTATATTGGAAAAAAACGGACTCAGGAGTCCATTTTGTTACCAGCTACTGCCAATCATCTTCTCTCCTGATGAACTTACTGGCTCAACCATTGGCCTCTTCTTCTGTCCTGTAGTTTCAATTATTAAAGAGTTTAAGTATCAGTTAATGACTTCAATGTTGGGCCATTCAACGTCTTTATATTTTTTTTTCTATAATATAGACACTTCATATGAGTATGCATGCTATTATGCCCGAGTCATATCATGCCCAAGGGATATTCTAAGTCCTATACCAGTATTTTCAATACTAGACCAAATCCGTGTCAGACATCATTATATATTGCTGGTTAATGCTAGTTTCATATAATCAACAATAGATGGAAGGATAATGTCTAAATGTTCATTCTTTTCTTATGTTCTCCAGGCATGGGTCTGTAGAAAGATCTCAAACTGTCAAATTCAAAGCAATCATAAAAATGATAACAATACCAGTTACGTATGATGTGCATATATTTATTTCATACCAGAGAATTCAAATTCTGCGATCATAATATAATTCTCTTTTTGCCAACATGGGGTCCTTTGCTCCTTTTGTTCTTTGGGGCCCCATAAGACACATATTTTTTTTTTCCTCACCAGCTTTTCACGGGTCAGTAAAGGAAACAAATTCTGCAGCCTGACTCCGAATATCCAATTAGCTTGGTTTACTTTGTCACACTATTTTACTTTGTCTGTGCTGTCTTCCCCTTTCTTTTCATGTTTTTTTCCAGCTCAACTTTATAATGGACTTCTCTGAGAGAAATATCAAATGTGACTCAAGTAATTTTTGGGAGGACTGAAGGAAGCTAACATAAGGAAGCAAAAGGCAATAACAGCCATGTTCTCTAGCAGTCTCTCTGACTGTCTCTGGAAGCATGTCATCAGTTTCCAACTTTTATAGCACATTTTAACACCTGTATTATTCCTGTGTATGTATCACACCATGTACTCTTGTGGTGTTTTTATAGCGATCATCAGTGTTGCAGACATGGAGTCTTTTGACAGCTTACTGTAGGATTACATTGAGTGAATCTTTTGTGGGGCTCATATGTGATGTTTGAGCTGCATTAAAGGCCCTATATATTAAGAAATTAAATGAAAATTTAAAAATTACCTGAGGGCAGCCTACTTTCATAGTTTAAATGTACAGTTTATTTCCCAAAGAACCTATACAGTGAATGAAATGTAGATACAACAGAACAGAAGCACCTGGCTTACATTGAAAGCCTGAAGAAGAGACATCCCGAAAGCTTGCTTTTTCACTGACTTCAGTTAGCCAATAAACGGTATCACTTGAACTCCAAACTTTCTGTATTCATCGATGGCTAATGCTAGCCATACACATGCCGATAAGCGGCCGATTTTTAATCTGATCGACGGGCGTGCGCGCTCGCGCCGTCGGTCAGGTTAAAAATCGGCCGCTAATCGGCATGTGCCCACATGGGGCGACAGATCCCTGTCGCCCCACTGCTCGGCCGGCCAGAGAACGGACATGTCTGATCTTCTCTGGCCAATGCAAGCCGAGTCAAGTCGATGCCATAAGCTGCAATGAAGACGGCGTCTTCATTGCAGCTTATGGCCGGCACACAAAGGGTGCCCGGCCGACTGAAGGGGCCCCATAATGCAACGGGGTGCTAACGTGATGACGTCATCACGTTAGCCTCCCGGAAGATATCGGGACTAGTCTGCCTACACACGACGGCGTGTGTATGCCATGGTTAACACGGTACAACAATCTACTATTGCTTGAATGAAAGGTAATTAGCAACAGATATCACCTGAGCTGTGTCTCTAATTACATACATATCACTATACCCTGTACTGCATGTTACTATTGTAGAAATGTTCACCCCAAGGATATATAACTTAACTAACTCAATTCCAATGTAGCTTGTCATTTCCCAAGAGTCCCATACATAATATTTTATGTACTTAGCATGAGCATAATCCTATGTTGACAATTTTATTTAAAATATTAAACATCATTTATAAAACTGTCTAACGATTTGACACAGGCAGTTTTATATATGGCATACTTCTTTCCATCTCCCACAGAGAAAACAAAAAGAAAAAATCAGCTTTCTGTCACTTTTCTTTACTCAATTTCTTAAACAGGAATCAATGCATTGCAAGTTGTCAGTAGGGACTGAAAGAGACATGATAAAGGTTGCTATTGCGGAACCAATACTAAAGAATGATTATTAATTATAATCTAAATGTAAAGATGATCTTTTTGCCTTCAGTAGTCTTTTTGCCTTCAGTAGTCTCAGTCACTCCTCTAAAACAAACTTGCAGCTTATGAGCAGATCATCTGAGCAGCATACACAATTAAGGTCAGTGAGCATCAGAATTCTGACACTGAGAAGTGACCCGCAGTGCTCCCTCACCTGGTCTGGCATCCGCAGCGGCTCCTGATGTCTACAGAAGGCTTCCGGGAAGGGAGCAGATCCTTCCCCCCCTGTCACATCATTATGTCCATGACACCGGGGGGAAAAGAGGGATCCGTGGCAGATTTTTAAATGCAAGCCAAAATGAACCGTGAATCGATCTCAAAGGAAATGGTAAATTTTCAAACTTCAATTGCTCTGAACATGGTTTCTAAACCGAAAACGGTGTTCAGAGCAAATTAATTTTGAAAACTTACCGTTTCCTTTGAGATCGATTCACCTCGATTCACGGATGCGGATGCCTCCTTCCCTCTGTGTCACGTCATTACGTCCATGACACCGGGGGAGAAAGAGGACTCCGCAGATGACGATATCAGAGGAAACAGTAAGTTTTCCAAATGCAATCGCTCTAAACAGAAAACTGTTCATTGCGGGTTGCATTAAAAAATTCCACCTCTTTACCTCCAGTTTCACAAACCTAATGACGTGACACCAGGGGGATAGAGGGATCTGCAGGAGGCAGGATTTTAGAATCGCACTGAATACAGCTTTCTGCCTAGTTCCCTTTAGCTTTTGACTCTCTCTCTTCTGGTGTGACCTGTTGACATCACACCGGGGGGTGTCAGTCTTGGGAGCACCAAATTTAAAAGGGATAACTGTATCCAAATCAATTAAAAGTAAAAAATTCCAACTGAACAAAAATATTTTATTATAAACAAAAAACAAATAAAAATATATACTGTTTTAAATTATCATATAAAAGAAGTAATTTAGAGATTTTATCGTTCAATTGATACATTTTGATTATATATTTTTTTAAATTACATTAAAATTTTTCAAATGTAATTATATTTTACATAATTGTTTGTTTCAAACAATATTATATTCAGAATGTCAACTAAGTTAGAGGCCTACAACATAAAAAAGAAATTCCAAACCTCCCATTACAATTATAGACTGGTCATGTCTTTGTCACAGGGCAAATGTACAAAATCAGCAGGGGATTGTGTAGGTCTTAGAAACTACATTGCTGCTATTAATTGAGGAAACACCCTTTAATGTAGCCTGATTTAAGTGGCATCTGCCATATTTTAAATAATAATAAATGATATTACTTACAATGTAAATGTCATCAGTGGTCAGTAAATGGGAACCCACGAGTGGTACTATTTGTGCTTGAAAAATGACCATGTAACCCGTCCTCTGCTTTATCTGCAGGTAGCCTTGTGCAGCGCTTTCATGTTCCTCACATAATTCCACCTAAGAACGGCCGCACAAATGCCTCAGCTGTATACTTTGGTTTTGAAAAATGCTGCAATTATTGTGGCTATTAATATCTCGGCTATAACCTCCTGTGACTCCGGGAACAAAGCTTGTTCTGTGGTACCAGATAGAGTGTATCATAAGGTCATATTTGATATGTGTCTAAAGTTTCAAAGTATGTGTAACTCCATTCCTGAGATTGCTATGAAAGTATTCACAATTATCCATGATGTTCTCCCTTCCAGCTAAATTGGGATCCTAACAAAGACAGAATGATAGCCGCTCCTGCCAGCAGGCACTACTGCTAAAGAGAATGGCTGCAATTAAAACGAAAAAGCTTTTCCTTTGGTCATAGGAGAAAACAATAAATCTTTGCTAAATCAATGAGCATTTCCAGGGGCTTTTCTACAGTGATAACAATACGGCAAAAAATATTTCGATCTAAAATGTGAGAGTCCAAATGGTAAAATGTCTGTCTCTGAGGTAGGGAAAGCACAGAGCAAGCATTAATGTAATGAGTATACACTGTCATGGTTATATAATTTCATCTTGGTCTACTTATTTTAGTAACTACAGATAAAGGCTTTGGTCACAGCTGAGCTGAAGTATGACTTGCTTCTCTGGGCATGCACATACGATTTTTTTATTTGGCAGATTTTTTTTACAACTGCTTGGTTGTAGAAAAAAAACAGATAAAAATATTAAGGCCGACTTATTTAGACTTGATGCAGAAAGTTTAGAGTGAAGTGATTCCCTTTATTGGCTTACTGAAGTCATAAAAAAGTAAGCTGTTAGGCCATGTGTCTTTTCACATGGCGGTTGATTTGTGGGCGGATTTTGCACACCTTGTGCCCTATTAATTAGCATAGCAACTTGTTCGGGCGCTGCTTTTCCGGTTCTTGCAGACATGTCCATTGATCTGCAATGACAGCGTCTCTGGTGGAGCCGCAATGAAGACACGGAACTCCACATTCTAAACAAAGCAATGCTTTGAGAACATGGACACTAAGCCTTAGTATGTCTCTTTTTTAAACCTAAGACTGAAGTAGGGATCTAAACCATCCCATATCTCCTCTTTAGTAACAGTTATGGGTACTTTTGGGGTAAAAGTGTATGTGTGTCAGTTTAAGCATGCTACAGCTGACTGGAAAAGTGACATGAATATTCACATAATGTATTATTTGCATATATTGCATTCCTTTAACAAACCCCTGACGGTAAATGCTCTAACATTCACAAAACTCTAAAACAGAAAAACAGTTTACACCTATTACCCTTCATTGTTGGTTGCAACTAAATAAGGTGTAGTAGGGCTGCATGGAAAAGTTGGGTTATCAAAACGGGTAAGGGATATAAGAGTGGGCAGTAGTGTTGTTAAAGCGGTTGTAAACTCAAAAAAAAAATCCCCCACGTACATTACATGGACATATTACACACCTGTCAGCAGTATACATCTGTGAAAACTGCTACACAGAGGGAAAAAAAAAGGTACTTACAATCTTCACTTCCTCATTCCCTAAGGCACCATCTTAAGTACTGGCACCTGAATCTACTTCCGCCTATTCTGTTGAACATTACTAAGGTGCCCCTCCCCTGCAGACATATTTACCAATCCCAAAGGGTTTGGTATGGGAGGACAGTTCTGGTCCTTCCAGAGATCTATGTGCTGCAGTTTGCATAGGAGACAGGAGTGAAGCTGAAGGAGGACACTGTAGGAGACAGGAGAGATTGACAAGTGGTGTGGTGGTGAAGGGGTTCAGTGTGCAGGTGATATGGGGGTGACATGGATTTGGGGGGCA
>CM070034.1:83438067-83465896 GCA_036250615.1 Ptychadena robeensis | reverse complement strand
CTATTGGCAGCCTGATGCCGATAGTGCAAAGTGACCTACAGCGTGGTAGGTCCGCTTTAAACAGAAAATCTGTAATATACTAAAAATAGCCCAGTCATGGATCTTGTTTTTTAATTATTAGCATTGTGGACTGAGTTTGACTTCAAAAGTAAAGTTGTATTGTCCCCTATAGTGTTGGGTTAAACATGGAAGTGAAACAGTGTGCTCTTGTGGGCTACACTGTTGGTCATTAACTTGGCATATGTTATGTTTCTAAATACAGAAAAAAAGTTCTCTTCCCTGTTGGAACAAATTGGACCATACTCAGTGGTGCACATAACTTTTTACTTCGATGAGTACCAGGAGATGGTGTTTGGGCATCACCACGAATGAGCCTCCGATTAGCTGTCTCCATCCTCATCCACAGGTCACCTGTTGGCTTTGGGTCAAATGTAACTCTGACAATAAAACAGCGTTTGAACCCCCAGAACTCAGTATATATCTTAGTATCACATCTCAGTAGTGCAACTTTTCCCTGCAGTTACCCAATTGACAGAAAATACATTAAACAATAAAAATTGCCAAAGAATTGCCAAAGAAAGTGGTGGAGAGCTGTAATCCCAACTCTGCAATATCAGCTTCAGCCACCGGATGTCATTAGAGAGCACTTGCCATCAGAGCACAACACAAGCACACTCCTTCTCGTCTGAGAGGAGGGGGGATGAGTGGGAAAGCTCCATGCATTTCTCCTCCTGTAGTGCACAGATGCGCTTAGGAAGGCAAACAAGGGTATGCAGAGCTAGGTTTTAGACCATTTTGCATACCAGCATTCTGCTTATGTGCACCCCTGACTATACTTCATAAAGGGGTTGTGCCCTGGATCAGCTGTAAATTTAGGGTTCCTAGCATGATATAACAGTCCTGTCAGGCTGGTGGGCTGCACTTCGAACATCATCTTATACAATAAAGGATCATCAGTTCTGCATTGTATAGGGGAACACTGAGGTTCTGCCCAAGACTGAGAGCATAGGCCGCTGAAGGTGAGCGCCAGGTATTTTGGGAAATATATATTGTCATAATCCAATGTAAAATGAGCAGATAAGCCTTGCATGAGAAAGGGGTCCCACATTTAGAAAATGTACTAATGTATTAAGCTTTTGTTAATGTATTAAGCTTAAGCCTGGCATTAAGCTTTTTTTCATGTAGCAGAGATGGGTTGGAACATCTGTAAGTCTTTCATGTTGGTTTTTTTTAATCAGTGTCCCCATTGAGTAGATTTTTCCTCTTAACTTGTCATGATGAACTCAAGGTGATAGGAAATCTAATATTTCACACTTGTAACAAGAACCGAAATACATTGTCAATCTCCTAAATCCAACAGCTGTTAATACTACCTTAAATTTTTTTTTTCCTTAATTTGTTAAATATTTCTACTTACTATTAGATATGTAATGCATCAATGAAGTAAAGGGGAAACTGCTTGGTGGTCATCTTACTGAATGCTTAATGCTCATGGCCTTATCAATCAAACATGAATACAGTGCTTACTATAGATCAAACTATAGATCAAAAAAGGCTGATAAGTGTATGCTCTGTACTCCAGCCTCCTGTTTGCATTAATAAATGTAATTGAATATGTAAGATTATGTCAAATGTTTGAATTCATGTCCAATTAATAATGTCTTTTAATAAAGTTGTTGTTTTTATGTTATTCACAAGTGCAGCTTGTCCCAGCCTTAAAAAGAAGCAACTTTTCTTTCTCGTACTGCAATGAATGTATTTGGAAGTGCAGCAGCTTCTTATCACGCTGTGAGCTGTAGTAGCATCACAGCAAAAAAATAAAAAAGGAAGAAAGAAAATAAATGCGAAATAAAGAGTAAGCATTTGCCTTCCTGGGACCTGTGCAAAGCACAAAGCTAGGCTCACATGATCGCAGCTGGTTTTGATGTGGTAATGAAGCATTGATCACAGGAATAAAAAGATGAAATGGCCTTTGCTCATTCATTATTTTTATCTTCTAGCTGTGGAAGACAGAAAATTGTTCATAGGCATGGTTTCGAAGAAGTGTAACGAGAACGATATCAGGGTGATGTTTTCTCCATTTGGTCAAATAGAAGAATGCAGAATCCTACGGGGACCTGATGGACTGAGTCGAGGTGAGTGTACCATCTGTAAAGTACCTATCCTTAATAGTTAATTGGAGCAGTATGTCACAGACAGCAGATGGGATGTGCCATAGGTCACTCATGATAGCTTCCCATGCGATGTAGTTACCAACATGCACTTTCCACAAAGATGGAAAGAAGTAATCACTTTTATTTGTAAAGTCAAAGGGGGTCTCTATGGGAAGCATGACTTGGTGAGTTATCTATTACAATGCAACATGGATACAATAAAGCAATTTATCTTCACTCACTTGCTTCCAAAGAGATCACAGCTCTTTAAAGAGTAATATTTATGACTGCAATGCTGAAGGTATCACCTGCATATACAATTTTGACAGGACAGTTTCATTCATTGCTTTAAAACATGTTAGGAGTTGTGTACTTTGATTTCAGCTCTCAAACCATTTCAAGACCAATCCATATCATCTAGAACAGTCATAAATAAAAAAAAATATGTGCTTTAATCTAGTTTACAGCCCTCAGTCACAAGAACATTTTTCTACAAATGCAAATTAGTTTTAAATAGAGTTTGGTGTCACTTTTTAAATGGATTATTAGGCTGGTTTTTAGTTCTTTAGCCATTTAGGGAGCATGGGGATTAGCAAACTACTTTTTCTTAAGCCCCCCATACACCGTACAATCCTACCATACAATTTCTGTACAATCAACTTTTCTTCTACCAAAACCATGTAATATGAGGCCTTTCTAAACCTTCCAATCACTATGTATTCTATCAGGGAGGCCCCTATACTACATAGTTGTTGGTAAATCTAATGGAAATTGTATGGAATAAATCTAAATATGTATGTGGGGCTTAAACCTTATTAATTAAAACAAAGTCAAAGTGTAGTTGTTCTGTTAATGGTCTGATAAATATACTATTGTTCGATAAGTGCAAAACATTGGTGATCCTGCCAGAAATTTTTTGAGTTGCTTGTACCATCTGCATTCACTACAAAAAACTCCCCCAATGTGTTATGGAAAAGAGGAGGGGTGTTTACTGTATTTCTATGCTGGGGTGACTACACTGCTTTGTTACAGATAAAGTATAATGAGGATGTTTGTAAAGTATAGTAAACACCACATAAAATTAAGGTATTTATGTGTGTTGTACAGTACAATAATATGAGGTTGAATTAGTAGCTTCCAACCCTTACTTCACCAGCCACCCTCTTCCATTTCTTATTTTACAAACCCACCAACTTTCTGGTATAGAACTCCATATCCATACTTCATATCAGTTGCCAAATTCATATCAGTTAATGCCAAAAAAGCATTCAGCTTTTATATAATTACCATATATCCCTTTGCCCTTATTACTACATTCTCTCCATCGGTTCTTGTGCTCAAACCACGCAGCAAGGAGTCTAGTATTTGCCTTTCAAATTACTTAGCTCACTGCAAATGGAGATGATCAATAAGGTGCAGCAACGTTAACATTAACATCCAAATCTCATGTAGACTAAAACTGAGCCAATGAAGCACCATGGCCGCAGAATTTAATAGGTTGAGTCTTCATACAATTTACATGCCATACAATTTTGCATCTAATTAATACAAAATTAATCTGTCGCTATGAACTACATACAACAATTGGGGAAAAAGACCTAAAGAGTTAAGCTAGGCTAAGACGTTTCGAAATACAGCAAATCTCCCAACAGATCGACCCTACGTAATGACGTCATCACGCGCAGCTGGTCGGGCTGAAAATCGGCCGTGCACCCTTTGTGTGCCGGCAGTAATGAAATCGCTCTAAAATTGTCTGTCATTTCTTAAATCGATAACCCGGCTGATTTATGGCCAAATGTAACTTTTAACCTTTAGATTTGCGCCCGATTTGGTCGATCTGCCGTTAAATCAAGCACACAGGCTTAACACTTTAAGGTTTTTTTTCCAATTGTTTATAGTTCATAGCAACAGATTATTCTAGTATGGCTGTAGATCAGTTGCAAAATCGACCGCAAATCTAAACGTCTATGCCCAGCTTAAAAAATACCCTTGTACCAACACAATTGTTTTAAAATAGCTAGTAAGCTACACTGATCATACAAGTCAAGAAATAATAATACAATTATAGCATTGGGTTCTATAGGTAAATACAACCATGGTTGTTAAAGCAAAGCTCCTATTATTGATTGACAATGGCGTGTGTCCTTAAAGCCATCAAGCTGAGATTGCTGAACTTTCTGGGATCTTTCTGCCTCAGGCATGCACCAGTAACAAATGCAGTACACTAAAACACATTGTAATGAAAACTGTACAATTATATTTTCTTATGATATAGTCTATTATAATCAGTAACGCCAGAGGCACACAAGGAAACTGTCACCTATAAGTTCTGTCAAACCCTGTAATCATAATAGTTTACAGCCAAGAGATAGCTCCAGGTACAAATGCTTTAGCATTACACTTGGGCATTACATTGCTTAAATATTAACTGTGTGGATTGTCTTAAATACATAAACAATCTTTAAATGCCTTCAAATAGGAAGTATAGATTGGAAATTTTATTTAATTAAAAAAATTCTAATTATTTACCATTTTCTTTAAAACATAAGGTATACTGAAAAAATCAAAACATGCTACATGTTTTCTGATTTGTTTGTAGTCAGTCGAGGTTCTCAGCTTTGTTTGGGAGTTCATGGTTTATGCATTTACTAACAATACCCAAAGAACACAGTTGATTGCAGTTTTCCTGAAAATTGTGAAATGTCTGGAGATTTTTGTAAAAGCATTTGATTGGAGCCAATGTAAAGCATACAAAGATGAGGCTTGATGGAAATGTCTTTTTCAATTCGGCAACAGCTGATTATGGGCCACGCTTAAGTATATTGCAAAGAAAGACATGACATGTGTTCTTCTATATTTCTAGGAATTATCTTTCACACATATTTAGTTAAATGCAGATTGCCATAGCATGGCCAAGATTTAGTACAACAAAGAACAATACCATTTAAATTGATTGTGATCCTTGGTGTCTGCTCTAGAGCTTGTTTAGCACAATTCTTCACAAAGAAGATCATGTTGACTGTACATGGTGATACCTTTAATTGGACCAACCTAATAGTTTAAAGATGAAGAACAGAGCTTTCAAATCCCAATAGACTTCTCCTTTCATTTGTGGATTACACAGATAAAATGAAAACAATAGGGACACATTTTTCATTTCCCTCTGAGAGGATCAGTTCCAGGCACATTGAGCAATTTGATGGAATGTAGAATGACTTAAATCCCAGAAACTAAAAAGAAAGAAAATATTAATTTCAATAAATCTGAATTGTGCAAGTGCAATATGAATGACTAGAAAGTGTATATTCATAGACACAAAACACTATATATATTGTTCTGTGTGTGAACAGAAACAAATGGTAGAAACATAATAAACATTCATTAATAATTAATAACCACTAATTAATCACTTGCACAGTACAGAATCTGCCTCATATATCTTTTTTCTTCTATTGTTATAAATGTTTAAGCCATTGCTTTTCTAAAATGAGACATTAACTATAAACTATTATAATTTATTTGCTTTTCGGATTACACTTACAATAAAAAATTTGAATGATTGTATGTATGGCCATACAAGTATATATGTACTGCTTTCCCCTATAATGTATGCAGTCTTTGCAAGCTATGAACTTATGGCAAGACAGGGTAGGTTCTATTGCAGGTCAAATCATTTACAAGTAATCAAAGTAAAAAGGTCACAGGAACAAGGTATATTATTTTTTTTAAATTCAATGGTTCCCAGGTTTTTGTCCTCCAGTTTTTAAATGAATAGAATGGAACAAACATAATAAGGGCCCTTTTATACTGTAGTTGATGCATCTGCAGTTTAAATTCTGATGCAGTACAAGACGCACTTGTGGTGATGCACACGCTGCTGTTACCGGTGAAAGCCCCACTGTTTTTAGTGCGCAGCGGTTGCGGCTCCCATACAAGTGAATGGGAGACCAGTGTACTGCGGCTGCAAAACTGCATGCAGCAGAGAGATTAAGTTATGGAAACCTGTGTATCTTGCGTTAAAGCAAGCCAAACTACGGTGCGGTACTGCAATGCAATCACAGCTAGTGCCTTAAGACTCTGAGTCTTTAGTTACTGGATCTAGCAACTGTATCCAATGGCAGCCATCATGTAAAATGTATCCTTATCTGTTTTAGCTCCCTGGCATTACGGACTTTTCGTGCCATTTTTTTATGGTGCCATTAGCCGCTGCCCGGACAATTGTCGGCTCTCTCCCTGGCTCTCTGTGTGCGGGGAAAAGCAAAGCCCTCTCCATTAACATGGAGGTCTATGGCTAAGAACAGAAACACTGCAGGCTCACTGAGAACCGGCGATCATGCCGAATCCCAGCATGGGCACAGTTTGATCCAAGATGTAATAAGTAACTGTAATAATGGATAATCCCAGTACCTTTAAAATGTAGTTTAAAAATCTTGTGTCACTGTAAACTTTCTGTTTTAATGTTAATGTCTAGGTATTTGGAAGAAGCAGATTGGATTATAAAGAGATGATGTAAAGAAATAGTTGTAGACCTTGATACCATGTTACTGTCTTTCTTTAGTAAGTAGCCAGTTGGGATTCCATTCAGACGGGTGCATGATTTACATACAGCCATTGTAGTTTAATTAAGGGTCTAATATTTTAAATATAACATCTCCTCTCCCTCACCTACACTTAATTTGATTGTGGTGTGATGAAACAGTGGATCGCTAAACAATCGTTCTGCAAATCAATGCGCACCACTTTGCGCGATCGATTCCCGGATGATATTTTGGATGGGGAGCCTGGTCCTCAAAGTAATGGCAATCAAATAGGGATTTACCAATATGTTGGTTCCCTGTTCGATCAACATTTTTTCGAACAGGTTCGATTGAACAAGCGTTTTTGGGTCCAATTCCTGAACGATCGTCGGGGAATTGAATCAACTAGCTAGGTTAGAGCACAAACTGGAAATACAATTCTACCTTTTTGGCAAAAGATATTAAAATCTGACCAACAGTATTTACTAATGCTGGGTGAACAGGAATACTCCTAGATGCGATTGATGATTAAAGAAGAACCTATAATGACAAGATACATTTTAGCTTTGCTGGCAGTGTAAAGTGTTGGTTCTGGTGCCTATATCTCTCTTCCAGAGATCCAGGAGGGTATATACGCCATTTAAGTGTAAAGCTCTTTATTTAGAATTGCATAGGTATGACATCACTTGTCCTACACAGAAATCTTTTCTGTCACCCCTGTACCAAGACTAGCAGTTATTCCCCTGCAGTGGTCTAAAGGTTAATTTGAAATAAGAATTACATATTAGCTGGAGTTCAGCTTTAACTGACAAATAGAAAATTTAAACCTACAAGTTAAAAGATACAGAAATAAGGCAAAAGGAACGCTTATCTATAAAAGATGCAGAGTGACCTTTTCAGCTGAATGGTCAGAACCATACATTTTGGTGTGGACTAGAATCAAATAGGAAACTAACAATTACCTGCATTGTAATTCAGGATCAGTCATTTCTGCCATTTCCATAAATTGGTGGAAATCAGCACTACATAATTACCTGACATTTCTTACAGGTAGCTCCACGCTGTTGTTACATACTATGCTATCTGAAGGCTTAAATGCTTACTACTTACTGTATCATTATAAAGTAGACAAAGTAACAGAATTCAATGTACCTTAGCTGAACTGCTGTGCATTTCTTATTATTCTTTGGAAAAAGAAAATGTTTAAGCAAGTCAGTAAAGTTTTGTAAGATTGGCAAAAGTGATGGCACTATATGTGCTTCAATGTTTCGTAGGCTAAACAGGGTTTTAAACAAAGCGTATGCTAAAGCAATGGGTTTTTTTGTAGTTTAGTCTAGATCAGGCATGGGCAAACATTTTGACTTGTGGGCCACATTGACTCAAATTAACTTATAATTTGAAAAAGGGGCTGGAACAAGAGCCTATAATGGCCACCTGCCATAGGTGTGCCAATTCCATTTATCACCCGTATCACTTATGATGGTGGTGATGTGTAATTAGTGACACATGACAGGGACGTTGTTTTCTAGGCATTATGTGCACTCATTGCAGAGAACAAGTGGAGGTAATCATCTATTCAACAAGGTGACAAAGCTAAACAGGCTGGATCTGGCCCACCTTTGGTCTAGACCTTTAGTGTCATAAGGAATCTTTTTGAATAGTAAGCAAGTCTGGAGGAGGAGCTTGAGAAGTTATAGAAGATGGGAAAGATGGCCTATTGGAAATTAAAATTCATTAAGGCATTTCTATACAAACTGCCAACAAAATTCCTATGCAATTATGTGTGTTTATGTGTATATATTTACACACACACACACACACACACACACACACACACATTTATATGTCTAAGTGAGAGTTTAGGTCCACTTTAATAACACATTGACAGCATAGGATAGAAAAGCATCAGAGTAATATGCCCATAGTTAGACCGAAAAATATAGAGTGATCTATGGAACAGGAATGTTATCAAACCTTCATGTGCCATTAAACAGATGTGTAGTAAACACAAACATATGGAAATATTTTACTTTGAACTTTTTTTCATATGCAACATTTCCTAATTTGAAAGAAGCATAACTCTTTCTTATGTTTTTCATACATTGATATTGTTTGTTTTATCTAGTAAATTTACACTATTTAATTATAAACAGGATGCTCTGAATGGAGACCCTCACAGTCTTCATGCAAAACAATGGACATTGACCGTGGTTTATGGTCATGTCTGATATCCCAGTTTTTGAGCAGGATTGATTGGTCCCGCTCGAGAACGGGGATGGCCACATTAGATATGGGCCAGATAGATGGGCGTGAGCGTGCATGGCGTTTGAAACGGCCATCGATCTGGCCCATATCTACATGTGTGTGTTCCTAGCTTAACTCCTGGCAGAGTGGGCTATTCTCTTCTGGTATTATACAGCGATTTGACACTCTGGTGTATAAGCTGCGTCTTACAAATTGGAGCTTCTAATAGTCTGAAGATACAGCATATTGTCTTTATTCCTGACCATTATGGACTTGTCAACAGACCTGAGTTTATCAAAGTCTTGTTGCATAGCACAAGATATTCATACCTAAGTTTTGATTACAACTTGTGAGTAAATAAGCTTTTGATTTGAGGTTTATATTGGCTACACAAAGACATAGAGATGTTTTGGAAAGGCCAATTTAACTCATATCTAAGATCATAAAACAAAAGGAGAGGATTGACCTATATCAATATCATATCATAGTATGTTTTAGAAGAAACTATGAACCACTAGATTTTTAAATGTGTCTAGGAAGCTACATATTTGAGATCAAGCTCTGTTTCTTAAGTACTCATTTAGTGCAGCCTCATGAAAAGCTAGATCTAAATATCTAAAAGCTAATATAGGAAGGATGAAAGAACATGTTTTGATTTAGCTTTGATTCAACCTCAGCTACACTAAGAGGTTTACCTCCTAAAAATCAATAATAAGGTTATTTAATAAAATTTGGGAGGTGCACTGTATTTCATTTGAACTGACTAATCTGTAAGTGAAGTGAAAGGCCCTGCTTGTTAACTCTGGCATACAGAATATTTTTTATTGTTCTGCTAACACTTTTTTCCAAGCTAATCATGACATCTCTGGAACTTCCTGGAAATGCATGAATTGGGCCCTATTGATTTTTGTTGACATTTTACATGTCTCTTATGTATTCTTAACCTCTGTTTAGTAATTGCTAGTACAGAGCACACTTGTGGATAATAAGATCAAATTAGGTAACTAAAAGGAATCCTTAGCAACAAAGTGGAGTGTTATTCAAGAATGCAGACATGTATGTTCTACTAAGAGATAATGATCCTTAAATTCAAATGACTAACTTGGAAATGGGTCTTCTAAGTGCAGTATCCTGCGATGAATAAAGTCCCTGTTTCATCTTAGAAACTGATAAAGAATGCATACCTTATCTAGCTTAGAAGACTTATCTACTTAATTTGTGATATGTTGCTTCAACCACTAAAAGTTTTAATATATTTTCAGCAAACCTGAGGGTTAAACTCTAAATCTGTTACCACAGGCGTGTTGAATCTTGTAACAGAAAGCGTTGGCACAGTTGTAGGTACTAGATAGAATTTGTGCAGATTGCATGTTAGGGATTTGAATATCAATAGTTACAAAGATAAGAAAAGGGACAGCATCTCTGGGAAGCATTATCGCAAGTATTGCCACAAGTGAATATTCTTGTATATACCAAGCCCCCTAGCATTTTATGAATGAATATTTTATTGCTAAGGATCTCCAGATAATTCCAGCTATCATAAATTGTTTGTAAAGATGTATTATGTTTTCTTTACGTGAAGAGACATTATAATATTCAAGCAGTCGGAAAATAATACTTTCTCTTTGCTCAATATGAAATTAGTGGTTTAAATTTAAAGTCTTAAAGAGAACCTGTTTATTGTGAGAAATAGGTCTGCGCTCCTGCCCAGCAACCAATCATTACCTCCTTTTAAAGATGATAATAAGATTTTTGCAAACTATCTGATTTGATTTTAACAAATTTCTATTATATTGTGTTGTTTGTTATATAAAGTAACAAACATTAAAGTGCAAGGATGTGAGCAAAAATAAAATTATTTGAACATGAAACACATTTGTTGCTGTAGGGAAAAGCTAGAGGTTTTCCTCACTTTCCTCCTCCGCAGCAGCATCCCTTTACTCCTCCACCACTGACTAGAAGCAGAACTTTCTTTCTTGGTAGTAAAATAAGAGGAATACATTCAGTACATTCTTTATTCTTTTTTTTATCCATGCAGCCTAGTTTAAAAAAAAATAATAATTTGCATGCTGTATGTATTTTGCTGATAATAAGGAGTCTTAGAAAAAGGATTTTTAGTCTGCAAGTTGTGTGTTCACAGTCAGTATCTGTTCCTGGTCACCATGAAATGGAAATAGATTAAAGACAAAAATATTGTTCCAATACAGTCTGTCTCTTCTTCATCTCCATCTAGTGGCAGAAAGGGGATGTAAACATGGCGGCGCTCATTTACTAATAATAATTATAAATAAAGAGTCAGAATAGATATATGTTCTGCTGCACATATGGTAATTATATATACAAATTTCCAGAACATAAAATTTTGCTCCCAAAGATGCCCTACGTCTTATTTTCGGGGGATGTCTTACTTTTGCATGAAGATGAATACAGCATTGGCTATCAGGGTAGGGGGATCAATTTAAATGACACAGGTGATCAGAGGGGGGATAACCATTTTAGTAACGCTTTCTGATCCTCCTGTGTCATTTTGATTATCCCTCTGATCCCCCCTATCCAGAGTTACAGTACTGTATCTTCGGGGGGTGCCTTATTTTCGGGGGCATGCCTTATATTTCAACGTTATGCAATAATGTAAGGGTGCCTTATTTCCGAAGGATGCCTTATTTTCGGGGAAACAGGGTAGGGTTGTTTTCCATTATGCAGCATCCTCTGCTTACTGTAGCAACAGTGCTGCTCCTGAATTCAGAGCATCAGTATATGGCATCTAACATGTCATTCATCCATTCAAATGTATTTTTTCTTAATTTTGCAACTAAGAACAGTTTTTTGTTTTCCAGTAGTTATGCTTTAATGTATTTCTCCATTTTCTTTATATATAAAGTAAAGCTTTCAAGTGCACTTTACATGCATCTATTTCTCTACCTCACTTGTCAGGAGCAGACTGAATAATTGATATTCAGAGAAAATATATTTTACCTTTGTTAAAGAAAAACTGAAAAATTTACATTGTATAGAACATAAAAAGATGCATGCATGAGAGGTAAACTTTTCCTGAGAAGCCCATTTCAAATGATCTGTAGATCCAAAGCTTTAAAAAGCTGAATGTATATACACATCTGAACATTTCCTGCCCCCTTGACTCCATCTCTAACACTTTATACCTTGCACCTTGTTAGTGAGTGGTAGCATCTATTGCATTCAAATAGTGATAAAAATACTGTTTTTACTGAAGGAACCTCAGGGATTCATATACACAGATTGGGAAACGTTTAACTTTGCTGCAGATAATATAAGGAGCAATGTTGGCACTGTAAGCTAGGAAGGGCATTAGAACATGAGTTGAGGTAATTTGTAGTCCATAGAACTCACCTGGGTTAGGTGGATAAAGCTGTGTACACTAATACTGGACACAAGACAAGCCTACATTTCTGGCAGGATCAACATAAATTTTGAAATTGTTTTTGCACTTATTGAATGATAAAACCATGTAAATAATATATCAACCAAGAGTATTACAGTTCTGAGGGGTTTGGAATGTGTGGGAAATCTCAATGGTGTGGCCTAGCAAGCATTATATCAAGAAACGCACCCCTACATTCAAGTGTATAGCCACTATGAATGAAATAAACTACGAAAATGGCATTACAGGCACATATAAGGTCTAGCGGATTTATGTCATTAAAAGATCTTTAGTAACAATATATTGGACCAATCAATCTTTAAAACCTTTCAATTCATATGGGATTTGAATTACATAAGCACACAGTCATCTAATAAAAACATAATCATAAAGTATAACAGAACATGAAAATATATTTTCCAACATGTTTCGCCCCATGGGCTTCCTCAGGGAGGTGGTAATATAACATGTTGCTACAAGGCTTTTACTGATGATAGGTGCTGGCAGGTAAAGGTACAAACAGACCTTGAGAGCAGGGGCCGGCAAGTACAGGAAAGGTGAAAAAGATACCAAGGCAAACGCAGATCTTAGACACGTTTGTGGGTGTAGAATCGCAGGGGTGACTTGGTATCTTTTCAACCATTCCTGTACTTGCCCTCCCCTGCTCTCAAGGTCTGTTTGTACCTTTACCGGCCAGGACGTAGTGCCCTCCAGCTGCTGTTTCTGAACTGGAAGTGACTACTTGTGTGAGCTAGGGCGTTGAAACTTGAAAGTCAGGAGCTTTGGCCGTGCGCCCCTTTTGGGTGGGCCGCCATCTAACCTATCACAGCACCTATCATCAGGAAAAGCAGTGTAGCAATTGGTTCTCCTACCACCTCCCTGAGGAAGCCCATGGGGCGAAACGCATTGGAGGAATTCGGATTGTACTGCTACATATTTTCACCAAATGTTCTGTGATACTTTATGATTACGTTTTTAATAGATGACTGTGTGCTTATGTAATTCAAACCACACATGAGTTGAAATGTTTTAAAGATTGATTGGACCAATATATTGTTAATAAACACCTTTTAATGAGATAAATCTCCTAGACCTTATATGCCCAAAATGCCATTTTCGGAATTGATTTCATTCATAGTGGCTATACGCTTGAATATAGCGGTGTGTTTTTTAATATATCAACCAGACCAAAGGGAGGTAACATACGTTCGTGGTTGGGATTTACAAACACTTTGATTATCTAGTAACCTGGTCTACTTTACTTTTTCTGTTTAAAGTAATAAAGGGTTTAAATTATTTTAGGTGCAGAAGGCTTTGAGGTAGCATTACTTTGCACAGGAAACTAGAGCAACACTATGCACCCTAAATACATAAACAAATGCTGTGTGTATTACTAGATCAAATTTGCTATGTGTGTACATCCTTCTACTTTTGCTAAACCATGGGACAAGTGAAAATCAGGCCTTGAATATTTATGCAAAACAACAAGTTCTATTTAAAAAAAGTCAAAATGGAAGTAAAGGAAAGCATTATTTGAAAGGAATAATTTACTAACAACACTATACAGGAATAGGCTACCCATCTCCATATTATTACCCCGGAAAGAGTCGGAAAGGCTCACTTACCATTACTGATGTTCGATATGGTCTGTAAATATGTTGATCAAATCAAGAAATTGATTGTGTAAATGTTAAAAGCGTTAAAAGCGTGTATGACTATAGCACACCATACGCAACATACATTAGATCACTTCATACAATTTCCATTAGATCTACCAAGAGCTTTGTAGTATATTGGCCTCCCTGATAGAATACATAGTGATTGGAAGGTTTATAAAGGTCCTTATATTACATGGTTTTAGTAGAACAAATGTACAGAAATTGTATGGTAAGATTGTAAGGTGTATGGGGCCTTAAATTAATTAAAAAAATATCTAAAAAACACTAAAAATATATAAAGTACTGTAATGGTTTTGTATTTGGGAGCTAATAAAAGTGCCATTGACTAGTCAGGAGATAAAAATTCTTAATTCTTGAAAAGACTGCAGGCTGCTTTTTGCAATACCCAAACCTCCAAAACCTCATTTGTGGGTCCATAGTATGCAAAAGTCTTCTTTATGTGTTAGAAGAGTGGAGATATAGGAATAGCATAATATAGAATGGCATAGCATAGCATTGTA
Organism: Ptychadena robeensis; assembly: GCA_036250615.1. Taxonomy (NCBI): domain Eukaryota; kingdom Metazoa; phylum Chordata; class Amphibia; order Anura; family Ptychadenidae; genus Ptychadena; species Ptychadena robeensis. Next base: position 83,451,403 of record CM070034.1, on the reverse strand, counting down.
CGTTCAGGATTTGCATACACACTGCTGACATCTGTTGTGTAGTTATGGTAATGGTGGAGCAGTATGACTTCTTTTGTAGCTATTTTCTACTTCATTGCTGACTGCAGTTACGACTTGATAATCTCATCAGCTGTGTACAGTGAAGTACAGAGAAGCAAAACAAGCCATTGTTGTTTCTATTTTCTTCAAGAACCCAGCTGATTGACTTGGCCTAGCCTACCAAACCTTTCGTTGCTGGAACATCTTCTAGATGGATACATAAATAAATAGATTGATTGGCTGTTCGTACTGGCCACTGGGGCAGCTGATAAACGTGCAATGCCAAGAACAGGCTTTTGTGCATTAGCTCTGAAATGACAATATGCTGGAACCACTCAGTGTTTAGATTTGCTTCATTTGAAAATCTTTTAAGTAGTAATAATAATGTTTTGAGGAAATTGAGTGGAACACTAAATTATTCTCTGAAACCCGAGTTCTAACTGTGCAAGGCTAAAGAAGCTGAAAATCAATGCACTTTTAAAGTCATTAGAGAGCAAGAGTCAAACATGTCTGTGTTGCTGTGCAGAAGCTTTTAGTGAGCCATAGTATTATTACAAAATCAGCCAGAATCTGCATTAATTTCACAGTCTTTTTCTTCAAGATACCCAAGGGTGCTTGATGAATAAAATGGAAATTTCAAAAGGCTGTGCTTTTATTAGTTAAGGGGGCAATGAGCCTTGAAAGTGCTGCATTTGACCCACACGATAGCCGATGCTGGCATGGGTAGCATTGAGGGATTAGATATTCTAAGCACCAAAACACTTTGTTTTAAGGTGTACATACAAATAAGGGCTGGAGTCATTAAAGACTAATTTAAAATCTATAAACAAGTATTACAGCAAGTACAGTTCATTAAGTGTAAGGCACAGTGTTCATTTTTCATTATCTGTGCATCACTTTGTGTAAATTGGTCTGATAGATCTTTGGAATACACAAGATATTTTCAGAATTGAATACTGTAAGCTGGTAGCCAAGCTGTAAAACCAAAATCCTGGACTTAAAATCCTATTTGTCTCCAGGTTTCCCTTAGCATCTTATTGCAATATTCAAATCTCTACATTATGTCCCAAATACATCTACTAATAGAATAACCATGGTTGTTGGAGTGGGTGAGTCCCACTCTTAGGCTTAAATAAGATTAAAGAACAGCACTTAAAATCAGCTTAATCCAAACCAGAAGACACAGTCATGCCATCTGACAATGGATGACAATTCTCTCCATGCATTCCTGAGATTTAAATCACACACGGGAAACATATTCAGCGTATTAATAATTTTACAAAATGCTGTGTAATATCTTAAATTTAGAACTCACATAAGCATTTTGTGCTCAGGTGTCTCATAGAGGAAAGTTTACCAATCTGGCTGTGATGGGAAAGTCCACTTTAAACTTATTTGTTAGAATATGGCATCCAAACATGCCCACTGAGTCTTAGCAAACATCAAGGAGACCTAGTGCAACATCTGATAAGCCAACCTAGCAAATAAAGAAATACACAGGCTTAATGATTGGGCACTAACAGAGGGCAGAGACAGATAATTGACAGCTAAATAATAGAAGATGGCACACACATAGTGGTCCTTCACACACATAGTCGTCTAGTTAATTGCATGAATACATATTGGTTCATCTAACACAGCTTGTGGATGATATCCTTATGTAAATATAGTGTGCATAAACCTGGCCATAGACATCTTGATTTTTCATCAATCACAAATCAATGCTTGCATAAAGTGAGCGATTGATCGACATGACAAATCACATTGAGCAGGAATTGGACCTGTCGTCCGATGTTGTCTGTAATTTTTAAAAGTTGATCGTGTGGGAGTCGAGGGACGTTATTAGAGACATGTGATAATATCGATTGACCCATGCAGGCCTCATTCCACTTCCATCATTTTCGATCCCATTTTTTTGTGTAGTTGATCTTTATTTACAATCGATCGGTGATTAATCGGATCGTGAAAATGGTACACTTTTTGATTGATGTACGAATGATGATCGAAGACTCAATCGCATGTCCCGATCGTGTAACAAATCGATCTCAGGGAAATCTTAGCATCTATGGCCAGCTTTACTCATTAAAAGTCTAATTTTAAGTGAATGAAACACATATGTATGAACTAAGACAAATGCAATTAAAAGAAATAAAACCTGTGCTTCCTCTATTTAGGATCAGGCACGAGTTTCACAAAAATCATCCTCTTTCTCATTACTTACTCTCATTACCATCACTACTATTACCCTGTGCTGGTGGAACAAGAAGAAGCTATTCTGTGTAGCTCTGAGTTTTCTATATTTATCCCACTGCATTACAGCAAGTTTAAAGTTTGTGTGATACCATTTATTTTTATACACAAAATAACAAGGTCATAAATATTTTACTTGACACACATGACTGATGGAGATAGTGATCAGAGTTAGGAAGAGTTATTGGGGGTAATAGAGATAAGAGGTCCAGTCGTGATTGTTATTTTGTGTATAAATGTAAGTTTCAAAAACCAGAATTTCATTAAGCCTGAAGAAGGGATCTGTGACATCCCAAAAGCTTGCTTCTCTAATGACTCCAGTTAGCTAATAAACTGTATTACTTGAACTCCAAACTTGCTGTATTCATGGATGGCAAACACAGTACAACAATCTACTATCCCACTGCATTAGTTATGTTCTTTTTCATACACAGTATTTTGTTTGCCCTGGTAGCTTAAAAAGAGCAGCAGAGGAGCAAAGCAAAGTTGAGTATGTTCTGCTAGGGAGGTAGTTTTTGAGGTTTCACACAACCTTCTTGTTTTTCCCTACATGGAAAAAACATAATTTTTTTTACAGCTAAAGTTTAAAGAACAGCTTATAGGCATCAGACAGATAGAAAGTGATAGAAAAAAATTAAACATAGTTCAGTTGTTTATTCAGCACATCAAAATTTTGGGATATACAGTGCAGTGCAGCAATTTCCATCATTTGTTCGGTTTGAGTGTATTGCTGGGAACCAAGCAGGTCTTTCTTATAATATAAATGCAGTGACTTGTCTCAGCTGTCTTTGCAGCTAATGAATCATTTGAGCATGCACAGTCCCTTTCCTTTGATTGGCATTCTGGCAAAACTAGTACAACAGTACTATCCATGGAATTGCCAAAACCTCATATTTTATTTTTGGGCAACATTTTTATGGGTGGGACAGCCAAAGTGCACAGATCCTTGCTTTGCCCACCAGCAGTGTGAGATTTGTGGCCAAGCTAAGTTGTATTATGCACGCAGCTAAGGGGGAATATTCATGGGCCAGGTTGAAAATGGCTTAGAGACAACACAATCTGGTATACCAGCTGATGTGGGGAAAAAGGACAGTTCCAACATTAGGTTTTTTCAAAGATAAATAATATGGGTTAATGAAAAGCACTGGTTGATTGTTGAATTTTAATTTCTGCTAAAACCTCATGTGTTCCTTAAATATTTTTGATTGCTAAAGCACTTGACAACAATGCAAAAAAGTACACCAACATGTTAGGAATAGCATTGTTACAATGTAATATTTAAATACAAATTTTTGTCTAGTGGGTATGTAAATATTATTTTAACTTGCTTCTTGCATTGATTTCCTGCAGCTGACCCCTTTGTGTCAGCTAGTTTCATACCTTTTCTATCTAGAGCTACAGTCTGTGGTCATAGCCTGACATCATTGCCCATGATGGATTGTAATTGAGGACTTACCCACAGCTTAGAGTGCCGGCCACCTAGGAGTAAGAATGGAAGAAAGTAAATGTGCTATTTACATACCCCTAGATAAAAGCATGAGCAAACCCTACTGTGCTCCATAATTGTATTGAACCTGGAGTTCAGCTTTAAATCCTTTAACTCAGTATGTTTAAGAATAAGCCAATTCCTCAATGAACTGCAAGAACAGTTATGTATATGCATGTTTTAATATGATATAACATTACTAATCTGCGCTATATTAAACCTGCAAATGTGATTAAATAAAAATCTAAACATTGTAAGAGCTGCTGTGTGATAAAATTCTTATATATTTTGTGTAGCCATAGTGTAATATTGTAAATGTAAACCAAAACATTTAGAAAAAAATGTTGTGCCATGTATCTGTTGACAGTAAAGAAATCTGAGCTAAACTGCTTTCTCAATAACCCATTGCAAAGAACAATAATGATGCGCAAAACATCCAATCAAAATATAGAGTTTTTTGCAATAAGCCAGAATGCAATTTAATGCAGTGGCTTTCATTTCACCTTTGTGCTTTGCAGTGCCTTATTGTATAAACTAAGCGTTAATATTCATAAATAATAAATAAAACTACCATCTGCTCTATTATACTGTAATTACAGCAGACGGTTATAGTTCCCTTGCTCCCTATATAAATGGTCTTGTTTTACCAATAATAATCATGGGAAAATAAGACACAAAATTCAAAGCTTATACAGTGCCTGTAACTGATTATCTGTAGATCTCTCTCTAAATATGTGTATCCACCTGTGGCTGAAAAGAACACTTCCCCATTTTGTTTTTGTTTTTGTTCTTTCTTTCTTCTATGATCGGATTAGCAAGTCAGCACTGTAAGTACCAAACCACTAAAAAGTTCCAGGAGTTGTTACTTTCATGTACTACTGAGAACAGTGTCGTCTTGTGGCCGTTCTCGTAGACTGTGTTGGTTTAACAAGCGTCCAACCCTTTTGTCTTGTTGTTTTTTTTTGTCTTTCCTGCCCCCTGTCCCCTTGTCCCCACAGGCTGTGCGTTTGTTACATTTTCTACAAGGGCAATGGCACAGAATGCAATCAAAGCCATGCACCAGTCTCAGACCATGGAGGTACTGTATCATCTGCCCTTTCTTTGTTTTCTTTGTGCAAATTATTGGATAAAACACTAGTCGTTCTTTCCTGTACAGACTGTTAACATGAAAGTCACAGATTTAAAAACCCAACACTAGTTTGTCATCACACCATATATATGCTTTCCACAGCAAGTCATAGGGCAACCTAGTCAACTGCACGTCACACCTTACATCCATTTAACCTGATCTTAAAGCACATTAGTTTAGTTCAGTTGCATTACACCATGAAATGGTCAGTACATTTATTTCAATTAGCAGACAGCTTGATTTACATTGCATAACCAAGAAACACATTATGAAAGCCATCTGCAGACCCTTTCAGGAAGATAGTGCACCGTTGCACTGAGCAGCCCTACGACAATTATAGACCAGAAGCAGGTAAGAGAGCTAGATATGTAGTAATATCTACAAGATATGTAGATATTAAAAAATATTTTTTTTATTTTTAAGAGGAAGCACCTGGAGGCTCAGAAGCATCAAGTTTGTCCTGAAAATAATACTGTAACTGCAAATAAAAACAATATCATAGACAGTATTTAAATTTGTTGTGCACTGATATGCCTACAATCACCATAAAAAAAATTGGGCAGCATGCTACAGCCTATAATCAGTAGTTCTTTTCAGGTTCAGAAGCAAATCATAAAGGATAGTTCAGACTGAATTATATCTGTAGAGTAAGAGAGGAAGATTTTATTCGAGGGGAGCATCAACCATTTTCAATAACTTTTTCCTTTACAAAAGAGGCTTCTAGTAGGTCGTAGTAAGAATTGGGTCCTATCTGCAATTTTTTGTCTTGATCAGCATTTTTTGGTACAAAGAAAATTCAAATATGACTTTCTTCTGTATCGTGAAGTTTTTAGAGCAACCAGATAAAGTCCCTTTCATATATACACATATATCCTAGGTAGAGATTTTATAACAAGATTTACTCTCACAACAGTTCACCATTCAGTTACATTAAACACATTATAAAACATGAACATGTCAAAGCAATGCCATTAAAAAACGCACCTTGGTAATACCCTCCTAAATACATATTGCAAGGAAGAGACTTGAAGGATTAGTAGTTATAGTTCTTTTTTACTTATTTGGTTACTCTATGCTAGTACTGGATTTTGAAGTACAATTCCAGTAGGAGCTGATCAAACATTGTTAGTTCTATGTAAAAATTAAAGAAAATTTAAAATAATATGTTATATATAAAATCAACAGATAAATATAGATAGCTTGCAACACATCCCTTGGTACCAAATAACATCAGTTGAACACAATGAACATGCCAAAGCCTGTACAGCTTTAACAATGTGATCTATTTTACTTTACTATCCTTTCTCCTAAGGAATGTATGTGAGTTGATATAATTTGATCACACACACACACACACACACACACGCATCTAACATGTGGCATACTGATCTAGAGCTATATATTACTCTTAATCTCCATGGCCAGCTCTTTTATTTCTCATAAATGGGCCTTCAAAGGACAATATGGCTGATTAATATCACCACTCTCTGTCAGATAACCTTGCAATTACCAGACTTTAGGTCGTCATGGTTCAACAGACCTAAATCAACAGCCAGCAGGCAGCTTCTCTAGAGAGTTTCCCATTTTAAATCACCAGTGACACCTAGTCTTTGACTTGTAGATACACAGCAGACCAGACCAGCCTTTACATCCTAGACGACAATTATTTTCTTCTCCCATGAATAGTTTTTGCCTTAACACATTCCAAGTAGATTTGAATGCATATCTAGTAATCCAACACTGATTGCATGGCTATAAAATTTAATTATACTTAAAAAAGGTAAAGCAATTAGAAATTATAATGAAATAAAATTGGAACTTTGAAATAGAAGACCTTAGGCAAATTGCATGGCTTAAAAATAAAATAAAAATGCAAGCATCTGTGTTATAACCTGTTCATTGTTTGTCAATGATCTAAATGTCCCCAGTTTGAGTAGCATGGCATTTAGGCCTAGAGGAACCTTGAAATGTGCTGTTGATTTAAAAGATGAAAAATGTCTACATATGAAATGTCGCATTGCTACAATACCACCTGTGTTTGTTGCACAATTATCCCAAACATTAAAAAGAAAGGTTCGTTTTGATACAGAGCTCTGACTTCTGAAATTACAGCTTGGCCTGCTGTGGTCGTGCAATTATATCTTTGAAATCCTACACAGAAAATTGGTTCCCACTTTATCAAAGTGATATTTAACCTGTCTAAGCTAAGATATCTTTTTTTTTAACTACTTCAGTGAAAATAATGTGTAGAAAAAAATGTCAAAGATGGAAAGCAAAGAGGCTTGCAGTATATTAACACAAGTACTTGTACAGTAGATTAATAAGCATAAAAAATTTCAGCACACTCGGCACATTGTAATTAACCAACATGTATGCTTTGCTGAATAGCTCATTCAACAGTAACAGCATGCTAAACATATTACAGTATATTATCATAAATCCATTAGTTATATAGATGTGTATGTTACCTTTATATAATATATTGTAAGTTGGACTACATAAGTAGTATTTTATACCAGCTTTGACATTTATCAGGTTTGGCGTAACATAACAATTTCATCACCTATTACACCACTAAAACTCTTTGTAAAAAAAATATTTTTTTTTCAACTACTCTACATTATTAGGGCAGAAATATAATTTATCTGGAATTACCAGATAATTAAGGATGCAACCAATGTGTTCAATATGATAACATATTTGATTCCCACTATCCTTGCCAAGTATACTGGCAATAGGGTTTCATACCATCACATTTTAAATATGTACACATAAATAAACATTATATTTATTCTAACTAGTTGCTTCTTGAACAACCAAAATGGCATTGCCTTGACATACTCAGAAGCACACAAGCTACTCTAATACCATCTACACTTACTTACAAAGTAGCGAACCAAATAAAAAGTCACAACAAAGTCTGTGATTCTGTCATGCTCTTTAAGAATTTTGCACAAAAAACATTAATATTGAAGCTTCCATTACTGGTTGATTTCAGCATGCATGTATACTGTGTTCTGTATACTGTAATTATGTGTATAATCATTTTCTTGGCTATGATATTGTGGTGTTATGTGCTGTATTTTGTCAATAGACTTTTTTTTCTTTTAATCTTGCTTTCTTCTTTTGAATGTTTGTTTATTTGTTTGCAATGCTAGTCTATCCCACAGCATGTTGGGTACTAAATCATCATTATGGCACCATGTTGTGACCCATTAATCTGTGGCTTTGTTAAATGAGAAGTGAAAAGCACAGTGCATGAAAAATGTCATAATTTAATTGTTTTCGGTTTTTCAGATGTAATGAGATTGGCAACTTGAATCTTCTTTTAGTGAATAGCACATTTGAACTTTGGTTGCAAATCTTCAACTTGTAATCCGAATATTTTTCTTCCAGGACCATGCCCTCATAACATTAGAATACAGCAGTTTGTTAATTGAGATACATTAAAACGAAGCATCATTTTCATAACTAAAAAATTATTTAGAGTATATTAAATATTATCAACAGTAAACATAACTAAAATGCACCCACAAACAGGTTTTGGTAAATATCCAAGAATTCATATATTTCTGCAGAGACTATTTAATTTTTTTTTAACCTCCCTAGCGGTTGAGACTAACCCAGCTCGTTCGCTCTGGACATGCAAAAGGGGCACTGAACGAACTGGGTTCGTCCGCCACTGAGAGGTGCCCCCCATCGCTAGCTTACCTGATCCGGCGTCCGCGGCGGCTTCAGTACAGGCTTCTGGAGGGGAGAAGATCCCTCTCCACCACCGGAGAGAGAGCGAGCCGCTGCATTTTCAAATTTAAACCACTCTGAACACAGATTTCTATTTTGAAACTGTGGTCAGAGTGATCGGGCTGTGAAATCTCAGAGTTTGCTCTGAGATCGCAGCAGAGATCTCTCCTCCCCAGCCAGAGTCACATCACTACTTCCTGGACTCCGGGGGGGGGGGGGGGGGGGGGGGGGGGGGGGGTGGGACACTTCTTCCATCTCAGAATAAACATAGTTTTTAAACAAGTTTTCACAATTCAATCGCTCTGATCACAGCTTCTAAATAGAGAACTGTGGTCAGAGTGATTCAGGTATGAAAACTTGAAAAAAAAAGCTGTTTCTTTTGAGAGGAGAAGAGTCCCCCCCCCCCTCCTTCCCCCGGTCCAGGTAGTAGTGCTGTGACACCGACCGGGAAGGAGAGGGCTCTGCTGATAAGCTGATCTGCCGATCTTCAAGAAGCAGTAAGTGTTAACAATCCAACCACTCTGCACACAGTTACTAAATAATAAACTGTGTTAAGAGTGGTTAAAGTTTTAAAACTCACTGCTTCTTCGCCGTGTATGGATCCCTCCTTCTCCCTCCCGGTGTCACAGATATAATGACGTGACACCGGGGGGCGGAGGCATTTGCAGACGGCGCAATTTTTCAAATCAGACTGAATACACCTTTCTCGTTAGAAAGCTGTATTCAGTTTGAATAAGGGCTTGTTTCCACTACAGTGACTACAGTGACTGCCCCTCGACTGTGCCTGACTGTGGCCATAGGAAAAGTTAGCGTCCATAGTGAATATGGATGCGTATTTTGACCGCGTCCATATTCACTATGGACGCTAACTTTTACCGCGTCCAATCATTTCCTATGGGCATGGTCGGGCACGGTCGAGGGGCAGTCACAAGAAGCACATCTGATTGCGCGGACGACCACGTGTGACCGTATGCAAAACCGCGGTTGGTAGCGGACGCGCGGTTAGAACCGCATCCATCCGCATCTGACCGCTGTAGTGGAAACAAGCCATAAGTTTAAATCACACTGAAATAAAGCCCCCCTCCCTAAGCCCCCCTCCCTCTCTGTCATTTAACTCTCTCACACTTGGGGTGGGAGCGCCAAATTCAAGACTTGTACTGGGTACAGTGATAACTGTATCCAATACAAATCAAATACAAAAAAACCACACAAAACACTGTCAATTGAATTAAACATTATTAAACATTTATCATATACAAATATAAATACACACTGTTTTGAAATCTCTCATACTAAAGAAGTATTTTAGAGATTTCATCATCAATTGATACCTTTTATAAAAAAAAAATTTAATGACATTTAAAAAATTTTTTTTTTTTTTACATAATTGTTTCACACATTTTTATAGTCAGGATGTCTACTAGACCCTTGTACAGACAGATTTTGGGAAGTTACAGGCCTACAACATAAAAAAATAATTCAGTTAAAGTCTATGGTACGCTTTTGGTACAGAAATCTGTACCTATGCAGTGCGCTAGGGAGGTTAAGGAACACCCAGTTCTTCATTTCCAATAGTGAAAAAGATAGGCATTTTACATTTCATGGTTTTACAAGAGTTTCCTTGTCACCTAGAGATGGATATAACATGGGTATCAATAGCATTCCAATAATAATGATGAGCAATACTTAATACTGAATGGGGCACATAAGATGTGGTTACAAGCTGTATAAATTAAGAGAAATCAGCTTGGTGGAGGACTGGAAAGGAAAGTGTAGGCCAATAAGATCAGAAAATATTGATGCCCATCATGGCTCTCTGTGTTGGGAGAATGAATACCTCTGTCAGCAATTTCCCAACTTAGGAAATGTCTTAACTTGTTATGCCCTGTTTGGAAATGTCTCCAATATAAGTAAAAATAAAATTCTTAATTCTTAAATTTTTTAAACAATTTTTTTAAACAAAATGCTGGTTTGTGTGGTCAAACCGCCATAGGATCCTCTCTAGTTTGTCCTTCCAAACATGGTATGACATACATTTAATCTAGTCAAAATGCTCTGGCTACCTGTTTGGAATACATAATTCATTTGAAGTAATTATCTATGCGGTCAATTTACTTTCTTAAGGAAGATTGTTAGCATCCTCTTGCAGGTTAAGGGATTTTTTAAATCAGTTTGGGATGCTTCAGAGATTATAGTAAGTTCACTCCAGGTGCAGTGGACCTGAATTTGATATGCTTAAATTCTCATTGCCCCCTCATTGATCACATAAAAACGTGTTTGGTACACTCTTTACAATAAAGTTCCAGGTTTAAGCATGCATAAAGCATTCAAATCATGCTACCTTTGTGCATTATATCCAGGGGTGCACATAACTTTTTTAGTGAGCTCCTCAGATGAGTACCAGGAGATGGTACTTGGTTCTCACCCCATATTTAGGGTGGTCTCCCTCACTATCCTCTGTGTCAGCGTCAGTAGATTCTGCTGCAGATGGACCTCCCTGTTCTTGATTGATCCTCCGATTAGCTGTCTCCATCCACAGGTCAACAGCTGGCTTTGGGTCAAATGTAACACTCACAGTACAATACCTTTGAACCCCCAAATCTCTTACCTCAGTAGTGCAACCCTGAAATGTTCTGGGTTAGTAACTAACCCCTGAGACTACCTGTAGTCCAAATGTCAACCTTTCATAGTCATATTCCAGCTGTCACACAGTGCCTTTCTTATGTCAGAATTAACTCTTACTTATGTCTACTCTGACATTCACCCCCAGATCTCCAACACCTTTAGGAGTCCAATATTTTATTTTGTATTATTAATTTACATTACCAATTTCACACCCCTATCTGCAACCTTTCATAGTTTTTTATGTTTCCCTGCAGTTATCCAAGTGGCATAAATTGTATACATTCAACTTTTAGCTGCGGCCACCCAGACAGGGAGGGCCTCCAAGTTTTTAGTACGCATATGAGCTTTGTAACAATAATGCAGGTACGCATAGCTAGTTTTTGGCCCTTTATGAGTACCAGAGTACCACTTATGTGCACCCCTGATTATATCCCCAAAATGTGCACTATGGAATGTGTGTGTTAGCATGCCCTTTGCTTAATTGTTTAGGCTGTTGAGCTGCAACAAGTTATAACATGGTTCCCTATTGCTCATCAAATCACATGTGCGTTGGTGCACTAAGGTGCCATGTATTCTGTCAACCTAGTCAACCCTTCAAACATACCTGCAGTGCACAACAAACATAAACATACGTCTTATCATTGTGGTGTTCTACAATAATGAAAACGCAGCCTGCTCCTTTTTTATACATTCTTCTCGAAATAAGTGTGCTGCCTTCAGCAATGCACATTACTGTGGTGTGTACCTAATTGAAATGGAAACTTTAAACCACAATCAATAGTAAATTTGCTATATGTAAACAATAGCAAATAAACAATTTCAAGCAACTAGTGAATATTCTGTGGGTTATGAAGCCCTCTGCATATTGAATAGTAAAGAATGACCATTGCATTGGTTTGTCTGTGCTAAATGTCTTTAAGGAAATGTATGGTTCACACCTATCAGTTTTAACACACAATTGGTAAAAAAAAAATCACATTATAGCCAATTGGCCTGTTCACATGAAAATAATTATCAACACATTATAATGAAGAAAGTTGTAAATCAGGTCATATATGTAGGTTACAAAAGATCTGACAAGGCACAGATTGCTGGAGATTGTAAACCAGGAGAAAGTAAAACGAGCACCATCACTAAAGCTGGGCATAGAGGTTTCATTTTTCTGACGATTTCTGGTCAGATCATCCGTGCGTCATCATGCATGTACAGTTGTTCCGAGAATTGGCCACACATCCTTTGTGTGCCGGCATTAACTTTGGGGACCAGTTATGAGAGAGGCCAAAAAGTTACGGACATGTCAGTTCTTTGGCCGATTGAGTTATGGGCCAATTTATGGCTCTAGTTATGATGGGCGCCTTAGATTTGTGGCCAATGTAGCAAATGTGCACGGTGGTCAATCAGCGGCAAAATGGTCTGCAAATCTAACAGTCTATTCCCAGCTTTACATTTTTACTAAACCTAATCAGAAATTTCATAGGGTTATAATACGCCATTTAAATGCCATTAGTTAAATACTTTTGTTAGTTAAACATAAAATATAGTGATAGATTTTAAATATATAGTTCCATATAGTTCCAAAAATCCAATAATTTTATTTCAAAATGTTGTTTCAGTTTCTCAAGAACTTTCTGCCTGAAATCCATTGGAGATCAGGAACTACACAGTCTGGCTAACAGGGAATTAATTAAATGTGTTTACTTGTGGCATTTTTGTAATGTGAGGCACTAATTAGTATTGATAATTGCAGTGACTAATACAGAACTAGTAACCCCTTGGAGTCTAGCCATTTCCCATTAAAAGTGCTTTGTGTCCAAAGCACGTCTGAAAAGTACTTAGCCTGTCATTTATCCTGGTGGCAGGTTTGCTTCTTCAGATAACTATGCACATTCAACAGAATCTCATTTTTCATTTCATTTTATTAATGATTAACCCATAGAGTTTCTGTAATAACTCAAGAAACTCATTACATTTATGGTCTGTGTCACGCCTCGCAACATAGTGATTGTTTATCACTAGTGATGAGCGGCATAGGCAACATTCGTATTCGCGGCATGCCGCGAATTTTA
>CM070034.1:83419461-83435859 GCA_036250615.1 Ptychadena robeensis | reverse complement strand
ACAGCTGTATGCAGTTTGGAAGAAATGGCTCTGTACCAAAAAGGCTATATTTGCACTGTATACCAGAGGTTTCTGGATGTGCATTTGGCTGATGGGGTGAAAAGGAATAATTTGCATGGCTCCGTCCACTGTCCCAAAACGCAGGCTTCCACCTAAAGTTTTGGGATCTGTGCTGGATTGGGCCCATAACCTTCACGGGTACTTCTCTTTGTTTTTATAAGTTAAAAAGATTGATAATTAGCTTTTATACAGTTCTTACACCTACAACTAGTGAAATACTTAAAGCCCTACAAGATTATCAAGCAACCCCACTGATAATTTATTAAACAAATCCAGTAAGTAAGCATATGCCTAACCAAAGTGCAAGAAAATGGCAGTCATGAGCTCCATAATGTATTGGCTGTTATATGTTTTTTGTTGTGGTCTGTCCCATTCCAGGGGTGTTCTTCACCTATAGTGGTGAAGTTTGCCGACACACAGAAAGACAAAGAACAGAGGCGTCTACAGCAACAGTTAGCACAACAAATGCAACAGCTTAATACTGCCACATGGGGGAACCTTACTGGACTTGGAGGACTTACGCCACAATATTTAGCTGTGAGTATATCAAGAGATGGTTTGTAATAGATATTTGAGGAATTTGCCATTGTATTAGGTTGACAACAACCTGTGTAACACAGAGTGTGCATGCGCCCTTCCTCTGGAGCGCCCTTCCTCTGGAGCGCCCTGTCGCATTCTGGGCTGCTGCCGACTGACAGCAGTCCTGAAAGCGTCCCTGTAAATGCAACCTTAGGATATCTTAGCACTTCAACTAGAGACTTATTCAATAAGACTACATTCACACCTTTGTGTTGTATTATACCAGAATAAACAATACAATCTCTAACTGGTGGGAGTTTTCCTAAAATCATTTTTGTGTGTTTATTTTCTGCAAAACAAGGCCCCTTATATTTGTTGGTAATTATTCATAGTCTTCTAAATAACAAGGAAAGAAAGATTATAGGAGCTGAATAACATGTGTACTTAACAACTAGTTTTCTGCTACATTGACATTTAATGAGTAATTAGTATTTAACTCAAGGGGCCTTCAGGTTTATTAGTGCAAATCATAGTTAATGCCTGTTCAGTATTCACATATGGGCTTTCTAAATTTCCACTGTTAAAACTTTATAACATGTAATCACATAAATGCACGTCTGTACATACTAGCCAGTTAGAGAACAATCTTAGGAAAAAGGGGAAAAAATTCAGAATCATATTTGAAGATGAGTTATGGTAACTACAATACTACTGAGGGCTTTAATTAGTCGCGCTGTGTCAGTTTAAATGTATTTAACACCTGGCTGTTAAAAAGACTAAATTGATTAATTGTTTTTAAAGCAGTCATTTTATTGAGTCCCCCTAGTGTGTGCTCCTTTCTTTGCAGAGATTAGACATTGATATAGATTTACAGCATCAACCCAGGGGACATCCTGTCCATCCGTGAGCAAAAAAGTCTTTAAGAAATGGAATATATGAGGAAGGGGGGGGGTGGGAAAGGAACCTGTGTGCCACAATGCATATCAAGCAGCCAATTTGTCTCATTGTGGATGCCTCATTGCTTGATTTCTTGTTCTTTTATGTACAGCTTCTGCAGCAAGCCACCTCCTCCAGTAACCTGGGCGCATTTAGCGGCATTCAGCAAATGGCTGGTAAGTGGGAAAAAAAAGTATTTAATTTTAGCCAATTATGCCCTATTTTCTACGGCTCTTAAGTTCTTTTGCACTAATGATGTTCTGTTAAAAAGGGACACCCCTCTGTTAAATTCTCAATTGAAACACTTGCTCTCTTAGAAATGGAAAATTAGACCAACTGCTCCGAGGTTGAACAAGTAGTTTATCCTGCATTAGTCACCCGCCATTTGTCCTAAGCAACCAATTGTAAAAGGCAGGAGAGCTTTTAGTCCCCGCAGCTGCATCATATTCCAATAATGGTGATGACAAAACAACCGCAGGACCTCGGTTTAACTTCTATGGAAATTGCAATGTCCTGGCAACCAATTTAGTGACAACGCAGGCATTTTTACAAAAAAAGAAAAAAAGCAATGAATGCTGGGAAGGAAAATGTTCTGACCTTCTTTGGCAAAATTCTAAAATTACAAGCATAGAGTCAATACAGGATTAAAATGCATTTAAAACCCTGCAGAATGCCTGATAGCTCAAGAAGCCCAGACAACAAAATTACATGGTGCATTTGATTTATTTTTTCCTGCTCTCCTATCCCCCCAAAAAATTAAATTATCATTTAGTTTTAAGAAAAAAAAATCAAAGCTTGACTTTATTTGAAAGGCTGTGCGTTGAAGAATTTCTCTGTAATGAGCTGTGCCTGTAGTAGCTGATGTGTAGTGATTAGTGAAAGGTCATTCCCACTGTGTGACCTTCCATGCTGATATTCTTATATGCTGAAGTTAACATAGAGCTGGAGAAGGCAGGGCATGCAGTAAATCAGAGTCTGGATGCCCATTATGCCTGCCGTGAGAAACTGCGAGAAAGCTTTCTCTTTGTTTGATGCAAAAGCAAAACAAATTGGAGCATTAATGTGGCTGTATTTTATTTTAATCATGACCCCCACTGCATCAATGAATATGTAATCTGCACAAACAAGGACAAAATGTCCCTGCTTATTTCTTCCCTTTCTGGACTATGACACACACAGTTCTCTGCTGTGTCCTACCTACTTAATGGTATGAGCTAGACCTAGCCTTTTATATGTCTTACAGGTGCCTTTGCCCTTGTAATTTTTCTTAAATGCTGTTCCTTTATGTTTTGTGCTTTGGCTAGTCGTTTTCTTCAAACTCTTTATTGCTGCTGCCCCAAATTAGAAAGCTTTCTATACTTTGAACTTTAATTCTTATTGTATGAGCAAAAGGAATATGGGACACATTTTTGAGTTGAAAATATATTTGATGTACCCATAAAATGAACGCTTTTTACACATATTTCACATATTGAGCAATTATTGTTGAAAAGTAACTATAACAACCTTTCTATGCAGAAATAAAAGTAAAACACATGACACAGTGGGTAAGTTAAAGGGGACAGGCTAGGGATAGTCCTGAGAGATTGCTCAAGTAAGGAGTGGTTAAGGACCCATTTACATCTACACTACACAAATGGGCCCTTAATGTTAGGGTTAGCCTTAAGATTAGATTAACATATATATATATATATATATATATATATTTATTTAAACATAAAAGCAAAAAATAGATCTCACAGTTTACTGGTCCTTGAATGTGGTGGTTGCATGCATTTATAATTCCAGGCTTTCTCCTCTTTAAGGGCCCCCATACACCTTTAGATTTCTCTGTCAGATTTCCTTTAGTCCTCTTTTTGTTTTACCAAAACCATGTAGTATGAGGGACTTTCTAAACCATCAAGTCTACCTCTCTTCAGTCGCAGAGGACCCTATACTACATAGTTGTTGGTAGATCTAAAATATATCTGACAGAGAGATCTAAAGGTGTATGGCCAGCTTTAGGCTCTTTTTTTCCACATGATATACAGTTTTCCAATGAGAAACCCATGTACCTTTCCAAATAATTCAGGCAAAATATACACAAAGTACAGCACAACTCAAACCACATGAAATTATGCAATGTGGTTTCTCAGCACAAAGTGTAAAAAAGCACTTATTTTCACTTAGCTATTCTCAGAATAACACATTTCCTGTGTGTTTCATGTTGTAGTATTGTATTTTTCATGGGTGTAATGGTTGGCACACTACACTGCTTTTCAGGTTTGAACAATAAACACATATTTACCTACCTTAGAAGATAACATACTGTATTTTTCCAACCATAAGACGCACCCAAAGTTTTGGAGAGAAAATAAGTAAAAAAAAAAAAAAAACAGAAACACAGCCATTCAGATATTAAATGAATATACAGAATGTTCCAGCAAAGTAGGCATGACTGGACCATACAGTATTCACTCTATATTCCTCCATCCAACAGACCAGCACCAGGAGGGAGGTCTTGGTTGCAGGGCTCAAGCTATCCAAATGTAAAATATCTCTCTCCATAAGTTGGTCAGTGTTTTTAGAGAATGGGTACTGCTAGTGGTAATGCAGAAAAATCTCTTCTTGACCGTGTTTTTTTGCTTGGCTGGAAAGAATCAAACACATTTCTGCCTCCTCGGATACAAAGCTATTGCTCCCAGTATGATTAGGACTAAAAAATGTATATATTTTTACATATTTAGACCATAAGATGTAGAGACACTTTCCCATTCATTTAAATGGTAAAAAAGACTTAATGTCCAAAAAATAGGGTATATAGATATACAGATATATTATATTATGTGTTCTGCACTGCAGTACACAATGCCTAGCAGTTGGGGGTGCTTTTTTGAATGTACCAGCAGGTGTGAAAGAGATTACCCTGTGGTGCAGTACTATTGAGTGTGATATCACAGCACCACCAAAATTTGAATGCAACCTTGAAAAATGTCAATTCATGCAGCCACCACGCATAAGGACAAGTATGTTGTCATTACAATTTTGTTCTTAACTTTAGATTTCCTTCAATGCTTGAGGTGAGACCATGTTGAGGACTAATTATTTTTTTTACTTTATTACCATCTCTATGCTGGGTTTGACTAGTTCCATGTTCACTTATATGCTAAGCACTAATAAATAACTAATATTCAGAAATAAGATAAATGGATTTTATTAAGGGACAGATTTTACAATATGAACAGATAACATGGAAGATGGTATGGGAACAGAATTGCTTATCTGGCACACTTATACGCCCCCACTACAGCAATAGATCAATATACTCTTCCTCCTCTAGGACAAGCCACTGACAACATTCTGATCTGTGTGCCCGAAGATTTCCCACAGATTCCTATAGGTAAATCATCTGACAGACAACTTACAAGCCTATTCTATTTTACGTTTATACAATATAGCAAGAACTAAGTAACACCTAGTATTATGTTATTTTATTACAGGTGCTTTATTTTTTTCTTGTAAAAAATGTATGAAACCTAATCCTATGAAATGTATATATTTGAATTAAAATCAAATTGTGTAAAATGTATATTTTTTCATTGCACATAAATGTGTTTTATTTCTAGTAAAGAAATGTTGTGGCACACTAGTCATTCACTGTTTTCTTGGGATTTTTTAAAAGGAACATGTTTCTTGGAAGGCCTCAAACATAGTGAATAGGAATATTTCTTAGCTGAAACCAGAGAAGATGAATTGTCACATTAACAATATCATTTGAATTATATTTAGCAGCCTGTAGAGCAGTTCATCCTTTATACTCACATTGTATTTACTCCTATGTGCTTTTACAGGGTCATCTACTGTTCACAGAAACTGCTTTAATTCTTACGTTTATAAATGTCTGTGTGACTTGCTGAAATGCTAAGACAGTAATGTAACAAAGTTTTACATTAAATAATCTTCTAATTTAGGTTACTGATTATAAATATCATAAAGTAAAAACTTTCCAGGAGTTGAATTTAATGAGTGGCATTCAGGAGTGGCTTTATATCGTCTATTTACCCAATAAACAGGCTAAGGGGCGTGCTGAATATGGTGAAACATTTTTTGTTTTTCTATGACATTTCATATATCCGTATGAATAGTTTTATCCTTTATAAGCATAATGTATTTGTCCTAATGAATACTTATGAATACATACTGTAAATATAAATTTTGATTGGTATACCATTTTCTAAAATTTCTTGAATTAGCAGTATTTATCTTTAGTGTCTGTGTAAGGTACACAGTTTTGCTTAGTAACTAATAACTACTGTGAAATTAATGGTATATTTTATTAGTCAAAAATTTGCCTTGCAAATATACATTCCCGAGGAGGGAAAACTAGGGAATGAGATCACATGGTGCTACCATGTGGCATCTTCGAGACTCCCCGAAAATAATTGGGTTTATAATCCCTTTGCAGTTGTTAATTTCATTCCTTGGGAATTTTGGCTCATGGTCATTCTTAAAGGTTAGGGCGGGAGAGTAGGCACTGTACAAACCCTCTGCATCCTTCCCTATAGGAAACAGTTGGGCATCAGGCAGGTCAGTTGTTAGTCAATACATCATGCTGGATTGCTGAATGTCCTCACGGGACAGCTGTATAGATTCTAAATATCCTATTATCTATTATCTTTTCCAGTGTGAACAAATTCTTTACTGCCTTTTTTCTTGGGTTTCCATGTATATATGCATGAACAGAAAGATATTGACTTGAGTCTTCTTATGCCTTGTCTACCTGTAACATTCACAATAGCATTAATGCTAATACATTGCAGGTGCACAAAAACCCACTTGCACAGCAGTAAAAAGTTTTTGCCACACTGCATCGTGCAGTATATTTCATTGTCTGCCTATGTTTTCCAAATCCATCTAGTAAAAAACAGCTCCTCAAACTGAACCTTTCCCCCAATGAGCATCCCTATTAACATTATAAAAATGTTTGACCTTAGGGTAGCTTTTAGAAGTTTAACGGAAGAACTTCTATTCTTCATGTTAGATAAGCTAAATAAATATAATAGAGGCCCATGAATAAAGAAACAGTGATGTTGTAACATCTAAATTGCCACTTCTACCAAACTGATCTCCTATTTGACACCATATTTATCAAAAAGCAATATTGTACAGTGGTTATCAGTGGCTTTATTGCATACCATAATAACAGTTAAGTTGAATGATGATTACCATTGTGTAGTAGTAAAAATTGTGAATTGTATAAATAGCATTGTTTTTCTGACAATCTGCCTGTTTACCATTTTATCTTGACATTTGCACTCTATTGTTATCAATATGAGCACATCATCAGTCTAAAAAAAGCCCAGTAACAAAGTGTTGTAATTAGTGTATTTCATTTATTATTTGACATTTTCTTTAGCTTAACCAGCAGTATATATACAAGAGTATAGAATTTGATGATTTTTACAGCTAATATCTAGCTATCCAGGGTAAAAGGATGCTTGTTTAAATGTGCATGACTGTTCTCTAATGGGAGTTTCCTGTTGGAAGCGAGAGTTTATCACTTGAGGGTTTCTCATCTGTGCGTTTTATTGTTTTCTAGATTCTAACTTCAGTTCCAATAAGACTTTCAATATTTTTCCTGGTACAAGTTTCTCCCCACAGATATTCTGTGATCAGTTGGTACAGCAACTCATTATTACACTGGCATCTTTGAGTAATCTAAACCTGCTGCCTGACAATATAAATTGGCCTGGAGATGTAAAGATCACTGAATTATTTTCTCATCTTAACACCTGCTGGTTGTTGGTATTTTTATCTAATATATGAGTAAAGACAGGCTATATGACCCAAGAATAAATCAAGCATATTTAAAATATTTCATGTAGCTAAAATGGGATGCAACTAACAGAACCAGGCAAATTTATATATTGCTTGCTTTCCATGTACAGTATAAATAAAATTGATGTTAGAAAATTATTTTATATTATAATATATTATTATTAATATAAATGAAGGGAATTTACAAATAGCATTAGAAAATTGGTTTGTAAATTCCCCCCAACCCCTTCGTAGTTTCTTGCCAGTTCAGATTCCTAGATGTCTACAGAAATTATCAAACACTTATATCAAATAAACCATCTTCAACAATTCTATTCATATCCTCATGTCTTAAGGAGTGTGGTATAAAGCTGTGTGGGAAACTCAGAAAAATAGGAGTAACCAAAAAAAGAAAAGATTAAGAACGATGAGCAGAAGGATAAAAGTGAGGGTAATGTTAGGTGGTGAGGCACGTCATAAGTGACATGTTACTTATGATAACTTGGCTACTGGCAGAGACAGCCTTATTGGGGGGTCTTACCTGAACCAGCAACCACTGAAGTTCGTTGGCATATGAAGAAAATCTTATCACTGACTACCCTCAGTGTTCCTGATGTAGATACTTTGTCGCGCTCCATTGGCCTATGGCTGACTGAAAGTTTTGGCGGCTGTGTCCAAATGGCAAGGGTACACCTATTTATATTTCCCTTGTAAATATAGAGGGAGATAGAGGGATTTGTAAGGAAACCATTGCCATTTTTTTTGTATATACCAGGATGTTGGTAACGGGTGTTACAGTAACACACTTACTTCAGGTGCGCTAGTGTATTACATATTACGCAGATATCCAAGTAAGGAGGTGTGGAGGGCACCCACGAAAAAAAAGCGTCGAAAGGAGGCGTCAGTTGTTGTTAAGTTTCTTTTATTAATGAATAACTGTTTCAAGTAATTATTTATAAAAAAAAAATTTTTTACAACTACGGTCACCTCCTCTCAAGCCTTTTTTTTTAAATTATTTTTGCGTGGTTACCCTCCACACCTTTTTTCTGTTAGTATGCGGAAAGGTTGCTGTAGCAATTGAATATATTGGCTAGTTGGGGATAATGCAAATGTTTGACAAGCATTTGGCCAACCCTTAACCACTGCAAGAATCACTGTAAACTCAAAATGTGTTAACAAAGTAATACATTTAAAACTTGTGGTACTATAATAAAAGTGCTCATAAATGAGCTCCTACCCACAATTTTTTTTATTATTTCTTTTCATGCTAATGTGGTATCACATATTTGCATATAAGCTATATTAATTTGGGGTTTTTTCTACTTTTTAAGTAAGCAATTAGTATTTTTTCTTCATGAAGACCCATTACATAAAGATTTCTAATCTCATATTTTAACTAAGATTCTCATCTTGGTATCCTATCATCCCCTCTATATTTTAAACTTTGGGCCCTTAAGGTATCCCTGGTCTGTCAGGACTCTAGATTGATCTTTGCTTCCCACCATTGTTTTATGTGACTTAATGCTATATTTAGCTAGCTTCAGTGTGGGAGGACTCATTGAAAAAACAAAGGCAATTGTATTCATTGAATTTAATAGATAACTTAGATTTTTGATTCATTCAACCCAAATTTATTTTTTAACTCTACTATGTGTCCTTGAAATGTTAAATATCTATTTGTTTGCAATTTCTTTGTGGGAGAACAATAGCGAAATGTGCAATTCGCTCTATTCTGCTGTTGTTTTGAGTATTTTCTATTAGGTGAAGACACGCTGGTCGTTACTGTCTAGTCAACTTGCCCGTAACTCCTGTTGTTGTCAACAGTTGTTAACAGAAGAAAAAAGAAATATCAGCTTTACTTCTCATATTGAATAAGGCTCAGTGTGGCGCTGGCCTGATGTTTTATTTAACACCTGTTGTGCTGCTTCCTTCAGCTTTGCAGCTGGGAGACTTTGATAACAAAGCACACATACATTATATAAAGTCTAGCTTCTAGGTGAACAGAGTTTAACAAGGGTGATGCATGACCTGTGTCACTAACCCATTCCCCAAACTTCCTTGTACTTCTGATAAGCTTTGTTTGACAAACAAACGCATGCTTGTGAATGAACCTCTGAGATATAGTATGGCGTCATCACTGTATTTTATACTATTTGGATTCATTGTGCTGTATGTGCAGGAAATATATCACAGTGCACTGTTTGCTTGTAAACCTCTATAGTAGGTTTGTGATTGAGTTTATTTTGGTTCCATTTTGCCAATAACTTGCAACTATGGAAGAGATGGCCAGTACTAGCCACAACTGCAACAATAAAACTTCAAGTGCCACAAGAAGAATTGCAAGTTCCATAAATTCCGTATATAGATTCTCACTAACTTGGAACAAAAGCCTTCCTTTTTCTTAAATTAGCACCAGCGCACTTATGTGTAACCATTATCTAGAAACCAATACCCACCATCAAATATATTAATATACTGGCTCAACTATTAGGTCTAATTCCTGGCAAATGATAGAGTTGCCATATTAGCAGCCATGTTTACTCAAAGATACTAAGGTTGTCCTAAAAGATATAGGAATAAATGTAGCTATTCTGCATATGTCCAAGAAAGACATATATGACAAATGTAAAAACGTAGATTGGTTTAATTGATAATTGCATTATATGCATAAGATATGGAGAAATGGACATATCACACTTGTAAATAGGATGCTGCTTTCACAGGATGACATCTGTGAATGTACAGACTCACTACAACATTTTTCTGTGAAAGTGCTAATAGGCCTTGTGAGAATGTTTTTATAACCACCCATCTGTCACTTTTTAACAGGCCTGATTGGCAAGCACTTGTAACAAGTGACATCTGTTGTCACTTATTGATATGTAGATTTATGATAATGGTTAAGAATAATACAACAACAAAAAATCACCTAAGGTGAGTGAGTCTAAATGCTAACCCTACAAATTTATACTTTTAAAAATAATAAATCTTACTGTTCCAAAAATAACAGTAAAATATGTGTATAGGCCTTAGATAAAAATATATATATATATAATATATAAAAGCTTGTTCTAATGTAATTAAAGGGGGTCGACAACACAAATACAGTTTTATATAGACAAAATATGAGAGCTAGGCAAGAGCTAGTAAACATGTTGCTGTGAACTATTATGTAAACGGACCAATTTCATCAGAAATGAACAATTGTATAATTGCTTGCTAATGGTTATTTAATTTCTTTATGATCAAAGCCCTGTATCTGTAACCTTGCAGTTCCAACAAGATGGGTAAAGTAAAATTGGCAACTGTAAAATACAATAGATTTTATACAGATAGTAAATTGGATATATAGATGTGTTGACAGATTAGTGTAGTGGTATATGCTAAGGAAATTAATCGACTCTTATTTTTTCTCAATGTCATAAGATTTTTATTGCATGGATTATAAATTTATTACATTTCTATTTAAAGGAAACAAATCCCCTGTTCATTCTTTACCAGTTGTTCACATTGCTGTTGGGTAAATTCATACCACTTTAAAAAACTTAAGACACATTTGCCTGTTCTAGCTTTGCTTATGCCTCCCGTATCACCACTGCAAGACACTGTGGGCTATACGGCTACCAGGTGTTGGGTAAAGCTTCAAATTGGACTCATCAGTAAAGATGTCCTTACAGCAATCCTCTACAGTCCACACTGCGGTCTTTATCAACCCTCAGCCTGGCTCTTCTTTGCTTCTTACTGATGATCAGCCTTTTTCCGGGCTTTTTTCAAACTGTTCTTGCCATGCACTTCACCATACTTTTACCCCACTGTATTTGCCTCTGTCTTTGAAGGCTACTTGATGTCAGCCTACTGTTTCTAAATTACACTGAAATGAGTTTGCAGTCATTACTTTCGACACTTGGCAAGTTTTAGCTCCCAGTACATGTTGCCTAACTTTGTCACTCATATTGTTGTTTTTGCAATTTAAAGGATATAAGCTGTTGCCTACTGTACCTTGTGCAAGTAAAGCCAGGATTGCAAATTTCATTTGCTAACTGAAAACCTTGCTTTTGACTTGTTTTTGTTGGCACTAAAGTCCAAAGACTATTTGTAAAAAGTTGTACTTACCTCTAAACTGTCCCAATAGCTCAAAGTTGCTCAAAACCCTAAAAAAATATATATATTTACCTATCCTGCTGCAGTCTGTGGGAGCCACCATTGTAGATTCAGTTCTTCCAGTCTTGAATGGGTTAAGGTTGCAATAATGCCCGCGGCCACCGGGGGCCGCCAGATACAATGTCTGTCAATGGACACAAAGAGAAAGCAGGAAAAAAATTGTAAACAGCTGCAGAAGAATGTCAAGTGCCAAAGAGTCCGTGCCGCAGTGCTGGGGAGAGGTTAGGAACAGACAGGGAGGAGTGAGGGGGGAAATACACAGATATCTCCGTACTCCATAACAGGTAATGATTTTTTTATATTTTATTTACATATTGCTTCAATAATAGGGGGTTTGGTAAGCTTGGGGAAAAAGTTTGTCTGGTGGGTTTAGGTGCACTTTAAGAGATAAGTGTACACAGTACATCCTATCCAGGTAGAATCTGAAAGAGGCACAATTTAATCAAACCTAGTCCAGGCAAAATGTGGGTGTAACATTACAAAAGTGGGCGCTTATAAATAGGTAGACTATAATAGTTATGGATAAAGAAGAATGATCAGAGTAGCAAGGTGACAATTTAAGGAAAAATTTTGAATTCCAAAAATCTTCATTCACTTCAACAGAATTGTTTACTTCACCTAGAAACATGTCCACCAGTGCAGTGTGACTCTTTCAATATTACAGAATTTTAATAAAATCAGGGATGACACTCAGAAATTGGGAGAGTTAATCATTTAGGAAAACATTTATGAGACCAGGATCACCTTTTGAAGAATGGGAAAAATTAAATGTATGGCTGGCTAGGGCTTGCAAATGTGAAGTTGGGTAATGTGATTAGTAACTATGGCACACAACTTGACAGTCAGATGATCATCAAAGTGATCATTTGACTCTGATTAAATATACCCTTGAGGTTTTTTTCAATAATATGAATAATATGAATTATACGGTTCAAAAATGTGCAGTTTTGAGTTGCCTTTTTATTTTTTTATCACTTGTACATTTTTTAAATACATTTTTCTGCATCTTAGCCTGTGTATTTCAGAAGGATTGGAAGACCTTGCTTGTTTTACAGAGATAAACCTTTACATTTACTGCATGCGGCATGACAATTATGTACAAAGCAAGTTAATTATTTTCATAACGTTTTCCCTGAAGGTCTCTTTTGTCTCTCTCACACAGGCATGAATGCTTTGCAATTACAGAATTTGGCTACTTTAGCAGCTGCAGCAGCCGCAGCTCAAACCTCAGCTACCACCACCAACGCAAACCCTCTTTCCACGACTAGCGCACTGGGAGCGCTAACAAGCCCGGGTGAGAAGTGTACTTTATCTGTCACATTAGAACATTCTTCCTGGATGTTCAAAAAATCATTAATTTCACCTTTTTTTTAGTAATATTCATGGCCATATTTTTGAGATTATTTAAATCACCACTTACATTGAATTGTCATTTCCCAGCTGTTTTACGGAGGTGGTTTGCTTAGAATGGGCAGCACATTTTATGATGTTGGTGGTTGGTGGTCATCTTTTTATCAAAAATTTCTGGAAATTTCCCCACTACCTCTTTTGGGTCTAGACATCAATGCATTCAATAAACCAATCTTGCTTGCAAGTCTTTTTTGTATATTTTTTTCATCATAAATCATTATTTCATTTACCATCTTTTTATTTCCATAAAACTGCACTAGGCTGGTTAAAGCTGAACTCTTGACTGAAGCCAGCCCCAGTCTGATGGGCTTAAATGCTTATTTCATTCTAACAATAAAAAAGTAGGATGCTAAGGATTTACTTACAGTTCCCCTGCATATGCCTGGTCTAAGAGTGGTCCTCACATAGCGGATGATGTCTTCAGCAAGACTGCCATTGAAACTAACGGTCGGCACACCAAGGGTTCCCACCAATGCTGTGAGCGACGGAGTGCAGCATGATGACGTCATCACGCTGCACTCCATTGCTGATCTGTCGGCCCCCACTCAGTACGTCTTAGAGGCAAAACTCTAAAAAACTGGCAGATAACAATCAAGTATTTAAAAGTAAGGTCATTTAAAGAATATAATAACATTTGTTTACATAGGTCAAGAAGGAGTTTAAACCTCTGTAAATGTTTTGTTGTTTTATCTTTCTAGGGATTTTAACCTACATTGTACTGGGGACCTTAACCTCATATAGTTTTGGAAAGTTATTCATTTTATCATTCAACAGGATGTGAAAGGACTCCATTGGGGCTTACCAGTCTTTTAACCATTTCTCACCCTATCCAAAAAAACCTCATAGTTATATAGGACAAGTGCCTGCTTCTGGTGTTAAAAGAAAGTATTAGCGTAAATATTTAGATGAAACGCCTGGAAATTATATCTCTTGGGAGGCCTCTAATTTTTGTCAGGCTCTGTGTAGGCTTGTGTCAGATGCAGAAATCAACTTTCAGACATAAGAAGGGGGAAGAGTCCTGTTTTATAAAACTGCACAAAATTTCCACTTGATTCAGATTTTTTTGGCAATGGGGATTTTTTTCCTGAATAACTGTGTGAAGTTGTTGAACCTAAATTCACACAATCAGTTTCATGACTCAACAGTGG
Organism: Ptychadena robeensis; assembly: GCA_036250615.1. Lineage (NCBI taxonomy): Eukaryota > Metazoa > Chordata > Amphibia > Anura > Ptychadenidae > Ptychadena > Ptychadena robeensis. The sequence continues at coordinate 83,421,829 of CM070034.1, read as the reverse complement.
CACTTCCAGTGAGCAGCTGTTAATCTCACACTAACCACCCCCATGAAAGCCTTAGTGGAAGCAACATTTCCCAGTGGATGCAACATTTCACGGCAACCTGGGGGTTACAGTTTATGATCAGTCTCAAGCACCAATTAGAGATCTGAAATAATATAAAGTTGCCATTTAAGCTAAACCTTAACAGTAACACGATGTGAATGTATTCGGACTTATCATTCTTAACCTGACCTATAGAAAGTCCAGAGAAGCAAGAGCAATAAATGGGAATAGTATCTAAATACAAGTGAATAGTAGATATGGTACAAACATTTGATCACTACTATTCTCTGCCACCCTCTGTTACACTGTAACAGTATATCAACCCCAGCATATATTCTGTTTCTAAGCCTCATCTCATCTCTGTATTGTATGTTATTGATGTGTTGTTTGTGCAAGTTATAATGTGGTCTTGGACAACTTGAACAGGAAGTTAAGCTGAAGCTGAGAATTCATCAATAGCAGTTTTAAGCTCACTTTTGGATAACAAAGCATTGGTTCTCGAAAACGCATGCCTTTGTTGAAAATAAGGTGTAACTTTGGCCTCTGTAGATATGTATTTCTTTGATAGAATATACCAAACACCTCACTGCAACTCTTTTTCTATTTAAAAAAAAAAAGTTCTATTTTAACAGAGCTTCTGTTATAATAAAAGCTTAGTGTCGATATCAAAAGCTTTCTCTGGGCCGATTCTTGCAGGTTTCACTATATCTTTGTTCAGCTTCCTTTTGTATTATCCTGGTTTTTCAGCAATATCCTTTGAAAATAGCTTGTGTATTGAGTGCATTTTTCTTTACCGCTGTAACAAACATCAATTTAAAAGGTGGTCACACTTAGCACTTCAAATGTTCAATAGCTTATGCCATCCAATTGTATGTTCTTCATATAGTTAAACCAGTGTAATCACATGTTGTATGCAATGTGAATAAATGCCTTTAAAGGATGTTCGTATGCAAATGATACAGTTTGAGGCATATATAAAAGCATTATATAGTTACAGTTACATCGTGTTTCTTTTTCAAATCTGTGATCATTACCATTTAGCTTTCTCATTCTTCTATTCATTTTGTGATGCTATCATTTTTCTTGTATGAAGCAGAAATAAATTAAATAGAAAAAAAATTGATGGAAAGAGGATGGAGACAAACACAATTTTGTAAGGCAGAATGACACCAGCTAACTTTGATATTTTTCATATACATACGTGTTCACAGACCCTCAATATTTTCTGCCACCTAAAGACTTATTTTCCAAGATTAAGAAGAAACGAATACACTTAATAAACAGGCTTTTAATTCAAGCCATTTTAATTTAACAGGATACTATGGAATTGCATATTCTATGGATACCATCTATCTGGAGCTGACTGGCAGTAAATACACCTTTTATGTCATTTATTTATATTCATTAAATATGTATAGTAATATTTCTAGGTATACTTTTACCCAATTTAGGGAATGGATAAGAGCCTGGTATTTTTGGAGTGGGGGGGGGGTGCACGCTTTGGGGTCTGCTAGGTGTTTTGGGGGGACTTTACATAATTTTCTTAAGAAAATGTAAATACAAAGTAAATATAATAAATCCTGCAGTTGCATGTGCACAGGGGTTCAACATGTAATAAAGATGTCATGAGCTCTGTCTTCTCTTGAAAGACAATTTTTCCTGACATTTCATCTGACACGCTGGGCTGTAAAGGCAATAGTTTAAGAAGATCATGTGAATAGTCAATAGTGGTGTTTTACAGAAAATGCCCACTAATCGCAACATTTGGCGCGCATTAACTTGCATGTTAATGTACACTTAGTCTAAAGGCAGCCATACACGGGTATATTATGTTGCAATTTTATTGTCTTGCACTATTTAAAATTGATTGTCACCACATAGTTTGATCAATTCCCAACGATCAATTCCTTTCCTGAGTTTGATGCACATGCGCCATAGTACAATTGAAAACAAATCAATTGAAATTCCTAGAATACTTATAAGACCAACAGAAATTTACCAACCTGTCGGATCACTTTTGGTCGATGGCACCAGGTAGGCAGGAATCTCTTCCCGTTTAATTAATGTAAACTGAACAATTTTTTTAATGATCAAATGGAAATATCGAACCATGTATGACTAAAACAAAGTGTTTGAAGTCCCTTTAGTTATCCAAGCATGTAAAAAGTAAATTCTTCTTTAGCTATTTCATCTGCATAGGACTAGATAGTTTAAGTGAATATCAACACAATTTATTGTGTCATTTGGTAAATCAGCCTTGATATGTGAAATCTACTACAGGGAGTGCAGAATTATTAGGCAAATGAGTATTTTGACCACATCATCCTCT
>CM070034.1:83377572-83402572 GCA_036250615.1 Ptychadena robeensis | reverse complement strand
TTTGTCATTTTTTAAATGAGTGATATGACAACTATTAACACATTAGAAACTGGAAGAATGACTAATTCCCTAGTTGCTTAGCACATTTCAACCTACAGTTCTGTAGGCAGCCTTGTTTCTTCCATTGTTTTGCATTAACATACAAGATGCTTTGTAAGAATAAGGAATAGAGCTAATTTAGTCAAAAGAATCCCTCAAACAGAATTTGAAATTTTTTTGACTCTTTCATAACAAAAAGCAATAACCACGGTTTAATAGCAAGCACTTTTTCTGCAGATTAAGTAATGACACTTTTTAATAAAGTCATTCAGGGCTCTTATGTCAGTCAATTTAGTTAGAATATTGATATTCTATGCAATTCACTTTCTGTAGATGAATATATAAGGTTATATGCATGTGTTATATATGTTTTATATATGTTTGCGTTAGCAGTAGTAGTAGCATATATGTGGAAAACAAAATAGCTATGCCAATGCACAGATCAAAGCGTCATTTATCACTAGGCACACAGTACCATACCAAGTTCAGTAAATGCAGGTGCCAACACACAGAACAGTGATGCTTAAACTCCACTGTGTTTTACCAAAATGCAGCAAAATCATTCTGATTGCATGTTTGGTACTAGTGTTGAGCAGCATATGATATATTCGAGTTTGTATAAATTGGCAAATATATTAAGCAACATTCAAAATTCGATTCCAACTGCATTCCATTGCCTTACATCGCGCGTAGCCTTTCGCAATTATTTGCAAAGATTTGCAAACCAGCTTTACTGGTTCTTCATTCTGTGATGTTAGCCAGTACGAGCAGTGTGTGTATTGCGCGTTTCCATTCGCAATGCGCACAAATACGCGCGATGTATGCCAGTAAACAATGTTGAAGCCTAATATGACAAATATCTGCCATTGCGAATATATTTAAGCGCACATTTGCGAAATATTGCGAATTCTCGAATGTCGTATATTCCTCGAGTCCATTTGAAAGGAATGGAGTGCTTTCCAAACACGCAACCACCACAATTTTGCCACGTTTTGGCAAAACATATTTGAGTGTTGCCCTTTATTATTTGTATGAGTGTTGCTTCAATTATCTAAATATATAGATGTTTGCTTTTTACACAGATGGAAATTTTAAGTTAAAATTTGCATTCGTTATATTATGAAGATTCTTGACTACTTTTTACTATGTAAATAGTAAAGCTCAGGTTGTGGATGCTCCAGGGACACGTAGGGGCTAGCATAGCATGGTTCCCTTTGTGCAAAAGATGCACTTTATATCGCATTGCAGTTTGTCCATTATATTCAGTCTATGAGACGAGGTAAAATTTTGTATTTCAGTTACATGCGTCTAGATGTCAGTAACAGGGATATTTGTTATTCATGGAATGTTAATGTCACAGTTTGTAAATGAAGGCAAAATTAAAGGCTAAAGTCTCACTGATATGCTGTTATTATAAATCCACATAGCTAAATATAGCTGTGTAATGGCAGAGTGTAATATTGATTTATTATTGAATGCACATAAATTTGGAGAAATTATAGTGCCAGATAATGTGTGTATATATATATAAATATATATCCCTAAAATAAGACATATTTCCCTTCAAAAATAAAAAAAGAATCCTTAACAATACATTTAGATTATTTCAATACTGAGTTTATTTATATCTCCATATTTGACACCTGGCTCACTGGTCTGTAGTTATCTGATTAAAGAACACTTCAGTGTGCAAATCAGCAGTCATCTGGAATTATGTCTGTCGCTAGTGACTGCTAGCACAGCTCTGGAATTGGAGCTGAAAGAAAACCTATTAGCTGCTTTAATATCTTGGAATCTATACCATCTGATCCCATGGTCTTATGAACACCTTTCACTAGTGAAAGCAGCAACTACACCTTAGCTTCTGTGAACATTCTAACATTTTTGCTTCATTTTGGTATGGTATTAACTGTGATTTGTCTCAGTTGACTTCTGATTTTTATAGTAACAAATCATGATTTTTCCTATATGATACTGATAGATATAAATCCCAGAGATAGAGATATTTATTAGAAAAATAGTTCCATCCTAAATCCTAAACAGTGAGGTCAATGCTGCAAGACTACAGAGCAACTTTCTTTTCCTCATCTCTTAACCAAGGACGTTCTACAGCCCAGCAAGAGAGAACTCACATAGGGTTGACAACATTGTTTGGTTTGATTTGAGAGTAGCAAGCTGAACACATAACTGGCTGTTTTATTGGTGGAGACAAATTATACAGAAATAATACATGTTAGATTTTTCCCAGCACACAGTTTTACTTGCATATTAAAAAGAGAGAGCCTAGTCAACCTTTCACCCATGTTCCGAAATCCCAGATTGAGACAGCGAGTAAATAACTTTTCCAGCAACTGTCATGTCTGCTAATTGGAGAGCTCTGGCATAATAATGGACATGTCAGACCTCTGCAGAGATACCACTGATTTTATATGAAAGCACATACAAGTCCTTCTCTGCAGTATACTAGCAGTGAAAAGGCTGTTATGCTATATAGCTGCATACTAAAGAAAATGAACTCTAAAACAATGAACTCTAAAAGACATGTTATATATGTATATTGTTTCAATGTAATTTATTTAGCCCATTGAAACTGAAAGTTTAGTTGAAGTTTAATAATAAATGCAAGCTCTGACTGACTCTGACTATATGGAGTTCCCCCTATTGTCTCTAAAAAGTTGTTTTGAACCTAAAATTGAGGAAATCCTCAGTGAAGGTTACAGCAATATTACATTTCCATACCTTTGTGTGGTCAAACTAATTAATAATCATTTTAAAGCAATATAGATTATTGTATTTGCTTATTACCACAGTACAAGTATATTGAAGTGAAGATATCTTTACTTTTCATCTAAAGGTCCGGAAGGTGCAAATCTCTTCATTTACCACCTACCGCAAGAGTTTGGTGACCAGGACATTCTCCAGATGTTTATGCCATTTGGAAATGTCATCTCTGCTAAAGTTTTCATTGACAAACAGACCAATCTGAGCAAGTGCTTTGGTAAGTGAAAAGATACTAGGTTTTAAAATGCATTGCATTTTGCATTAAGAGGTTATTGGGTTTAGGTGCATGTAACTTATTAAATTATGTCAAATTGTTGCAAATACATATCTTATAGTAATTGTTAACTAAACTCAATTGTAGCTAATATAAGTATAAGGGTTATGTAATTTTAGCAACTGCCTTAATGTGCTGCCCAATCTGTGATGATTTCAGTACAAGGGGATGGTGAAGCTTGACTAATTTGCTTTACTATACTAAGTAGTAAGTATACATAAAGTATAGCATAGGACCTCCAACCTGAACCTCTGCAACTTTGGAGTAGTGTTGAGCAGCATATTGTATATTCAAATGTGTGTAATTTCGCGAATATAATAAGGAAAATTAAAAATTTAATTTGACTGTATTCTATTGCCTTACATCATGTGTGGCTGTTCGCAATTATTCGCAAAGATTTGCGAACCAGCTTTACAGCCTCTTCTTTATTCTGTGATCTTAGACACAGTACAGTACAAGCCCTGTGCATATTGTGCATATCCATGCACAATGCGCACAAATATGTGCAATGTATGCCGGTAAACAATGTTGAAGCATAATATGACGAATATCCGCCATTGCAAACATCCGAGTGCACATTCGCGAAATATTTGCGAATTCTCGAATGTCAGATATTCTTTGAATATTTTATTTGAATTTCGAATATTCTCGCTCAACACTATTTTGGAGCCTGGGAAGAAAGAGTCTGATCCCTTTCGACTTAAGCTAGCCATACACTTTTAGATCTCTCTGTAAGTTATCCTTAAGATCTACCAACAATTCTGCGATTGAACACAGGTAGACTTATTGGTATAGAAAGTCCCACATATTACATGGTTTTAGTACAACAAAAGGAGATCTAAAGAAAACCTGACAGAGAAATATAAGGTGTATGTGGACCTTTTATTTTATTCAACAGAAAGCTACATTTTGCAAGACTGTAAAACATGATTACATAATTATTCCCACAATATTGTTTTCATATACGAATTGGTCTTCTAGTTTCTAAGCCAGGAAGGATATTGCTAGGAAAATCTGTCAAATTTAATCAAATAATAAATAGAATAAATCATTGGGTTTTTTAACACCTGCCTCTATGGTGACCCACCACTTCTACATACTCTTCTTGTACAGAGAGGAAGTTGTACACTGATTTCCCTGCAGTATAGAGGAGACAGCTGAAAGAATGTGAGAAAGTCACACAATGTCTGATGCCAGCACTGCCTGACACAATTTTTTTATATTGGCATATACGAGGAACGCTCCACACAGATGGCATATAAACAGCTATCAACCATTCACATTAACTGCTGATCTTATAGATCAGCTGTATCATGAGGAATGCACACATAATTATTAATCATATCTCCTCACTGTTTTTTAAACAATTTCACCAAAACACATGCATGCAGATTTCACCATGTTTTAATGTGTGTGTAAATATTCCATACATCTGACAGATGAATTTTAAGGAGAAACAGCAGAGAATTTAAATACAGACAGCACCGTACTAAGCTTTAAAAACATAATTTGTTCTTAATGCTGATACTTTCGACCCAAATGAATTTTTTTCTATGCAGGGCACTAGGGGCCATTTTACACTAGCTGCATGTTTGCGTTTACAGTGAAGCACAACACCACGCAGTACAGTAAATGCCCTGCAGCAAGTATTTTTGCTGATGTAGCACAAACGTCTCCCATACACTTGTATGCAAGACACAGGTGCAGAGCAATGCGGTTTACACCGGTAGCGAATGTGATTAGCAGGCCAAAAAAGAACCGCAGCAACAGTGCCGCAGGTGTGAAATGGCCCTTACTGTACATACAATATTTATAGTTGACTGTGCACATATATTTTTATATATTTGACAAGATATACTCTCTCTATATAAATATAGTTTTATCATCTTTTTTCCATAAATCCATAACTAGAATATATGTAAGGAAAAATGGGGAAATCCTGAAGCATAGAACAATCTTTATAGTGATTTGGTGATAAAGTTTTAAGCTACATTCAGCAATACATTTCATATTCAATGCACTGAAAACCAACAAATGCAACCAACATATTTATTTATGAGTAGCTGCCTTTTATCTTTTTACATTTAAACACATTTTTAAAACATTGTTTATTGAAAACCTTTGAGTTCAGAGAAACCTATGCTGTGGTTTAACAATGGGCCGACCATTTCAAACACATTATAGGCAGGACAATTGAAATTAGTGTGCTTGCCATTCTTGGAGCAGGCCAATATATTGTCTTTCTCTTTTTAATTTTGTCCTGCTTAAACTAAGCTATGCACATAGTTCACAAAGGAAAATTAATAGAAGCTGGCAAGTGGATGTAGTGAGTAAATGAAACTAATTACTTTTTGTGCTGGGAAATTCTGTTATCATACTATCTGAGTGCCATTTTAAGAATACCTTATCATTAGTGATGGACAAACATCAGCTGGGGCTGTTCGCAAACAGGCGAATCGAACTTCTGCAAATACCCGCCGCGAACATGTGAACGGCGATCCTCCATTGACTTTAATAGAGAGCGAACTTCTAAAACCTTCAGGTCATATTAGTAGCCAAAATATCAATAAAAGAAGTAAAAAGTGTGTGAGCACTGGGACATTGTCATGCCAGAGGGGGATCAAAGGCTAAACTTCTCCCCCAAAATATGGATTTTTTAAATGCTGTTTTCTTCAGTTCTAATGGCCGGAAATCACATCTAGATTACAGATTTTGCAAAATGTTACCGGACAGTACCTTCTGCAGCGCATTATATTTAGTCAGATCTTTCTGCAATGCAAAATAGGGTATACCCCACCCCCAGAGAAGGACTTTTGTGGCTCAGTAATGATGAACTACATGTAACAGAATTCCTTAGCTATAGCTACAGATCACTGGTTGGAGTATAATAGCAAAGTAGCTCAGCCATCCCTCAATCAGCAGCGGCTCTCCCTCCCTCAGCGGCTTCTTTTATAAGCAGGGGGTGTCCTCCAGGAGCGAAAGGAAGTGTTATTGGCTGCACTGTCCCACCTGACTATAGGAGGAGGGGTCACACTTTGTCTCCATGTTAAGGTATAGGGGGCAGGTAGAACACCAATAATGTTCACCAGCATTGCGAACTGCGAACATGCTATGTTCGCCGCAAACTTTTCGGCCATCACTACTTATGATTCTTCTTTGTGCTGGAGGCAGACACACCACTTACAAGGCAGCTTTATGTGGATCTTTTATACTGTCACCATCGTCACATGCTTCATTTTGACCATACTCTCTTGCCTTGTGATCAAAGACTGAAGAATCATTCCCAAGTCTGGACTCCACGTGTTCATCTTACTTTACCATTTGTGCAATAGTCAATAGTAAAACTGTATCATTTTCTATCTAATCCACTGTCCTGTTCACTAACTATTGTACTATTTTTGTAACAGCCATAGATGAGAATTATTTCCGAGAGTGATACACAAATGTTTAATAAACACTTAAGCCCCCCATACACGCAATTGCCTGCATATTGAATGCCTTAACTTTCAATTCGGCCATAAATCAGCCGCCAAATCAATCTAATCGATTACAGACATGTCTGTAATTCTTAGATCGATTTTATTACTTTAATGGGGACCAGTAACATGTGTATGGTAGAGTACTTTACATTCTAAGTCTCTGCCCCATTCAACAAGTAAAAAGGTATTTCACCACAGTATAGTATAGTATACAATAAAGAAAATATAGTAAGAAAAACATATCACTTTCATTATCTAAACCTTGTGTTTACTTCATGACTTCATGAAAATTATTGTGTGCCGAATAGGTAGGAAATATAAAAACTATTTTTTTACTAGCAGCTGATTGAACAGAAACAAGCTAAAAAAACTCAGTTAGAAAAATTAACCCTGATGTTTCACTAGATATGTGATTGTAATAGTATATCAGCAAGCTTACAGGTTTAAAGTTTATATTATTTACTTATTTTATATTATTTACCTATATATGTGTGTGTGTGTAATGTTAATTTAATATGAGTTCAGAATTTTTCAGAAATATGTTTTCTATCTATATTTAACTTTAACTTAATTTTATAAATATTATGTTGTTTTTATTGCTAATTTCAGTTGGTTAAATTAAACTGTTTAACATTATAAGCTTTGTGCATTTTGTTCTGTTTTATCCTTTACAGGCTTTGTTAGCTATGACAATCCTGTTTCCGCCCAAGCTGCTATTCAGGCTATGAACGGCTTTCAGATCGGCATGAAACGCTTGAAAGTTCAGCTGAAGCGCTCCAAAAATGACAGCAAACCTTACTGATCTTAACCCCAGAAGCTTTCTGCTATTATTTTAGCTTTCTTAGGGTAAGTCCCATGAGCCAGCCTCCTCTTCACTTGGGGCTGAGGAGGAAAACATTGCCAACACTCACCAAGAGAGACAATTATTTTTACATTAAACGCTTCCATTCCCATCTACAATGGCCCTCTGCGCTTGCCATTTACTCTGGCTATATTTTCTTACCCAGAATCCAGCAAGTTGTGTAACAATGTTCTGTTCCACTTTTCCTTTGCCTATATTTTTTGTAAGACATCTTTAGATTTACAATAGCAGCAAAACAATGTGCAATTAAACTCTGCAACCACTGGTGCCATAAAAAATAAATAAAATTGAACACAAGTTAGGCATTTCAAGGACCTGGTTGTATAATAGTGACACCAGCAGTTAAGGAGCTAATGCGGTGACCTAGTATGAAAATATTGCCAATATACACATATTTTTTATTTATTTCAGTTTGTTTACATATATAAGGAACACTGACACACACACACAGGCAAAAGCAAGTCCTTTCACTGCGTCAAGTTTTTTTTGTTTTTCCTTTTTTTTTTAAGAAAAAAACATATTGATCAGAAGTGACTGGTCTATATTTGTGTTATTATGGTAAAATGTTTTATTTGTTTATTTATTAATTTATTTATTCCATTAATGAGTATTAATTTATGTATGGTGTTATTTATTATGAACATGTTTGAAAAAGATGTGTGTTAAAAAAAAAGACGTCATAGAGAACTGTTTCTAAAGCTACAGGGTTTTAAAACACAACTTAAGTGAGTGAATATACTTGATGTTTCTTGAGAGATAAATTTAATAATAAAGGAAGCCACAGGCCTGTAAATTTTATTTGTAAAAAAAAAGAAACGTTTCTATTTTTATACAAAAATTTTTACTGCCTCAGAAATAATGGGAGTTATTTATTGTTAACGTATTGGATATCTAAAGAGAAGTTCTCAATGCTAGATAGATACCTTTTAAAATAGACTCTAGAGTAAAAAAACACAAAATTTTCTTTAATTTTAATTTAAAATACCCATTATGCACAAATCACTCTCTTCCTTTTCTATGTTTTGTTTGGTTATTTTTGTTTCCATCACGTAGTGAAAGATTTGTCCTGTGACCTATCTGTTGTGTGGATTTTGTTCAAAATGGCCGCCTTTTCCCTTCTGTAACCCTTCCTTTCCTTCCCAAAGCAATCCATCTTTACTTACACTAACTGGATGGTTTCTTTTGGGCTGTTCATTGTGCTTTGTGTAAAATATATGCTCTATATATTTAGAAATAAATGTGAATTATGGAATGCATATACATTTTAATAAATACAAATATTTGCATTAAATTTTATTCCTACACTGGTTAACCTTTTTCAGTGCTGGAATGAACAGAACTGCATTTGTTTTATGCATTCCTGAGCAGACCAACACTGATGACTAAAAAAAGTGATTTGTTTCTGCTGCATAGATTCTGTGTAACTTTATACTCTTCCTTGTTTTTTTTTCCCTAGAACATCTCCATGCCTGTTAGTTCACCGTTTGCCTAGCATGTCCCTGTGGCGTCTATTTAAAAAAAAAAAAGTTTCATCGTCCCGTCATTGTTTCTGATGTCTTTCTGACCTCACATCATATTTGATCCTCCAACTGACTTAGTTTGACTTCTGAAATTTGCATGTGATCTCATCTAGCTATGAATTCTGGAAAACAAACAAAAAAAGTCAATGTGAAAAGCGTTGAAGCATTCACGCAAGACTGAAAATTTACTATAAGAAAAATTATAGAAAAAAAAAGACAAAAAACCTGTGGCAAAAAAAATATTTTTTTTTTAGTTTTTTTGTTTCGTAACATAAACAGACTTGAAAGTATTATACAGGGATTAGCATTCTGTCTGGTCACTGTTTCCTAAAGCAATATGTGTCCAGGAATTCAGAATGTTGGTTTCTAAATGAAGCAGACAACTTCCAAAACAGTTTGAGAAAAACTGTCTGATATTAAGTCTCTAGAGCTCTGTAATAGTTTTTACATTTTTTCAGGCAGTGTAAAGTTTTTTGATAAGGCCATTTTAGGTGGCTCACTTTCTCATTAAATTATATATATAGAACCACTTTTTTGTAGATTAGTATAAGAAAATATTTACCCTGTTTTGGGGCAAATGCTACCTAGTTCTGTCACCTTTTGCTGAACTGACTCACAGTTAGACAATCCATGGTTTAATGCACATGAAATTACCTATATTTTATACTGTTTAAATGTACAGAAAAGAAGGTAAATGTATACTGTGTCACGTTGGTGCTTCTATGAATTTAGTTGTGGCTTCATTAAGTCTTAAGAGTCTTCAGTGTTCTATGTTTAATAAGTTTAACAAAAATTGGTTTACTTGAACTAAAATAATTTTCAGATATTAAAAAAAAAGTCTGTTTGCTATAATTTCATGTGAAACAAAAACTATTCCAGAAAAATAAGTTTTGTGTTGGCTTGTAAAGCATTGATGTTCTTATTTTTTATTGTGGGGAAACTTAGATGTGTTTGTGTTCAGCAAAATGTGACCTGTTTTTTTTCTTTGAAAGAAAAAAAATCAGTGAAAATACAGTGCCAAATTCCAAAGGTACTTCCTGCCTAAAGCTTCAGTGTATTTCGTGTACGAAGTAATTTGATAACATGGGTATTTTATTATGTGTTTTGTATAAATCCCTTCTATTTAAAAAAGAGAGATTACGAAATTTGTTAACTTGCTATCCTGTGGTCTTGTTGCTTGAAATTGTTATTGTTTGTTATATCTCTTTGATGTTTTTTGGTAATACATTGTATACAGTAAGTGCCCATGTTCCACTTTTTTAACCACTCTGCACATCGAATCTGTGAAAGCAAACCTCAAAAGTCACAATTGTATTTTCTCCATGGTCTGTGGAAGTCTTTATGGTGATGAATGGTTGAACTACTATTCCTTTAAAGCATACTGTCCAAAAGAATCAGGGTATATAAAGTACACACAAGCACACTAAAACCATAGTTTATAGAGCACATCTATACTTTAACATACAGCATACAAAACTTCCACTGTTTGAGTTTGAAGAAGTGACATACAGAGCATTGACTGCCCTTTTTTTTAGCAGAATCAGTACTGTAGTTTGAAGAAGAAGTGCCATATTTGTAGCTATGGATCTCCATTCGGTCGATGTCATTAAAAATGGCATTTTTCATTATCGAAATTTATTAGTCATTCCTAAGGTTCAGCCAGTTAACACTGATTAAGGGTGTTCTTTTTGTACTCTCATTGCTCTCCTTTAAGTGAACATAGCATTTGGTAAATAATGCAGTGCCTAATCTTTAAACCACAGCAAATGCTAATGTCCAGCTATGATACTCATACTAGTAGAATCTCCTAGTGATCATGATATTTGTTAACGTCGCCATGATTTTACATAGGTTCTTGTAAGTGTTTACTATTTTAATCCTGGGTCCTACCAGATTTACTTGAGGGCTATTTTTGTATGAGAAAAAAAATACTATTACTAAATTATATCTATATGTCATTCTAGTAATATATGTATAGAGATATATAATAGAAAGAAACATATTTTTTTTACTTAGATACACTCATATTTGGCTGCATTTTAAAATATCTCATAGAACAATACATTGATATAATTGAACACAAGCGCTTGTGCTGATTAATATGATGGAGCATTGATTGCTGTAAAATTTTGATATTTTAGAAAGCTCATTTAGTAATACTTTAAAAGAACCTTAGACTGTAATTTCATTCATCTGTGTTTATCACATTAACACCATTTACAGTAGGAAAATTCAGGGAACTGATCCTGATCAACAAGCAGGAATTTGTATTAATATAATGACTAAAAAAGAAGCAAATCAAAGCTCTTGGGACATCCTGAATGTCCTGCTGTAAAGAAAGATCATATCCAGCACTGACACAGTTAATAGGTATGCACTGAAAAGACATTGCTTAAAGGATTAATAAGTTCAACTTTTCTTTCACCTCAAGATTCTAGTTTTTTTGGCTTATGTAACTGAAGTCATTTTAACTGTTCTGTTTTATTATCTCAAGTGCTAAATACGAATAAGAAAAAAAAAACTTGTAGTTTCATAACATTTTAGAATTACATCATACAAAAGAAATGTATTTGTGTTTCTTTTTTGTGCTGTGAGAATTGTCGTTTGTAGATTATATAATAACTCATTTTGTTTCGAATTACAAATAGTTTTTGAGTATTGTCTGAGAAAAGCCAAAGTTACTGAAATTTTAGTGGAAAATGTAAGATCCTTTAAGTATTGTTTATGTTTTATTGATGCATTTTGGTTCTGTTGTGTGATGGAATTTGAGCCAAAAAAAATACAAAAAAATGGCTTTCCTATTTCTACTAACTGATTGTACTTATGCATTTTGTACCAGTGCAACATTTTATACTGGAGATTAAAAATACAAAAGGAAAAGTTGTGGCTTACTCTTGAGGGCCCTACCATGACTGATTTTATGTTTGTTTTTTGACTGGCAAAAAAACTAAAAGGAATGGTTATGCTTTCGACACATAAAAAGAAAAACAAACTTTGGCTTGCTTTTTTTTCATTTGCTTATATCTAACGTTAACAAATATGTCTAAAATGAGCGGTAAGTTTCACTTTTTATTATGTATTGTGCAGTTACACACTAAGGTAATTAGCGCTAGATGTACACAGTCACTTTAAGTGGATAAATGTATTAGTAATAAAACTTAAAAATAGGGGTTTGCTTTTTGCTGTTTAGATCAAACTTTTTCTGACTCTTCTGTCCTCATTGTGAACATTACTGTGTAGTTGAAACAGTCAAACTTATTTTTGTAATGTATGTTATTGTGTGATGCAGTTTTTTGCTTCTGTCTCCAATATTAAACCATTTTCCTAATACTTGTCTCTTTGTGTGTTGTGTTTGTTGGTGCTCATCATGTGGTAAAACATCTATACACTTCACTGTTTAACGTCTGTTTTTTCTTTTTCGTATTTTTCTTGCCGTGTTATATATTTGTTGCATATAAAGGCTACAGTCGATTCCATTTAAGTGAAAGCCTTAATGTGGACAAAAAAGAGGGAGTGAAAAGAGAAACATCCCAACTTTTTGTCCTATATGTGTAATGTATATTTATGTTATTATGTTAGCTACAGTTTGTTTTCTTCCATGCATCACTTATGATCACATAAAGCAACAGTATAACAATTGATATGCAGTTATCTTAAATTTTTTAATGATTAACTAAATCAAAAAATGACACACTACTGCAATTGTCCTTGCAGTAGTAAATTTAATGCATATCAGGTCAAAAATCCAACAGCCAATGTGATTATAAAAAAAGAAAAAGAATCTTATCAATATTCAGCTAATACTGTAAGGTTAGTATCTAATTAGCATATCATCAGCAGGATGAAAACCTAGATAAAAGAACGCCATATACCCAAGTATAGGTAATCAGCCGATGCAGTAGACAAACCCAATATCTCATGGTTCTATCCTTTGAAAAAAATACATGGTCTTTAAAGGTTTGCCTGCCTGGGTTCAGAGTGAGCAGCAAATCAAGTTTTAGTTTCAAGTATTTTGAACCCATGTGTGCTTTATCCCAATGCCATACATAGGCAGGGACAATCCACCGACCCATAGAATGTTTCCCTGTGTAGAGAGCTAGAGGTTAAAGCTGCCTGCTCAAACACACTGGTGCTGCAAACAAACGATTATTCCCTTCTCAGATCTCTAGTCGCGCATTTGCAACATAAGACGCACTGTCACAATAGTGCACAAAATATGGTAATTTTCTTCTACTATATGGTCCCAGCTTTCAGCTAAACCATCTTTTAGGTTCACATTTGACTACAGTCTAAAAAAGGAAGTAAATCCAGCAAAGATTAAAAATGTATAGGAATTGTAAAAGAATAATTACACATGGTACAGCTGAGTGATGAGAAAATATAACACTAAGCCAAACATTAAGAGACCTTTCTAGGAGGAAGAATATTATTGTTAACATACATACATTGTAAAACAAAGCACATGTCCTATTATACCGTAATATAAAATACAAATAATAATACTGGATTATGTTTGGTTGTATACAAGATTTCAGTAAATTCTGATAACACTTGCAGCCCCAGAAGCATTCACAACATTATTTTACCATAACAATTATACATTATTCAGAAATGAACATTATTTATATTTATTTTAGGCTCCAATATTATGCAAAAAAAATGTGGTTGCTAAGCTGAACATTACAGGCCTCAATAATGCTACAGCGTAATATATGAATATAAATCTATTTGCATAATGTATTGTCCTGCCATGGCAATCCCTTGCTTTGTATGTTACAGCTCACTATCAAGATAAATAGTTCAGAGCCTCTCAATTATTAGGCCTTGTTTATCCACTATTCTGCCAACAATGTAGCCCTGAAACTGTGAAAACCGTTGAATATATAACTTGCTATACAAAGCTTTCCTCATCCAATCCAAAAGGTTACACTTGTACAAAAGGAAAGCCGTTTATCATCAACTCATTCCGTTATGAATGAATCGCAGTGCTAGTACTGTCATAAACAGTATCCATTTAAAAATGTCTGGTTTCATGCAATTTCTTCAGCAACCCAAATAATGCCAAAATTATTGATTTTTGTTAATAAGGTTTATTTATTTTTAAGGTTGAATACTCTAGTTTAGGAACACCGAATACAAGCAATTACTATAAATACATATTCTATTATATAAAGACAGGCATCAAGTAGGGACGCTATAAAAAGTACTCACATTAACCACCTGGGCGTTACGCCCGTGGCAAGTATGGCTGCAGTTTCATCTTGGATCAAACTGCCCCTGTGCCGGGATCGGACACAGCCTCTGTGAGCCTGCAGCATGTCTTTTCCGGCCCAGAGTCTTCGCCGTCATTTGCGATGACGAGGTAGGGCGGCACCATAGACCTCCATGTTAATGCCCGTAACGCCCAGGAGGTTAATTATAAAAATGACGCCCACATAGTGGAGGCATAAAACTGGATTTTTACCTCAGAAGCCCGGGAAGTCCTCACTGGAAGATTCAACCTGCTGGTTTTCTGCACAAAAGAGAAATGTCATGAATTTTATTCTCTTTAAAAAGCGGACAAAAATTTTTGAAAAATTATTTCTCAATTATTTCTATTATCTTTATATACAATTTTAGTAAAAAATTTCTAATATTTGCCCCCTCATATTCTCTTTGCCACACATGTTAAGAATCAAAACACTTGACCATTTGTTTGATAACTGTAAAGGTTATTGGCAAGTAAAGTCTGATTGTACTCAGTATCCTTATTTTAAGGAAAGCAGCATTTTCTATAAAACTCTGGCAGGTAAGGCTGTTAGAAACCAAACAGACACTGCTGGCAGTGTCCTCACATAGTACGTTAAGCTAGTATGTATGTTAACCATCTAGACCTTCCAGCTTTAAGAGAATGTAGGTAATTTGTATATGTTTTCTGAGAACTCAGAGACAGGTCTGCAAATATATGCAGCATATTCATAGAGATGGTTGAAGTTTTTCGACTAGCTGACTTTGTGAGTTGATTGCAAAACCCCTGAAAATGCTAGCATTACTGTAATTACTGAAGAAGGGTTGGGGGAACATTTGAAAGAAAAAAAAAAAGTATTGCTCTAGCACATGTATTTTTTTGCACAAATTAAGTTTAAGTTGAAATTTGACTTTGAACTTAATTATGCAAAAACATTTGTGTTAAAGCTATACTTTCTTTATTGTAGTAGACCCTCAAACCTTCTCTACATCTCCAGCAAGCTCAATGATGCTACCATGTTTAGGGCTTTTCAATTAACTCACAAATTTGAATAAAAAATGTCTATCTCTTATGTTGAATAGCTAACAACAGAAAATTAACCAGAAGGACAGGATAGTTTAAGTAATAATTAACCAGGCATAACCCCCTCCCCCATCAGAAAGCATTATGTTATGAATGGAACTTATATCTATAAGATAAATATAAATACAGTTATTTAAATATCTGTTTATAAAAACTTAAAATTGTATATTAAGAAAAAAAAACATAGTATTTTCATATTAAAATCTAAACACATGTAAGCCGCTAGATTATAAATAGTCATAAAAGAGAACAGACCTTTTCCATTCTGATTTAGTCTTTCAGCAATAAGGACACTGTTAAGTGAGCAATTTCTATACATGTTAATGTTCCTTTGCATTTTATTTGTTGTTTCATCACAGTCATTGTTTAATATTTACTCTTTAGGGATCTTTGTTTATGCAAGGATCCTCTACAATTTATCTCAATCTTTTTATTTTAGTGGCTGTACTGGTTCCCTTCCACTGAAGGTACAAACTCATACTTCTACAGTGCACACATCCAGTCTCTAGTCCACTCATCATATATTATCTACTGGTTAGGTGTAATACTTCTTACACTATATTACATATATTGTAATTCCATAAATGCAGTAGGATTGATTAGTCATCACCACAATTTCTGATAAACACAATTCCAAACTATACAACAAAGGTTTCTTCATAGGATTGCCATATGATTCATTCCTGATAAGTGAAAGCATTTATCTGAAAACATTAAGGGCTATTCACTTATCAGGAATCGACTGTACTGTTAATTTGCTGATTTCTTTCCTGTTTTTCATCCCTGTTGTAGATCACTGCTATAACTCTGTTTTTATTTTCTCTCATGCTTGTAATGGAGAAATGGCCAGGATTTTGTTTCATTGATGCCAACAAAAATAGAAAATGGTAAACGGAAATATATTTGCTCAAACTATGCACTGGTTTTCAAGAACACAAAATTGGATGTGTCATTGAAGAAAATGGCTAATAAAATAAAACATAAATCAATAACAACATTTGTCTATATTTTTTACAGGAGATAATCATCCTAAATAAAGTTTAACATTATGATATATACACGTTGGAAGATGGCATGTACATGTTTATCAAGAATCTGAAAGGCTTTACATTTACATCTACGTTCTAATAACTAGTAAACTCTACCAAACATCTGGGAAAAAATTCAATGGGAATATTAGGAAAACCACTTTCCAAAACTGCTAGATACATTGAGGGTGCTCGAACCTCCACCACAACACCATCACCATTTACAGTTTAAGGTCCTATATTCAAAAGTCCTCTTTATAAGTTGTTTTCTGACACCATTTAAATTAACTATGCTTGGTTATATTGCACTGACCATTACAAAATGTCAGAAGTATAAAGTGACTGTGAAAATCAAGAAAACCTACCTTCTAGAACCTTTAACCTCCAGGAATGATCCCCTAATAAGCACTGCGGTTTTATCCACCAGCCCCTATTTTCATCATCATATTGTGTTAACAAATTCAGTTTGGAGATTAATCAAATTTTGCATCAAAAATTTCTAAAGGGTTATTAATTACATTTTAGATCTTCTTTCCTGTATTATAGATTACTGCACACTGTTACTACAGCTCCCCAATTACCGTTTATACTTGAGTATAAGCCGACCTGAATATAAGCCAAGATACCCAATTTTAGAAAAAAAATCTGGAAAAACTCGAGTATAAGCCTAGGGAGGGAAATGCAGCAACTAAGGCTCAGAAACACACAGCAAATGTACGTTTGTTTTGAGGTGTAATTATTTATTTCAGCAGATTTGTAAGTTAATTACAAAGCCCCTGAACATGATATTATCACTGGAAGTGTTGGAGATGTAGAGAAGGGATGTGGGAACATTGTAAAAAAAAAAAGTATTGCTTTAGCATATCAAGGTTTTGCACAAAATCAGTTCAAATTTGACTTGACTTTGAACCTAATTTATGCAAAAACTACATATGCTAGAGCAATAATTTTGGTGATGATAGCATGTTTAGGGGCTTTGCAATTCACTCATAAAGTCCACCTACAAAATGCCGCGATTTTCATTTTTTGACCCGAATATAAGCTGAATTTCATTTTTTGACCACATTTCATGTGCTAAAAAATTTTGCTTATATTGGAGTATAAACAGTATGTCTAGTTTTTCAAACCAGACCTGGAGATGCTATGCAGTCTAATCAGCAACATCCAGAGAAAAAACATTTTGCCCAACATTAGTTATAAATACATCTACATCAAATGTTTAACTTAAAGTTTATATTATTAGAAATAACCCACTGTATACAGTTATGCTATCATTTTACATATGTAAATAGTTTGCACAATATTTACTTACTAAAAGGTTCTGGGATTCAGTCATTCAGCAGGAATGTACCATGGCGCATCTCATTTAAATTTGTTGAATTGAAATGCTGATCTTAGTGAATTACATTTGGTATTATGTGTCCTTCGCCACATGGGAAATAGTATTATGCATATGATAAGACTGATTATACTCAAGCTAACAATCTAACAACCAAACATTGGAGGAAAGAAGTAGACAGTTATTAAAAAGTAGACAAGCAATAAACAAGGAACAAGCAAGTGTAAAATATAACTTTTCTGTTAATATGTTGACCACTTTGATGTGCTCTTTCTAATATTCTATCTCAAGTTATCTCAAGTTCTATCTTCTAAGTTCTTTCAGCTTAATAAGTTAAAATAATGTAAGGCCTAATGCTTGCAAACAGATTCACTGACAATAATGTTCCAGAAAGTTGAAGAAATCTCACATATAAACATTGGGAAAAGGAAATTTATATAAAAGCAAAAATGCTTTTGGGGTGATCAAACACATCAGGTTTCACCTTCTGGACTTCTTCTGGCTTCTGGCTATGTGTATAGTCAGGCAGTACATGTATGTATTGTTTTTTACCATCATCAGAAAAAAAAATTCTTCTTGTACTAGTAAGAACTAGAAAAGCAAGAACCTATTCTATGCAAGAAATTGCCAACATAAACAAAGAACAAAACAACTTGGGAACTTACCTCCAAATGGAAACTCTGAGTTAACCCTTTTGGATCCTATGTCACTCCTTGTTCATCATAATGAATTCTGGTTTCACTCTGATTTCAAAAGATTTCCAATGCATAGTAGTGCGTATTATGAAAGCAAGCTAACAACTAGATCACACTGTACTCCTTGCATCTGTCAGCAATTAAGCATTTGTTATATTCATGTGTTGGTGCAGGAAGTAAGTTGTGAGCGGGAAGTAAACAATAATGAGACTGACTGAAATATTCCCAGATTTTTCACAGACAATCTTATTGGCAAATTCAATACTCAACTCAATGTGGCAATTGCAGGGGTTAGGAAGTTGCAGGGTTTGGATGCTGCATTTATTTCCTCCTGTTGCAGCTCAAGGGTGTGTGCATACCTGGAGAAGCAAGGTGAAGAATGTTATTGAATATATTCAATAAATAATAAATAAATATGCAAATGTTATGTATCAGGAACACATGGACATTGGAGTACAGGAAGGAAGGATTCAGTTCAAATGCTTCAATCCAAAGAAGCCTACTAAATGTGCTGTGATACTTTTTTGCCTGTGTGATTCAGAAAATGGTTATGTGTTTTTTCACAGCCCTATTATGGGGACAACATAAAGTCTTACAGGCTCTGATTTGCCATTTTCATCTAGAATAGTTATTTCTTTGGCAAAAAAAGAAGAAACTTCAGAAAAATTAATTAAGTGCCTTTCAATGTGATATAACATAATGTGCCTCTCATTCTATAACACGCACTTAGTGAAAATGCTATCAACATTCAGTGGTTTCAGAATACACAAAGTAAATGAAAGGAGTGGACAGAGCTGATCAGTACTGCGGGTATTATGGATTCACAAGGAGGTTCTACATATGGTGGAAAAAATTATTCTTTGGAATAACATATGGAAGTTGCAGTTGTGAACAATTCTACTTTTTACTCATTACTCAAGAAGTTTGGCTAAAAAGTGCAGATACACCTTTTTTACAGGAGAAAGTGATATTAACACTGATATCTTAAGACCAAGAATCCCTACTGGGTCCGAAGACCCTCATTGTGCTAAAGGGTTTTTTGGGCTCACAATAGAAATATAAGTTAAGTAAACATTTCGTTTGTTTTATCAATAAAATGGTCTTTATTGAGAGTAAACAAATTGGACCATTGGCCCTGTAGGGAACCTAATTAAAATATTATAAACATAAAAAAATTATATATTACAGAGCTGTGGATTCCATGTATCAGTCTATATTTGTTTCGTTCGAACCCAAACTTCCTCAGGGACATATCATAACTGTAACGATATTACATCTTTTTTACAATCAAATACTCATACATAAATCAGCAAAAATAAACAAGTCAGCGATTAAATAAGCATCCATATATCCAACCCAATGACATCAAAACAATTAAGATCATAATTATATCTGCAAGTATCACACCAGATGGATATCAACATAATCATCCATAATCATGGGTCTTTCTACTTACATTTTACATAAGTTTCAAAACATCATTGATGGATCAATAAAGTGATTGTGCATATGGATGTAGCAGCAAGTTGTAGGGACACAGAGACAACCTTGGAATGTGATTGTAGGTCTCCCAAATGGAGGGTGGCAAAAGGCAGATTTCATTCATCTAGTTGTTGCCTGTCCTCCCTAATATTGGGAGGCATATTAAGGATGAGCGCCACAGTATAGGAGGCTGCTTAGTAACTAAAATAAATATTGAACAAAATGATGAATAGATTGGAGGGAAATTTTAGATACTGTTCCCATCCCTGAAATTGTATAACAAAAACAAAGAATAGGGTTCCCTCTTGGGACTTTAAATGGAGCAGTATCACATGTGTGTGTGGTAGAGCCAAATGATCTAGTGATGGCAATTCCAATGAATCTACGTATCCAATTTTATTGATTATCAAGATCCAGATACAACATATAGACTTGTACACATTAAAACCAGCGTCAAACTTTAAACAAAATGATGAATAGATTGGAGGGAAATTTTAGATACTGTTTCCATCCCTGAAATTGTATAACAAAAACAAAGAATAGGGTTCCCTCTTGGGACTTTAAATGGAGCAGTATCACATGTGTGTGTGGTAGAGCCAAATGATCTAGTGATGGCAATTCCAATGAATCTACGTATCCAATTTTATTGATTATCAAGATCCAGTCACAACATATAGACTTGTACACATTAAAACCAGCGTCAAAATAAATATTGACAATTGAAGAGTGGAGTGGGGCAAATCTTAATGAGATCCCCACTCACTGACACATTTACCTAGTAATAATAGTGCAAGAAAAAACTATAATGTCTTACCTAATTCCCGCAGGGGTGACCCCCTACTCAGGGATAGCTATCTATAAAGATGATTGTCCTCTGTATAGTTAATTAAAACATTTTAAAAAATGTGCTCCTTATGTGGATCTGACTGATCTGACTGAGGTGAGGCATGCCTCCCACGTATCACCAGGAAAAAAAACATTTTTTTTCCAGATCTACTACAGGATTCACAACGGTCCAGATTGGTAGGGAATAGTGACCACACCCTACATCAGACCCTGGGTGGGTGTTCCATGGGGGTCTACTGCAGGCGCCAATCAGAGATCGCCCCTGAAGTAGACCTTAGCGGTAGAACGCACCAGCGTTCCACGTGCCATCCTGCATACCTCCCTGACATGCAACCAGATGTGATCAACATCACCTCCCGCTGTGGTAGAGACAAGAGTGCACAACCCTGGGGATCCTCGGCAGGATTGCCAACCCTGACACTACTCCCCATTGGGGACCACCAATTGGTGTCGGCGGAGTATCCCCCCACATAGGTCCAGCGGTTGGAATCATGCCCTGGCATCCACTGCCGTCAACACCTCACTACCCTGCATCATTGCTCTCCGGCTAGATGTGTCATCTCCAGTGTCATAATGGGGGGGGGGACACCTATCACGTTTAAAAGCGACCACACACCCCCCCCCCCCTCCAGTATATGCCGGGCATCTGCCACCACTGCCATTCTTTATTCTTTTCTTACATAGATATCCTACAGTGTCACAACACAACAGAATAAACAAATCATATCATATGTAAAATAGAATAGGGTAAACAGATCATATTGTATATTAAAAAACAGAACACCATGGAACACCTGGCTAACTCCATCAGGGCTAACCCAGAGTAAGCCTTAAGTAACTAAGTAACTTTAAGGTCAACACCCAGAAATCCTCAGCGCTCAATGTCTCACTACCCCGCCCGGTGCAATCCCACTTGGCAGCCTCTTTCCCTTTTCCCTGGTCCTCCTCTGCGATCACGTACTTAGGCCTCCGCATCCCGGCCAACTTATCCGACCTGTATTCACTAAATTATTTGCCCTTTCCACTCTACCCTCCAGAAGCTAAAATCTTGGGCCTCCTTACGGCATTCCTGTTTCGGGCGCATGTCTCTTTTTAAGATGGACATCCCACGCTTTTTATATCTTTTCCAGACCCTACCAATCTCCGTACCCCAACGCTTTCTTTCGTTCTCTTCGCTCTGCTCTGCTGACCTACATTTGGGGCTCCTCTCCACCCAGGATCAGCTATGACATCTTAATCAGACGTAAGGAGCATGGGGGGGTGGCTCTTCCCCAGATGGATCTCTCTTACAGGGCGGCTGTGCTCACCCAAGCACTCGATTGGATTTTCTCGAAGGCCGACAAACTGTGGGTTCAGCTGGACCTTTCCCTGTCACCCCCCCAGGCAACCTCCTCCTTCCCTTTCTTCATCCGGACGTTCCTGACGGTATGGGACTGGGCGCAACGCCTCTACCGCCTATCTCCGGCCATCAGCCCACTCATGCCGGTTGTGGGTAACCCGGCCTTCGCCCCAGGCTGTGCCACGGACTCATTCCTTACCCGGGCCCGAAGTGACTTTACGCCCCTTTCCAAATTCCTTGCCGGCTCGACACTTCGCCGCCTGACAGACCTTTTACCCTCCCTCCCACAAGCCCCTGACTGCTGGCTCCAATACCTCCAACTTCAGCACTTCCTCTGAACGTTACTCGCCAAGGGCTTCCGTAACCGGCCGACGACCTTTTTTGAAGATTTTTGCTTGTCTGACTCGAAAGTGCCTAGGACACTCTCAGCCCTATACTCCTTGCTCCTGACCAAAGCCACCCCATCTAGACCACACTATGCCCTTGCGTAGGAGAGGGATTTGGGAAGTCCCTTGGACGCGGGCGACCAGCAAAAAATATTTGCTCTGACCCATAAATCTAGCATGGTCAGCTCGATGAATGAGCGCAACTTCAAGATCCTTTGCAGGTGGTATAGGACCCCCTCCGTCCTTCACAGGATCTTCCTTCTGCACCGCAGACTGCTGGCGCTGCGGCACGGCCACTGGGACCATGTTGCATATCTGGTGGTCCTGCCCCCTTCTTCTCCAGTTTTGGCATCGGATATTTCTGATCTACTCTAAGGCCTTCCGGACCACCGTGCCCCCCTCACCTGAGCTAGCGCTGCTATCCCTGGTGCCGGGTTCCCTGAAAAGTGCCAAGAGGGGAATGCTCCGTTTCTTTTTGATGGCGGCCAGAGCTGTCATTCCCAGGCACTGGCGAACGCTGACTGTCCCGACCATTCTGGAGTGGCTGGCTGAGCTCAACCGCGTGCAGTGCCTGGAGGAATTGGTTGCCTCCACCCAGGAGACTGCCCCTAAATTTGTTGAAACCTGGAGTGCGTGGATAATTTTTAAGGAATCGGTGTAGGGGCAGGCGCTCCTCGCCCTCCCTTGAGATGGTCATAGCCTTAGTCTCAGTCTCCCTTTGGTCGTTGTCCATGCACCATCCCCTCCTCCCTCTTTTCCCCTCCACCTTACCCTAGCTACCCCCTTCCTTCCCACTATCCCACTCTTCCTGTCATTTCTGCATTCCCTTCTACTTTGTAAGCTCTATTTTTTTTTCTTTTTTTTTCTTCTTCTTTTTCTTTTTTCTTTCTCCTTTGTTTCTCTCTTCTTCCCTTTGTTGAAAGATCAGGGCAGTACGCTAGTGCAGTCTCCATATTATGATGGCCGGCGATTTGTGCAGGTGCCACAATATCTACACCACACCGCTTGCTAGCCCCACCCCTGCGGGCCCCCTGTCGCTCATGCCCAAGCTGCCGTCTGGATGCCCAGTACTTCTCGACTGTGCCCTGCGACTTCCATCTCTTGCCCGCCCGCAGGGGACCCCTTGCTGTTGCCGGCCTGCGCCGCTGTGGGCCTGGCCCATATCAGACAACTGTTATTGCAGTAACTGCTGAATATACTGTCTTGTGTTGTTATGTGTATCTTCTGTTGTTAAAACTTCAATAAAATTTTGAAAACAGAACACCAAATACAGTTGAAAATAATATAACATATCTATGTTATGTGATTCCATATGGTTTTCTTGCAGTGAGTTTGTTCCTGTTACAGACCCAATAGGGTTGTCTCTCTGTGTCCCTGCCACTTGCTGCTACATTAATATGAACCATCACTTTATTGATCCATTAAAATTTGGTTTTGAAACTTATGGAAAATGTAAGTAGAAAGACCCATAATGATCAATCTTGTATACACTTAATTATGTTGATATCCATCTGGTGTGATACTTGCAGATATAATTATGATCTTAATTGTTTTAAAGTCATTGGGTTGGATATATGGATGTTTATTTAATTGCAAAAGTGACTTGTCCATTTTTGCTGATTTATGTATGAGTATTTGATGGTAAAAAAAAAGTAATATCGTAACAGTTATGATATGTCCCTGAGGAAGTTCGGGTTCAAATAATATTTTAACTAGGTTCCCTACAGGGCCAATTGTCCAATTATTTTATACTCAATCAGGACCATTTTATTGATAAAACAAACTGCATGTTTACTTAACATATTTCTCTATTGTGAGCCCAAAAAACCATTTAACACAAAGAGGGTCCTCTGACCCAGTAGGGATTCTTGGTAATATTTAAATGTAGGGTTGGCTCTGGATAACTATACCTTGGAGTAAACACTCATTAGGATTACTTGGGACTGATATCTTAATATCTTTCAGATTTGTAGTATTGAATCTGAAAAACATTGCTTTATTGCCACTTTTATTAAATAAGTGTTGTCTCCTAAGTGCCCAAGCAACTGTGCCCTCGCTTGGCACACCTGTCTGTAAATAAAAAAAATATATACAAAGATCTGAAAAGATGTCTTGTCTGCCTCCTGCACTTTTCTATAGGCCCTGATAGTGATCTCACTAACCATAATGATCTATTCACACTGTCAGCTTCAGGGCAGTTGGCAGCGGCCCTATAACTGCAACCCTTCCTTGTTTACTAGCCCAGGGGATTTTTTCACCCTATTTTAGGGTACAAATATATATTGCACGGCTTTCCGCCCCTTACAGCCTTGTGCCAACTGTGTGTGCGCCCACACTGCCCAGTGCCCACCCATACTTATCTGGTGGCACTTTGTTACCCCAGGGGATTTTTTTCACCCGATTGTAGGGTATTAGTACCTATTGCACAGCTTTTCATCACTTCAGCCTAGTGCCAACTGTGTGTGCGCCCACATTGCCCAGTGCCCACCCATACTTATCTGGTGGCACTTTGTTACCCCAGGGGGATTTTTTCACCCTATTGTAGGGTATTAATAAATAATGCACAGCTTTCCATCCCTTACAGCCTTGTGCCAACTGTGTGTGCCCAGTGCCCAGCCAC
>CM070034.1:83354474-83372417 GCA_036250615.1 Ptychadena robeensis | reverse complement strand
CGAACATGCTTGTTCGCGGCCGAACTGTCCGCCTTGCGGGCAGTTCAGCCATCACTAACAGAAATATTGGACAAAAAAAATGTCATGCAGATATAAATAAACATAATAAAAAAGGACTTGCCGGTGGATTGGTAACTGGTTTGGTGTGGTTTCTTCTGTTTCGGGTTCCCATCTTCAAATGGAGAGTTTCGTGTTTGGTAGGGAAACATCAGAATATCCTACCTCTTCCAGCACCATTTGCAGTGTGGTCATGCTTTCTATGTCCATAGGCATGAATAGACTCCATGAGAAGCTGGTCAGGACACACTGCTATGTAGTGCTGGCAGGGGTAAAAGGATGTTCTGGTGTCACCCTATCAAAGCAGGAAACTCTCTTCATTTGAAAACAGGAAGTAACAGGTGAAACAGAAGAAACCACGCACATAAGTCCATTTTGGTTACTACAAGTTTATTATGTTTATTTTTCTTTGGAAGATTATGTTTTTTTGCCAAGGGATTAATAACCCTTTAAGAAAATCTGCCATTAGTGCTTAGAGCATGGTTTCATGCAATTCACCCTTGCATGCACTGCTCTTTGCGTTACTACATATTGGACTGCATCACAGGTTTTTTTGGGTACAACGCAAGCGCATCCAATATGCTTGCATTAGAAGTGTGGTGTGTACTTTATACATAATATATACTTCATAACATAATTTTTGTAATGAAAACTTCAATCATGTGCGTATGTTAATAATTAAAGAACTATTTGAGCTCAGCTTACAAAAAACTATGGACATTAAGGAGTTTCCTTACTAATGTTAACCCCAGTACCTGGAATCAATTGTAATTCTTGAACTTTATGGCCTATGCACCATTAAACATATTGTCTTAAGTCTTCATGTGTCTAATCACACATGAATACTTAACATTTAAACATGGGCCATTAACAGGAGGCTATATATTAAGAGTTTGCATATCATATTGAACAAGATAATAAATCATAAGGCAAATGATAGCTTCTGATATAATGATTAAATACTACATCTTAGCATAGATATTTCAAGTGCATATCAGTCTCACGCCTATATAGTTCAATATGTCCCATATGGATTGATGTGTACTGGTAAGTGAGGTAGTGAGTGCTGACCACTCCTGCCACATGTCATACTTTCCTATTCGTCAACTAAAAAGAAATTGGTCAATAGGAATGGATCCAACCATACCTGTCAACGCCCATTTTGGATTTGTCCCGGGATTTTGAAATCTGGGTTACTTAGGAGTGTTACTCTACCTCCTAATTTCCCACCCTGCTTGTGCAGGTGATATGCAGAATGGGACATAAATAGGGCGAGTAATGCCCCCTCCCTCCTATGTTAGGCAGCTACAAAACAGAAGGGAAGGGACTTAAATCTTCATCACTACACCACTTCCAGTATTTGGAAAATGGAAGAGCCTTGTCAAAATTTTAATTTTCCCTTATTCAGGGACAGTAAGGTTGACAGGTATGGATCCACCAAGCATATTACACATAATGTACAGATTATTTAAGCAAGAGCTAAAACATGGCAGCCAGCAAAAACACTTTTAAGAGTAACAGCAAAGGCAGCCTCTATGTCCATGTGATTGCCAATTGGTTAAAACGTTCTCAATCATAGCCATGTAATCATCCAAGCCTTTCTACACAATTCATCAGTATTTATGCATACATTTTTTGTGCTATGCAGTTTTGGCTTTTTCCATAGTGTTGTATGTTAATACAGTCATATATATGTATATATTTAAAGCACACCTAAACTCAAAAATAAAATAACACCAAAAAATGTATTACATTTTTACTTACCTCTAAACCCTACCAATTGCTCAAAAACAAAAAATATATATATATAGCTAACCTGCTGACGTCTGTGGGAGCCGCCATTTTAGATTCAGGTTAGGGTTGCAATAACGCCACTGGCCACCGGGGGCTGCCGGATACAATGTGTGTCAATGGACACAAAGTTATTTTTTTAACAAAAAATAAAAATCAACTGAAAAGCTGCTGAAGCAATGTCAGATGCCCGCAGCGGCGGTGAGGAGATGATCTACGGAGGGGTGAGAACTATACACATATGTCCACACAGGTAACAATATTTTTTTATTTACATATTGCTCCAATAATGTGGGGGTTGGCTAGCTAGGGGGAAAAGTTTGTCTGGTGGGTTTAGGTGAGCTTTAAGAGCCTAATCTAAATGATCGGTGTGCATGTGATAGTTGGGATCAGCAAGCAGTATTCAATAATAACACACTTAACAACTGCAAGCTCTATTCTTTTACAACATCTTACTCAGTTGTTTGATTGTATATGTTAATATTCATAACTGGAAGTGATAACTTATTATAATTATAATATTCCTAAACCCTAACATAAGAATTAGCATTAAAACAAATGACTTACCTGCACATACAAATACAATATGGAATGCCTGAAAACAGGATGCAAAACTAGCAGACAACTCTAGCTTGGACCCATAACATCATCAATTTGTTATTAACAGGATAACAGCTTCCTCCTATCAATTATTTTTAATTGTCACAGAATAAACAAAAGAGCTGGTTGCTGAATTCATGATAGAAAGCCAGCTCTGTCATAAATTAATGTGATGCTATTCAGTGGAAATGACATCTGGTCTCCAAGGGCTTCCAACCAAATTCCTGGTCCAAGACACAGGAAGGGAGAGATCAAACAGAGATGATATTGGTATTTGAACAAGGATTACTCACTTCTATAATAATGTTGCCATCATCTTTTCAGCTACACATCTTCAGGCATCTCTTCTAACATTATGGAGATCTCTGCAGGAAACAAATACTAATTAAAATACAACTTGAAGGTCTGCTATGTATACAGCGCTTGTTAATCATATCTTGCATTTAATTGGGAGTTTGGAGAAAAGTCTAACAAGGTATGACTTAATGGGTAGAAACACACATCAGGGCAAATGATCCATTGTATGGTCGGTCCTGCTTTCCAGTAATACTCCTCATTATGCATATTACTTTTCACTGATCTACATAGCATTAGGACTTAAACATTGGTAGCCAAGAATACAGGAACACAAATGAATGAATTATGCCTTTTAGAAACCTTCTGTCACCTCTTGTAGAACTCAGTGAGTAAATATTTACCTTTTCTCAAATACTGATGTGTACCAGTTAAAAAATAATTCTACAGTAAATCTGCCGAAAAGTAGGATAAATCAAAGTGAATATATGATGAATTGTGGCAAAAGTTAACTTAGTAAAACTGCAATCAGCAAGAGTACTTATAATTTATTTTTCTTTTGACACTAAAGCTATGTCCTATGGCTTCTATCATCAAAGTGTTCCTATTGTAATGTAAAGATGAACCACAAGAAGAAACAGGTTTAGGAAGTACTTGTTAATTAACCCCTGCAAATAAATGTCATTTTTTTTTCCTGGGAACGTAAATTTTGTATAACAATTATATATATGTATTATTAAGTAAGCACCTCCAAATATCTTACAACCGTACTCTCAATATTGGCCAATTGATAACAATTTTTGTGCATTGCATTTTTCAAGTAAATAGTTTTTATCTATCTTATATATCCTATCCTTTTAAGTAGATTAAACTATAGGTATTATAAATAGTTCCTATTTATATAGCACTGACATATTACACAGTATATAGAGATATCTGTCTTTTAGAGGAGCTTACAATCTAATGTCCCTGCCATAGTAATACAAAACTAAAAAAAGTCTAGGTCATAGTCTAATTGCCATCAACACTCATGTCACAGTCATGGACATTTTATTTGGGGAAGCCAACTAACCTACCAACACTTTTTGAACCATGGGATGACCATGGGAGGACACCCTAGCAAAGAGTCAGCGTCAGAGCACCAGGAGCAGATGGATGGGCAATTAGAGGAGCACCCCTCTATCCCACCCTTAATCAAGTGTAGGTGGGGGAAACTATTCGAGGGGGCCACACTGCCATTACTCTGTGACCCTGCCAAAGCACCCAGAGAAAACCTGGCTAAGATTCAAATATAGGACCCCAAAGCTTAATGTCCAGAGTACTAGCCACGGAACCACCATGCTAGTTTATACTGTTGTTACCAATTTTAATCAATGCTCATATTTTATGATACATAGACGCATAGATCTCTCCATGTAATATATACCTTTATATGAACACTATTGTACACATTGTGACATCAGCTAAAATAATTTGCCAATAACTTATTAAGGATAGATTTATATACATTACAAATAGAAAAGCATCCAGTGGCCTTGGGATCCCTAGTGACTTGAGAAAAAGGGTGTTGTTTCCAAATATACTTTAATTACAATCATGTTCTGATGTCTATCCTTTAGCCAGGATGAATGAGAAGCATGTGCACATGTAAGAAACAGAGTGAAGGGGTCAAGAATGCTACACAGGAGACATGAGTGCATACACACAGCATGGAGAAATTATTCTACACAAAGGACATAGAGTTTTACAAATCACAATACAGCCCTGAGATTTGTCCCCTCTCCCTGTGATGCTCCTGTCCCTTTTTCCAAACCACACTCTTCCCTTGATGTGGCTCTTGTGGCACACCCTTCTGTTGTTACTTGAAAGCTCCCTTCTGAATCTGCTTGGAACATCACCTGGAAGTCCTGTGCAATCAGGTCACATGCTTCCCTATTTAAGGAAGTACCTGACAGCAAGAAGATGACTGAACAAAAAGGTTCTTTATTACCCAGGCTCTGCTTAGTCTGTTAAACTGGGCATACACATACCAATTCCTGCACGATCCGATCCCCGATCCGATACTGTGCGCGCTCCCGCATCCCTTAAGGATTGGGTTGTGCAGGAATTGGAGGCTGCAAATGACGAGGATTGGGCTCTCACAGTTATCCGACAGGATGGTAAATTTTTGCCCGATCCCATTAGTTCAGCTGTTATGTGCAGCTGCCTCCAGCCGAAATAATGAGCTGCACATAAAGAGTGCCGTACGATTCTTGGCACTAGCAGGTGGGCGTGATGACGTCATCATGCTGCCTGCTAGTGCATAGAATCGGATAAGGAATAGATGGTAAATCGTACCGTCTATTCCCAGCTTTACGCTGATTGCTGTTATAGTTACTGACCATTGAACTGTCCTGACTTTTGTTTGCTGCCCACCCTATTCTATTGCCTGCCTTTAGATTTCATCTCTATCTGCTGATTTTGTACTGTATCGGACCCTTTATGCTGTTAGGGTTACACCCCTGAGAAAGGGGTATCTGAAAAAGGGATTAGAAGGGTAAGAGTCTCTCAGGTATGATGCTTTCTTCTTGATCTGATCAGCAGATAACTGAGGATGTATTAGGAATTCATAACAAACATATATAAACTTTCTTTTAACATAAGTACATTTGTTGTTCATACAAACAATATGAATGTGCATTGTATATGAAAGGGTATACAGCCATAAACATTTCTACACATGAACTCACGGTGAGAATATAATATGAAGATCAAATCACATAAATGTCTCATCTCATCTTTACAGTCCATCATGTCACAGATGAATAAATAGCTAAAGTGCACTTGCTGCTATAGCAAAACTTTTCCTCAATACACATACATTACAGCAATTAATATACATAGAAACTAATAGTATAACAGCAGTTTGGATAATGCTAGGACGCCTATGCTGTTTATTAGTGTCAGTCACTAAAGAAATTGTCTTAAAATGGCTGCCCAGCCACTAGGTGTGACACTCATGTGGGGGTGGGGGGATATCATATTACAGACAGAGAAAACTCCTATAAACACTCTAATATGCATCTAATATCATAGGAACACATACATAATGCAATGTGTCTGATATCAGAACAGTTAAAGAACAAGGAAGGTGTTCCAAACCTGAAAAAGGGATTAGAAAGGTGAGAGTCTCACAGGCATGATACTTTCTTTATCAGCAGATCACTGAGGATGAGGCAACAGTCTAAAGCTAGCCATACACGTGTAGGATTCCATGGCCAATTGATCATTCACCCAATTGATTCCGGCGATCTCAGTGGGAATGGGAGCTGCAATCAATCTGCCAATTAAGAGTATCCGATCGCTGCACACCACCTTGTTCAAGTGATCACGTCCAATTGATCGGGGGCTCAGAATTGGATCCGACAGAGAACCAACATGTTGGTTCTCTGTCGGATCCAATTCTGAGCCAATTCTGAGCCCCCGATCAATTGGACGTGATCACTTGGACAAGGTGGTGTGCAGCAAAAAGTAAACCTTGATGTCGTAAGTAGTTAACAGAGATCAGGAATGAGGAAAGTGTAAAGCGCAGAGGTCAGGAGAACATAAAGGGCAGAGGGTATGGGTCAAGAACAAGTGATTAAGGATCAACACATTTTCCCAAAGTCCTATCAATTAGTTAATCATCTCTATTGAAAATAATTGACATGACCTATGGTCAACACTTCAAATCACTTCAAATCTCTGACATGGAAATCCTATACAAATACTTATCAGCTTGTTACATAACCTTTATATGTAGCTGAAGCACTAGAACAACTGGAGAAGTGTGTGCTGGCTACCAGGAATACTGTGAACCTAGTAATAGAGGCTTCATTACACCCAAATATCCACTAAAGCTTTAAGATTCTGGTGCCCAGACTAGAAAGAAGGTACATGTTCAGACAGGGACCGTTGAGCCCTCTGCATATGTAAAGGAGAACCTAAGGTGACACATATCCATAAAGCGTGGATTCTTGGGCCTACCCTAAAAGTTGTGTAGGGTGGGGCTTATGGCTCTCCTGGGGGTCTTTACTTGTGGAAGCCTCCAACAAGTACCTGAGGAAACTAGATCAAGAAGGTCCCCTATGTAAAAAATGGTCATCCTTGCTTTAGCCGATTGTAGCCTCAACCCATCATACAAAAATAATGTGAAAAATAAATACAAAATATTGGGGAACATGTTAATTCAACATTGGAAACAAAATAAATTGCAATCACCTAACAAAAAAATCACTTTCACAAAGCAAAACATGCCAAAACCTTTGCTAAACAGAACAGTCTCTGTATCAAATGCCACTATTTCCACACCCCAAGGCCAAGACGGCTTCTTAAAAAAAGCTGTTCAAATTAATTAACATATACGATAAGTTATTTCTTTGGTCATTTGACCAAAGTGTTATTACCATATCTTATAACTGAAGATATCTTGGCAAATAAAATAAATTACAATTGTGTAAAACTTAACAGTTTCTTTTTCAAAAGCCCTCAGTAAAAGAGCCAATGTATCATCAGAATAGGAAGAGACCAGTTAGCTGTACTCTGCTTTAAATGTTTAAAGGGAGCATCTGGTTTTGAAAATGAACGAGCAGCCTTTGCAAAATATATTCAAGCATATCAGTAAATATTTGTGTTCCAAGTCTGGAATGACAGCAAAAGTCATAAACAGCACTAAAGGCAGTCTTAATTATTATTGCCATGTTAAACACCAATAAATCAGTATTCCAATGAGCAGTAATGTGTGTGCCCACTCCATTACTATTCACATATTCATTTTCTCATTTCAATGAGCACAAGTCCTTGGATCACAGATCTCCATCATCATTGCATTGTAAGCATGGTTTATGGATGCATTCCCTCAGCTAATATTTTCAGGCTGCAGAGTTCTGGATAATTGTGCTGGCTCTCACTGAGAAAGAGTGCACCCACTGCTAACCTTCCCTCAGCACAGCACTTCCATATTATAAACTGTGACACTCATTGTACAAGAAAGGGAAATTTGCTGGGAGGATGATTAAAAATGAAAGGCAAAGTCAGCTTTCTTTTTAATGTAAGCCATAGCACGTTTAGAGAGATGGGCAAATCTCTCAACATGGTAATTTGAGCCCATGGGCCAAGAGAATTTCCTGGTAAAAATAAATGTAACAGGACACTATATTTAAATACGGCTTTTAAATTGTTACAAAGAAATCAATGTAAGCTGTATGTTTGTAGAACTGAAAAGGCAAATGGTGTAACATTAAGGTGAAATATTTTTTCGCATGCCTACATTAAGGTAAGAATATGATTGAGCAACCTCAGTTGCCTGTGCACAAGTCTCCTGTAGAGAAAAAGGTGTTACCTTAAAGAAATGCAATGAAAAAATATTCATTATTTTTATAGCTTTTTTTATATTTTCCAACATTTTTGAGCATCTACAGAGAAAAAATGATGATAAGCAATACAGTCTTTATCTTTAAAGTGTAACTAAACCCAAAACCGAATTTTTATCTTTGGCAAATGCTGGACTATATAAAATGTACTTAAGCAACTACTTGGTTTTATATACCGCATATTTCGGACTATTATACACGGCTGGATCTCCCATCTGAACTGTATAATTATGCCAACAGAGCTCAGAGCCCTGATAGTAGAAGCAATAAAGAAAGGGATAGATGAACTGCCATCTATCCCTCTCTCCATGTGCTTGGGAACTGCAATCACTGCAGCTTCCACGGACACAGGAACAGCCAGCCAAAGATGGAGAGCAGAGCAGAGCAGAGCAGAGCAGAGAAGACCGGGCAACCTCCCCCCCTCCTCCCAATCAGTGAAGAGGTGA
This sequence comes from Ptychadena robeensis, assembly GCA_036250615.1. NCBI lineage: Eukaryota > Metazoa > Chordata > Amphibia > Anura > Ptychadenidae > Ptychadena > Ptychadena robeensis. The sequence goes on along the minus strand of CM070034.1, from coordinate 83,363,839 downwards.
TGTGCTGTGTGTGAGTACTGCTGCTACTCTACATCTACTGGTTGAATTTAATATTGCATTCATTTAATCAAAAGCATTAATCCAATTAATGTGAACACTTTTATATATCAAATATTTTTTTTCTGGATTTCCTGCTTCAAAAACTGGGTACGTCTTATGGTCAGGTGCGTCTTTTCGTCCAAAAATATTAACTGTTTAAAGTTTCTTACGTGTTAGAAGCAAATTTTCTCTTGCAGGCAAACGTTTGACAATTTGCAGCAGTGTTGTGTGCTCCTTTAGTTGGCCTTCAGCTGCCTATTAGGTCTATCAGATTGGTAGCCAAGTAAAAACTTCAGGCCCCGTTCACATCTATCAGTTTAAATGCACACTGAGTAGCACTTGTTATTGCAACCCAAGTGCACATTTTATTCTTTAGACTAGGCTGTTTTCCCAATATGAAACTGCTATATATATATTAGGATAGAATTTGATTAGGAAGTGTACTAATTTTTGAACAATTTGCCGAAGTCATAAGATAGAAAGATGATTGCTATATACACCCCAGTGGTCCTAAAAGCAGGATGTTAGCTGATTTATAATAAATATGTAACCCAAGGTAGGAGGTGTCAGTGGAAAGTAGAAGTGTAGCCTGCTATTTAAAAGGATAATGCTGTCTTCTGCCCCATAGAGAACTAGTTAGTGGTCTTCTGTAACAAATTTTACCAGTTCACCATTAAGCCAGATAAAGTAGTACCAGACTATACTATGTCTTACAGCCAACAGACTAGATTTTTGTTTGTAATAAACCTCTCTACTCCTATAGGGGGATACAAGTGGAGAGGTTCATTACAAACAAAAATCTAGTCTGTTGGCTGTTAGACATAGTATAGTCTGGTACTACTTTATCTGGCTAAATTATATTCTTTCTGCTAGGTACTGGTACTTGTAAACCTTATAAGATCTGCGATGTACCAATGTTTGTGACATTTATGGCTTCACACCTCCAAAACAAAGAAGATGATTACAGCCTACAAAGTTAGGGATAGGAATCACAAATAGGTTGCAGATATGTAACTATTAAAAAAATTTTGCACTAATAAGCTAAAAACACACACACATATATCATTCATAAATATATATTTTGCAGGGTGCCAGGGATGGGTCCTGAATGGGATATCTGTGTCCCCTTTTTGGTAACCCTTGTGTGCTGGATGGACACACAGGATTTGAATAGCAGTCTGTGCACTGCAACTTTGTTAGATTGCTAACAGGGCCTTGACTGTGAATAGGCAGGATGGTTGGGAGGGCCTCCTATTAACCCCACCCGGCACCACACTATTACCAGGTCGCCTGACCAAATTGGGGGGAAAGTAATGGGCCCCGTCTGGAGGACAGAAAAAAGCTGGACGGCTTCCCTCTGAGAGAGGATGAACGGTGGTTTTGGGAAACATAATATATATATTGTGGCAAGTTGGGGAATTGCTCGTGGGCTGCAGGAATCGTGGTTCAGATGTTAAGCTAGCCATACATGTGTCGATTCCATGGACGATCAATTAAGCCTGTCCCTACCACCTTGGGCCACCGATTCCTGGATGATTCCGTGCCCGATCGATCACTTCACACATGGCAACTCCCCCTGATGTGTGCTGAATCGGATCAGAAAGACCAACATGTTGGTTCTCTGGCAGATCCGGGACGATTGTTTAGCGTGCACGCGCCCGGAATCGATCGTCCCGGAATCCCTTGGGAATCGGACCCGTGTATGGCAACCTTAAGAGGCAAAACACTGTCCTTGAACTCAAACTCAGGCATCCGCCTGTGGGCTTTATTGTCCGCCAGATAAACAAAGGAAAAACAAAACAAAAACTCCAAACCAAAATGCACAGCCTAGCTTTTTTCACTCAGGTAGCTAACTAATTGTAGAACACCAGCAATACAGTTCTGTACTCATAGTACTTGGAGTGCTCAGTCCTTGCTCTCAGCTTGTCTCCAGCAAGCTTGGGTATGTTCTTCTGCACACACTCCCCAGTCAGCTAGGAACTGATTACTCTTTAATCTCACCTGACACCTGTGTGAGCAAATCCCAGACCTGGACCTGGTGGCCAAGGGACCCTCCCTTCTCTTCCCTTGGCCGGCTCCAGGGCCCTAAACCACGGCTCTCACTCTGAACCATATCAGAAACCAAACACACCGTTTCCCTGGAGCCTCTATTGCAAAAAGTACCTAAACCTAGGTGCAATATATGCACCATCAAGCACTTTCCCATGCAAATAACGGGACACCCTGTCACAATATATATATATATATATATATATATATATATATAAAATTACAGTGTGGTAGTTCAGGTGTTTTGTACTGCTTAAGAAGCTTATATTCCACTTTAATTGTTTGAAAAATATGTACAGTATTTGTTTTTCCTTTATTTTTGATTAGGTATTCAACCTTGAAGGGTCTCACAACAAGTAACAGCTAGAAAAGCAGATTGCTTTCTTTGAAATCTTTTTTTCTTAGAAAGCAGTTTCTGGCAACAGGATATGATGAAGAACTTCTTCATCGAGTATAAAGCAACCATGTGGACAAATGATCTCTCAGCCGATGATATATTTTATTGCTGTAATAAAGCAACAATGAGAGAATGGGTGTCTGATAACATTCTAATTATAGTGTTAATTCTGTAGGTCTAGATTGTTAATGTTAAAAATACATCACAGCTTTATTCTATTACAAGTGATAATAAACATATCTGATAAAAAATGCATTAAATAGTAATAATTGCAAAAGACATTGAGCACCGTAAAAATAATGTAACAAGAACAAATGAATAATTGCTCTATATTCAAATACTTGCTCAAATTATTAAACCTTTCTTACTCTCATGACATGTTGTGCTTTATGCTGTTCGCTGATTCTGGTTCCCGCAGAGGTAAGATGAGACTAAAGCTGTATGGCGTAATTACTGATTGGCAGGTCTATAACATTCATGAGATGTATCATGTGTACTAAACCCATTTATATTCCAAAATAATTAATTCCATCTCAAACAAACATTGTTCATAGAAAGCGCTCACACTGGGACATCCTCAGCAATTGTGCAATTCATTATCATTCATTATAACCATCACTTCAAGTTTACAATGGACAAGTATCATACAACTGATGTAAACACTTTTGTATTCATACAAAATATGTTTTATTGTTGGCCATCTTTAAGCAATAGGTAGTTTTATCAGTACTTGGATTCACATTTTAGGCTCAAATGTGCAGCTCTTATGCTCCAGGCATATGACATATGATAGCTCACTAAATGTACCACAAATAAATTCATTAAAGTTAAATTTGCAATTCGATAAACACATATGTGATGTATTGCAGCTAAGATAAGGTCACTGCATTTGTTTTGTACCTTTAAACTGTACTTTAAACTGTACTGGAAAAACATTTTTTATCAAGTACAGAAAATAGCTGCTAATTTCTTCTCAAAAGGAGTTACCTTTTTACTTTTTATGAATGGAACATATTTCCAAAACAATGTTAGCTTACTTCAAGGCCAACTTCTGCATTTCCCTACCACCAAGTTAATGTTGGTGTAATGTTGGTGGACAGTATTGTAATCCAACCCAGCAAAACATCTTGTATAGATCAAGTGTGACAACCATTACTCATACATACCCTATATTGGGAAGAGTGTCAGATGTAAGATTACCATGAAAAAGGGGAAAAATACAGATTATAGAAACCTCTTACCGTTAAGGCATTGGTAATGGACTTGTATATTAATAACAACTTTAAACTTACTGAATTCTCTGATACATAAGCTAGTTTTCAAATAATGAAAATAGAGAGAAAATGGGAAGAGGGGGAAAAAACCTCAAGAGATTCTATCATAATGTAGTATTTTATGCATTTCTGGAAGCAGTACAAGAGTGATGAAGGAAATATAAACTGTAAATATTGTACTTATATCTCTGAGGTTCCTACAGTTCTAAGTACCGTTCTAATGGAATCCAGAGCCCATGGAGTCACCTATAGAGAATCTATCTGTGTCACACCCAATGTTGTTTGGGGATTTTTAGAAAGTGATTGGCGCCTTTGATAGAAGCACAAGTGGCTCTAACCCATCAAAGAACAGATAACAAAAGAGAAATTCATTTCTAAGAGTAGGTTCAGCAAGAATCACTTAGTAAGTGCATTGCACACAAAGCTTGCTCACCATCAGCTCTGGCTGTTCACGAACAGGTGAATCGAACTTCTGCAAATACCCGCCGTTCACATGTTCACAGCGAACCTCTATTGACTTTAATGGAGGGCGAACTTCTTAAATCTTCAGGTCATATTCGTAGCCAAAATACCAATAAAAAAGTGTCAAAAGGGTGCAACCACCTAGAAAGTGTCATGCCAGAACGGGATCAATGGCTAAACTTGCCTCCAAAAAACAGATGTTTCAAAATGCTGTTTTTTTCATGTCTAGTGGCCGGAAATCACATCTAGATGACAGATTGCAAGACTGACAGTACCATTTCGTTAGATCTCTCTGCAATGTCCTGCTTTAATTTGTAATGGTGACTTACAACACACCTCAGCTCAGGATTATAACATAGCACACAGGTCCCATAATACAGCATACCCCACAGGGTCGTAGCTAGAAATGACTGGGCCCCATAGCATACATTTTTATGCCCCCCCCCCCCGCCATCCCAACCTGTTATTCCAATCCCTGCCCTTACAGGAGTGGTGGGCCCCTTGTGAATATGGGCCCCATAGCACTGCTATGGCTGTTAAAGTGGTTCCTACGCCACTGCCACCTCCAGAAAAGGGGGTGATGAACTGCTTGTTGCAGAACACCTTACCTATAGCTGCAGATCACTGGATGGAGTATAATAGCAAAGTAGCTAAGCCATTCCTCAATCAGCAGCAGCTCTCCCTGTCTATCTAGTACTGCAGATACAGGATCAATGTAAAATAGCTACCGGGCTGCTTCATTTATAAGGTAGGTGTCCTGCAGGAGCAAAAAATGTGTTATTGGCTGTACTGTCCCACCTGACTATAGGGTGAGGGGTCGCACTTTGTCTCCATGTTAACGTGTAGGGGGCGGGTAGAACACCCATAATGTTTGCTGGCTTTGCGAACTGCGAACATGCTGTGTTCGCCGCGAACTGTCCACCGGGTGAACTTTTCTGCCATCACTACTCACCATGATATGTAAGGTTTTATGATACATTTTGTCTGTAGGTCCCTCCACTCTGACAAAGGTGTCCAATGTTAAGGATGGATACCTTTAGCTGGTAGTATGCACAGACAAGTCTATGGAACTACATTTCCTTATTGAAAAGTTTTTTAGACCGTTTCCGTTATCAATACATTTTTGCATATGAGTTCTGGACACTGTATTTTAAATGAAGTTTGAATATAGATTAACATCTAAGTCAGATGTAGTACACTACTGAGGTTAATGCTAGTAGAAAACCTGGCTGGCCTGTGTTATTACTAGAATGAAAGCCTTAAAGACGATAGCTGGGCATAGACGTGTCGTTTTCTGCCCGATGCTGCTGCCGATCGACTGTGTGTGATGATGTCATCATGCACGGCTGGTTGTGCAGAGAATCAGCCGGGCACCGTTTGTAAAGTAATGGGAGCGGATGGGAATTTACCATAGCACAGTAGAATTGGGTGGTGGCTGTAGATCACACAGGCTTCAGAGGAAGTCCAGTTCCTCCAGGATAGAACATCTATAAGTGCCACTTCAATATGGTTCAGTTTCTCTCTCATTATTAATAAGAGTGTGAAAGGGGGAAAGCATTAACCCAGCATTAGAGACGGTCAGATTAGCTGAATGCAAAGCCACTGAAAATGATATCACCAAAATTGCTGGAGATGTAGAGAAGGGTTGTGGGAACATTTTAAAAAAATGTTTTTGCTCTAGCACATGTTGTTTTTGCATAAATTATGTTAAAAATCAAAGTTGAAATTCCGATTTTTGAAATTTTGACTTGACTTTTAGTTTAATGTATGCAAAAACTATTTGTGTTAGAGCAATACCTTTTGTGTAGTATACCCCCAACCCTTCTCTACATCTCCAGCAAGTTTGGTGATGATACCATGCTCAGGGGCTTTGCAATTAACTCAAAATCAGCGAAACGGTTGAGTTCAAAAATTCGACCATCTTTACACATCAGGACTAGTATATGAGTCTTTTTGCAAGAAGTGACAGGGGAGCACTGCCAGAACCCTATAACTTCATCTATACCAGGCTAATGGTGAAAATGTTCCCTACCCAGCTGTCAGAAACAAAATTCATGATAGTGGAATGTTATGTAAATATTCTCTAATGTTCCCTGCTCTCAGAGCTAAGCCCCCTGAAGCTTAACTTGCTTTTCCCAGATACCCCCTAATTTGGTGGCCATTTATGCAGACAGTGTGGAGCAAGCGGAGTGAATAGGGCAAAATAACAAGTAGAATAACATAGTAAGTAAAGAAAGAGGATTGGGATATACTTAAGTGCTTGAAGCATTTTATTGCAGCTGGCAGAAGAATAAAATAATAGAGCTTCCATATTGCAGAATATGTACAAATAAATGGAAAAGCGACCTGATTATCTTTAGATCATTTACTACTAATGACAAGCTAATTGTACCTTCCACTGATAACAACAGGATTGGGGAGATTATCTCCTTTCTCTGCTGTAGAAGGAAGCGAGATGGCTCATTAACCTATTCATTTAAAGTGATGTGAGTGGGATGGCCCTGCATCCTTTTCATCATCACTTCAAGAAGCAGTCATGGTCTCCTGTTTTTTCTCAGCACAGAAAAAAGCTGCATTACTAAACATTATCACATGTAACTCAAGTAAAAATAACTTCTCAAAACATGTATACCATCTCAATAAAAAGGAACAATTCAGGTCAAGAATACCATTTCTAGTAGCCATTAAAATCCCTAAGATGGCCCATCTTGTGTATTTTTTCTAAATTAGTCATTTAAGACTATATGTGTGCATATGTGAGCATTTCTTGGTTTGTTTGTTTCATAAAACATATGTAAATGTAAAAACACAAACATTTAACAATGATAAGCATTATACTAAAATACTATTCCCACAAACATTTTATTAGGTTTTTTTTATTAGTTTTTACAACATAGAATACAAAATGATTGCATTGCAATGATGAGCATTCACCTAGGACAGAACATTAGTGCAAACATCAAATGCAACTGAGCAATAACACTGTCCCATAGTCATGTGTCATGAATTATAAAAGCTTGGTCCTGTAGCATTTCAGAAAACATAACAAAACACAACATTAATCAACAGTCAACTGTCATCCCCTCAATAGAACATAGAATATGGAGAAACAGAAATTGTAGAAACAACCACCTCAGATTGCCCCACATAACAGATTAATGCACTCGCAGTACTTCTAGCGTATTTCGTAAGTCATTAAGTGCATACCACGTCCTGAAACCCATATGCACCTATATGAGAGATTCCATATTTAGCTGGTAGTTTCCAGGGTTTAATCAGTGCCTGTCAATTGTTTTCAATAGGGAAAATGTATCTCCATAGGATTGTGTACAGAGCATGATTATTTACCCAACTGTCACAGGGCTTCCATCATGTTAGCTCCCTGGGAGGAAGTAAGAGACCAAAGGTTTGGGAACAGGGGAGAGGACATTTGTTACTTTAGAGTTGGACTACTACATCTTTTTTTCTGATCATTGCTTAGTAGTGCTGTTTACTGATAGCTGTAAATTGCTGGATAGGGGCAAAATCTTTTAGATGATTAATAGCACCCTCTATGCAGAATACGGTCACTATAGTAAATGGCAGGTCTAATTGGCAGGTAGGAGGTAGGGAGTGCTCAGTGCTATTTATTGATATTTTAAATAAACATTCTTAAACAATTTTCAATGACTAGTTCAGTCTTTCATTGATTGAGAATGTCCCTGTTTTTATTAGGTTAATAAAACAGTCAATGTTTTTTATTGAAATGTATATATTGAAAACATATTCTAGTTAAGGAAAGTTATTTCCATCTTAAAGTAAGAATACAATTGTAGTAAAAAAAATTTCAGTGGCTATATTAGATAAAGAAAAAATGACAGGCACAATGTGTAAGGAAATGCATTTCATATGACAAACATTTGCACATAGATAAAATATGTAGAGATGGAATTGAAGTAAGGACACAGTTTCATGTCACATACAAACATGGAAGAGCTTTCACGCAGTAAGCATTTAATTGCTGTTGGCAGAACTTTGTAATTCTCTGCTTATTTCATCATGGCCTGCATCCAAAGAGTTTTCAGTATCTGTAATATATCAGTACCACAATGTGATATCTAGAGACATCAAAAGAGGACAAAAAGGTCTTGATTTAAATGTCAGAAAAATGTGCTTATGTTTTTAATTATTTCTGCATCTTTAACATATTTTCTAGCAATATATTTAGAGATGGACATAATAGAATATTTTGCACTGCCTGGAATTCTTTCATTTTCATTTATGCCCTTCTGGGAAAAGCTGTTGTATGTATGGTTGCCTTACAAAATAAAAGTTAAGCCTGCCATAGACACCTCGATCTATGGCAGACCTTTAGCAGACTGATTACAGCGTGGTGACGTCAGCGTGGTGTTCCACTGACACACGGGATTCCTGTCAGACTGAAGCCAATTAACTCGGAGGGGGAGGAGACTCAGCTGTTCTGCCTGTCAGTCGGGCAGAAAAAGAACCGGCATGTCGGATCCGTATCCGACCTGCCGGCTTTTTTTCAACATAACTCAAGGTGGGCTCCCACATAGTTGCGGCAGACCAACCTTGATGTGCTCGGCAGGAGCGAGCACGCAGGTTGGTCTGCTACAACTATGGCCGGGAGTCTGCCCGTCTATGGGGGGCTGTATACTTACATCTCAGCATGGCTGTTTCCCCCGCTTGTGTTTGTGGCCCGTTTCAAAAAGTCCTATAAACTCATCCATTGCTAGTCAATGGAATTTTTCGGGATCCATTGCGTTTATGCCAATGCAGAGCACTGTGTTGACATAAGCGCAATACAACGCAAGTACGGATGCATTAAGGCCCCCTTCACTATTTCCAAGACAAGCCAGGCTCCTGAATCCCAACTCCTACCAGCAAAACACACATGAAAATACATTTTCCCAGAAGTGACATCAAAACGCTCCCGGACTGGGGTTACAACCCCTCTCTCCTGACTTGCATGCACCCAACCCTTCTTTATATGTCCAGCAACTGTGGGGATTATACCATGTTCATGGGTTTTGTAAATAACATGTGAAGTCAGAAAAAAATTCCCCTATCTCTAGCAAAAATCTGTGAAGCTAGCCATACACGGCACGGATTCCCTGGCTGATCGATTCAGCACCCGATGGATT
>CM070034.1:83308979-83333348 GCA_036250615.1 Ptychadena robeensis | reverse complement strand
GCCAAACTGCGCTCACTGCTGGCGGGCCGGATCAGACTCCTCTGCGGGCCGCATGTGGCCTGTGGGCCGTAGTTTGAAGACCCCTGCTCTAAGGGGTTCAAATTATTGCATGTATGTTCTCAAGTTGCTCATTCACGAAAATGGTCTGTGCAACACAGGAACGGCACCAAATAAAAGTGCACCTGTGTTCAACCACTTTAAAGACAGCTACTGACTGTCTGCTACCCTAAAACTGTGTACTTGAGCCTTGCTAAATAAAGACATAAATGAAGTTTAAAAAAAAACTTTATTTGTTAACTATTTACATGTATTAATCCAAAATATGGCTTATAAATTTGGTGCTCAAATAATGCCTTATTGAACTTTGGTGTTAGCAGCCTGACGATACCCAAAAAGATATAGCCACCTTGTTAAGATGTGTAATATTCTGTATGCTCTTATACTGTATATCTCTCACACAGGACTTGATTGTGTTTACAATAAAGTTTACTCAGTGTGTGCCTTCTTCCTGAGAGAAGAGAAGCATGGTGTCTGTGTAAAGTGATTCCTTCATCTTAAGATCAGCAGAGTACACAAGATAAGTTCACAGAACTTCATCATACCAATAATCCCATCTCTAGCTATAATGGCAACACACCTAATCATGAATGCCCTACCAGGGCATTATAAAAAGAAGAGTCCCACTCTGTTATTAAACAATATCAGTTGTTTTTATACATATAATATTCATGCCCAGAAAGATCTGGACTAATGTAATGTGAATATTATGAAGCATGATAAACAAAATAATTATATTATTGTGGTTGTGTACACAATATAGATATTTCTGATGTCTGATGTAATGTGAATATTATGAAGCATGATAAACAAAATAATTATATTATTGTGGTTGTGTACACAATATATGATATTTCTGATGTATTAAACTCAGTAACAAAGCCTGCAGTTCAAAAAAAAAAAAATAGCAAGTGGCAAGTAAAGGCAAGTCAATGGCAGGTTTCAGGAAATTATTAAAATTAAAATTTGGATCCTCTGGATAAAATGTACCAGACATACATTCTCATTATTAAAAATTTCTCATTATTAAAAATGTAGAATACTAGGTATAGCTTTACTATTTGGTTAAAAGAAGCATCTCAATTTAAAAAAAAGGAAATAAAAATAGATAAATGTTATTTAATTTCTTATACACAGTCCAATGTCTAATAAGGAAAATCATTCAAAAGACAATAATTTAAGCTTTCAGTATCTTCAGAAAGTATAATTTCAGCAACTTTTACAGTGAAAACTGTAATACCAACTTAATGAATATCTAAAGCCTACAGTTTTGGAAAATAAGTATTTGCAAACATTGAAAAATGAAAATGTGTAGACACCTCAGTTTTTGTTTTTTTAAAAACTATGCCTCTTCCATTGCACACTTGTGAAATGTTTGTCTTAGGAATTTCAGGAAAACACTGTTTCATTAAAGGCACTATGTATTCTAGAGATAGGAAGAGGGAATCCCATACCTGACCCATTCAGCTGTGTGTTTCTAATAGGCCTGAAAGCAAGAAATATATATTTGATGTTCAATCCTCTACATTATATGGTCCGTTTTTGTGTGGCTCCTATGCTGGACCTTCTAAACACCCATAGCTAAGCAACAATAACCTCACTGCCTTAATCGTCCCCAGGTATTTACTCAAAAGAGGTTAATACATTGACAAAGGCATTTATGTGATTTCAGAGAAAAAAACAAGAATTGCTTCTATATTTCAAAAATGAAAGCATTTGTAATAGGATTTCTATGCTCCCCAATGCTTTAGCTGAGAAGTTTTATTACACAGCAATCGCTGAGAAGGATTTTTTTATAAATATAAAATTATCATTACAAACTGATGGTAAAGAAGCAAAATAAATAAAAAACCTGATACACTGCACAACACTGCCTGGAACCAAGCTAAACCATCCACACAGAAATAAGGTCTATTTACTAGAGATGGTCACGAAAATTTGAGTTTTTTTGTTTGTATATTGAAAATACCCTGAACATGGTATCGCCACCAGAATTGCTGTAAATGTAGGGTTATGAACTTAAAAAAATGTATGGTAAAAGTATTGCTCCAGCACATGTAGATTTTGCTTAAATTATGTTCAAAATCAACTCAATATTTTTCAAGGCTTCTGTAATGTTCAGATAACCCTTCTCTATCCTCCCAGACATTTTTGCTGATGACAACTTAATCGGGGGCTTTACAATTAACTCACACAACATTTTGCCATCATCACTAGTAGATAGGCCTTATTTTGAAATTTCACTAAATAATTTGACTATCTCTACGTTCGACCAACCTTCAGTTCTAGATAAAACAGTACTGAATAATGTGGTCTGAAGCTGTATGTGCTATCTACTTTAGGGCTTGTCTACATAAACACAGGGAATACCGTGCAGTGCGCACGCCCCCAGCTTTCCCCTGTGGGATATGATGTGCCAGTCTATACACAATGGACAAGTTGCATGACATGAGCAAAAGCCATCCATGTGGGAATGGTTTGTTCATTTAAATTAATAGGGAGCAGTAATGCCAACATAACTAATACTGTGCCCAAAATACAACAAAACAACACCCAATTTGCGAAAAGCGAGGGTGCCACATTGAAGTGTCTATAATGCCCAACCTGTTTTTAGTCTGTTTTTAGACTTATTCTTTAAGCCAAGATTTATGTATTTTGTAAGGATTCGTTAAACATGCGTCAATTATTTTTTACAATCAAGTTAGCTCACCAAACACCTTTAAATCTCTCTGTAAGATTTCCTTTAGATCTACCATCAACCATTTTGTATAAGGACCTCCTATGAGAAAACTCCTTATATTATAAAGTTTTTGTAAAACTGAATCTAATTGAACAAAAATGATACAGTCAGATTGTAACATGAATGGTGACCCTTTTATATTTTGGCTTTATTTGTCTTATTTTGGTCATATATATCAATATTTGACAAATAATCTACAAATGTGTAAGAGAGATATGTGAACATACCACATTATCTCTATCACCTATTCTATGGTATATCACAAGTGGTCATAACAGATATACAGGTTATGATGAGATCATGCTCTATACTATGTACAGATTAGGATCAAGTAAATGCATCTCTGAAGCAAAAGGAGCAAAAACGTATGAAAAAATATAAAAAAGGATGATGAAGATGCCAGTATATATTTAAATTTTTATCTATATTATGTGGGCCGATGTGTAATGAATGTAATACAACACAAATGCCGATACTATTGATAACCATTATAGGTACATAATCCAAAAATCCCTGAGGAAGTCCCCGCTAGGGACGAAACGCGTCGGAACCTATTTGGAGCAACATCGGTTACAACATAACATCATGGACTCTTAGTGTGTGGGATGATTCGGTTAATCACCAACATCAAGACTCTTCGACATAGGGCTGAGTATCTCTAAAGTACCTCCTAACTCAAGGGTGTGAACAGATCTGACCTAAGATCTGTCCTCTGGAGGGCAATCTTTTATTGACATTTTAGATTTTTTTGTACCTTTTGTAATTTATGCATTCTCTGTACACTCATTTTTTATAGTAAAAGTATAACTTCATTCCTCTTGACTGGAACTCATTATTAATATATTCACCTTTAAAGTCCACAGGGGCTAGCCACCCCTTTTTGGGTCATGTTCCCCCAATCACAAACCAAATTTTCATGCTCTATACTATATTGTCAAATAGTGCATAGTGAATGATGTGCTGTTAAATAACTAGTATTTAGTGATGGCCGAACTGCCCGCAAGGCGGACAGTTTGCCCTCCTTCTCGCCGGCGAGCAGTACGGGTGTTTGACCCGCCCCATTCGCCGGCGAGAAGGAGATCTCTATTCTTCCTCCGGCAGGATCAGAGCCTGCGAGATCGTGCCGGAAGATGAATCTTTTCACTAGAAGACTGGGCATGAAGCCGGTCACCTAGTGAAAAACCGGCTCGGGAACAGGAAGTGACGTCAGTGACGTCACATCCGGCTCTCTTGACCAGGAACTATGCGTTCCAGGGACCTAGAGGCGGGGATTTTGAATCTGCCCACGAATAGGCAGACGGCGGACTTCTTTAAAAGTCCGATCCGCCCGTTTGCAGACAGACCTGGCTGATGTTCGGCTATCACTACTAGTATTGGATCAATATAACTTTGCAAAATTTGGGGGGGGGGGGTATTTATTAGAGAATTTTAATTAGTTTAGTGAATTTGGAGAAATCACATTATTTCACAAAAATACCCAATAACAAGCAAGACCAATTAAAAAAATTTTTTTTTTGCATGCACATCATATGATGATTAAAGCCCAGGTTCACTAATCTCCATTTTCTCTGTGTTCGTCACTTAATAGTCTCAGCTCTTTTAGTAAATCACAGTGGGTCTTGCATATCATTATAAGTATGCAAAGTTCATGTACAGATAAGATTATATATATAGTAGTTTTTTGTTTACTCTTTAAAAGGACATTACAGCCAAATGCTGCTGGAAGGAAGGTAGTAAAACAATAACACATTAGGATCAAATGACTATCCCTTCCCCTTTTACTGTATCTACAGTATTTACATTATTTGTTGCACCGTTCCATTTATCATCTATGCAGCTAGAAGAGATCAAGTCTAGCAATTTAAGCACAATGTTCATGATGGTTCCATATGCCTTTCTATTTAAAAACTGCAGTCACATGTTCAGTTTTCCATTTATTTACATAAATTATGTTTCCTGTTGAAAATGTTCCATCTAAAGCTGAAATCCACGACTATAAAATGACAGTGCATGCATGAGGCAATTCATGTTCATGGCATTGAAGCACTAAGCACTGAATATACTCTTCAATAAATTGCTCCCATTCACACATTGGCTGGAACTTGGTGACTCTGTTCAGGTTCAGAGATATCAATCAGTGGAACTGTTTGGAAAGTGATGGAGTGTTATAAAACATTACAAAAGACCTTGATTTCTGGGCACGTATGAATACAGATTATGGCTTTTATATACACTGAAGTACTGTTCTGAGCACTGCCGTTCTAAAGGTTTTGTGCAATGTAGAGACTTGCCAAGACCTGAACCTGCATTCATACTATAGCAAATGCATTTTCCTCTAGCTCAGTCAACAGTCTAAAGAAGCAGCGCACTTCCGGCTGGAGAGATCGATGCATACAATGACTATCAAACCAGAAAAATACTGTCATCATTGTACATAGCTGGGTTACTCTGCTGACCGTGAATCCATATGTCTTGTGCTCAGTCTAGATACACAGTACTATATATACTACTATATACTATATACTATACTATATACAGTACTACTATAATTAATGCTGTAAGGTAAGAATGCTTTTTAGAACTATACTTTCTAATTGTTTATTGTTATCAATTAAAAAAAAGCAAAGTGATCAAAAAGAAGAAAAAACTAAATCAAAACATTATTGGGTGTGATAATCATTTGCATTCAAAAATGGCTAAATGCTTATATACTTACAGAGGTCTTTAAAACAAACTCTATCCAAAAAGCCATATCTCTGACAATAAAGCTAGGCCAAGAGGCCCATGGTGACTCTGGACGAGCTGCAGAGATCTACAGCTCAGGTGGGGGAATCTGTCCATAGGACAACTATTAGTCATGCAATGCACAAAAATGGACTTTATGGAAGAGTGGCAAGAAGAAAGCCATTGTTAACAGAAAAGCATAAGAAGTCCCGTTTGCAGTTTGCCAAAAGCCATGTGGGGGACACAGCAAACATGTAGAAGAAGGTGCTCTGGTCAGATGAGACCAAAATGCAAAACGCTATGTGTGGCAGAAAACTAACACTGCACATCACTCTGAGCACACCATCCCCACTGTCAAATGTGGTGGTGGTGTGACTCGAAACTGGAAAATTTTGATCTACTGCATTACAACTGTCTTTTTTCTATTACCAAACGTGCCTATTTTGTTTTCATTTTGTTATGCATATTCTATTTGTACTGAAAAATGTTCAATAAACTTTAAAATTTGAAAAAAATATGGTGGTGGCAGCATCATGCTCTGGGGGTGCTTCTCTTCAGCAGGGACAGGGAAGCTGGTCAGAATTGATGGGAAGATGGATGGAGCCAAATACTGGGCAATCTTGGAAGAAAACCTCTTGGAGTCTGCAAAACACTTGAGACTGGGGTGGAGGTTCACCTTCCAGCAGGACAACGACCCTTAACATAAAGTCAGTATTTTATTCCATACATGATACGCAAATAAAAATTACATGTAAAAAAATTGCTCGCCAGACTGTAAAAAAAAGATTTAAATATTCATCTGTTTTAAAGTCACCCCCTTTATCCCATGCTAGAAGACCAGTTTTAGATCCACTAAAATCTTGGTAGTTTTGAGAAGTCCCTGTGTATTTACTCTAGCACTAGAGGCAAAGAGAGGTATTCAAAGGTCCATTACCCACAATGTACGTATTACATTTACAGATGTAGCAACATATACAGTAAAAGACAAGTGCTGCTTTTATTTTCTCTCCAATGTCTTTTGGATGACAGCCATGTTTAGGAGAAAATGAAGATACAGGCACATCTGAGTGTAAGCTTGGCACCTTCACAAAGAATTATTGAAGTGAGAGGGTTTCTAAGTGCTAGGATGTTTTGTTACTAATGTAAATGAAAAAACTCAATTCTTTTGAGACGGAGCCAGCATTCATTGCCACTTAAAGCCACTCAGTCTTGTCTGGTTAAAACACAGTTTATTAAATGACTTTTGCATGACTTGCTAGAGGCAAAATACCTATTGCACGTTTTTAGGAGCTATCTATTTCATGTATATTTTGCACTGTTAAGAATAACAAAAGATATAGGCATCTCTTCTTCAACCTCAAGAGACAGTCTGCCTTAATACAAGTTTCTAGGTCTTACATTGGTGTAACTGTACATATGTAATCCAGATACTGTAATCATCTATAAGAGGCAGCTCCAGTTAACGAATTGGGGAGTCCAAGGGATTGCAGACAGAAGTAAAAAGTAGTAAAGCCGCATTTTTGCTATGAGAATTCAGGAGCCACAAAAGGATTTTCATAGGACATTGTATTTTGTGGACACCAGGTTCAGCAGGTATTTGTGGGACCTAAAGGAACACTTAACTTTGACTTTTTTAGGATACATTACAGCATTGTTGCTGAAGTAACTCCTTAATGTGAAGTAACAGTGGGAGTGGATGTGGGTCATCTCCTTCACCATGACTAAGGTACTTGTCGCTACATTTGAACTCTATAGTTTTGTAAATACTAATACTAAATGTACGAGTAGTTGGTGCTGCAAGTAAACTTGGTAAGACCACACAAAATAAGTTTGGTAAGGACACTAATAGACTGGTATAGCTAGCACCACATCCCAAGGTCAAACAAAAATGAAACCACAAAATCTCAAGCATAATACTAGCTATACTGGCTTTAACTGATCACTGGTACTAGAACTCTGGACTTTTAGTTTGCTGCAGACAAAGTACAGCATTGTCCTTACCCATATGTAGGGTTTGCTTTATGTCAATGGCATGGGCATATACAGTCATTCTTTACAAGAAATCTATATTCAGATGAATATGTCTGCTCACAAATCTAAACAAGCATGCTGAGAGTAAAGCTGGCCATACACCTTTAGATCTCTCTGTCAGATATCCTTTAGATCTACCAACAACTACATTGTGTCGGGTCCTCTGTGACTGAACACAGGTAGACTTGATGGTTTAGAAAGTCCCTCATATTACATGGTTTTGGTAAAACAAGGAGATCTTAAGGAAATCTGGCAGAGAAATCTAAAGGTGTACTAGTATGAAACCAAGAATTCAGGGTCACTGACGGTGTCATAGAGTGCATAAGTCTGTATGGGACCATAAAGATTGCACACCCTAAAGGTTAGTCGTGATGGAAGGGACAGGTATATGTAATGTACATAGTACAGTTGTCAGGTCAATGAAAATGACAAAAGCCATTATTTCTTTAATGTCATTGTTTTTGTTGGTACTGAAAGCACACAATACCTCCAATATTTGAACAAAATTATTTACAAATATGTGATATGCCTGTGTGTACGACACTGAGCACGGGGAAAAGAAAGAAGAGCTAGAATTGTATGAGGATTACAGAATGAAAATTGTTAAAAGCATGGACAACCCCAAGGCTACAAGTTCATGTCTAGAGATATTAATGTTCCTGTATCCACTTAACACTACCCTGTAAAAATCTTTATAGTCCAGCTTATCTCTTTGGACCTGGACAAAAAAAAGAAAGACAGGATGATGACATGTTACAGTGAAGAAATGTATGAAAGGGTAGGGTAGTCATCACTACAACCACATGACCAATATCTATGGTGGGGTGGTGGTGGGCCATATGTTTCTCCGTTCCTGAAAAATGGCTGATAATTACTAACATGATCTGGCAACAGACAAATCACCTCAAGGTAATGACATGATGACATATTTCTTTCTGTGCTACCTTTTATTGAAGACCTCTAATAGACATAAAAATGTTGAATGTAAATTATGTACATATATATACCGTATTTTCCGGCGTATAAGACAAATTTTCCAGATAAACCATAGAATTTGGGATATTCTCGCTGTATAAGACTACCCCTCTTCCAACGCACACCAAATAAAAAAATTATGTCTACTCTGACTTTCAACCCACAGATCTCCAACACCCTTAGAAGTCTTTTTTTGTATTAGTAATTTACATTCCCAATTTGACCCCTATCTGCAACCTTTCATAGTTATTCATGTTTCCCTTCAGTTATCTATGGGACATGAATTGTATACATATGACAATAAAAAAGCTTTAATCTCAATGTCCCTGCAATACCAGTTTCAGCCACAATAATGCTAGTGAGCACACTTGCTGTCAGTAGCAGCCAGCTTCTTTCACTGACATCGGGTAGGAGAATGAGGGGGTGAGGGGGATGATGTCTCTCTCCCTCTGCTTCTTTGGGACAGCGTGCAGCCCGGGGAGCACAGATCCGTGGAGCACTCCTACTCCCCTAGATGGTCAGCCAGGGACAGGAGTGTCCCCTGCACCCCCCTGACAGCGACACCAGACTTTTGCACACATGTTCCTGTGTTCAAAAGTTGTCTTATACGCCGGAAAATTTGGTATATATTATTTTTCACAATGAACAAACACAACATATACGTGCCTGTTCTCCTGATGAAGCAACCCTTCGGTTGCGAAACGCATCTAGAAAGAAACAATAGCATGCATGTATTTTCGTGATACAAGAACGTATCAGCCTATTTGTAACTGATGAATTGTACATATGTAAACTGTGTAACTTTGGATTTGCTCAATATAAATAGTTTATCTAAACAAACATTTCAAACATGTACTCATTTTATGGTTGCCTTTAAAATCCCTCTATCTATCTCCACTATGTAAGGGAAATAGAATTACCGGTCTTTGCCATTAATTATTATTATTTTTCATTTATTTATATAGCGCCAACATATTATGCAGCGCTGTACAATACATTAGAGTGTAAATACAAACACAAAATAACACACAGGTACAGGTATGACACAGGAGGAGTAGAGGACCCTGCCCGGACAGGCTTTCAATCTTCTAGGTTGGGGAACAAGGTATACAATAGGTGGGGGGATGGAACTGGCATGGTGGTGATGTTAGGAATGAGAAGATGCATAGGCGAGATTAAAAAGGTGGGTTTTTAGGGCTTTTTTAAAAGTGCAAAAAGTAGGAGCAAGTCTAATGGGGCGAGGGAGGGAGTTCCAGAGAGTAGGAGCGGCCCTAGAGAAGTCCTGAAACCGGGAATGTGATGATTTTATGAGTTGGGATGTCATTAGTAGGTCACTGGAGGAGCGGAGAGGGCGGTTAGGGGTGTATTTGTGTACCAGGTTGGAGATGTAAGGAGGACAGGAGGTTTGGAGTGATTTAAAAGCAAGGCACAGAACATTAAGTTTGATTCTCTGGACAATTGGAAGCCAGTGTAGAGATTTGCAGAGAAGAGCAACAGGTGTACCAAGTACTAAGTTGAGGTTGCCAATCATTTTGTCCAGGTAAATATTATTGTTTTGTCTAGGATATTATTTTTTGTGCATGTTATTCCAGTGTCAACACAATAAATAAACATGATAATACCAAAGCATTTGTAATTGCAAGATAAATAATAGGCAGCAGTGATAAAAGGCACCAGTGCCCAGAGCAGCAGGCAAGAGATGTGGACATGTGCCCCAGGTTCCTAGCACTACAAGGTGGAGGAGCTTCCAGTGCGGGTAATGCGCCTAATACAAATATACAGATTGCAGTCACTAAGTTCCTCCTTTCCATGTAGCTGGCAACACCCATGGAGCATGTGCCTGAAGACACAGTGTACAAAGTGTCTGGTAAAAACATTTATGTGAAAATATGGAAAAAAAATTATAATGCACAGCACACCAGTGACCCAATTGGAATCTATTTAGCATTTTCATTTCTTTTTAATTGCACTGAATAGTAAAGTGAGTCTGCCTATATAGGTTTGGAGTTGTGTTGAATATCAGATTTCTCTCTTTTTAACGTACTAGTAGTAGTGGACAAAGAAAATAACAATGGTTTATGCTGTAAACACTTCACAAGTTCATAAATGATGTAGAGGTTGAGACTAAGGCCCTGTAAAAGCACCATCATAAATGTAATCTCACATTATAAAAAAATAAAACAAAGCCATTTCTCCTCAGTGAAATCCTAGATCCATATTTCATACACTGTAGGAGAAAATCCCAGCATGAATTGATTGTATTGTGAAACACAAAGGTTGCACACAGCAGAAGAATGCTACCGGTAAACCCTGAGAAGTAATATTCAATACTGGCAGCCAGCATGGAGCATTTAAACAGCTGAATGTTTCAATGACATTTACAGCTACAATAAACCATTTCCAAAGGACAAGATTAAAAACAAAATAATATATATAAGAATCAATATTGATGGGTATGACACAAATCTGAGATTTATGTCCAGCTCATCTAATTACTGCTGCAATACAACGGGTCTAGCTTTTATTGAATGTATTGGAGTATGTGTAGCCCACAGCATTTGTCAGATAATCCTATGGATTTAAGAAAGATGAACTCCATTCCCCTCCAATTTCCTCTGCTGACAGCACAAAATAGCTCTGTTTGTGCCGTGTGTCACTCTGGTTTGAAAAGGTCTCAGCACCGGCCTCCTAATACAATGTGGTTGGTCGATAGACAAAACCCAAAGTTATTGACTTAATTTTTTTGCAGTTTTCACAATTGTGCTTTAGAGATGACGACTTTGTAGACCAGGTTTATACAAGATTTATGTTCAGTCCAGTAGCAAAGATTATTGATAAGGGTATGGATTGACTGGGATTACTTTGCTTTTGGGTGGAATGACCCTACAGCAGAATTGCCCTCCATAATATCCCACAACCTATAAGGTAAGGACAGATTAAACAGTCTCTCTAGCAAAGCAAAGTGTCTATATCACAATGTTCTTCAAAGTAGTGAAACAGTAAGGTAACAAGTCTACACATCCAAAAAAGATCCTGTACTGTGAATTTAAAAATTCAGATTTTTTTTTGCCCTCAGACAGGTTTTGCCCTCTTATTTGGCTTAATCATGTAACAAGTATAGATAAATTAGCAAATGAGCCCCTAACCTATGCTTGTAACTCAGTCAATGGTTTCCTAAACAAAGCTTAGTTACCCATGTGTTTATCACATATATCAAATAATTTGTCATAGAATGGCAAATGTATGATAAATATGTAAATGTTTGTATATGTTAGTCATACAAATTTTTTCTTAACAAATAAACATTTAGCACAGGGAAGACCCATCATAATTGTTGAATGGCCCTCCAACAGAATTGCCCAACCTATGAGGACAGATTACAGGGACTGTCTCACAAGGTTTGTCAAGTAGTGAAACAGTAATGTTACATGTATGTATATGGTAGCTTCATTGGCTCTGAACTATATGTGTAACTTTAAAATAAATAAAACATTCTAATTAAATTAAATTAAAAATAAAACATCATATTTTTTAGGCTTTTAAGCTAATGATGTATTTTCTTAGTTGTATAAATTTTTCTTTTAAAATAAACATTCAAAACAGAGCTATTGGTCTTAGACTAGTGGTAACCAACCGTTTTTCCTTAAGTCAGGTCCCCCAAACCCCGACTCCTACCCACATACACGCATTAAAGAAATGACCAATTTTAACAGCCCAAGCTGGACTTGGCTTACAGTCATCATAACACTCACTCAAGCCATGTCATAAACCATTTACAACAGTTCCATCACAGAAGTCTTCCCCCAGCCAAAGTCTTTTCAGCAGGAATAGCATGCAGCTATGACCGGCCTTCTGTATGAGATGAAGAAGGAGCACAATCTGGACTGTGCAGGAAACTGGCACCTCCCATGACAGAGAGCAGGGGGAAATGGAGTTGAGCTTGCTGCCTCTCTTGAACTTGCCACATGCCTTACAATGCCACTGATGGTGCAACATCCAGGAACCACTGTCATAGAGTATTATATATGTAGGCAGCTCAACAAAACTTTTTTTCCCTTTTAGGCATACTTTCTCCACTACACTATCATCAATACGGGGTTATCTACTTTAAGAAGTAAACGCTCACTCTTGGTTTATCTAAGGTAAGGTTGAACTTTCAGTTTCAGTCATTCAAGGGATGAATGAAGTGCAAAGCAAAGTCTCATTGGGTGGCACACTCTAAGAAAGTGGTTCTCAACCTGTGGGTTCGGGACCCCCTTGGGGTCGGCATAGGGGTTGGCAAGTTAACTGAATGCATCAGAGCTGCTGTTAAAAAGCAGCAGTGCTGTTGCCCACAAGCGGGGTGTGAAGTTAAGAAGGAGAGTAAGGCCCCTGCAACCAAACATTTGCACAAGCGGGGTGGAAAAATATAAGGGAAGGGACATTTCACTTACCTGATCGTGCCGAAAGTGATATCATGGAGTGTCAATCCCGGTATTTTGAACGCGGAAGTTACCGGAACTTCTGCTTCCCAAATACAGGAAATTACACTGTGCAACGTCACTTCCATGGTGTTAAGAACCACTGCTCTAAGACTAAAAAGGAGCTAAATAGAATCCTTACTCCACAACCTACTCATTTAATGCCAAAATTAGGAATATTGTATTAAGTACAACATGGACTTTCATGATTTATTTTTAAGATAACAGAAGGAATCTGATTAATCGGCATGGACAAGGTTTGCGCATTTGTTCCTGTTTTCTTTTTCTCAATTTTTTACTGATATGTCCTCTTATGTTCTTTCTTTATTGCCTTAGGAAGCATAGATAAGCCACACATGAGAGCCTTGCATCTTAATTTAAAAGTCAAGTGGGGCCAATATGAAAGATAGAGGATAAAAGCAAATACAGAAAATGTATATAGCTTGGATAATAGTAATAGCCAAAGCACAAATAGGCCACAACAGCAAAAGACATCGTGTAATTCAATGTGATGCACTTTAAACATAAACAAACGGATATTTATGTACTGACTGGAATAAACCGTGTCCCCGTAACAGTGTTGAATAACATGTGAATAAAGTGTGAAGAAAGCTGCAAGATGCAGCCAATATTTTAGTTGTTGGATGAGTGACTTTAATAGACAGATTCTGTGTAGTTGCCAGAGGAAAGGGTGCTTTATTTCCCAAGTGGGCTTCAGTCCCAGGTGCAAGGCAGTACAGTCATTATTTAGCTTGAGCAAAAGTGGTGTATAAATGAGTAAGTAGGCAAAGATCTTACCGCTGTTCACAAAGATTTCATCACAAGGACAAAAGAGAAAGAGTTAATAAAGTCTAGAGAGTATTAGAGGATATCTAAACTGTGACTTTTTCGAAATGATGGTTTCTGCGCTTCAAATTCACATTTAATTAGAACATTTCCGAATTGGATGATAAAACATCTTCTGTAAGCCCTGTAGAGACATTGGACATTGCTAAAAAAAGTTGGAAGTCTAGAATTGCCAAGGCTTCCTTGGTATGCTTAAATGTTAAAATGTCCCTTTGCTGAAGGACAAAAAAAATTGCTATAGTTTGTCTGATCATTGTGAGCAGTGTTTATCAGTAGTGATGGCCGAACATTGGCCACTGGTGTTCCTATGTATGTGTCGAACCGCATTCACATAAATGACAAAAGTCTCAAAATTTCAGATCATATTTGCCCAATACTACTACAAATAATGTCTTCCCCAAAACATGGGCCAGGCGTTGTAGGGGTGTGGCTCATTGAGGGTTTCTCTATAACAAAATGACCAGCGGACCCTGCTCCCCACCTTATTGAATGAGTACAGAAGTCGTAAGGACTTCTTACCCATTCACTGGGAGTGGTTTAACCTCCTGGGCGTTATGGAGAAAAGCCGCTTTTTGAGTACACTGTACGAGGCGGAGTACACTGCCTAAGGAGAGTCTATGGAAACTGCATTCACAAATATAGTTATTTACTATGTGTCTGCTAAATTAGATAGATCTTTCAAAGTGAATGCTGTTGTCGTTCACACCTTATGGGTTTCCATTCAGTACCTAAAAATCCATGTTTATGAAGAGATCATTCAAAAGATATTTTACCATTTTGCCAACCTTACCCCACGTTGACAGCTAGCCAATTCCAAAATGGAAAGATACATCTAAATAATAAAATCTACATGTTTTGAGCTACATAGAGTACACTTCAAAATCATATTTGCAGTACTAAGCCAAAGCAATTTGTTCAAGGAGCATTTCACAAATGATGAGCGGCATAGGCAATATTCGAATTCGTGATATTTCGCGAATAATTCTACTTATATTCTATTCTTTTTTTTGCGAATATTCGCCATTGCGTGAAACTAGATTTGCATCACATTAAATTCTCCTTTAAAATGAATTGTGATATGTGGTATTTATTTTCTTCATTGCGAATATATATTCACAATCCATGCACATAAGCATCCCAATGGCGAATATTCGAAATTGCAAATATCCAACGCTAAATTCGCGAAATTTGCGAATTCTTGAATAGCCAATATTCGCCGAATATATTTGCAATTTGAGTATTCGAGCTCAACACTATTTACAAGGAACTTTAACACTTATGGCTCTCTCATGACCACTGGATCACATTAAGATATATTGATGAAAATTTGCATATTTGTCACCACAAAGAATGGTTTAATATGTTTGTATAGTGGTGCAAAAATCTTGCAGTTCACATGCCAGTAGAGGCAGTAAATCATTTCTTTGGGCAGGCCTTCAGAAATGGCAGAAAATTTCTGCACAATACGTGTAAGCATAGTATTTTAAGCCAGTTTTATATTTTAATGGTACACAATTCATGACATACATCACACAAAATGTAAGAGAAGATGAATGCTCCTAATATCAAGAGTTGTCTATGGATAGGTGTGATAAAACCCCCATATTTTCAAATCTGGCTTTCTGTCAGTTAAGCACAAGCAATGTAAATTCCATTAAGATCTAGAAAGCCCAAAGCAGAACATCTCCCAGATACTAGATATTCTAGAGGAAAAGGAGATGAGCAGTCATCTGTGGACAAGGGTAATCATAGCAAAACTGCATGAAACAGAGCGTGCTCTGTATTCCAGGCAGTGTGAAGCAGAAAGAGGCTAACTGTGAGATTGAAGAATTGAAAAGCAAGAAGAGAGGCAGGGGAAATATATCCAGGAAGGACACAACAAGCCTGTTATATGCTGCACAGATTATAGTAATTGCAGGGAACATAAATAGCTCAATAAATTAAATTAGGAAAGAGATCATCCTAATACTGTGCCTCATTCATTATTCAAACGTTCTTTGTTTTATTTTTGGGCCAAGAAACCAGGAAGGACCTTAAAACAAGTTCATAAAGTGTCAATATACCCAACATGTATTTTGCCATTACAAACTGACAGTTCTTGTATTGTAAAAACCTTTTTGTTATTAGAAATATCTGGTGGTCCTGGCAGTCACTTCATCCCCCTCATGTTCTAGATGATTATGCAAATGTTATTGAAGTATCATAAAGAATAAATATTTAATTTTACAATTAAACACAGTTCAAAAATGTGTGGCCGACTCAGAGCACATGGGTTTCAGCCAGACAAAAACATCCGATTAAGGGTGCAGCTGCTAAAATCCTATTACAAAGCAGCAAACAGGTATTTGAACCAGCTCCACCAAAATCAAGGTGCCGGATCCACCAGATGATTACAGATATGCTTAAACCTTCTATTCCTAACTCTAACAAATGCTCACAAGCAGCTACAATGGGCCTAGACCTGCACTCATTTTCAGACAGTCTGGTTTATTGACGAGTGCCATGCAACCCTGGATGGGTAGAAGGGTGGATTATTGGTGGAAGGCCACCATGTCATGTTTTGGACCAGAATCATGCGGTCAACCTCTTTACTAATATTTCACAAGCCATTTTAACAACAAAATCTAGTTCCAACAAAAGTTTTTACATGCATAAGTACATTTAGTTTTTCTCTCCAAGAGGCTAATAATATTGACACAAGCGATAACATGCAATTATGTTCCAGGCAGTACAGCTAAAATATATATAAAAGGATCAAGCTCAAATATGTATTAAGGTTACACTGTTTTTCTAAGTTTACAAGTTTATATATCCCTTTTTTTACAATTGCGAGTATATGACATATATAGATAACATTCTCATTGTTTTATCACAATACTGTTGTTTGTGGTAGACTATTAGTGGTAGAATATCAAAATAAACTTACCGAATATACTCGTGTATAAGCCTAATTTTTCAGCCCAAAAAAATGGGCAGAAAGTGCTCCCCTCGGCTTATACTCGAGTCAGCCGACTGTCCACTCACCTCAGCTGAATTACCTTGCTGAATTTTAGGCAGGCAGCTTCCCTCTTCACTACATATCTTCTCTGAGCTCTCCATGATTCTCGACTCACAGCTGATCGATGTAAACAAATTTCACACTGCCACTGGTGGCCAGTTACTAGTTCAAATACAATTCAATTCAAATAATAATAAAAATAATCATGTGTTCTCTTGAATTTATTGAGGTTGTGGCACTAAGATGAATCCTGTTTGATTCATTACTAGGGGCAATGGTGCTTTCTCTATATTTTTCTCATTTAGAAAACTCCACTATCTGATCCCACTGTCGGCTTATACTCAAACCAATAAGTTTTTCCAGTTTTTGTAGATAAAATTAGGTACCTCGGCTTATACTCGGGTCGGCTTATATTCGAGTACGGTACATTAAATATTTTGCATAACAATTAGGAAGTGAAACTCTAATAAAAAGCAAAAGAAAAATGAAAGAAGAGGCTGGAGGAGAAGGGTAGAGAAAGAGGGGAGTGAGAAAGATAGAAGTAGAGAGGGACCAAGAGAAATAGAAAAATGAGAGAGCAGAGAAATAGAAAAATGAGAGAAGATGAGAGGGCTAGGACTGGAGCCATAGTCCTGGCCAAGACAGTGCTTTGCAGTTTAATGTCTTCATTGCTTGAAGTCCTTGGATTCAACAAAGAATGACCAAACTGTCCCAAGTGTCTCTGTAAACAGGAAATGTTTCCTGTAGATGTGCTATTGAGGCTTCTATATGTCTTATAGCTTCCATATCAGCCAATTCCCTAATACAAGGGATTTGGGTGGATTTCCAATAGCGAGGTATAACATGTATACTGAAGCAATGACGTTTCGCCTTGGAAAGTGGCCCTGGTAGGCCTATAAGTAGTGTGATCTGGGGGGAGATCTGAATGTCAGACAGCGTGATTTGTTTATACAGACTTAATATTTGGTGCCAGAATTTTAATATATTGGGGCAAGTCCACCAAAGATGTATGAGAGTGCCTCACCCCCACATCTCCAACACAGGTTGAACACCGATAGAAGGAACTTATGAAGAGTGGCTGGGCATCTATACCACCTAGATAATACTTTAAAGTTGAGCTCCTGGGCTGTGCTAGAGCAGCTGAGTGAGTGAGAGAGCGCTTATATTTTGGAGAGATCTCTATCAGATATTTGACAGTCCAGATCTTTTTCCCAGGCAGCTATATAACTTGAATAGCAGTCCTTGTTTCTTGTAGTGATTGTTTTCTCTTACTCCTATAATCCTTACGGTAAAGGACGGTAGTTAAGCTACCACCCAATAGGCCTAAGATCCCTCTAGAAGGGCTGAAAACAAAAGGAAAAGGAGACAACAGAGGAAAAAAACACAAGGTTCTTATTGGGAGCAGGTCGGCTGTGAAATTATAAATTATGATTTCTGATAGTGATTGGTGATTAAGTTACTTATCTTTTTGAGGTTGTCGGCAGTTGTTATGACTTTTTGCCAACAACCTCCTGACGATGTAAGACTTATAGGATATTGTTTCTGGACAGCTACAGCCCCTATTCAGTAGGTATTAGCTGTCTTTGGTCATGCTCAGTTTGCTTCCCTGGGGAACCGAGTATGATTGCTGCAGCTCTCGTTTTTTCTCGGTGGACGCCCGTTGAATTATTTGAAAAAATATATATTTTGCAGAAAATAATAACAGGTATAAAAATGCATTGACGCGTTTCGTGGCAAACCTGGCCACTTCTTCAGGATGATTAGTATAACAATTAGGTCTTTGGAGAACAGTATATTGTAATGTACAATCTGCATAATGCAAATAATACAGGTATATATGATCAAATTTACATTTCTATAAACATCTCAATTAAGACTGTGTACATAATGTAAAATGTTCTGTTAAAATATGATAAGGTGAGTATAAATGCATATATTTGTGATTATAAAACCATTAAAAATA
The DNA here is from genome assembly GCA_036250615.1 of Ptychadena robeensis. NCBI lineage: Eukaryota > Metazoa > Chordata > Amphibia > Anura > Ptychadenidae > Ptychadena > Ptychadena robeensis. The sequence continues at coordinate 83,314,554 of CM070034.1, read as the reverse complement.
TATTGATTTTAAAATATATAAAAACAATTCTAAATAAATGAACGCAGAGCATATGAACATATGACATCCTTAAGTGGATAAATGTACGTTACTCATAACTGTTATTAAATGGTGATCTTTAAATAGATCCTAATTACTATTAAAGGATAAACCATATGCTCTGCATTCATTTATTTAGAAATGTTTTTATATATTTTTAATCAATATATTTTTAATGGTTTTATAATCACAAATATATGCATTTCTACTCACCTTATCATATTTTTACAGAAATGTTTACGTTATGTACACAGTCTTAATTGAGATGTTTATAGAAATGCAAATGTGACCATACATACCTGTATTATTTGAATTATGCACATTATACATTACAATATACTGTTATCCACAGACCTAACTGTTATACTAATCATCCTGAAGAAGTGGCCAGGTTTGCCACAGAACGCATCAATGCATTGTTATTATTTTCTATGAAATTGTTTTCAGATAATTCAACGAGCGTCTCAATCAGAGCCTTTTCTTTTTCTGGGTATTACGCAACCTGAAAAGCTATATAACTTAGTCTGCTGCTATGTGCATTCTGCAGAAGAATGCCATATATGAAGGCTAAATGACGTGAAGGTGGTTGTTTTAACATGCAAAAGTCTTCAAATGGGGTTGTGTGTTGTTGAGGTGGGTTGCTGTCTAGTGGGATCGCCTACAGTGAGAATAACATTGTCTAAGTTGCAACTTATGTAGCCACTGACTGCCTCTTTGGCTTGTGTCAGTTGGGGTATTAGGCCAGAGTGAGATGGTTCCTGAATGAAGGAGTGAGAAGAAAGGGGTTAACGTATCACTTGTCCAAAATGAAAAGGTGGAGGATCTTCTGCCAGGTGGAAATGCAGGGTTCTCCTTAATTTAGTGCAAAGGGCCTAGATAGGAAGACATTCTATATTGAGAAACAAGGGGTGGTACTAGGAATGGAAAGGAATAGTTTGGGGTGGGCGTTTTAGGAGATACCCACAGAAGGGAATCAGAGCATCAGTAATATGTGAAATATATGAAGCCATATAATACAGTTTAATATCAGGCAAACCAAGGCCCCCTGGTTTTCAAATAAAAAGAAGAAAACAAAGTCTGGAGAAGAAGGTTATAGGGAGGGTTATAGGGAGTGTTTGAAATAAATACAGAATCCTGGACAGGATGTCCATCTTCAAAAGAGCTACGCATCCAAACCAGTGTAGACTGGTGTTCAAGGATTTTAGTCCATCAAGAATGAAAGATAGGATAGGGACGTAGTTAAGTGTGTATAATAAAATAAAAGATAAATTTGCGGTACGCAGCTATATGGAAGAACTTAGTCCTCAATATTAGCCACACTGGACTTTAATGGTAGCTTAGTGCATAACTGTAAACAGTTAATTTCGTATAACACATATAATAATCAACAGCAGCTGGTCATTAAGCTCTCTCAAGGGGGAGAACCAACATAGAAATAAAGTCAGCTATAGAAAAAAGAGGAAAAGGCAACAATCAGTTTCATATCCAGCCTTAAGCCAAATGTAGGGATATTAAATAGGTAAAATGTGTTTACCCCAGGTATCCCTATCTAAATCTCATGTGTGGCCCCGAACTCAAAGGGTCACAGCCTTCTCTGGGGAACAGGGGGCCTCTTCAGATAAAACAAGTCGTTTGAGAACCAATTGCATCTATTGATATAGGTATGTATAATTATATAGTATATACATATATAATATAGGTGTTTTACATGAAGTGAAATCCTGTAGTGGGGTAAAGTCTATGAGATAGGGCGAGTGCTTTAAGAGAAAAAACAAAACAAAAAGGGGGAAGAGCCGAATTGTGCATGTGGTAACTGTAGTTTATGAGTTGGCCCAGGTGTGGGCGTGTAAAGATTCCCTGTGTAGTGGGTATTCCCTATATATGGGAAGTGTGGACCTGCAAAATATGTAGTAGTAGTGAATGGAATCGTTGTGGTTCCTGAGGCATCAGCATGCAAGGGAAAGAGGAAAAGGGGGTGATACCCAATGTAACAAGAAGTTATAGAGACTGTGAAAAGGTGTGTACAGTGAGATAAATGGTGTATGGACAGTGTGTGAATAAAGACAAGAGTACTGCGTGTAGGGCAGGGTAAAAGAAACATGTGAACCAAGGGGCTGTGCATCCCATGTGAATTGTGAGGCCATGTGAGGAAAAAAACAAAAAGACTACATGTGGACTTGGAGTGGGAATGAGAACAGTGTGTAAATGAAGACAAAAATGCTACCTGAAGGCAGGGATACAGAAAATGTATGAACCAAAGGGCTGAGCGGCCCATGTGAGCTGTGAAGCTGAGTGATGAAAACACTAAAACTACAGGCGAACTATGTGAAAATAGAAACAGTTTGTGAAAAAGTACAGGGTTGCTGCGTGTAGGGGATGATGAGAGACATATATGAAACCCAAGGCTGCGCAACACGTGTGAACTGTAAAACCATATGAGGATGGAAACATATGAGGATGGAAACAGAAAGACTACATGTAAACTAGGTGAAAATGGGATGTTGTATAGTCATGTGATGTGACCAGAAAAATCCCTGTAAAACCCCATAATACATACTTACAAACTAAACATCTATTCCCATTACCAATTCTACTAAATAAAACATCCACATCACTAAAACCTAGAATCGAACCAACCGACATTGAACCCTATGAATAACCCTGAAGAGAACCCGAATATAGACACCTGTGGCCTTCACTGCTATCCAATAAACAAATTAAATAACCATTCCATAATTGTAAAAATCTGTTGCGAATGTGAGTAACATGCCCATCCAAAAAAGTGATGTATGGTGAGGACAATCACCTAGTATTGTAGATCAATTGCATCAGTCCGTGTAAAACTGATGTAGAATAATAGTCCCCAATAGGTATGCCTTACAGGTGGGCTTGCAGAGCTGTTAGTGAGGGATATTTTATAAGTGGATAGCCAAAGACTGCAATTTCAGTAAGATGACAGCTGTTGAACGACTCACTTAATTGATGTGATGATAGATGCTGGTATTTGGTCCCTATTAGACACGGTACACCGAGCAGGGACTAAAGGTCTCTATTTATGGCCTACCGCCACGGGATTTGCGGCAAACCACCCGACCGCACACTCCGACCCCCCAATGGGGGCGGTGCAGTGTAACAGGATGGTATATTGCCCATCACGGGAGAACACGCGCCGCCCGCCCCTCCCCTCCGGCCATCACGTTGTGTCATGGCACGACACGGACCCCGTCCACTCCCAGCTGCACTCTGGGTCATCACTAGTGTTGAGCAGCATATGGTATATTCGAATTTGCGGAATTTCACGAATATACAAAGGAACATTCGAAATTCATAAAATTGGATTCAACTGCATTCTTTTGCCTTCCATCACGCCCACCTGTTCACAATGATTCGCGATGCAGCTTTACAGCTTCTCTTCTTCATTACAAGCAGTGTGTGTATTGTGGATTTGCAATGTGCACCAATATTCACGATGTATGCCGGTTAACAATATTGAAGCATAATATGACAAATATCTGCCGTAACCGAGCGCACATTCGCGAAATTTTGCGAATTCTCGAATGACAGATATACACTAGTCACCACTCTAAAAAAAAATGCTGTAGTCTTTGAAATTATATTGTTATTAATGGTGCTGTATGGGAGTGATCTGTAGGGTTGTGAGGTTAATGCATTTCCAAAAATTTGTCAAACAATGAACGATTTGTTGTTTTCTTTTTTGTTCATGGTTTTAATACAATGCTCTGGATACTTCCTGTGTATTAATATTTTAAATATAAATAGTGGAATGCAGGCAGTATATACCGGTGCAGAGGGTGGTGGCAGCATACAGCATGCTGTATATAGCTCCCCAGAACATCCTTAATCAAGCAGGGAGTTGGGTCTAATAAGAAGTTAAACGAAGATCTAAATTCCTTGAAGGTGAGAAGTGGATGTGTGGGTGCTATTTACATGCAGACCTCCTCCCTTGGGGATGCTTACATGTGAACTGGGGTCATTTGTGGCAAAAGAACTGTATTTAGGGGGACAAGGGGTCAACGTATCTTCTGTACATGTCATGGAGCAAATGCAGATAGTCCGTGCCACAATGAATCAGAGCTGTTTTGTGGCAAATCAAGGGAGACCTACCCAATATTAGGCAGGTGTTTACATTTGGCAGGTGATTAGTCTATATCATTTTTTTCAGACTTTTTTCTTTGCAGTGCTTTCTCTTGACTGGCTGTAGCAGGCTATTTTATGATGAAATAGGGGTAGATGTCAGCAACAGTAATGACTATAGGATTCCATTACTGTCTGGGTCACTGTTCATACACAGCAATGTTTTAAATTGAAATGTGCCAGCTTGTTTTTGTGTGGTTTCCAACATCTGAGCACTATCTTGCAGAAACACAAAATAAACCAGTGACAGGGATTCTACAAAGCACAGTGATAAGTAAAAAGAAAGAAAATTCACTGCTGCCAAGTTGTCAGCTATCAACTTAATGAGGGTCAGTTAAGCCCTTGCTGTGTATTTTCTTAGTCAGTGGGTCTGGTATCCCAGCGACACTTGTTAGAGGATTGTGAGTGACAGTAAGGACAAGCACAATAGGTGGTGTAACATATAGGCTTGCAAAACTGACGTTAAGTGTTCAAGGTAGAGCTTAGATGCAGGGAAGAAACCGCTGAAGAAATGCTATTTTAAGAACAGATACCTGACTATTGCTGATTTGCACTTTGTCCAGGGTAATATATACATGGATGTTTATGCATGCCCAGCATATAACACTTACAGCATACAAAAAATCCCATAAAAGGCCTAATAATAGTTCTGATCTAGATCTACTGTCAATCTATAAATGTATGCCTGCACCAATACCTTCCCTACATAGAATGAAGAAATATAATAAACATTTCAAATCTATCTTTTATTGGTGGCTACTGATTCAAGACTTGGAGTCTTCTATAATGCAATTTACAGTGAATCCCGAAAGCATCCACAGCGCATCAGCTTTTCCACTATTTCTTATGTTACAGCCTTATTCCAAAATGGATTAAATCATTTTTCCTTTAGAATTACACACAACATTAAAAACTTTTACTTAAGATTTTGGCAAATTTATTAAAAATAAAAGAGAAATCTCTTGTACATAGTATTCACAGCCTTTGCTCAATAATTGTTTGATGCACCATCCTCAAATCTTTCTAATTATGATGTTGCAAGCTTGGCACACCTATGATTAGTTTTACCCATTCCTCTTACAGCTCCATCAGGTTGGGTGGGAAATGTCGGTGCTAGTGATGTCGCGAACACGGAATTTGCTGTTCGCGAACGGTGAACGCGAACGCGCAATAGACTTCAATGGGCAGGCGAACATTAAAAAAACAAAGGGACCCTTTCTGGCCACAATAGTGTTGGGAAAGTTATTTCAAGGGGACTTACACCTGGACAATGACAGAGGGGCAAAACTCCCAAGAATTTTTTTTTTCACGCAATAAATCAGCACGACGGATTTCTACAATGATAGTCAATGGGATTTGAACATAAGAGGGGAGCTGGAGA
>CM070034.1:83287245-83308879 GCA_036250615.1 Ptychadena robeensis | reverse complement strand
AAATGCGCGAACGCGAACATGCGATGTTCGCCGCGGATAGTTCTCCGGCGAACAGTTCGCCACATCAATGGTCGGTGCACATTAATTTTAAAATCTTTCCAGAGATGTTCAATCGGATTTAAGTCTGTTCTCTGGCTGGGCCACTTAAGGCCCCCATACACCTTACAATCTTACCATACAATTTCTGTACAGTCAAATTTTCTTCTACCAAAACCATGTAATAGTCTAACCATTCCACTCACTATTGTACTATGTGGGAGGATCCAGCACTACATAGTTGTTGGTAGGGCTTTAAGGACATTCACATTCAGAGTTGCCCTGAAGCCACTTCTTTGATATCTTGGCTGTGTGCTAAGAGCTGTTGTCCTGCTGAAAGATGAACCGCCGTTCTGCAAACTCCAGGCAGGCTGCCATGTGCCTTTTACTGAGCTGATTGTCCTTCTGAAAGGTTCTCCTCTCTCACCAGTGGACCTCTGACAGAGTGACCATCAGATTCTTGGTCACCTCCCTGACTTTTCCGTGGATCGCTCAGTTTAGATGGCTAACCAGCCCTAGGAAGGTTCTGATGGTTTTGAATTTCTTCCACTTACAGATGATGAAGGCTACTCTGTTCATTGTGACTTTTAGAGCAGCAGAATTTTTTCGGTAACCTTCCGTAAATTTGTGCCTTGAGACCATCATGTCTAATGGGTCTACAGGCAATGAACTGTCAACTAGGGGATCTTATATAGACAGCTGTGTGCCTTTCCAAATCATGTCCAATCAACTGTATTTACCACAGGTGGACACCGATAAAGCTGCAGAAACATCTCAAGGATGATCAGGGAACACAGGATGCAAAATTTTAAGCTTCATGGCAAAGGCTGTGAATGCTTATGTACATGTGCTTCATCTTTTTTTTAATCAAATTTGATAAAACCTCAATTAAACTTTTATATGTTGCAGTGGTAGCTAGGGCATCAGAAGTAAAGTAGTTAAATAGACTATGGAATGTCATGCTAAGTATTGCTATCAGTGTTTTCCACCACAAATCAATTGTATCAGCTAAGATTTTAATTTTCCATTCCCTCAATGGCACAATGTTTTGTCCATTTTCAGACATGTGGTACGGGCAATCGCACCAGAGTACATAGTAAATTTCCTGCCCACATTAATGACACCATGCAGTGATGTTGGGTTCTCCCAATCCAAACAGCGGACGAACTGGATTTGTCTCAACCGCTAGGGAGGTTAATTTAAAATTTTCACTTAATATACTGTAGATTAATTAGAATATGTTTTATTAAAACTTCCTTTTATGCAGGTTAGTCTGTGTTTTGACCTTACTGGTATCATAGGGAGGCATCACCTCCTGTGCTGAAAGCGGTACATACGATGTATAGAAAACAAAGAAGCTGGAAAAGGGCATCCAACACCGGACATAGATGAGTAATCCTTTTTTTAGTTTGTGACTGCCCCAAATCCAGCTGGACTGACTGCTCCTGGCAAGTTTTACTAGCCCAAGTTGAAAAACACGATAGATAGATTGTTTTAAACATAATGGAAAACAAGAAAATAGCTTCTGTGGTTGTAGGCTGCCGCTGATCCTTCATGTTATGTAATCCCAAACACACATGATGAAATTCAGTTCAGATGATCAGTTCTAGGTCTCTGCTCATGAGTTAATAAATCCCCCGCAAAAAAATAAAACTATTTATACATTTAGACTTTAATAGCACGGGTATGCAAAAAAATACATTCTTTCAGGTGCATGGGATATTCTGGGTAAATTTGCTGAATACAAAAATTACCTCCATTTTCCTCTATTACGTACAGGTTTTTTTGTTCATTACAAAAAGAACAACAGTGATTTAAAAATCTATATTTTATTACAATTAACTATACATAATTTTTCTTATAAAACAAAACAAGAAACAAAAAACTATTCCTTCATGATATATTTAATACGACATGCTCTTTTTGTCTGTGAAACCTTTTCTTCTTCTCTTTGATGCTCCTCTGAACATGTTTTCATTTTCCCGCCTGAGCATCCAACAGTAATCAGCGAGCATGTTGGCGTCCCATCTTCCTTGGTGTCGTCTCTCGATATCACAAACCTTCTGGTGAAGTCTTTCATCCTGCTCTTCTCTATAGGCTAAGTTTTCGGGAAAACAGTAAATAGTGGAGTGTAGGAAATTTACTTTTAAGCTCATCTTGCATCCTTGAGCTTCATATGCAGCAAACATGCATTGTACAATAGTTTTGTAAAGAGGATCTTTAGTATACCCCAAAAACCTGTGCACTTAATACTCAGAAGTGTCCCACGCTTCTTTTTCTTGTGAAAAGAGGGGATCAGATACCGGTTTTAGATGAACAGCCATCTATCTCTCTCTCTCTGTGCCTGTGGAAACTGCAATCACTCTGCAGCTTCCACGCAGGCACAGCCAGAGAGGAGAGGAGACTCTGCAGCCGCAGTGTGGATATGTGATATGTTGTGCTAGTGACATCTACTGGTTGAATTTGATATTGCGTTAATTTAATCCCTTTTCTGGTTTTCCTGCTCTAAAAACTATCCAGTCTTATGGTCTGGTGCATCTTATAGTCCTAAAGATCTTTACAATGTTTCCTGAAGCCAGCCATGCCCTGCCTCCACTCCAGCCGCCGTCAAAACCCTCAGCGGAGACCCTAGCAGCAACAGCCAGCCAGCCAGCCTGCCTGCCTGCCAGCCTCTTCCTCTGAACAGACCCCCAGAGTCCACACAGCCCAGAAGCCCAGCCAGCTGAGAGACAGCTAGAACAGCCAACATCACAGCCTGTGCTAAGTATCACTCTCCTTAACCCCTCCACTTACACATACCACTATTAACCCCTTCTGCCCCTGCTGTACGGTCAGCAGACCATTAACCCCTTCAGGTCCCACATACCCCTTTACCCACTTAGTTAACCCCTTCATGTCCTCTTTAACGTCCTTTAACCACCATTGCTCCCTCAGATAACCCCTTCATATCTGTAATCCCCTCCGCTAACCCCCTTACTGCTACAAACTATTTGGTTTTAGGAAGATTTGTGGATTATTGTTTTAGTGTAGTGTAGTTGTGTATATAGAGTGTTTTGATGTGCGTCTATGTGTATATATATCTCTATGACAATTGATGTGGATATATATGCACATAGACAATAGAAATTGACTCGGAAAAGGGGAAAGGGTGGAGGACCATACATCTTTTTCACAAAGATAAAGTGTCGCGTCCCTTAAGGAAATATATGAACAAAAATTTAGGAGAAAGGGTTCATGGAGTCCCAGCCACCTGAAAAGGGTCTGGCAAGGAGTCTGTTACCCAGGACTTTTTAGGCACAAAAAATGTAAGACATTATTGTTTAAAAATCGTTACATGATTTTATTAAAGAAGCATTTTTTTTTAAAACATACATGATTATTACAATAATCATGAGTCATAAAATCTTCAGATTTGCTATTTCATTGTTTTACTATAACGTATAGTCTCTTTATATTTTGTTATCTCATTAACATATCATTATACTCAGGTCAGGAAAGAGTTCAGATAGCTAGATAATATACAGGAGGGGGCAGAGCCAATGACAAGTGACAGACGCCCACTGATGCATATTAACTAGGGATATTAATTATGAATTAATATCAATTAATTAATTAATATCTCCTTTAACATGCAGCAAGACTGCTTTGAGGCTTGTTTTAGCCTTATCCAGTGGTTTCCAAACTTTCCTTGCAGGCCCCCCTTTACTATTTAGGAACATTATTGAGCCCTCCCTTTTAAAACACATGTTAAGAATGAGGGCAAGCGCCACCCCCTGGAATACCTTTGCACCCCCCAGTTTGGGAACCACTGGCCTCATCTATGAATATGTGCCACCCAGATGGATCTTATTCTATATCACTTCATTAGCCCATGAACATTATTATAAAAAGCGAGTTTATTAACGAATTCCATAAAGTTCCAGGTGTCAGCAGTTATTTACTTTTTAATCGTGACCCTAGCATTTTGGCTCCAGAACAGAGTAACCGTGGTATATTTGTGAACATACCTGCACACATAGGAATCAGGAAGTTTGTGGCTGGGAAACACAGATGGGGGCCAAAACCAGCAAGGGCATAAAAGACAGATTTTTTCATTTATTTAATGACACATTTTATTTTTTTACATTTCAATTTTATTCATTAAATGGAAATTGTATTTGTAGTGCTTTTAGTACATAAGGTTTATAAAATGCTATTTATAAGGATTTAATAACCCTTTAATGATATAACTGTATGCTTAGGGTCAAAGCCCTGCCACATGTGACGCCTTTCTAAAAGTACTGCATGTAGCATAAGTATCTGCTTGTATTTAATTACTCGAGTGGAACATTTTATGGAGCAAAGTATGAAGTAAAAAGTTAGTCTTTGAAAAGGAAATTAATGTTAAGCACCACATTAACCTCCCTAGTGGTCATGACAAACCCAGTTCGTCCAGAGTTAATTTGATAAATAAACCCTGGACGAGACGGTATCGCATGGTGGCTCCACATCCCCGGAAAGCTGAATACTTTATGAATGAGATAAAAATCTGAAATGGTATGCTTTCTAAAGTTATAGAACAATCTACATTTGTACTGGAGACTCTACATCTAAAGACTAGTAGAAACAAGGGGTAAATGCATATGGTAAATTCCCTCTACAGTATTTTGGTTCTTTTTATGGAATATTTATGTATGCTGTAAAACCATAAAAATAGCCTACTTGAGTTTTTGAATTGTAAATCCTATTTTATAGGATATTGGTGTAGAGTACATATTTTATCCCCAACTCCTTTTTCTTCTCTTACTTATTTGCTTGTATTTCTCATTATTGAGGGAATCAATTTAAATCCAATGTAAGAAATAGAGTGCCAAGGGACCTCACATTTGTGTGTAGCGCCATGGTACTGATTTACCATTGTATACAAAAAAAATTAATTTAAAAAAAGAGCGAATTCCCCTATGACCTGGCTAAAAAAGAGTCAGCGCTGGCACATAGACTTATACTGCATGAAGGTTTGCCTATTCATGATTACAAGAGGCCTTGGGCAGCATAGGAGTTTCTGCACCAACAGCGTGTGCTGCTTTTTGTTTATCTGAAGGTTAATAGCTTTATTCTCAGGAAAATAAAAAGGCAGAAGAAATCTGTCTGGTGGATATGTCATCAGACTTTCGGCCTGCCTCTGTAGGTTTGTCAAGTTCAAAAATTCACACTTGCCTTTGACAGTTTGCATATTTTACCTGGCTTCAGCAATAAAAAAAAACTTTCATACACTAACAAGGATCTGAGCTTAGGCATGGTGATTAATTTAAGGCACAATGGGAAAAGGAAAGCCTGTGTTTGCAGTGTGTGCAGAATTCCAGGTATAAAACAGATATGGCCAGTGATCTCTCAAGCTCTTTTTTATATACTTTAGAGTTTATCAGCTTCTGAAATCTGTATTTTACCATTGAACAGTCACAATACACAGGAGAAAATTTACTTTTTTTTTCTCTTCAATTTTTTTCTTCAATTGCATTGCTTTTTGTTTGACAATATGGAGAAAGGGCTATTTACTGGCTAGACTTGTAATGGCTTTCTTTTTTGTAAAGATCCTTGATCTAAGATGTGACCATGACAGTGTGCGATTGTTGTATAGACTGTGTCTATACCTATTACATGTGTAGATCAGAGAAAGATGCATTCACAATGAGCCCCAAGGGCACACTAACGTTTACTTACATACACATTGCTATAGAGATGACTTGTACAGTTCAAGACATTATTCCACCACCACACACTTTAATGTAATAGGTTCTGCCACTGCATTTAATTGGCAATAATTCTGCAACAGTATTTGGATGCCATTAAATTTTTGGAGTCCACAATTCGTCATACATTACCTTCTGGGCAGTTAGCTTGAGTACAGCTCAGGCTGAAAAAAAACTTGGTTAGCCTGAGCTGGACTCTTCATCAGCTGCAAATGTAAACAAAGGTTTCTCATCTGTTTTCCAGTGATGATGACATCATGGTGTGTGGCCGTCGATAAGGGAGTGGTTGGAAAAATAAATGCTATTCATGTCATTTTTTTTTCTCAGAAAGTCCTTTTGGCAGAGACTAGTGATGGCCAAAAAGTTCGCCCGGCGGACAGTTCGTTGCAAACATAGCATGTTCGCAGTTCGCAATGCTGGCGAACATTATGGGTGTTTGACCAATCCCCTACACGTTAACATGGAGACAAAGTGCGACCCCACACCCTAGTCAGGTGGCACAGTACAGCCAATAACACTTCCTTTGGCTCCTGGAGGACACACCCCCTCCCCCCTTAAATTTATCCTGTGTCTCCAGTACTAGATAGGTAGAGCTGCTGCTGATTAATGAAAGGCTTAGCCACTCTGCAATTATACTCCATCCAGTGATCTGTAACTATAGCTAAGGTGTTACATATAGTTCATCATTATTGAGCCACAAAAGTCCTTCTCTGGGGGTGGGGTATGCTGTATTATGTATTGCAGAGAGATCTGAATAAATGTGATGTGCTACAGAAGGTAGTGTCAGGTAACTTTTGGCAAAATCTTTAATCTAGATGTGGTTTCTGGCCAATAGACCTCAAGAAAACAGCATTTTCAAAAATCCATATTTTGGGGGGAAGTTTAGCCATTGATCCCCATTTGGCAATACACTGTCCAGATGGTTGCACCCTTTTGACTTTTTTTATTGGTATTTTGGCTACAAATAAGACATAAAGGTCTGAGAAGTTCACCCTCTATTAAAGTCAACGGAGGTTCGCCGTTCACATGTTCATGGCGGGTATTTGCAGTTCGATTCGCCTGTTGGTGAACAGCAGCAGCTGATGCTTGTCCATCACTAGCAGAGACCTTTTCTTTTACAAAATGTTTCAAAAACTTGTCAGCAAGCGCACGGTCCTCTCTAGTCAGATAAACTAAGTTAGTTCCCCAGGGTTGGTTGTAAGTTGATGATTTTTCCCCATAAGAAATAATTCCCTTGCCTTTTTCTAAATAATGTTTATTAGATTTTATTATTTAAAAAAATGTTGCATAGTGTGAAATTTACCAAATCACTAAAAAGTTAAAGTCTACCTACCTTACTAGAAACAAACATTTGTAAACGCCATTCAAGTTGAGTTGACATCTTTAGCTTTTAGCAAGAGAGGATTAAATGGAAGGTGATCATTGGTTGGAAGGAGAGTCCCCTTCCATAAAAAACATCAGAAATCTGTCTCAGGTGTCCTTTCTCTCCTTGGAGGCTGTAGACTTTTGTGGATTTATGAGAAGGCCCATTATGACATTTTATACTTATAAGTGACATCAATGACATGATCGCCATTTTCATATTTCTTTAGAATTCCCTTCTCCTTTTCAGCTTATTTAGGGCAATTTTAATGCACTGAAATTTAAATGCATCTGAAATAAAGTCCTCAAGCATGTGCATCTGGGCAGAGTTAAGCTTACAAATGCTTCTGCGCACCAATGTAAACACATTTTGGCCTTGCCTGTAAATTTCTAGTTGCAATTCAAGATTTGGTTGTAAGTTAAAGCACAATTGTGGGTGTAGTTGTAGGTCAATGGCCCACTGTACTTGCAATTGTTCTACCATCAATAAATTGGTTTAATAACCCTTTATGAAAAAGTGAGTAATTACCCTGTATACTACATAGCCTACATCACAAACCTTCTGACTGTCCTAATTCTACTTTAATGACATTTGAAGGGTAAAGTTGTACTAAATGAAAATAAAAGCCATAGCATTGTATGTAGCATGGGGCCCTGTAGACACATCTCAATTCTACTGAAAGATAGAAAACGTTTTGGATGAAGATGGAATCTGTAGTGATATGGAAAAGAGTTCATCTTTAAAAAGAAAAGAAATATGAAAAAAGGAAATTCTAAAAATCATCTCACTAAATGAAGTTAGAACAAGCAGTTTGGGACCCAAGTAAATACATGTATTTTGATTGCATGATAGACTTCACAATTCTACTGTTCGTAATACTACAGTCAAAGTATTTTTTTCTATTAATTCAACAAGGCGGTGCATAAATCAATTTGTGAGAGCTTCAACCACCTCTAGTAGTGGTGCAAATGCCTATGTTGTTTATAAACCTAGTGGACATGTAAACGTTCAGCAGAAAGACATAGTGAGCGCTGTGGCGGCCTACAAGATTGGCAACCCAGGAAATGTTTCCATGGCTATGTTCCCACTTAGGCGATTAATCGCATGCCCTGGCGATTTTCAATTGCCCACCAATCGCCTACACTACTTTCAATGGGCTTGTCCCCATGAATAAGATCGCGCGCGGTTGCGATTGGGGCCGCAATCAAATCATGGCTCCCCGCATTCTGATCACGCACATAGATATGAATGGAGGCGATTTGCGATCGTGCATAAGATTAATCTCCTAAGTGGGAACATAGCCTATAGGAAACCCTTTTGGAAAATTAAAAGGTTTTCAACAGTGTAATGTTGAGTTTGAGGTTTGCTTTAATCAATCTTATAAAACAAATTAGTTTACAAGGTAAACTGGAGTTTGTATCTTACCATCAGAACTGCTGCTAGAAATATGCCCCCACCTTTGCTCTATATCATTAACTGCTCGAGATCGAAGTGGGTAGAAAATCTTATATTTCTTCATGCAAGACAGAAATTTGGTAGAGCTGGTCGGCCACACTCTCCTCTGTGTCTTTCACTGCAAGCACAGGAGTGTCAAACTACGGCACGGGGAGGGGCGGTCTGCAGCATATTTATAAACTTTTTTAATATTCTATTTTAGAAATTAACACCACTGACGTGTCTTATATTTGACATTTGATGTCACATGTGTTTTAGTATTATACTTTGCTTGTTCCAGATTCAATGTTTAATGAAAAAAGGGTCATCATTATATCTGATGTGAAGCAAGAACTTCCTCAATTGAGATTTTTGTGAATGCCAAAAGTTTAGCCCCCCCCCCCTACACCTAGGGATCACGCCATTCAATTTCCTAGATCTACCAACAACTATGTAGTGCCGGGTCCTCCCTGAAAGGATCCATAGTGATTGGAAGGTTTAGAGAAGTCCTCATATTACATGGTTGTGGTAGAAGAAATGCGGATTGTACAGAAATTGTATGGTAAGAGTGTAAAGTGTATAGGGGCCTTTAGTCCCACCTTGTATTTTGAGTTTGACGCTACTGTCCTACCGGGCCTAACTTAAGGCCCCCATACACTTGAAAAGGCAAGGCCGATAGACAAGCAATGGAGTGCAATGTGATAACATCACACTGCACTACATCGCTCAGAGTATCGGCAGGCACCCTTTGTGTGCTGGACATTACTTTGGGTGAGGACGTCAGTGTCTGTTCTATGGCCGACCAACCTTCGGGGTGACAGGGATCTGCAATCCGCGGCCGATTTTGCCACTGACCAATGGCCGTGAGCGTGCATGCACATCAGTCGGCCGAAAAAACGTCCACAGCACGCTAGGTGTATGGGGGCCTTTACTTGATTTTACATGCAAAAAACTTTTTTTTGTACTATTCATTTAAGTCATTTTACAATGTGTTGATGTTCATTGTAGGGGAAGACTGTTAAAAAAAAAAAAACCCACTGACACAGTTTGTTAAAATGATATCGTTATAGCAATCCGAGTGACTTAATTGCATTGTTCCCCTAACCCACCTCCCAGAAAAGCCGTTTCCCTTTCTTTTTTTTTTATATCAAAACCAAATAAAATGCACAGCCTTTAAGTACTTAATAATGTTAATTTTAACATGTTAAAAAATACAGTCACAATAAAAAGAATAGTTAAAAACTGTAGCAGATGACATATGAAAATATTGTGTATATATTTATACATTCAATCTACAATATTTGACATGATGATAAAATATTTTAGAGCTGTGTTAATGGCCCAATACAGTATACTGTATTCTATAGAAATCATTTCTATAGAAATCACAAATCTGCATTTAGGACATTTATACTGCTGTTAACAGTCTCATTTATGTACATAAGCACACACTTCTTTTATTGGTCAGCAACATAGGAAACCAGCAATAGATTGAAAGAATTCGTTTTTTAGTGTAGTGTTCAGCGAACTAGTTAACACATTCAAGGAAAGGATTACAATAACCCGCTATATACAGAAATTACTCATTGTAGACATAAGCACTGCAAAGCTACATTATGTTATGTTTTACACACATTAACCTTACCATATTGCTAAAAACACAACTTTCATAATCCATTGTGAGGAATAACAGCACATTTCTGACAAATATGACACAATAAGAAAGGGCAATAAGACAGTAAACTTTTTAAGTGAACCTAGTTTGCTCAGGTATTATTAGTTAAGCTTGAGTGACAATACAACCATCGCTCACTGCTTATCCCTGTATGATTGCAAATACTATTTTGAGGTTGCATTTCTTTCTTTCTTTTTTTCGCAACTATACAAGTATGTTGTACAGTCCTCCCCAAAAGTGATGCCTACTATAAATCTACAGATGTAACCACATTAGCGAGTATAATAGGCCAAGTCGAGGCGTAAGCTGTGTATAATACAGCCCTTACTATGATCTACCTCTCTACCTACTTCATTATTCTATTTTGTCACATACAAATGTGGTGCCTAGTATAATCTAAATATACCGTATATACCTGAATATAAGCCAAATTTTTTCAGCATCTGAAATGTGCTTAAAAATGAAATTCGCCTTATATTCGGGTCAAAAAATTAAAACCGTGGCATTTTGTAGGAGTGAATTGCAAAGTCGCCGAACTTGCCATCACTAAATTTGGAGATGTAGAGAAGGGCTGTGTGAACATTTGAAAAAAAAGAAAAAGAATAATTGCTCTAGCATATGTAGTTTTTGCATAAATTAGGTTCAAAGTCAAGTCAAATTTGAACTTATTTTGTGCAAAAACTTCATATGCTAGAGCAGGGTTTCTCAACTCCGGTCCTCAGGGACCCCCAACAGTGCATGTTTTGAAGAAAACCTGAAACAATCACAGGTGAGGTAATTTGTGTCTCAGCAGAGCTCATTAAACCTTGGTGGTCTTCTGCAAAACATGTACTGTTGGGGGTCCCTGAGGACCGGAGTTGAGAAACCCTGTGCTAGAGCAATACTTTTTTCTTTACAATGTTCCCACATCCCTTCTCTACATCTCTTCTGACTAAAATAATTACACCTCAAAACAAAAGTACATTTGCTGTGTGTTTCTATGTGTTAGCTGCTGCATTTCCCTCCCTAGGCTTATATTGGAGTCATTCAGTTTTTTCACATTTTTTTTTCTAAAATTGGGTACCTTGGCTTATACTCAAGTATATACGGTACTCACTTTGAAATAGAGCAATTCAAAAAGTGAAATCAAGATTTTTTAGATGTTAACCCTTAACCTCCTATACATCAGATAGTACACACAAGGGTCAGAGTTGCTATTTGTAGGTAGAGTGAATGCACAAACTGCCAATTTGGAAGCATTTAAGTATAACAAAAGTATCCAACATTGGGGTGGTAGAAAAAACTGTTATTGGTAATGGCCATCTCACTGGGTCCCCACCATATTCATTACAGGCTGATCTGAATAATGAAACACAACTTATTCCTGTTTGCACTTATCCTTTACAGTATAACTGATGTATTGTTGCCCGGAATCTAACATTCCCATGCAGATCAAAACATGTATGCAACAAACAAAATGTATAAAAACGGATTCTTTTTGCCACCCTGATTTGTGATATCATGTTTGCCAGAAAGGTGTGAATGTTCAGCTACAGTATGTTGTTGAATATGCAAAGTCACATTACCAGTTATATGCAATTAAGGTTTTCTGTGTTTTTCCTGCTAAGCAAGGCAGTACCAGTGCTGCTTTGGTTTGTGATGCTGTTAAATGAAAGCTGAAATTACATTTTTTTTATTAGGAAAACAGAAAAATATGAGGAAAAGAGAGCGAAAGAGCAAGAAAAAGAAATCAATGAAAAATGTGTCAATCAGAAGTCGCTAAAAACGCACTCACGCCGGCACTTGGAAATAAAGCAGACAATTCAAATTGATTTGCCTTCTCTTAACTATTAGTGTCATTTCAGCACACAATACATCGGCTCATAAAAGGTGTGATCATGTAATGATAAAACAGCAGACATTAAGCCATTAAAAGCCAAGGCACATAGTTAAAAGACATGCTGCTGGGGGAGAGGGAGTCAAACCTCTACCCTTCTTCAGTAATCATGCAAATATGGAAGAAATAATGAATAAAAAAACAGCACTTTCTGTGGAATGTTTACCCGTTCAGTAAGCAATTGGAAAGTGTTATGTTGTTGAAAGAGGATGTTAGAAAATACAGAAAGATGAAACTGGTGTGATTATTGGAGGAATTACTCAGATACACACTTTTGAATTTTACTCAATAGAGCTCATGTAAACACTGCAACTACAATGCATACACAGGAAAACAGGTGAGGCCAGTAATGTGAGAAAGAGAAGCAAGCATCTCACAGAACTGAACATCATGGTTTAACAAAGTGAACAAGAGGTATCAGTAAAGAAGGCACCATGCACAGTATCATAGGAATCCTGTAATGAGTTAAATGCTGGGCATACACAGGTCGATTACAGTGTGCCAGAGAAGCTTCCTCGATGAAGAGACGCAGCACTGCTGCATCATCAATGTTGCCCAATACTTTGTACCCTCTGCACCTCTGAGCCATGTATGTCTAGCTTGAAAGACAGGTCCAGCCCAGGTCCCTAAAAGATGCGCCTGCTTGACATTTCTTTAAAACATAATTAAATACCAATTAATGGAATCAATGCAACACAACAGTTTCCTTTATAAATGTGCTGCTACGTGTTTTATAAAATCTTCACAGATCCCAATAGTTTCTGTTACTTTTCAGCAGAAGGACGCACTTCCATACATACATCCATATTTTTCTAAGGCCTGTTATGAGTAAATGAGCTAGGAGAAATGCGCTCAATTCTGCAGTCATCTGGGTATGCTGTGATTTTAATTTGGATGCTCTGACCTTATTGCATTAGCTTTTGTTTTTGCATGGGATGCACTCAACACCTACATCTCACAGCTGGTACAGCACTTTCAAAATCAATACTGCTAAAGTGCATAGTGTCAAATGGTTACAATAAAGTATTTTACGGCATGAGCAGACCAGAGCTGTTGGAAGACAAACCATTAAATCTAAAACAACCTGGGCAGAATCTATAGCAGCTACGGCTGAAACATGTAGCACTGACAAAGTTTGACAAGTGCATTAAAGGACTCTGCAAGAATCATGTCACCCTATAATAGGCTGAAAACCAGGCTTATTTATTAAAAATAAAGCACTTCCTATTTACAGCATGTTAGCTGCACTATTAATCAAACAGAAAATAATTAGTTCAATCATTCCTCTCAGTAAATCTCATTAAAACACATGATTTAAGAATAAAAGATTTAAATGAATTATGAATTCAGTAAGAGAGTATGTTAAGATACATAGTTTCATTCTACTCTGAATGCTCTGGATACCTCAAACCTGAAAAGAATTGAAAGGGTAGTCAGCTTCTAACCACACTGCCTATTGCTGAACTGAGATGCATGTATGACCAATTACCAAGTATTAATTCATATGAGAAGGGGAAAAAAGAAAAGTACTTTAAAGTCCTATATAAGATTTAAAAAAAAAGAAAAGAAAAATTGAGTTTTTAATAGAGACAAGAGGGGAGAACTGAAAGATTATACATATACTAGTCTCATTACAACTTTAGGGGCAATAAATATTTTCACACTTTTGAACACTTTTGATAGACGTTTCCTAGCATTATTGTATCAAAAATCATAAAACAACTAAAATATCTTACCAATAGCAAACAGATTAGGCTAGGTTTAGGCACTAATGTACTGTAGCTAGAGTTTTAATAAATACTTCCAAACAGTATGTACAGAAAAGGCTACATTTCAGGATTTAAGACTGTGGAGCCTTAAGTTTAGAAACCATTATGCCCCATGCATATTTTAGCTTGCAAAGCTTGCATGTTGGTGTCACTATATGATTTTGGATTTCATATCTCTTAGCAAAACCCAATGCCTAAAATGTTCTTGCAAAGACCAGGAAAATGTCTGTCTCCAGGCAACTACGCACTGCTGTTCACAGCATCACAGACTCATGCATTATTAAACCATCACGACGATTTCGATAGGCCGGAGAATTGACTCCAGGTTTGGAATGCATATAGTGAGCTGGGGTTCCATGATCACCTTGTGGAGAAGTTCTTGATCTGACTGGATTGTTAACAGACAAAGATGAAAAATTGTTGACTGGACTTGCAGACTGCTGTGCATCTGAGGAGCTCTGTAAATTTGACAAATAACTTCTTGAGGCTTCTTTGTTTAAGGGTTGTCCAAATGTTTGGAAGGATAAATCTGGGAAGAACGTGTGGTCAGCAACATAGTCTATTGGTGGCAGAATATATTTCTGGTTTTCTTTATTGTTAAAATTGCCTAAACGTAGTGTGCTACTTTCATCTGCAGGTAGGACTTCAATTCTACTAGAGGGTGCCATACTGGGGTTTTGTCTAACACTAGAAATGATTGGCATTTTATCAGGAGGAACATCATAGCTATACCCATATGATTTACTAGATGAACTAGCCAAGTTTACTGGTGAATGAGGCTCACTGTTCAAACGATTCATTGAATACTTCAGACTCTCTGCATATTGGGGAGGACTGCTGTGATATGGGGGTGGAGGTTGTTTTTGACTGTACCAGTCATCTGTACCCTGATATAATGGAGAACGCACTGGAGAATGTGTTTGCATACCGATTCCAGAATTATTCTCACTTAACCTAGCAGGACTAGAACCCTTAGAAGGATGTCTTGAGGAAGTGGCACCGATGTACATCACATTCCGTGGAGAGGACAGGTCTGCTGAATTTCTAGTATTTTCAACATGATTGTCATTTTCATTTTCCCCTCCAGATACATTATCATACTGGGATGCATTTGATCCTCTTTTATTTCCCAAATCAACAACCCTATTTCTGTGCTTAGTTGTCACAATGCGAGTCTCAGACTGGACTGAGGTATTATAGTCAGGTGGGTTAACTTTTACTTCACCTATGTGTTTCATAAGCAGCTCCTTATTTCTAGGCTCTGAAGGCAAGTTCCATTTTGGAGCGATTCCTTTAGCTGTACTGGAAGTAGCATTTGAATTTTGATTAGCAGCAGCATAGTCATAGTACTTGTTGTCCTGAGGAAACTTCCTATATTGCTGATCTTGCTTCGGCTGCTCTGCACGGAAATCAGAGGATCCTCTTTTTGCTGATTTTAGAGTGGACTTATCAATGGAATTCTTTCTTCTCCTTTCTCCAGTTGGTGACACTTGTTGAGGTTTGCTTGGAGATGGTACTTTCTCAGGTTTCGCTTGAGTTGGATTTTTGCTAGTAATCTTTTGCCCGTTCATAATATGATTGATGTGTACCGGTGGTGGCTCAGGAGGAACTTGACCTAGAGGCTTTTTGGGAAGTTCGTCCTCTTTCCCTAAAATTTAAGTATAAAATATTGTTATTAAAGCACCAATCTAAAAATCCATGCATACGTTATCTGACAAGCATTACATTTATTGATGAAAATGTTCAACCTGAAAACCTGACAGAAAAAAATACTGAACATAGAAGAAAACATTGAAGCTGGTCCCAGTAAATCTTGTCTCCAACGTTCCCGAGTATGGGTAATCCAATGTGGACACATAATGAAAACAAATGGGAACAACAGCCATGTTTTTGGTACTACATGCACAGCAAAAACATTACCAAATCCATTGGACGTCAGGATGCGCCAAGCTAAAACAAATTAAGTATTTTTGATGAGGCTTATGCTGATTTTTACATGTCTAATACATTCCTAAGGCAATGGCTATGGTGTCAAACGTAGGAATTTTAGTCCATCAGCAAAGCGTCTAATAATTATCAATGGACACTGACTAGCACGTCAGCAATGTGTTAATGTAGGTAGAAAAAGTCCATTGAAAAAGACCCTGAAAATATCTTCTATATAAAATGGGTAATTCAAAATAATACGTGTATACATGCAGACAGTCACAAACACATACTCAATAGTTCAAACATGACATAATGTTAAAGTATCCTTCATCCTATAGAGATATAGGTTTGCTTTTTCTTTTGCAGAATTATTCCCAGATATATCGACCAAGAGACAGGTTGTACAGCTGCCCTTCTTCACACTTTAACAGAAGCATTGTTTCTACTTAGTACAGCCCCCAGATTGGAATCCTGATCATATGTTACCCGCCATATGCCTATCCTTCTGTGCAAGGCCACTACATTTATTTCTACATGTTCATCTACTCCAAAGAGAGCTTAATCATACCGCAGATTGATCCACTAATACTCACATAATGAAAAGCATAATGATTTTTTTTTAACCGAGAAAACAGACTTGTAAACGCAGTCTGGAAAACTGAATGGAAAAAACTGAATCTGATGTTCCCATATATTAAGACGGAAAAGACATTTTATACTCTTCAGTCTTATTGACAAACATGACAAAAAATATTTTTGTGTGTTAATGGTTGGGTCTGCTCCGGTCACTTGTACAATGTACTCAACATGTCCCATCACAACTAAATGTGAGTAATCATTTGTTCAAAAGACAACAGAACTATTATAAAACAAACCCCTTTTAATATAATCCATCTTTGTCTTGGGTGATATTTAAACGTACGACCCATTTGTTAATAATGTCACTCCTGCAGTTCTTCGAGAGTTTATGTTAAGCTTGCCTCCCATACCGTGGTTTATGCTGATTCTGTAATTTAAATACCATGTGAAGTCAGATTTAACACCTGAACTTACAAATCCAGTAAGTCAGTGGGTGAAATTCAGAAGAATAGGCCAATTACATTTTAGTCAAAGTTAGAGATGAGATGGGTGGCTTTTTTTATTCTCAATTTACAAAGTGTAATTTTAAGCATAAACACAAGTTGAATAATTATATTAAATTCTTAAAAAGAATGTCTGAGGCTGTTCTGTGGGTAAATGTCTCCCTCTGGTGGCAATATGCTGCTCAGCAACTGGATTTGTTTGCTTTGAAGCTCTTGTCTCAACAGTTACTATATAGAAGATCAATGGGTTAAAGGTTTTATTTTAGTTAGTAAAGCTTAAATATGACATTCTGATGCGTCTGCTTTGTTGCTGTTTGACTGCTAAATAAATTACTAGATAAGGAAAAAATTATAAGTAATAAGGATCAAATAACTAAAATGCTGTCAAGTTCACAGGTTTTTGTGCGTTTTAAATCGCAAATTTGCTGTCCGATGAATACATTTTCATGTGATTATTCTAAGATAAATGGTTAAAATAACAAAAAGTAAGGCAGATGTGTTTATTAAACAAAAACTACTTAAATAACTGGAAGTCCAAAAGAAAACGTTTGTGCGTTAACGAATTTGCGCTTTAAAAAAAATTCACTCCCTTAAGACTAAATGCTCCTTTAACTATCACAGCATGGATTAAGTCTAAAGAAAGGGCAGGCAATGCTTTATTTTAGTTAAATGTCACGAGAAAGCACCTGCTTTCTGTAGTGATAAAAAACTGACATCCTGCTGCAGCATTTAGCAGTCATTATAATGAAAAATAATGTGCTGAAAACTGCCAGAGAAATCAAAGCCTCTTATGCCTCTGCACGGTGGCTGCTGTGGGAATATGGAACTATAACAGAAAATGCCTACAACTAGAGCAGAAAGTGTGAATATAGATTTCTACAGCACTGTGCAACAGAAGAAAGATTCTGGGAGCTACAGAGCAGTGAATGTCAAAAGAAAACATTTTAGGCCACTTCAAAACCATTCTATTGTAGTCTACATTTTGCCCTGAAGATCATCCCAGGTGGGTAAGAAACACAAGGCTGTTTAGTCTTTAATAAAGGTTAAAAGTTTGTTGTTTCGTGGCCAACATCTTCTCAGCGAGCCCTATAAAAGTAAGATGAGTATGGATTTTAACAACAAAAGAGACGCTTTATAATGAGACATTACATTTGAAGTGCTGCTTGTAAAGCTATGTAACATGGATATCTTGTGGTGTTTTCTATGCAGAGCAAATAATGCTTGATATTCATATGCTTGATGACCTCTTCTGTGTTTTTCAAGTAGAATAAAGGCACCCAGCAATATTGAAAGGTGGTAATGTTTTTGGAATTTAGGAAGCTCACAGTTTCCAAAACTTGCTTACATTAATGTATCTGGTATGTACAACCACCATTAATTATTTATACAACCATTCATCACAGCCACACTGGATGCTTTTCAGCCAATGGTCCTGTACAGTTGTATGTTACCATAGATGCTGGACTGCTGGACTATTCACACCAAATATCAGACCACGGGAATTCCTACAGGTAGTGTATTTTTCTGACTAGAAAATGCACTCCGCCCTCCCCCAAAAAAGCAGGGGGGAAAAGCCTGCATCCGAAGGCGTGGAAAATAATTCAAGAAGATTAGCTGGAGGCGAAAGAGCTGTCACATGGGACCCCCACTGACATAAACAATGAAGTGCAGAGACAGATGAAAGAGCTGTCTGACGGCCACTCTCCCATCCAGCTCTGTCTGTGTGTAAAAGCTGGACTGATGCTGCCAGCTCTTTTTAAGCTGGGATGCTTGAGCTTGTAGATGCAAAAGCTGCCCACCTCACATACAGCTCTGCTGGTCAGGGCTAGAAGCAGGAAGGCTGTCAGAGACCTCTTTCTCCACCTCATAAATAAATGTGTCGGTCAGAGCACATGGCTATGACGAGTAGAGTGGGAGAAAGCCGAAATATTTTTTGCCCATTAGACGCTTTGAAGTAAAGAGTGTGTCCGAAATATACTGTAACTCTAAATGTTGTAAATCTGCAACTGTGCTTAAGAAGCCTAATGGTAAATTAATATAAATTAAGATAAAATATGCTATTTGTTTGCTAGCTGACAAAAGACAAATTTTAAACCATGTTGTGGTACTTAACGACAACATGTGTCCATTGCCAGTAAACACCATACCACCGTGCTTCGGCAGCAGAAAAATGCAACCTGCATTTCGCATTATGCATAACGCTACATGAGCAAGTGTGAAAGTTTTTTTCATTAGAAAACCATTTAACCCTATATTTACGCTGTGTGTTGCGATAACATGTTGCAATGTGGCTAGTGTGAAAAGTCCCTAAATGTTTTCTTTTAGTATGAATGTTTACCATATAGAGAAAATAGACCTTTTATTACATAGTGCTCACCTAGCTTCTACCGCTACCAATGATTACAGTTACAGTTTTAGGATAGCAAAAGAACACCCTGAAATCCCTGTCATTTTATTTGTTGGTACCTGTGTATACTTAGTATTATTAGTACAAATTATATAAAATATAAAAGTAATTAAATGGCATCATTGCAATACGGCAGATGAACACAGCAATTGTGTTAGCACAATGTGTTTGGAAAAGACCTGACTATTTCAGCTAAACTCCTATTGGAATGCTGGCACTCAAACAAGATTCAACCAAGGGAAATAAGCTCTCTGGTGGTGAAAACACATTGCAAACACGTTTTTGTAACACATGAAATGCTTAAATAGATTTCCGAAAGGTGTGTGGCATATGGCAAGAAGCGCAGTGCTAAGCAGCAGTGTTAGAGCGTTATTTTATGAAGTGTGAACTTGTCTTGGATCTCTAGGTGCTTAGCAGCCGTGAAGCCTGCGATACAGTTAGGTCTTGTACGGTGACAAACAATACACTCATTTCATCCCAGCAATATAAAAAAGACAAACTGAAAATTGTAACACTACAATATAACTCAATTTAACCCCAGAGAAATATAGTGCATGATTCCACCACATTCTGCCATAAAAGACACAATATATCACTGGAACGCACATACATTTAGATATTAAAAGTAGGTTCAACTTAAAAACACGCAGCTAGTGTATTTTGACAAAACGTTTGCTAACAAACTTAATAGTCATTAACTATAAACCTTTTGGGGCAAAAACATGTTAGACTACATTTGATGTATTTACTTTATTTAAAGTAATAGCAATGTAGCATTTCAACCTTAAAAAACAAATGTGTCAAGGCTGCCAGAGACAATAGCTTTACATTTTCTGATCAATGGTTTGACTATAAAACTTATGTTTACTGGAAATGCAAACCTGTTTTTCTGATATGAGAAGCACTGTGTCATGTACAGAACAAATGGGGCAAAGGGACATTTAAGCAGGGTACTGACGGCTCGATATTGGACATCATCACGCTGCTGTCAGATATCGACTGGATGGGGAGAGACAGCTCTGCTCTCTCCCCGGCTCAGCTTAAGCTTTGCTTGGAGACCCGCGGTCTCTAGGCAAAGCATTGGACATCAGGCCGTAATTATGGTTATGTCCGATAAAGCTGTTTTCAAGCCGGACTGATTTGTCCTGCTTGAAAACAGCGGTGGGCGCAGATTATATGGGTCAGATAGATGGGCGTGAGCATGCACGGCGCTCGAAACGGCCATCGTTTTGACCCATATCTCCAAGTCTGCACTCTGCTTTAGACTTAAATATACAGAATAGATTTAAATAACTTGCAGTCACTCAGAAGAGTTGCTGACTTTAAGGCCCACATGATGGCACTAAAGATCTAATTGTTGCATATGAGTTTTATGATTAATCTCCATTAATAGACAAATATTAGTTTCACATGGAATTATACTCTACAAGTCAGCCAACCCTAAACAATAGATCTGGTACACAATAAGATGCTAATTTCATTAGAACAGATTTGTCGACCACTCGTGGACAGATTTGGCGACCACTAGTGGACTGCAATATTGATGGTATCATTGCACAACAGTTAGGCTAAGTTTTGCTGTTACAGCCACTTGCCGCGCTTAGTTCGTGTTCGCACAAACGAGGCATTAAGAAGGGTTTTAACAGCCACCCAGCAGACACTTAAGCCACAGTAATAATTGTTTTTATCTTTGAATAGTGAGTGTATTTGGAAGATCTCTAAATAGAAAGAAATATAGAGGGACAATGCACCACTTAAATAATCCCCAAATTGTTAAAATGTGGTGATGTTAGAAGAACCTTTGAGCATAGGCCAACTCATTGGGGAGGACACATCATAGGGGAAATTTTGCGCATTCAGCTGAAAATTATATACAATTTTATCTGCAGAGATCTCTTGTATGTGTATGTATGTCTGTATGTACGTATATTGACTTCGAGCTGGTCTCAAGTCTTTAGTTTAAATTGGGGGAAACCATAGCTTAAGGTTGAAACTTCAACACAGATAAGTTGTGTTTGAAGAGAAATCTGTTTAATGAAACAAGGTATTGAATTATAGGAGTATAAGCTTTGCATAATTGTGTAACTAATGAGAATTCAAACTTTAAACTAAGGTGTTTAGTTGTGTAGTGGTATTTACAAACTAAAAGAAACTGGATGAACGCAATCCTTTGTTTGTTTCAAAAGTAACTAGAACATAAGAAACCTTAAGGTCTTTGGTCATAGTACCAAATTATCTGTAACTTTTAAGTAAAGTATTTAAAGGAGATATTGATTTTTATAAAGTTTCACAAAAGTGTTAAAGTCTCATTGTTGTATGTGCATGCTAAAACTA